>JAJAQA010000017.1:33463274-34063274 GCA_021464565.1 Rutilus rutilus
ATGTATGCATGGATGTATTCATGTATGTATGTATGGATGGATGGATGGATGGACGCATGTATGTATGGATGTATTCATGTATGTATGTATGTATGTATGTATGTATGTATGCATGTATGCATGTATGTATTCATGTATGTATGTATGTATGTATGTATGCATGTATATATGTATGTATGTATGTATGTATGTATGTATGCATGGATGTATGCATGTATGTATGTATGGATGGATGGATGGATGGATGGATGCATGTCTATATGGATGAATGGATGATGGATGAATGGATGGATGGACGGACGGATGAATGGATGTATATATAAACAGTTAAAAATGGTAGTATTTGTGATATATTTTAAATTAAACGCAGTTTTATAGAATAAATCTACAGGGTGGGCCATTTATATGGATACACCGTAAAAGTCCTGTTTGTGGCACATTAGTATATGTGAGGGGGCAAACTCCTCAAGATGGGTGGTGACCATCACATATACTAATGTGCCACAAACAGGACTTTAATATCACCAACCATTCCCATGTTATTACGGTGTATCCATATAAATGGCCCACCCTGTATAGATATAGAATATCAACATTCATTATTATATTTCATGAAAATCCTATTAGTCTGACATCTCACCTTTGACCTCAAAAGTCATTTTAACGCTTCCCAGTTCGGTCTCCTGTCTGGATACGAGCCGGAACTCCAGCGGAGCTTCAGGAGAGACTTCAGGAGCTGGGAGATACCAGTTCTTCCTGAAACAGGGAGAGACAGACATCATGAGGTTCAACCTTCCGGTCTCTCTCTCGAATCAACACTGAAGTGACTTAAACTGCAGTTCATCGACAGGCCACTAGAGACCGGCTGCAGAAGAGACTCAATTCCATAAACCTCCATGTTAAACTTTACAGCAGAAAAATACATGTTTACAGCCTGGTGCAAAAAGTGATTTTAGTCTACCGGTATATAGATCAAGAACATTTTTATAACATCCGTTTAAATTATATTAAGCCTTAAAGTTGTGCATTATTAAGGGCGTGGCCACTTAATTGACAGGTGGATTGCCGCTGATGTCACTACTAGACGTTTGTCTGCTGCCTTTCGCTGTAATTTGTTTGTCATGATTCTCTGATTGGTGGAGATTTCTCTGCAGAATCATGGGTAATGTAGTTTTTCACCAGGAATTATGGTCCTAAATGTGATTTTTCGGTTATCGATTGACGTGCTGCCAAGATGGCGACGGCCGGCTCCGCCCACTTTGGGCTTCAAAAATGCTCTTCAGAAACACTACGGGTGACGTCACGCACTCTACGTCCACATTTCTTTACAGTCTATGGGTTTAACGCTGAAGCCGCACATCATCCGATCCTCCGAGCTTCACTCACTTGACCAGGAACTTGACCGGGAGGAACCATGGGAATCCGCAGTAGGGCAGCTGGTCCTGGCAGTGTGTGCGGATGCTGTCGTTGATCTCTGGGATGTGAGGAGTGACGTGCTGCATCCCGGTGTAATCCAGACTGTTGATCCATAATCCCGAGTCGGAGCTCTGCAGCGATCCGTCCAGCGCATGGAACCTTCGTGTGGTGTGCTGAAAACACACACACAGAACCAGTGTTGGGGAAAGTTACTTTGAAAAGTAATACATTACAATATTGCGTTACCTAGTTACTTTTTTAGAAAAGTAATGCGTTACGTTACTTTTGCGTTACTTTTTTTTCTACCTGGGCTGGGCTTGTTTTTTATAACAAAAAAGTAATATTTTTAAGCAAATGTAAAGGCCCTTTCACAGCAAAAGTGAAATAATAAGCCTCAGGCTGAAGGAACTGCAGATTCACTAATGTACAGTAGAGTAGAGTACAGAAGCGTGTACAGTACAGTAGAGGTAGAGTAAAGTAGAAAACAGTAGAGTACAGTAGAGGTAGAGTACTATAGAGAAAAGTAGAGTGCAGTAGCGTGGAGTACAGTAGAGCACAGTAGAGGTAGAGTACAGTAGAGTAGAGTACAGTAGAGTACAGCAGAGTACAGTAGCATGGAGTACAGTAGAGCACAGTAGAGTGTAGTACAGTAGAGGTAGAGTACAGTAGAGTGTAGTACAGTGGAGGTAGAGTACAGCAGAGTACAGTAGCATGGAGTACAGTAGAGCACAGTAGAGTGTAGTACAGTAGAGGTAGAGTACAGTAGAGTGTAGTACAGTGGAGGTAGACTACAGTAGTGTACAGTAGAGTACAGTAGCATGGAGTACAGTACAGTACAGTAGAGTAGAGTACAGTAAAGTACAGTAGAGGGCGCCGCTCAAGCAAACCTTTCGGCTGCTGTTCTGGATAACAGAAGAATAGGATGCATAAGAAGAAAGTTTAACACTACCAACAAAAACAAATCTATAGTCATTTTTGCTTATGGTTTAACTGTATCATCGAAGGTCAGAAGCAAGTACACTAGTCAATAAAGTGAGATTAAATGCATAAAAATGTAAAATGTATGTTTTTAACATATTTAGTTATTGGAGGTTTGCATAGTATTCTGATTTTGCATTTCACAGATTTTTATTAATTTTGAGGAATATTGAATCTTTTTTTTTGTGTGCAAGTGAGATGAGTAAATGCTCAAATTTAGCCTAGAACTACAATTACCATGATGGTATGTTTACACAATATTCAATGTTTACACACACACACACACACACACACACACACACACACACACACACACACACAACGCCTCTGCACTTCAATTTGTCTCAACATGAGCACAAGAGAGCTGTCAGTCAATAAATGGGAAAACAAAGTAACTTGTGTTACTTATTTGAAAAATTAACTGATATTTTCTTGTACATTTTAAATGTAATGCGTTACTTTACTAGTTACTTGAAAAAGTAATCTGATTACGTAACTCAACTTAAGTACTTGGAATGAGTTACCCCTAACACTGGACACAACTACTGTAATAATCCATTCAGATGTGCATCATGTAAAAAAAAAAAAAAAAAAAAAAAAAATTCATATATATTCATAGACCAGTAAATATATATAAAAACTTTAACTTATTGTCAGGTAATGTTTCATGGTTTGAGTTTCAGTAAAATCTAATAATGGATCAGCGATGACGATACCTGGACAAAGACTCGTTTGGGTCGCGGGCTGGATGGGTCACCAGAGTACGGGAAGAACAGGCCACAGCAGACCAGAACAAACATCAGCGTGAACACTGACCCCAGACCAGCCAGCATCCGCTTCGTGCTGCGAGACAGATAGATGAAATGCATCTGGAGAGAGAGAGAGACAGAGAGTGGGAGAGAGTGTTTCAGAAACACTTTAGTACACATTTTTTACATTTCTAATTCAAACATCACAATTTTTGAATTTGAATGTTTGAGTTTAAATGTTTGAATTTAAAGGCTTGAATGCTTGAATTTTACTTGCAAAAGTTCTGCATTTACTGCAAAATTTATTTTACATAAATTATTATTATTTTATTATACTGAATTTTATTTTATTTTAAAAATAAAAAAAGTTACAAAAATGTATATTCAAATATATATATATATAATGTATATTCAAATTTTGTTAAAACAAAACAGTTTTAAAAAATGGTTAAAAAACATTTTCATTAAATCATTTCTTCAGATATATATTTTTTGGAATATTTGACAAATGTTGATATTAAAAGTTTACAGTTTGTACCTAAATCTTTGTTGTTTTTCATAGTGTGATTTTTGAGGAATTGTATTGAATCCAATAGGGTATATGTCGAACGCCGCATTACGAAACCGGAAAACAGAACGCATCGCTTCCGGTTCAGGTCTTTTGTATGTGCTTCATGCATTTTTTTACTGTTTTACTCAAGATAACTTAAAAGGAGCGAGCAAAGATGATCATAACCAATGTCCCTCGCATGTGAAGATCGATATTTAAAAGTAAAAAAAAAAAAAAATCTTCACACTAACGTTTAGATATTTAAATAGAATAAAAAGCTAATAACAAAGTGAGATAGGTAGGGTAGCTGATTACCTTAAAATTCCATAGATATCGGCATCAGTTCATACGGCTGTTAACACTTTCTATGACAAGCGGATGCGATGAGACCAGGTTTCCGGTTTCGTCATGCGACGTTCGACATATACCCTATTAGGGCCAATTTGACCCGAACCATAAGGGTAATAACACAAGGGTTAAATGTTTGAATTTGAATGTTTGAATTTAAATGTTTAAATGTAAATTGAATGCTTGAATTTTA
The DNA here is from genome assembly GCA_021464565.1 of Rutilus rutilus. Classification (NCBI taxonomy): domain Eukaryota; kingdom Metazoa; phylum Chordata; class Actinopteri; order Cypriniformes; family Leuciscidae; genus Rutilus; species Rutilus rutilus. The sequence goes on from JAJAQA010000017.1 coordinate 33,467,509, forward strand.
CTGTTTGAATTTGAATGTTTAAATGTAAAGGTTTTAATGTTTGAATTTTACTGTTTGAATGTTTGAATTTGAATGGTTCAGTTTAAATGTTTGAATTTTACTTTTTGAATGGAATTTAAATGTTTGAATTTGAATGTTTGAATTTAAATGTTTAAATGTAAATGCTTGAATGCTTGAATTTTACTGTTTGAATGTTTGAATTTAAAGGCTTGAATGTTTGAATTTGACTGTCTGAATTTGACTTTAAATGTTTCAATTTGAATTTACTATGTTACAGTTAGTCTGGATGACTCACAAAATAGGAAGACAGAATCACGGTTGCCAGGGTAACAATTGACGCCAGGATGACATCGGGTGGTATTTCGGTTCCGCTGCGGCCCAGGATTGGTGTGAAGATCTCGAAAACCACCCAGATGAGGAACATGATGTGGACGTAAGGCACGGTGAGACCCACGAGGTACAGGACAGAATACTGCAGAGACGCTCCTGCACACACACACACACACACACCACTAATCAGCACAACAGTCATGTGTCGACCTCATTTAAACATCAGAGCCCTGATTTCTGCCCTTTGACCCCATCCTGAGCTAAAACTACTGCTGACCAGAGACCTGAAACACCCTAAAGGTACGGTTTTAATACAAATATTGGATAATTTTGATGCAATTGAAATACTATTATATATTTCCATACAGGCATTATATATTTAAAAATAAAAAAAAATATATATATATTTTTTTTAATACAGAATTAAGCAATTGGATTTTATTTTGACATTGTACTGAAGCCAAAGCAAATGACTGAAATATTACCTTAAAAATATTTACTTTGTATTATGGTGATAGCATATTATTTTGTCTACACACAATTTATAGACCTGAATGAATGAATAATAATAATAATTATAATAATAATGTTCTAAATGATTATAATGAATGTTTTAAAATGTTGTACTGTATAACACTTAAAATGTCACAAAAATATCATAATATATAATTAATACCTTAAGGAACCATGACAGCTGTAAAACAAAATGTCTGAAATAAATACACCAAATAAGCTTCATCTCAGAGGAATAATGTAAAGAATCGTGTGTGTGTGTGTGTGTGGTGTGACCTCTGACCTCTGGCTCTGAAGTGTTTTCTGAGCATCAGTTTGCTGGCGAGGGGAAACACCACCATCATCATGGGAACGTACGCTGAACACAATCCTCGCTGAGTGAGGAAGAGCAGCGCACAACACCACAACAGCAGACTCACGTCGAAGAAGAGATCGGACAGATACACACGACTCGCGTTCTGGACACACACACACAGAGAGAGAGAGAGAGAGAGAGAGAGACACACACACACACACACAGAGAGCGTGACATAGACATAGACACAGACACACACACACAGAGAGAGCGCGACACAGACACAGAAACACAGAGAAACACACACAAACACACACAGAGAGAGAGAGAAACACACACACACAGACAGGTCAGCTGATTCACTTCCCTTATAAAAACATACTGTGCCATTAGATATACAGTCAAACCAAAAAATTATGCAGACATCGGATATCATTTTTTTACTAGTGTGTGCAGGACACTATAGTTCATTAATGTAAGTGAGGAGAGCAAAATAAAGTAAACTGTGACATATTATACCCAAATATTCTTCATACAGAGACTACCAGTAACATTTGGGACCAAAAATGATTGGGACACTTTGAGCTGATCATGTTTTGCTGAAGTGTTTTGTCTTTAATTGCTAATGCTCTTTTCACACACAGACTGAACACAATGAAGCATTGCTTGGTGATTGGTTGAGCTAAACTGGTATTATCTAATTGAGTAGTTAAATTTAACAGCTGACAGATATTCAACATAATTCATGTGTGAGACAGTCTAACAGAAGGATAGACTAAACCAGTCAAATATCAACTGAGTTCTGCTCATATTTGATCACCATTTTCTAAACTATAGTGAATAAACTGTGATAATGTGAGAAATGTTGAAGGAGTCTGAATACACTTTGGTTTGACTGTATGTATGTATGTATATTATATATATATGAGAATGTATAAAGAATAAATATGTATAAACAATTATTCAATAAATGTTTACATGCTGTAACGTGAGAAACAGGTTAAAATTCAGCAAAATATGAAAAGAAAAAATAAACACAAGGTTTTTAAAGTCAGGAAAAGTTTATTTTTAAGTTTATCTAACTTATTTAAATAACTCAGGCCTCACTTCATTAAAAATCTTTTTTAATGAATATTTTACTGAATTAAAAAAAAAAGTCCCAGAGGAGTTGAAATCACAAAAATCCATTAAAATATGACTCCAACATAGTGAAAGAGTGTAAATAATGAGTGAAAGTAACAAAAGTGAAGAAGATCATTTTAAAAAGCATTAATATTCCACTGTCTCTTAATTAATATGAGCTCACACAATCTGCAAATAAGTGTTTCTTCTATATAAAACACACTGAATAAACACTGGACAACATGTGACGTCTCTCACACACACTGACTGTGTCTCAGCCAATCAGAGCGCAGCAGGAGTCGGACGTCAGCCGAGAATCAACTAGAGCAGATATTTTACAGTGTGTGTGTGTGTTTACAGTGTACTTACCCAAGAAATGACTGGTAATATCAGGTAAAGACATGGGTTAGGGTTAGGGTTAGGGGTTAGTGCAGTTATTACCCAGTTATTGTGATTGCTATATTAAGTATATAGTCTGTACATGTGGAACAGGAGCGTGAAATAAAGTGCTACTGATATTTCAGCACAACCCACATGCTCTTTAACACAGTGTGTGTTAGTGTGTGAGAGGTCACTGTCCTCGAGCATCTGTTCATTCAGCAGAAACACAACAACCAGTCCTTTATCTGACCTGACCCCACACTCATATCACACACACTCATATCACACACACTCACATCAGTCTCTAGGTTAGAGGCAGCAAATGTGTGACAGATTTTGTTTAGTACTATAAATTAATACCTTTAAATTGATCAAAAGTGACATTTATAATGTCACAAAAGATTATATTTTAAATAAATGCTGTTCTTTTGAACTTTCTATTCATTAAAGAATCCTGAACAATAAAATGCATCAGTTTCCATTATTTTCAACATTGATAATAATCAAAAATGTTTCTTGAGCATCAAATCATCATATCAGAATGATTTGTGAAGGATCATGTGACACTGAAGACTGGAGTAATGATGCTGAAAATTCAGCTTTGATCACAGGAATAAATTACACTTTACTGTATATTCACATAGAAAACAGATGATTTAAATTCTTATAATATCTCACAGTTTTTACTGTATTTTTGATCAAATAAATGAGCAGAAGAAACTTCTTTCAAAAGCATAAACTGCGAACGCTAGTTTTTCTGTGAAATAATAAACCTGTGATGAGAAATCCATCAAAGCTCACAGAGAAGTGAAGAATGAAGAAATGACCCGCTGATATCATGTGACCTGAATATATTCTAATAACTAATCTGGGAAATTAAAGTGTAACTACACAAACACACAAGAAAGCAGCTTCAATGATTGACCAATAATGTAAGATTGCAAAACCACGACAGCCCTGTTGAAAACAGCTTCATATTTCTGTGGAAACCGTCATGCATTTTATTTCTCAGGATTCTTTGATGAATAGAAAGTTCAAAAGAACAACATTTATTTGAAATAGAATCTTTTGTAACATTATAAATGTCTTTACTGTCACTTTTGATCAGTTTAATGTGTCCTTGATGAATAAAAGTATACATTTCTTTAACTTCTTTCCAAAAAAAAACAAAAAAAATCTTACTGACCCCAAACTTGTGAACGGTAGTGTATATATATATATTACTACAGTTTTGAAGAGCTTATATTAACTGAGAGACTAAATAGAATATTTGTACTTTTATTAAATCACATCAAGCTGTTTGATCACAAACAAAAAATAAGCTTAAATATCATTAAATGCAACGGTGACCAGTTACAGTCTCTGAAATGCACATTTCCGTTCTACAATCACACAGATTTAAACCTGAAAAATAGATGAATAAAAACGCTGTTAATTAGACGCTGCTGTGAACTCTGGGTAACCGCGTCCGGTGAATTAGTCATGAGTAACCTGACGCGCAGGTAAAGACCCTCGGTGACATTGGCAGAGCACAAGGTCAAACACAAACCCATTAGAAAACCTGTATTGTCATGTGACTCGAGGCGCAAGAACTGGACACTCAGTGACCGGCCCTGTGGTTCTCAGAAGTCCTGGAACATGTACACCAGTCTCAGCGCGCTCAGGGTTACATCAGCTCACCGCGACACACACACATGTTTAACACGATCCCAGAGGAACGAGACACTGGTCTGATCATATGAACATAATATCAGCCAGCATCTTATCAGTCATAAACTTAATTATTACTAATGTATTTAAATGTATTATTTAAATATATTATTTAAAAATGTATTTAAACAACACTACTGATTTTGCATTAAAAGTGATAATTAAATAAATCAAATATTTTTTTTTTTAATTTAAATAATACTAATGACTTGACATTTAAATAAATAATTAGATTATTATTATTATTTATTTAAATAATGCTACTGATTAAACTTTATAAAAAAAAAGCATAAATAAATAAACACATATTTTATTTTATTTTGGCCAGCATATCAGTTATCACTTTTCAGTGAAAACATGACTTATTAAAAAATATATATATTATATATATATATATATATATATATTTTTTTTTATTATTATTATTTATTTATTTAAATAATACATTTATATATATATATATATATATATATATATATATATATATATATATATATATATATATATATATATTATAATATGCATGTATTATATAATATACGGTCATTCAAATAATTAAGGAAATAAATAAAGTATTATTTGTATTTATTTAGATAATGTAGATTTTAAATTTAAAAATACATAAATATTTTTATTTAGCTAATACTATTGATTTAACATTTAAATAAATAAATAAATAATATATTCAGTTATTTAAATAATGCTACTGATTTAAAAACAGGTATGAAATAAATACATAAATCTGTGCTGTATTTATTTAAATAATTCTACTGCTTTGGGCTGAATAAATAAATGCTATTTATTCAATAATGCTACTTATTCTGCTTAGGCATAAAAAATATTTAGTTTAGGTTTACATCCGTTGGGTTCGCTGACATCAGTGTGACATCATCAAAGTGTGACATCACTCAGACTTCAGTCAGCTGGAGCCATCATCATGGCGTACGTATGAGCTCATTTTTGAGAACTTGTGTGTGTGTGTGTGTGTTTTGTCCCCTCACTCACCCCGTAGTACAGGTTCTTGGCCAGCGTGTGTATCAGCAGCATCTTGCCGGCGGCGACGGATCCGTACAGACAGACGGCGGCGTAGAAGTGTGTGTACCAGAACATGGAGCGACCCGTCAGTGTGACGAGCAGAGCCACGATCAGAACCGACAGCAGAGCCACGAACCAGCCCAGGAGCACCACACACACCGCACACGCCAGATCATGTGTGTATCGCCGGCCTGTGGGAGAACACACACACACATCAGATCACACACACCGCACACGCCAGATCACGTGTGTATCGCCCGCCTGTGGTCATGTGACCTTCACGTACCCCCACTGCTGGTCATCATGCACTTCCTGCCCAGGTAGATCACCGTGGCGACGGCCGCCATGAGGTTGATGATGGTGCCGACGCGTGCGGGATACGCCACCACCGTCAGTCCCAGCAGGTCGAAGAACACCATGTTACCGTGGCGATACTCCGAGGAATCCGCCAGCTCATCCGACATCACCAGGTGCTTGAGTACAGACAGGATGTTGTCGCCTTGGTGACAGAGACAAACAGGAAGTCCATCATTCTCAAAGCAACTGATGCATATACATGATCTGTCTGTCTATATAAGACAGGTTTAAACCATTAAAGTCTGTTCAATATCACAGCAATCTGTTCTGAATCGCTCTGGAAATCAGCAAACACGACTGTTGACTCATGTTAAACTGCCCTAAACGATGATGGAGAATTAATATACTATCATAAAACACACAGCACTGGCTCTGCGTTCTGATTGGACGAGCCAGGTTTAAGAGAAGTTCAGTAAACACACATCAGCTGAATTCGACAGTGTATTAATGCTCCGTTTGCTTATTGCTAATAATCTGCCTATGGCTAATGCATTATTTATATTGCTTATTATTTTCATTCATAAATGTAATTATCTGTAATAAATGTAATAAATGAACATTGGCATCTTTCATCATATTGCTCTTCTGCAGTTTTAATAAAAACAATACAACAGTCGAAGACAACCGTTACAGCAGAGAATAAGAGACCAAATTTAACACACACTCAAACACACACACAAACACACACACACACACACACGTATTTACTGAATCCGTCTAGAGCTTCAGATGAACTGAAATTTAGCATTTCAGATATTACATTTCAAACAAAGATGATCTTAAGCAGTGTAGAGAGAGAGAGAGAGTGTGTGTGTGTGTGTGTGTGTGTGTGTGTGTGTGTGTGTGTGTGTCTCACCTGCTCTCTGGATGGAGTCGATGTGGATTCGCTCCGGAGTGTCATATTTCGTGTGATAGATGAAACCGTTCTCTATGAACGCAAGATCAATCCCTGCAGGAGAAGAAGAAGAAGAAGAAGAAGAAGAAGAAGAAGAAGAAGAAGAAGAAGAAGAAGAAGAAGAAGAAGAAGAAGAAGAAGAAGAAGAAGAAGAAGAAGAAGAAGAAGAAGAAGAAGAAGAAGAATGCAGATCTTTAACATGATCTCAGAAAATACTCCTGATTTCATCATTATCTTTTCTTTTCATATTAACAACACATAACTTAATAAAATATACTGTAAATTTAAGTTCAGCCTGTAAACCGTGTTAATACTGTGTTGTTGTCGGGTAAAGTTCTGTCAGCCACAGCTGTGTGTTTCACCATAACTTCCACAGATGTGTTAGTGTTTCCCTCACCAGGAATATTCCCGAAGTCCCTGTAGATGCGGAAGTCTGTGTCGGAGGGAATGACTCCGCTCTGGAAAACCTCCTGACCTACGACTGAGGCGAACGGGTGAACAGCGGCTCGCACATACGCCTGCACCAGCCACGGGTTCTCTGGACCTGACACACACACACACACACACACACACACACACACGTTTACTTAGCTGTCTAAATGGAGAATCTCCATAGACATAATGGTTTTTATACTGTACAAAATGTATATGCTCTCCTATTACACTAACCCGACCCCTAAACATACCCATCACACACACACACACACACACACACACACACACACACACACACACACACACACACACACACACACACACACTAACACTAACCCGACCCCTAAACCTACCCATCACACACACACACACACACACACACACACACACACACACACACACACACACACACACACACACACACACACACACACACACTAACACTAACCCGACCCCTAAACCTACCCATCACACACACACACACACACACACACACACACACACACACACACACACACACACACACACACTAACACTAACCCGACCCCTAAACATACCCATCACACACACACACACACACACACACACACACACACTAACACTAACCCGACCCCTAAACCTACCCATCATCACACACACACACACACACACACACACACACACACACACACACGCACACACACTAACCCGACCCCTAAACATACCCATCACACACACACACACACACACACACACACACACACACACTAACACTAACCCGACCCCTAAACCTACCCATCACACACACACACACTAACCCGACCCCTAAACCTACCCATCACACACACACACACACACACACTCACAGAATGATCACACATCTCTCATCCATATCATGGAAATGAATGTGAACAGACACATCAACAATCTGATGAACATTTGTGTTGCACAGAATAAATCAAGCACATCTGGGTTTAGATCAGCGATTCTCAACCTGTTTAGGGGCTTTCGCACAGTTATAGTTCAGTTATAGTTCAGTTATAGTTCAGTTCAGTTATAGTTCAGTTATAGTATAATATAGGAAGTCAGTTACAGGAACTATCACCAGGGCAGTTCCCCGAGATATAGACTATATTCTGTGTGTTTGCACTACTTTGTAAAAAAGCCGTTCCTAGAACTAAAATCCTTCCCAGTTCCTGTGGTGCGAACACGCCAAAAAGCAGGAACTTCCGCATTAGTTACAGGAACTATGACAACGCTCCTCTGAGGCTCCAGGTGGGTTAATAGATTTGGTTCATCTGCTGTAATGGCAATGTTTTCAAAACTTTTTTTTTCCAATTATTGGAGTTTCCATAGATTAAAATAACTAACTCAAATATTTAACATTAAAATTAATCTAATTAATTCATTAATTTTCCAGGTCTAGGAATCACACTTTTACAATGAAGCTTCCTCATTTCTCCTAGTTTTTGAAGACCATGTGAATTCTGGGGTGAATTAAAATAATAAATATAATTTTTTTAGTTGATTGTTAGTAGTTTGATCTGACTGTGGTGTGTGTTGTGTCGTCTCGAGGTCGTCTGGTTGAGAACCGCTGGTTTAGAGTGTCAGACAGGATGATGAAGTGAATCTTGTCCCGCCTAGCAACAGTGAAGATTCTCCTGCAAGTGTTCGGCGCTGACACACACAGGTGTGTGTGTGTGTGTGTGTGTGTGTGTGGTGTTTACCTGTCTGAAACACCACCTCCTTCCCCCCGACACCTGCCGCCTCCAGGTTCACAAACGCTCGCACCTGCTGAGCCCAGGGATGCTGGGTAATGAAGCCGTGACTCGCCTGAGAGAGAGAGAGAGACGTCAACAACCATCAACCTCGACCTTTAGATGCATGAGTGTGTGTGAGTGTGTGTGTGAGAGCGTGTGCAGACAGTGCACTCCCTGATGCGATACTGTAGACTGTAGATTTTGTCCCTGATATTATCAATCTTATAGTGAAGAAGTCCATAAAGTCATTACTGCTGTGCTGCTTGGAAACGTCTGTGTTTGAAGCTTTCTTTTTCGTTAGTTTAGCCACTGTTTCAAATAAATACCTAGGATTATGTTTATTTTCTTCTAATAGGTTTGGAAAATAAGCAGATCTAGCAGCTTTTAAAGCCTCTCTGTATGCGATCGAGCTCTCTTTCCATGAAATGTGAAATAGCTCTATTTTGTTTTCTTCCAGTTGCTCGTTGTGCCACGGCGTTGGACTATTTGCTTTAATCTTCTTTAAAGTCCGCGTGAACCGGAAGTTGCAAACGACTTTTCTCCAGTGCTGTGACGTATTTCCCAGTGAAAAGGAATATTGAACAGAGGGCAGGGTTTTACTCTAGCGCTCTTCCTCTCCATCTCTCGCTCATTACAGACTAACGGTTTGAGGGGAGTGGTTAAGCGTTTCCCAACCCAAGTCCTCAAACCTACGTCATCAGAGAAGGTCCTCCAAGGCAGAGGCCAAAAGCCAAATGAAGGCAAACATTTTTTTTCTGTGTTTTAACTTAATTAATTGTTCACCACAAGACAAGTAATATGCGCTAACAAAGTAAATAGGGTCCATTTTGATTTCAGTTGGACTTTAAGTGCAACGGAGCAACTGTGTCTAAAGTGCTGGAAAAGAGAGAGTTCAAAGTTTCTTTGAGAGTTCTTCTAAGCTATCCGGGACACTGAGATGATGAAACTGATTCTTTATCAGTTCTGAAACTGTGTGTGTGTGTGTGTGTGTGTGTGTGTGTGTGTGTGTGTGTGTGTGTGTGTGTGTGTGTGTGTGAGAGAGTGTGAGTGAGTCAAACACACAGTTATACCATGAACGGTGAAAGTAATGTGAGCGATTCACATCCAAACATCTGAACGCATTTCACTGATGAGACCCTCACATGCTGGCTGAGGTCAAAGGTCAGTGGTGTCATGACCTCTCACCTGCTGGATGATCTCTTAGGAAGATGAGTGTGTGTGTGTGTGTGTGTGTGTGTGTGTGTGTGTGTGTGTGTGTGTGTGTGTGTGTGTGCAGGGGCGCTGCTAAGGATTTTGGGCCCCATGAAAAGAATCTTGACAGGGCCCCCAACACAGCTGAGACTTTTTTCATATTAATTTACATAAAATCATGGTTTATGGTATTTTGACTATCATTCTCATATATTTAAGTCAATCAGACAGTTGAACTCCATCCCATGTCCACACCCGTAATACTGCACTACTTCAGTACTGTATAATACTGTGCATAGCTGTACATGTGTCATATAGTGTATTCACATATATTTATATTTGTATGTATGTACTGTACATATTTGTCAAAAAATACAACCGTAGAGACCTGGGGCCTCATGTACAAAGCGTGCGTACGCACAGAAAAGTGCCGAAGGCTACGATCATTGTCACGGGCGGTCCACTAACAATTTAGGCCTACTTACAAACCCACCTTTTCTTGTGAAATATTGGGTAACATACTGTCGACCCTTTGCCTCTTTCCAGGGTTTCCCCAGGTTTGATCAACCCAAATTTAAGACTTTTTTAAGACCTTTTTAAGACCACTTTAATGAAAATTAAGGAAAACACCAGATCAAATCCCAATAATGACTATTACTAACAAATATTTTAATTAAAAATACATTTATTATTAAAAAAACTCATTCAACAACACACTGCAAAGTGATGTTTTTGGTAAATATCAAACATTCATAACAATAAACAGATAAACTAACTTTTCAAATCGCCTTAGTAAAGTTTCTCAGCATTCAAATTGCTTCAAACATTGCTTCAGAGGGCTAGACAGATAGGTAAGAGAGATATAGATAGTAGGGGTGTAACGCTTCACAAAATTCACGGTTCGGTTCAATACGATACACTTGTGTCACGGTTTGGTACGTTTTCGATACAGCAAAAAGAAATAAATGCCAGAGAATTTTTTTTTATTATTATTATTATTTTATTTATTAAAACTAACACACTTTGACCAATGATGGAGCTATAATAGACTCTTCTTAAGAGCATAAACAAAACAGCTCCTTGGAAAAAAATGAAATGTAACCTAATATTGTAGTAGTTCTAAAGAAAGGTCTATTTTTAGTTCATATTAACATTTGAGGGCAGCAGTTTTATTCATAATGTCAAAATAAAACCAACGTAACGTTACTTGAAAGCATTATAGCCTACTATTCCTGCCAAACTTCTATGGTTGCAGTTAGTGTTACTACAGTAAATCCATGGTGAATGTTGCAGATCTGTGGACACTGGATAGTTCATTCATGGCACAATGTTTCTTCCTGGCTTCTATGTGCTGTTTGATCCGATAAAAACGGAGAAATGTGAATGTTTCTCACTAGATCTCACAGCGATGTTATTACTTCTGTGACGAATTCAAGTGATTTATTTACTGGATCTCTTAGCGCTGTGTAGTAACAGTGTAGCTTGATCAAGATCGCTCGCGCTGCACTGGTCTAAACTGATTAGCGGTCCTTCAGTTCAACCACACAATAACGAGTAGCCCAGTTTCGTTCCGCTTACATTACGTTTGCACATTTGATGTTGGACAATGTTGTGGTCGCGCCGGCGTCTCTTACATTATGAGCGCGCTTGCCACGCTTTATTTTTTTCTCTTTCCGTTTTTGACTTCCAGATTTTTGAGGCATTTTCACGTCCTCTTCCGTCAAGTTGATATTCTGCCGGCGCTATAAGTGAAGTCAAGCTGTTTGTGTTGCCTGGATACAATTTGGGCGGACTGAACCATTTTATGATAATCGAGAGGGGGAGAGGGGCCCACGGACGTTTGTGTTTCCTAAACAAATAAAAAATTTTGACACCAGGAAACAGCAAATAGAATAATTTAAAGTTAATAATTTTTACTATCAAATATTTTTTTTTAGCACCACAATTTTATTGGGGGTTCTCTGGGCCCCCTCTTAGTCATGGGCCCCGAGAATCGTCATCGTTTACCCCCCCTTTACAGCGCCCCAGTGTGTGTGTGTGAGAAGGTCAGCCACACCTACAGGATGTTCTGCTTGGCCCCGTTGAAAAGGAAGATTAGTGTGTGTGTGTGTGTGTGTGTGTGTGTCGTGACCTCTGACCTGCAGGATGTTCTCCTCGGCCCCGTTGAACAGGAAGATCACGCCGTGTTTGAGAGGAGTGGAGAGATTCGCCATAGAGTGTAAAACCTCCAGCATCACTGAGCAGCTGACGGCGTCATCACTGGCTCCTGAAACACACACACACACACACACACACACAGTCAGGGGCAGCGCTAGGGCTGGGCTAAGGGGGCTTAAGCCCCAAATGTTTTTAGTAAAGCCCCGAATATTTTGTCACCTTGTCTTTCTCATAGAGCAGCCGCGATTACCTAGTCATGAAAAGTGCATATTACAGTTTTATTTATATTTTCCCCTTTGCATTAAAGGAACTTACGACGTGCTTTTGCAGCGTTGAGCATTATAGCCAACCACAGACATGTCTGATGAACGCATCGGCCAATCAGAGGCGTTTAAATGAGTCGCTGTGCTGAAGATGTGTTTTGCGCGAGCTCACAGAGTTCTGCACTTTCGCAAACCTGTCATTATTACTGGCAATAAACTTAAGATGCAAATAAGAGATTCACTGCAATATATCTGATATTCTTGATGCTGCTCTGATGCTCTCCATCACACACCGCTCTGTTTGTTGTTAGGAAGACTAAAAGTTCAGCGGTCTCGCTCATCAATTTCAGAGTGATTACAGAAGTGAACGAATGCCTGGTAAAATGTAAGTAGATAAACATTTAATATTTGACTGTTTTACAATAGAAATGTTCAACTACCGACAGTATCCGGTGGCGCAAATTACTCAACTTTTTTTTTTTTTTTATCAAACTTTGCCTTTTTGAATTGAAAATATGCTATAATTTCAGTGTTTCCCCTACCATTATATAAGGGGGGGCGCCCCGCCCTCCTAACGGCTCCCCCCGCCCCCCTTGGAGGTCAAGTAAATTTGATTTGATTTTCTTTATAGCGACAGATTACAATTTGTTATTTTATAAAAAAAACAACCTAAATGGCCCTTAAGTAATATGTTATTTATCTTATTTCCACGATGGCATGTCTTTTCTGTCTGTGTTTACAATTATCCCAATGAGTGCGCACACTCACACACAAACAAACACTTGCGTCACATACAGTTGAGCACTAGCGGACAGAGAGCGCGCGGCTGGAAATGTGTCGCTGAACTGAAGATGGCAACACTCGCTCTACTGCGAGTGCGAGTAGCAGACGGAGTAGCTCTCCTGCTCCAAGTCTAACGCCCGTTTCACATATATTTCGTTTGCGGTGAGTATTTTTTTTCCGTACCCATGTAGAGCTTTCACACTGCACGAGGATGCAGTCCGTCGATGATCGATCTGTTCCAGTTGCGGTGCGTATACAGCAGTGCAGAGATCGTTTCTGCACCGAGTCTATTTCTGCTGTGCTGCAAACGCTGAATTAAAGTGACAGCGCATGTTTCGTGGTCAAAATGAACACCGATTGACCTGAAAATGTAGTAATTTCACCATAAGTGCGATTAATTAAATAAAATGTAGTAATCTCACCATAAATTTATTTAATTAATTACTACTTTTTTCACTTTAAGACTTAAAGCAAGGAAAACTACAATTTACCTCAACAAGGCGACATAATGAACAACACTCGTCTTATTCGTGGAGGTGGAAAAACAAGTTCTTTGTGACATGCAAGATTTATTGTATTAAAATTTAAATACAAAAGATTTTAATATAAGTACATGGTTAAATATTTTACCACTTGCTTGAGCAACTTAATATATAATTATATAGAAGTAATGTATTGAATAATACATTGTTTAAATTGTGTTTACGTGAACGCGCGTTCACAGCAGTGGTGCGTCTGACAGGATTATTCTCTCCAATAAATGCATCATAGAAATAAAAACTTCTCATAAAAAAAGCCCATTTAAAATTGATATATATATTGGTTAGTATTTATAAATCTTTTTTTAGTTGTTAGTTAAAAAATAAAACTATTTAAGCTCTGGTCCATTAATATTAACAAATACTTCTATAAAGCTTAAGGTTATTTGCAAAAGTCAATTTTAAAAAGATTTAAATATGTTTATTTATTTTTTTAAAGAGATATCTTATGTTAACATTTTTTAACTTTTACAAACCATTACCCTCCCAGACAACCAATTTATGTGACAGATAGATAGATAGATAGAGATAGATAGATAGATAGATAGAGATAGATAGATAGCGTCTGTGTCAATTTTCCCCAAACCAACCAACCTCCCCCCCCCCCCCCCCCCCCCCAAACCAGTAAACCTAGGGGAAACACTGAATTTCCTTGATTCATTTAGAGAGAATGCATGCATAATTACAAATAAAATATTATTTGCAAATAGTTACAATTATTTTACTAATACAATAAGCCTTTCTTTTTCTTTATTCCCTTAAAATCGCTTTTATAATTAATTAATTCCTTTACATAAAAATACCCAATTTTAGTTTGGGCTAAAGCCCCGAATATCCACTGACCTTAGAACCGGCCCTACACACAGTTCTTAATCACACAGAACCTGCAGTTACTACTGACACACTAGAGTAAAGCATGCACACACACATCATGAAATAAAATCAATAAAATCAGAGCAATTTGACATCAATCCAAACATGACAGAACAACAACAGAATCTCAGACTGACTCAAACCACAACTGCCTATGAAAACACTAATGCATCATTAACATGCTTTAACACAAACACACACACACACACACACACACACACAGAGACTCTCACACTCTCTCACATTCACACACACACAAACTCACACAAACACACACGCTCATGTATATGCATCTTTAACATGCAGACATCAGCAAACCATCTGACCAGATCACTCACACACACACACACACACACACACACACACACACACACACACACACACACACACACACACACACACACACATCACTCTTCCCGCTGTTCAATTTCACTTCCTGGATTTCTAAGGATCATGGTTTCACAACACAGATCACAAAATAGTATAATAGGAAATAATGCACTGTATGCATAAATAACACCGTAATGTAACACACCCGTCCACAAACACACAACATCAGACACAAACACAGTGACAAATGAGAAAGTCATGAGATCTGACTCAAAGATCACTGACACCAACCACAACGAAACCTTAAACTGTTGGATCTGATCTCTGTCACTCCAAACAACAGCAAACAAAACTAACAAAACTGAGACAAAGTTCACCAGTGAAGAAATGAGGAACGTTCTGTTCATGACATCATATCAAACAATAATTCCTCATAAGACAAAAAAACAGCCTGTTCTGGATTCCCAAACACACATGAGGTCTTCAACATCTCAGTTATTTCTCCCAGACAGTGAAGAGTTAACCAGAGAGAATGACTGAGAGATGGCTCTCCTGAGGAAAACACTAATAGAGTTTAGAAAATAAGATTTACAGTAAATAGAGTAAGATTTGCTCAAGATCCCAAAGCCTGCAAGAAAAAGTCAGAGATCTCAATATAAAACTCTCAGTTTCCTACTTTAAAACATCTGAGACAAAGAAAATCGTGATTCTCAATTGTGTCTCATTTAAGTCTGAGAAGTTATGAAAGAGCAACGTCTGAGCAATAGCCTAACTCTTTCCCTTAATGAAGCTTCATAATATTCACTGCAAGAAACCAGTAGAAACATACTTAGATACTTAGAACATAGAGTTGATATTGTATCACACTTGAAACTTAAATGATACGTCACACAACTGAGATCTCAAAGCTCTGAAAGAGGAATTAAAGGGATAGTTCACCCAAAAATGAAGCAAATATTAATTTAATATAAATAAATAAAACACTTTTATGATGGATAGATGCACTTTTATGATGATAAATACACTTGTATGATGGATAGATGCACTTTTATGATGGATAGATGCACTTTTATGATGATAAATACACTTTTATGATGGATAGATGCACTTTTATGATGGATAGATGCACTTTTATGATGGATAGATGCACTTTTATCA
Organism: Rutilus rutilus; assembly: GCA_021464565.1. Classification (NCBI taxonomy): domain Eukaryota; kingdom Metazoa; phylum Chordata; class Actinopteri; order Cypriniformes; family Leuciscidae; genus Rutilus; species Rutilus rutilus. The sequence goes on from JAJAQA010000017.1 coordinate 33,483,615, forward strand.
TGGATAGATGCACTTTTATGATGGATAGATGCACTTATCATGGATAGATGCACTTTTATGATGATAGATGCACTTTTATGATGGATAAATACACTTTTATGATGGATAGATGCACTTTTATGATGGATAGATGCACTTTTATGATGGATAGATGCACTTATCATGGATATATGCACTTTTATGAAGGACAGATGCACTTTTATGATGGATAAATACACTTTTATGATGGATAGGTGCACTTTTATGATGATAAATACACTTTTATGATGGATAGATGCACTTTTATGATGGACAGATGCACTTTTATGATGGACAGATGCACTTTTATGATGGATAAATACACTTTTATGATGATAAATACACTTTTATGATGGATAGATGCACTTTTATGAAGGATAGATGCACTTTTATTAGTGCTGTAGCGGTGCGTCGATGACGTCGACGCGTCGACGTCAAAATTACGTCGACGTCATATTTTTTGCGTCGACGCTTCTTTATTTATTATTTATTATTTTTTTTGCACCATTCCCGGAGGTACAGCTCGCCACACACACACCGCCCGCCGTGTTATTCTGCCATGTTTTCTCCCTTTCTTTCCAAACCGCGACAAACGCCAGTCTCCTTTCTCTGCAGAATGCCATAAATCCGCTCAACCAATCACAGCGCACCATTCCACGCATTGTAAACAGTAACGGTGGCGCTCTGACACCCGGCATCCTAGTTTTCCTTATCTACTTTGCACTTTGCACAAACAAAAAAATTAATACATTTGACGGCATTGATGAACCTGTGGTGGATTCTGCCGTAGGGAAGAAACGTAAGCCATCGAAATCTAATCATTTACGTCGTGAGGAGATTAAGAAGATGAGGCACGCGGGAGGAAGAGAAATGCCGACTGTTGCTTGTTCTCACACGACAGCGTCAAACTTCTGTCGAATGCTGACACGTTAACCCCAGGGGATCTTTTAAAAAACTTTCAATTCTTGTACTCAAAGTCAACGAAAACCGAGCAGGACCTAAGCCATTTTACAGCTGATCGCCGTCAAAAAAGAAGGTCGCCGTCGTTCAGAAGGTATTTCTTAGCGATGGCTGATTGAATGTAGCCTATGTTTAGTCCAGATTAGTATTGACCGAGTTCAGAGGCTGTCATATGTGGATCAACTTACTTTGTTGTGTATTTTCAACAGTTTCAATGTGAAAAATAACTTTTATATTGATTCAATGGATTAATTGCATAAAAAAAAATGGATTTATCACATTTATACTATATTATTCAGAAGTAAACATTGTAGCTGACAGTGTGTTTATGTCAGAATGTTTATTTTTAAACCACAACCCTCTAAGTGCTTCTTTTACCGATATATTTAACATATCTTTTGCATTTCTCATCCAAACAACGTCAAACTTGGCACTGCACTTACTCGTGCCCAGACAGCTGTCGAGTTTGAAATCCATCGGAGTAACGGTTCGACAGAGATATGCGAATAACAGACAGGATAAATAATTCAAATTAGTCGTTAGATTAGTCGACTAATCGATAAAATAATCGCCCGACTAATCGTTTAATTAATAATCGTTTACCCCAGCCCTAACTTTTATGATGGATAGGTGCACTGTTATGATGATAAATACACTTTTATGATGGATAGATGCACTTTTATGAAGGATAGATGCACTTTTATGATGGATAGATGCACTTTTATGATGGATAGATGCACTTTTATGATGAATAGATGCACTTATCATGGATAGCTGCACTTTTATGATGGATAGCTGCACTTTTATGATGGATAAATACACTTATGATGATAGATGCACTTTTATGATGATAAATACACTTTTATGATGGATAGATGCACTTTTATAGCCTGACGTCGTCATACTCAATTCTAGTCAGAATGTGAGTCTGATACTTCTCCATTGGTGTTTCAACCGAACCAGGAAAAAAAATTCCTCTGCACTCAATTGGATAGACCTACAACCAATCAGAGCAACGGAGTAAGTGACGTATGTTTTTCATTCATGTTTCCGATCGCGGTTCTCTGTTCCTCTTTTAAAATTAATGCGCTGTCGATATCTTCTATAACAGACGCGATGGCGGAATCTACACATGATGTTTTATAAACAAATTTCAGGAGGAGCACATTCAAATAATCAATCCAATCAACCGTCTATCAGCATGAGAGGAAAGCATATATTTATTCCCTCGGTCAACTCACCTAACATGACAGTTTTCAGCATCCCTGCACTCACTCTTGGCTTGTTCTTCCACAGCCAGGAATACGGGGGGAGTACTTTGGGTTCGGGCCGAATACCGAGCCCGAAGCCTCTCCTCAGACAGCACGCCAAATATGCATTTATTCTATCTGACTTATTTGTAAGCGTGAACTCGTGAAATCTCAATTCTTCAGCGGTAGTCATTTGAATTCAACCCAAGCGCTCGTTGATGACGTGGATGATGACGTTACCGTTGCTTATCTGTCCATCATCGTATAAAGCCCGCCCTGACAATTTGATTGGTCCGAACAATTTTTGTTCGGGCATAATAGCTCCTCAACGGAGCGAGTCCAGACCGAACTTCCCGACCTAAAAATATTGTGGGCGGGGTTCGGGCTGGCACCCAGGCTAGCACTTTTATCATGATAGATGCACTTTTATGATGGATAAATACACTTATGATGGATAGGTGCACTTTTATGATGGATAAATACACTTTTATGATGGATAGGTGCACTTTTATGATGATAAATACACTTTTATGATGATAGATGCACTTTTATGAAGGATAGATGCACTTTTATGATGGATAGCTGCACTTTTATGATGGATAAATACACTTTTATGATGGATAGATGCACTTTTATCATGGATAGATGCACTTTTATGAAGGATAGATGCACTTTTATAATGGATAATACACTTTTATGTTGGATAGATGCACTTTTATCATGACAGATGCACTTATGAAGGATAAATACACTTATGATGGATAGATGCACTTTTATCATGGATAGATGCACTTTTATGATGACAGATGCACTTTTATCATGATAGATGCACTTTTATGATGGATAAATACACTTTTATGATGATAGATGCACTTTTATCATGGATAGATGCACTTTTATGTTGGATAGCTGCACTTTTATGATGATAAATACACTTTTATGATGGATAGATGCACTTTTATGAAGGATAGATGCACTTTTATGATGATAAATACACTTTTATGATGGATAGATGCACTTTTATGAAGGATAGATGCACTTTTATGATGGATAGCTGCACCTTTATGATGGATAAATACACTTTTATGATGGATAGATGCACTTTTATGATGATAGATGCACTTTTATGATGGATAATTACACTTTTATGATGGATAGATGCACTTTTATCATGGATAGATGCACTTTTATGATGGATAGATGCACTTGTAGGTTGGATAGCTGCACTTTTATGATGGATAAATACACTTATGTTGGATAGCTACACTTTTATGATGGATAGATGCACTTTTATGATGGACAGATGCACTTTGATGGACTTCAAAACAGAAACAGCCATTCATTGTCATTATAAAGCTTGGAAAAGCCAGGACATTTTTTAATATAACTCTGAAAGAAGAATGTCATAAACATCTAGGATGGCTTGAGGGTGAGTAAATCATGGGCTAATTTAACTATCCCTTTAAGGAAGAAGCGGGTTGATGTGTGGAGCGTTGATGTGACGTACCCGGGCTGTTGGCCACGGAGTCGAAGTGGCAGTTGGCGAGCATGAAGTGCTGCGCGCCGGTCTTGGGTTCGAGTCTGACGGCGACGTTGGTGACGCGGGCGTAGACGCTGGTGAAGCCGCCGAGGAAGTCGATGCTGAAGGAGCCGGTGGGCCGCTGCACCTCCACAGTGATGGAGTGAGGCCCGGTTCTGCTCTCGGCCCGGATCTGCTCAATCTGATCCAGCAGGTACTGCACCGTCACGACCTCGTTCTCTGGGCTCCCGACGGTCCGCGGCCCCACGCTCGTGATCCGCTCCAGATGCTTCCTGATGCACATCATCATAACACACAACTTTACACATGTGAGCTCAACTCTGCTGCTCTGCTTTTACTCTATTATTATTTATTTATCTATAGATCGTGAGTTTTGTTTAAATAAGAGAGTTTTATCATTTATTTAATTGCAGCAGAGAAGCCAGATAAAGATTCAATGTACCTGTGTGTAATGAATGACTAAAGATTACTCTACTCTATTCTACTCTATCATATACTATCATATGCTTTCTACTCTATTCTATTCAACTCTATTCTGTCCCATCCTTTCTACTCTACTCTATAATATTCTTTCTACTCTACTCTATTCTGTTGTACTCTATCATATTCTTTCTACTCTACTCTATTCTGTTGTACTCTATCATATTCTTTCTATTCTACTCTATCCTATCCCATCTTCTCTACTCTATCATATTCTTTCCATTCTACCCTATTCTACTCTATCCCATTGTTTCTATTCAACTATATACTATCTACTCTATTTTATTCCACTCTATTCTATCCTATCCTTTCTACTCTATTCTATCATATTCTATACTATACTATACAATTCTATTCTATTATATTCTGCACTACCTTATTTTGTCCTATTATTTTCTACTGTATTCTATTCAATCCTATCCTGTTCTACTCTACTTTATTCTATTCGTTCTATTATATTATATTGTACTGTATTATATTGTCCTCTATCCTATTCTGTTCTAATCTACTGTATTCTACTTTATTCTATTGTACTCTATCCTTTAAGGACGAATTAAACATTCACAATGAGATGAATAAGAAACAAATTTTCATTTATTGCCAACTTTAATCATCATAAGTAGAGATATCTGTATGATATATAAAACATAAACATGTAAACATACAAAAAAATGTTTTACATAAATGTTTTTTTATTCTTGTTTTAAGCACATTGAATTAAAGGGATAGTTCGGCCAAAAATGATATTTAACCCATGATTTACTCACCCTCAGATAAATATCATTTTTGGCCGAACTATCCCTTTAAATGCCATTTTATTAAAACAAGAATGAATTAATTTATCGCAACTTGCTTACTTAAAGGATCCGTAACCTTCATGTGACTTATTTTATGTTGCCAGAAATATTTACTGTATGACATGAAAAACCAATACTAGATATCCTAAAATTAACCTTGTATTATCCTTTTAGATTCTGTTCATGCAGAACTCAGCAGACAGATATTATTAATGCATTAAAGTTGATAAATATGTCTCATAATAAGTCATCTATTTTACCACGGTAGCCATAAATAATCAGAGGTACTAGTTACTGTTGTCATAGGAACACTCTGTCATATCAGTAACAAAAGTAACAATAACAGTAGTAGCCACAGTAGATGTAAACAAAATACTGAGTATTTTGGTAACACTTTACAATAAAGTTCATTAGTTAACATTAGTTAATGTATTAACGAACATGAACTATTAATGAACAATTCATTTGTTATAGTATTTATAAATCTTTGTTAATGTTAGTTAATAAATCCAGCTGTTCGTTGTTTGTTCCTGTTAGTTCACAGTGCATTAACTAATGTTGACAAATACAACCTTTGATTTTAATAATGTAGGCTATTAGTAAATGTAGAAATTAATATTAACTAAGATTAATAAATGCTGTAGAAGTATTTTATGTTAACTAAGTTAACTAATGAACCTTATTGTAAAGTGTTACCAGTATTTTGATTATAATAAATACCAATCAAAATTACAACTTAATTTAGAATAGTTAATAAAAACACATACAGACTTTCAGGAAAAAATATTTCAATTTTAAATGTTAAATATGAGTCTATATAAAGTTTTTTGGGCGGTCTATCACAGCATAAACAATCATGAAATAATTTAAAACACTATAGCATTTTTTCTTGACATTATTGTGATTTACCATAGTATTCTATTAATGTATTATTGAAGTGGCATGTAAATATTATGATATATGATTATTATGGTAATCATGCAATACCACAGTAAACATGGCTGTACTGTGGTAAAGTGTACCTGGCCCGGACGGAGTTGAACTGTCCTGTGCTTCTGCTGATGACGAGCTGCTGGACTGAGATCAGAACCAGAACCCACAGAACACACACGAACCCGAGCATCAGAACCACAGCGGAAGTCTCACTCAGCAGCTGCGCGCTCACTTCCGGCTTGTGTTTGCGGCTCCGGAACCCGTTCATCGCGTTCGCTTCATCGCGACTGTTTTCCTGGTTCTGCTGGTTCTGGTTCTGCTGGGCTCTGATCCTGCGGACCGTAGAGTCTCTCTCCATCTTTACTGCTGCTGTCAGCGCGGACGGAAGCGGCGGAGGGACACACTTCAGCAGAGACGAATCGCAGTGATGGGAGGGCCAGATACACAAGCCCCGCCCATGATGTGAACATAGGCCCCTCCCCTTAGTGTTGTCTTTCGAGACAGTGCAAACTGAACTGGTGCATTACTGCCATCATCTGTGTGAAAACACACACTACACCCATTATTAACTACATTTAATCCTCAATATAACTCTTTTTAGCATACATAAGGAATGTTCCTAAATGTATAGACAATATTTAGAATATTTTTCTTTACAGCCATTCATAGCCTATATTTCTATATAGGCAACATATCTACATTTACATATACATACAGTACCCGTCAAAAGTTTGGAAACGTTACTATTTTTAATGTTTTTGAAAGAAGTCTCTTATGCTCATCAAGCCTGCAGTAAAAAAAAACAAAAGCTGAATTTTCATCAGCAAGTACTCCAGTCTTTGGTGTCTTATGATCCTCCAGAAATCATTCTAATATGATGATTTGATACTCAGTTATTATCAGTGATGGAAACAGTTGTGCTGTTTAATATATATTTTTTGGAATACTTTTTTTCAGGATTCATTGATGAGTAAAACGTTAACAGCATTTATTCATAAAAACAGCATTTATTCAAAATAAAAACATTTCTAACAATATAAATCGTTACCATCACCTTTGATCAATTTAACGCATCCTTGTTGAATTAAAGTACTAATTTCTTAAAAAAAAAAAAAAAAGTTATTGTTCCCAAACTTTTGAACGGTAGTGTATATTGTTACAAAAGATTTCTATTCTAAATAAATACAGTTCTTTTTAACTTTTTATTCATCCAATAATCCTGAAAAAAGTATCTCAGGTTCTAAAAAAAATATTAAGCAGCACAACTGTTTCCAACATTGATCATAAATCAGCATATTAGAATGATTTCTGAAGGATCATAAGACACCAAAGACTGGAGCACTTGCTGATGAAAATTCAGCTTTGCATCACAAAAATAAATTACATTTTAAAGTATATTAAAAAAGAGAACCATTATTTTAAATTGTAATAATATTTCATAATATTACTGTTTTTTTTTTTTTTTTTAACTGGAGGCTTGATGAGCATAAGAGACTTCTTTCAAAAACATTAAAAATAGTAATGTTTCCAAACTTTTGACTGGTACTGTAGGCCTACATACACACATCTACATATCTACATAGATTACTGTTTATTTTTAGACCACAGAAACTCCATCTGGAAAACCCCAGCAAAAATAATTTCAATATCACCTTTACTCATTATTGATCAGACTGTTCTGATCTGATCGAAAGTTCTGACATTTTCACACAAAATTAAATTACAAACGATTGTTGATTGTTCAATTATAACTAAAAATGTCTTAGTGAAATATGCAATTTAGTCTATGTGATATTTAAGTTTTTTTTGTAAGAAAATGTAAATAATTCGTTAAAAATAACTGGCACAGTGTTTGTTTTAATGTGTATTTTTCTGTGCATGAATCTTGAACTGAAAAAAAAAAAAAAAAACCATTTTAAAACATTTTAAACATCATTAGTAGGCATATTTGCAGCAGACTATGTAAAAAAAAAAAAATGCAAAAAAAAAAAAAAAGCTACAAAATATCCTCTTTTCATCACCTTAAATTGATATTAAAATGTATAATGTATAAACTTTTAATATTCAAGCTTTCCTGGAGCTCAAACAGTGGAGCGCTGCTTGTAACGCCATGGTATGAGTTCGATTCCCAGGGAAAGAAAGAACTGTCAGGCTTCATATAATATAGGCTTCATGGAATACCATGAAAAATTAATAAAGATGTACTTTGAAATGCAACAATAAACAATAAAATGGAAAAACAAACAATAAAAACTGCTAAAAGAGTGTAACAGCGAGCACGCCATCATGTGCAGACTCGAGGCGGAGCGGCAGTGACCACATCCCGACCTGAATGAGTCAAACACAGGATTTAGTCATATTTGTTATGAAAGGAAAAACAGACGTTCTGTTCATATTCACTGGCGGGAACTGTGTGGAGTTTGCTGTTTGCTGTTTGATACGGCTATGGAGGAAAAGAAGGAAGAAACGACGCAAATCTAAATCTCTGTCCATCATTTTTGCGAGCTGATAAAGGAACTTTTTGCACAATATTGGAAATATTTAGGCTACATTTTAAACTATGAAGGCGAGCCAGTGGATATTCTTGAGATATTAGCCTACACAAGAAGGCCTAATGTGCAAACTTTGCTGTAGAGTTATGCCGGTGGAGAAGTCTCAAACAATTCTTCACTGCAGAAAGCCAAAGTAAACATATCTGACGCCGCATTAACGGTTAATATTCTCTCAGAGACGATTAGACCTGAATACTCAACACTTCAACGTGCTGATAACGGTAGGCTAGGCTATATCTGTCTTAATATAGGCTATTTTCTTAATATTTCTCTTGTGGCCCATTTGTAGTGGAAAAATATGTATATAGAAATAGCTATTCGTTTTAAAATGAGGAGTAGCCTAGGCTAAGCTAATCTAAATAATCTTTTATTTTCCCCGCCGCTCGTCTGGAGATGCGCTATAGGCTAATTATTGCGGGGAAATTAAATAGTAGCTAATAGCCTATTAATTTAATAATAAAAGTAGGCTAATAATAACAATAATAATAATTTATTAGGCCTAGCGTACATTAAATCCTCTTGAGAAGGCCGATAGCTGATACTGATGATCATCGTCTAGGCTGTAGCTTCGTGTGCTGATGTTCAGTGTGCGTGATCACGGGTTTGTGTGATGTGGTCAGCACATGTGCTGTGGTGAGCAAACTCAGTGTGAAATATCTTAGTGATGCATCTAATATCAGCAATAATTATTAGACTTATATATACTTACAGACAGCCTAATTCAGTATACTTCAAGTGTGTTAATGATTAGTTAACTTGAAGTGTGCTATTTTGGAACAACTAATGTTGTACTAAGTATAGCCTATATTTTTGTAATTAAATTGTAGTAAAGCATAACTTTATGTGTGATTAGTGTACTTTTGTGTGCTAAATTACAACAATTTTAAGTAAGCAATACTTTAAGTAGGGACTAATTACATGCATGATTGGTGATATTAAAGTGTACTTTATTTGTGTTAAAAGTACAAATTCATTGAGTGTCTTCCAAACATATAAGCAATAAACCACAAGTGTATATCACGGTATATGCTCAGTAAAAACTTGACCTATGATTTACTAAATTTTTGTGGTGAAAGGACTGAAATTACTAAATCTTACTTTGTTCCTGGCGCCTACCAGCCATTTGCAGTCACACTCAACATTAAACCATAAAAAAAGCTAACAAATATTACTAAGCTTAACTATACTACAATGTACTATTGTTTACTATAATGTGTATTTTGAAAGCATACTTTCAGTGCATTGTTACAATGATCATTTCCAGCACACAGTTAAAAACATACCTGAAATATATTTTAATAAAGTGCAAATAAATACACTTTAAAAAAATAATTTTTTATAAAAAAATTTTAAAGTGTGTTTTTGTTAGGCTATATTTTCAATGTACTAAATTGGAAAAAGGAATATATTTCAAATACAATAAAGTATACTTTTCCCCCACTAGAATCATCCCATCAGGACCAGACAAGGATACCGACATGTAGCACCTGTTGGAGATCAGTGTGAGGCATCGCGTCTGAGGATCGACGTCTGAGGATATCTACACCCTCCTTCCATTAAGTGGACTTTCTCTGGAATACTTGGGACTAGGCTACTTTAAGACTGAGTACTCTTATTAACACCACTTCACTGCCTTATCTCAACATCATTGTGTCTTTTGAATCAAAGCAGGTTGTTTTATTGTTTGGTTATCTTGCTGTTTCATTGTGACATATTTACATTTTGTTGACATTGTGAGCAAATAATTATTTATTATTTGACCAATCAATACATTGAGTGAATTTGACCCATGACTCTGGCTTCTTTAATCAATGCATACTACAGCCTTCAGTACAGTATTAATTTCCATATCTCTTTTTTATTTTTTATTTTTTAATTTTCAATTCAATTCAATTCCCATTTATTTGTATATTGCTTTTCACAATACACATAATTTCAAAGCAGCTTTACAGAAAGTGCACGAGTCCACATTAATTAACAGTGATCTGTTATCAGAGGAAACTAACTATTTCAGAAATGTACACCATAAAAAAAAAATCACTGTTAGCTACATGTATTGATTTAAAAAATGTAGTAATGCTGAAACAATGAGCGTATTTAAGTAATTAATACTTCTTTGTTAACAAATGATTATGACATTTAGAAAATATAGCATAGGTGCATGTTGATTCAGAATTGGCGTCATCTTTAGTCTCTGAATTTCTCCTGATCTGCATAATAAAAAATAATATATATATATATATATATATATATATATATATATATATATATATATATATATATATATATATATATTATTGATTTAGTTTTTATCAGATCTGAATGCTACAATTTTCAACATTTATAAGCAAAATTATATATTATATAGCCTACTGTAATGTACGATTTACATTTATTAATTTATCAGATGCTTTTATCCACTTACAAATGAGGAACATCACAAATAAATTGCAACAAAGCCAAAATATGTATGAAATATAATATCAGGTTTATTAGAACGCTAGATTAGGAGACAAGAGCATAAGAGAAATATAGAGAGATTTATTTGTTGTTTTTGTTCTAAGTGCTTTTTTGGTTTAATGTTGTGTTGTTGTTGTTCAGTAAAGAATGTCTTCATTGACTGGAATTCAAAGAATGTGATGATGATGATGATGATGCCTGAGCAGAGATGGGGGGGGGGGGGGGGGGGAATTATTTCACTGTGAGATTCTGTGGAATCAGTTCTAAAACATATTGAGGTGGGTGTGGCTTCAATGACATCAGCCTATAGTATAGCACCAGAGGAGGAGTTTAACCCACTCATTCCATATTATGAAAGCTGAACTTTCTGAGCGTTCTGATCTCTCAAATCTGCACTGGAAATTCCCTCTCTTCAGCTCAGCACAAGGTAACTGAAACACTACAATTTACTATTTAATTGTTTTGTAAAGAGATTTTTATTAAGTCATTTATTTAAATCCAGACATCAATGTCTCTAGTGAAACTGAAATGTAAACCTGTATTGCTCAACAATCATTAACTGATGTCAAACTTCACTCTAAAGTGAACAACCATATTCTTTTGAACAGAAATTACCAAAGTCAGAATATATGAGAAATTACAGCATGGAGAACATGTGTTGAGCTTCACAAACTACAGGATAATTACACATGTGGACAAGAGAGAAAGAAAGAGAAAAATGATGAACAAAAGTTACAATCTAAAGAACCAAAAAAGCACGCAAAGTCTAGTCAGACTCAACAGCATTAATATTGGCAAACTAAACTGAGCATTTATGATGTTTAATATCAAACACTGTATGTATCTTTAATAATCTTTTAGTGTTTCATCTTCTAGTGTCTGAATGTGCGAGACAGTTCAAAAACTATAACTTTTCATTCACTCTATAGGAAGAGCATTATTTACATTATATAAATGATTTACATCACTCTTCATAAACTATAACTCATATTGTTGGTCCCGCAGGGTTGAGTCTGGTCCAGACACTCCAAACATCTGTAAAAATAGGACGCAAGAATATTTTGGAATTTTCCATTTCGATTTTTACAGTTGTTTTAACTGTATTTTTAATTACACATTGCATAAGGTTGTGTTTTAAGAGTTACTGGAAATTTCCATAAAATTACTGGATAATGTCCTGGCAGAAAATTACCAGTAGTGCAATATGCAAGTGCCTCATTTCAGTTCATTTCATTATATAGGAAAAAAGCTCAATTTTACCTTTACAGTTGTGACCATAAATTTACATATCCACGAGGCAAAAAATAACTATATTAGAAATTAAGTTTATTCAGGTTAAAACTTTATGTCCACAACTGTATGAATTTGGCAGATGCTTTCATCCAAATTAACGCTGATTTATGAATCGGTTCATGCATATGAAACCATGATATGAATTTTTTCACCATGAATTCACCATGAAAAAAAAATATATGCTAAGTATACTTGCGGCCAGACTAATTATCAGTATACTTCAAATTCGTATCATGGTTTCATATGCATGAACCGATTCATAAATCAGCGTTAATTTGGATGAAAGCATCTGCCAAATTCATACAGATCGGATCAGGAAAGGTCCTCGAGCCGGGACTCGAACTCGTGTCTCCTGAAGCACGTCAGCACACTAGCACACAAGGATATAGGATCATTAATACCTTTGGCTTATTCCAAATACTACAAACTGCATACTTTGTCTTCAATAACAAATGTACATAATTAGATAAATAAAACTTAGCTATACATGTACATTGTACAAAATACTATTGTATGCTATAATGTATTTTTGAAAGTATACTTTCAATGCATTGTAACAATTTCCAGCACACAGTTAAATTATACCTAAAATATATTTTTTTAATAAAGTGCAAATAAATACATTAAAAAAAAATTTAACTTCAAGTATATTTTTTTCCAAATATATTTTTTAGAAAATATAGCCTACTAAAGTGCAATTATTTTAAAGTGTGTTAAAAGGTGCATTGTGGAAATAGGTAAAAGCATGATGCTAATATACTTTTATTTAAAGATTAAAGATACAATTTTTGTTAGTATATTTGCAATGTATACCTACTATTGAAAAATGAAGAAGACTATCGTCTTATTGTGTAATAAGTGTATTGTTTACCCCCCCCCCCCCCCCCCCCCCCCACCCCCACCTGTTTTTTTAAATCACTGTCTTGATGCATTAAGCATTTTAACGGCCTATTTTATTTTAGGAAAAGGCTTAACATGTTGGCTAATCAATCGTGTTCATGTTGTGGGTTCATCTGCTCATGGGCGTTCGGGAATCTTAACGTTAAGCGTTTAAAAAGTGGTAACATGCAATTGTTGCGTTAAAGAGCTATTTCTATTTGAGCTTACCTTTACATTTTTTTTATAACATTATATATTTATTCACTAATTTGTATTTTATTTTAATAAAATTAATTAATTTAGATGCTATCACATGAAGCACATTTAATGCATTAACACATTAAAAGACCAAATTCAGCATAACACCTTGATGATGGAAACCATACAGGCAAGCAGATGAGCAAAGAATAGATAAATTAAGTGTCATGGGTTTGGTGATGGCCTGTTGAACTCTTATGGGAGAATTCAAAGGGTGGAAATGAATGGGATTCTCTCTGAGGACACAATTATTAATAATGCAGTTCCTCAGGGAAGTGTCTTTTATAGGCCTAATGAAAGTTTGTGACTCTAATGTGTTCTTATATGCTAATGCCTCTGCTTTACTGGTTTCAGACAAGGATGTCGGTACAATCCAAGTGATGTTAAGTGAGGAGTTGTGTAAAGTATAAGAAAATAAACTCTTATTGCATTTAGGTAAAACTGAATCCATATTATTTGGGTCTAAAAGTAAACTGAACAAGGTTCCTTACACGTCTATATGTAGGGGTTTGTGTAATATCAAACAGAAATAGTGTGATTATATTGGCGGTGCTGACAATGATTTAAGTGATGCAATGGCTATGAAAACTTTAGGTAAAGTTAATGCTCGAACAAAATTTCTAGCTAGATATGTTAGTTTTATGGATAAACACAATTTAAAACTACTTGCATCAAATTTAGTGCAATGTCATTTTGAGCATGCATTTCTTGGATGTCTGATCTGTCTCGTGTATGGTTGGATAAGTTACAGAAATGGCAAAAAAAAATGATACGGTTGGTTTTAGGTTTTAATCGTTTGGCACATGTGGATGCATCCCATTTTAGACACCTTGGCTACCTAGAAAGCAGAGTAGCACATTTTAAACTACAAATGGAACACAAGATAATCAATAAATGAGCTCCTACATATTTTAACATATTTGGATAAGTGAGAGACATCATTATACTACCAGGCAAAGTATCATGGATATTACATCGTTTTAAAACATCGTATACTGTGTCGTATACTCATTTTGAGTATAGGGGCTCAATTTAAGAGTGCGAATGTTAAAGTTGGTTAACAGATAGGTTGTTTTATCCAAGTGGATGCTGCACACTGGTGGTGGTTGAGGAGACATCCCCTGATATAATGAAAGCGCTATGCCTCATTCTATTCTATATTCTATTCTTTTAGTGATGGATTTGCATTAGTGTATTGTGTGGATGTTTAATTGTGAACTTTGTAATTGTGAAAAATTATTGTAGCTTTGTATTCATAGTATGCAATGACAAAGTAACCAATCCTAGTCTAATCAAATATGAACGAAATGCGCAAAATAGCACATTAAAACGCTATGCATTCATATTGTGTGCTCATCTGCTTTCCTGTAAATGTAGCTATATTTATTAATAACTTTAGTGTAGCCTGCCTTACTACTGAATTTTGTTCTTAGCACCTTTGTAGTTATAGTCCATATAAGTTAAGTGTTTTTAGATATATATTTATTTATTTTTTTATGGGGGAGAAAATGCTTAACGTAAAAATCCCACACTTCAATAGTGTTTATGACAAGATAAATGTGAGAAAACATTGGTTTTCCCCACTTTTTTAGATCATTAAGCGGTACGTTATGCGTTTTAGCATGACCCCACATCGCAGATTCACCTTAAAATAGCCTTGTTTTTTTGTTTTTTAACTGAACTCAATTATTTAATCTTTGCAGGGATGCCAGTTCTCCATTAATTAACATCATGCACCATCAAATAGGTTATTATTTACTCAGGCCCATGATTTATAGTGTTGTTGTGTGCGGGCCGGGAACCCTCCCCCTTTGCCCACTGTCTGTCCTATCAAATAAATGCTCTTTTTACAGATTGTAAAAAAAAAAAAAAAAAAAGTATGTTGCCTATTAATACTGTAGCTCATTATATCCATAACAGATCAAACGGCTAATAGTTGTCAAAAAACATCGCAAAACAATGTGTACAAGTTCAATAATAAAGTTATTAAAATGGCAACAGCGTGTTCATTTAGGCTATATTTTCATTGCAAAGTACAAATGCAAAGGTCTGCGCATATTTTTGTGCTTATCACAGGACATGTGAGAAATACTAGCCTGATCTCACGGCAAATTCGTACGAATTCTACGAGGTGGCTAATTCGTACTAATTCATATGATGACCTACCCCTGACCCCGCCCCTAAACCTACCCATCACGTGATATTAGACAATTCATACAAATTCGTACGAATGAGGTTGTACGAATTCGTACGAATTAGCCAATTTTCCCACACTCGTCCAATTCGTACGAATTTGTCGTGAGATAGCGTTGGAAATACAGGCTACTGTAAGCGTGTATAACCGTGTATAATATTTGTTAATTTTGATGGCTAAACTTTAAGTTTTTTTTCCATTCCACTGCGCAACTTTTCCATTATTTTTCTAAGTAAACATGCGCTCGAAGAACATGTTTGTCTCGCTCTGCTGTGTTTTAAAGCTGCTTCACCAAGCGCGCACTTGCAGTGTTGCCATGTCCGACCATAGGCACCTTTAGGGTTGTTATCTTTTTCCGTATTTATAGTGAAGTGACAACTTGTTCAGCTGGAGTGTGTAGCCTACATTGTCTTTGTGCCAGTGTCATAGTTCTTTGAATAAGAAAAGCCAGCTCAGCTGTTAAATAATGCAGTCGAAATGCTTGCGTAACAGGGGTGGCCGGAGGGGTGGGCAAGCTTCAATCAGGGTGGCATGAGTATCATACTGTTGGTAGCCTAAAAATGACGATTTTTTTGTTGATGTGTGATATAGCTACCAGTCCACCTTACTCCTACGCCCCATTACGCTGTGCGAGAATTATGGGTGTAACCAGAGCCCGTCTACGGAGAGCCTGTCCACTCCCTATTAAGCCCTATTGTACCGAATTTTGGTTGTAGTACCACCAGAGTTCCACTGGGGGCGCTCGCCATGAGTGCAAAATGAATGGGAGTCAATGGGGCTAGACGGCTAAATTAGTCTCTTTCACCCGATTGCCGTTGAGAAATCTCAGATGTGATTGTAGATTTTGCAAGTTCAACATGGGTTTTAGGTCGAAAGTTGAATGAACGAGTACTTATGTCGTTTTGATTTCTTACAGGTTGAGTTGTTGTTGCCCCTAACACGCTAGCATTCTGCTAATGACGTCAGCATTCTGACGTCATTGACATTTTGAAAGACTTTTTTAAAGCAAATAAGTGACTCTAAAAAATCTAACACCCAGCAATGTGTAATTTCTTTGCATCTCCTTTCGAATACAACATTCAAATTACTAGACAAAAAATTATATCCTGAGAAAAGTGGATTTTGAGGGGTATACCGCCATTGACCTCCATTCATTCTGCACTCGTCCTGTGAGCGCCCTCATATGGAATCAGAGTGGAACTGCAACCAGTTCAGAAGCCGGAAGTGTAGTGAGAGTGAAACTTCTCGCCATATTAGACATTCTCTGGTGTAACTTCCGTTAAGCTGTAAACAGTCAGTGAAACGCTCTCTCTATGAACGCAATACGTTAAAAAAGATTTTTAGATAAGGTATTTGGCTTTCGGGAACACCCCTAATCTCCAATAAAAAAATAAAAAAATCTGGAGGATGAGTCAACTCACTCACATTTTTGTTTGCTTCCGACGGCCATGTTGCCTTGATCAAAAATGTTCATTAACTTTGCATTACGTGATATTATTTCAAAGTGATTTCCGTAATTTTGAGAGATTATAAATTGCATTTACCTGTGAAAACAAACCTGGAAAGAGACGCGAGGATTTGAGGAGAGACGAGAGATTCTTCGTGCATTCCAGTGAATTATTAATAGAATATATCGTAAATAAAAAAAACGTTATTCTCATGATGTCTGAAAATAAATCATGAAGGAAAATTGAGATCCAGTCAAACTGACGATCAGCTTTGTTTGTAGGGCAACCCATTTGAAATAATTCGTGTCAGCGTTTTTGAATGGAAGTTCCCCCCATAATTCACCACGCAGTATAATAAGATCAGGTGGTTGGTATGGAAACCGTTTACGCGTGGTTTTGACCGAGCGGGAAATATTAGGCTTGTTTGAGATGAGCAAAATCTGCGCAGAACCGATCACCGGTGAACAGTGCGAGATGCATGCCGGTTAGAAATGTGTCCGAGTGCAGTCCGCCTTGCTCTGATGTCATGCTGACGTATGTCAAAAATCTCTCGCGAGCGCAAGGCACACGTGTCGGATTCTGCAGTTGAGCGCAGTTGCTCTCCACCAGAGCCCGTCTACGGAGAGCCTGCCCACTCCCTATTAAAGGCCTCATTATACTTCTGCGTCGGACCTACGCCGGAGCCTATACGCCTTAGGCAACGTGTTGGTTTTAATTTATACTTCTGTGTCGTTGTCCGCGTTGACGCGTACCTAGGGAGCGTGTGAAACCCCGAGGGAGGGGTTCTGGCAGACCAATCACAGCGCTTGTGTCCGTGTAGAATTGACGCGTTGTTACATTTTTGGAGAGGTGCACGTCAGGGTACGCCGTAGGGTACGCGCGCTACACACAGCCTACGACGTAGCTACGGCGGCAGTTCGACGCAGAAGCATAAAACAGGCTTAAGTCCTATTGTACCGAATTTCGGTTGTAGTTCCACCAGAGTTCCACTGGGGGCGATCGCCCATGAGTGCAAAATGAATGGAAGTCTATGGGGCTAGACAGCTAAATTTGTCTCTTTCACCCGATTGCCATTGATAAATCTCAGATTTGATTGTAGGTTTTGCAAGTTCAACATGGGTTATAGGTCGAAAGTTGAATGAATGAGTACTTCTGTCCTTTCGATTTCTTACAGGTTGAGTTGTTGTTGCCCATAACACGCTAGCATTCTGCTAATGAACGCTGATTGGTCAGTGAAGGACTGATTATGACTAGAGATAGGCCTACCGCTTGATGGCATCGTGGCATCCGAAGCAGGACCAGAAACAAACAAAACAAAAACTCTTCCAGCACGTGTATTTACCTGTGTCAGCCGTGTTGTCGATGCCTCGAGAGAAAAGAAAGTGCAGAGTGCGAAAGCACCAAAGTGACTGAAGGATTGCCGTAAATCAGTATCTCTGGTCGTACGATGTGTATGACGTCATTGACACTTTAAAATACGTTTTAAAGCAAATAAGTGACTCTAAAAAATCTAACACCCAGCGATGTGTAATTTCTTTGCATCTCTTTTCGAATACAGCATTCAAATTACTAGACAAAAAATTATATCCTGAGAAAAGTGTATTTTGATGGGTATACTGCCATAGACCTCCATTCATTCTGCACTCGTCCTGTGAGCGCCCTCATATGGAATCAGAGTGGAACTGCAACCAGTTCAGAAGCCGGAAGTTTACTGAGAGTGGAAGTTCTCCCCTTATTAGACATTAGGCTTGTTTGAGATTAGCAAAATCTGCGCAGAACCGATCACTGGTGATCAGCGCGAGATGCATGCCGGTTAGAAATGTGTCCGAGCCTTGCTCTGATGTCATGCTGACGTATGTCAAAAATATATCGCGAGCGCAAGGCGCACGTGTTGGATTCTGCAGTCGAGCGCAGTTGCTCTCCACCGACTGCGCTGATCAAAAGCATGATGGGAAACTTAAATTCCATCCAGTTTATTAGCAACACTGTGCACGAGCGTGAATCCCGCGATATCCATCTTTGATCTCGCAGGTGTCAGATCCACTGCGAGAAGAGAGATCTGTCCGTCTTGCCTGCGCTTTTTTCACTCCTCCTCTCACTGCAGCCGCCTACTCTCGCCTACATTTCAGACGAGGCAAGGCGCATCTCAAATAAGCCTAAGGCTTGTTTGAGATGAACAAAATCTGCGCAGAATCGATCACCGGTGATCAGCGCGAGATGCATGCCGGTTAGAAATGTGTCCGAGTGCGGTCCGCCTTGCTCTGATGTCATGCTGACGTATGTCAAAAAACTCTTGCGACCGCAAGGCGCACGTGTCGGATTCTGCAGTCCCGCGCAGTTCTCCACCGACTGCGCTGATCAAAAGCATGATGGGAAACGACTTACTGACGACACAGCTTAATGTTCATTGGTTTAAACAACCGTGATGTAGCCTATATGTTCTCTTTTAAAATGTTTGATTTTAAAACTCTGATATCATGTTTTTTTGTGTATACGTTATGTGTGAATATTCCCAAACTATCCGACAGTGCGATTGGGCGATTTCTATGGGTTATGCAATGTAATTTTTATAAAAATAAAAAATAAAAAAATAAAAAAATAATAAAAAAACACATATGTCTGTATTAAAGAAAAAAAGGTTGATAAACATACTTGGAATGGAATTAAGTAAGTAGGCTACTTTGGGTGTCTTGTTAATTATATTTATTTTCATATAAAAGCAACAGAACTTAAATTCCATCCAGTTTATTATTAGCAACACTGAGCACGAGCGTGAATCCCGTGAATCCCGCGATATCCATCTTTGATCTGGCAGGTGTCAGATCCACTGTGAGAAGAGAGAACTGTCCGTCTTGCCTGCGCTTTTTTCACTCCTCCTCTCACTGCAGCCGCCTACTCTCGCATACATTTCAGGCGAGGCAAGGCGCATCTCAAACAAGCCTATTGCGTAATGTTGCGTATTTAAAACCTGCCAGAGACTTCCCCTTGTCTCCATATGCTCTACTTCTATTGGATAGTCACGTGTCGCGTTCAACGGAATTAATTTGCATAAAGATGGGCATCGGCCAGCTTTTTGACGCGCAGCATTTTTCCAAATGAAGCGCCGCCTTCCCGGAATGCTTTTAGGCTACTGTTGACGCCCAATCAAATGCCACCCGCATATGCGCAAGAGATCAGTTATTAGCCTATGGAGGGCGAAACCTGCAAAAACAATAAATAAATAAATAAATAAATAAATAAATAAATACGCACGCAAATAAATAAATACACATCCACAAAATTCTACATAAATAATAATAATAATAAAATAAACAGGGCAGTAAACTTAGTTTTAGGTTTGATATTCCTGCATATTCGCCTAGGCTGCTAAATGGTCCATCTGCAAATTCCACTCACAGTCCAACATAAACGTCCAATCATTCATCAATCACCGGCACTCATATAAGCTACCCATTTTCCACCGACAAGAACCAGGTGCTAGTTCAGAGCTAGTGCTATTGCCGGTTCGGAGTTGGTTCGACTGAGACATCTAGGGGTAATAGTGAAGAGGATCAGGAGAGCGGTGGGGATTTCTTTAAGACTGCAAGGGAAGCTCGGCTTCCCATATAATGGTCAAATATGTACTATTGTGTTAACATTTCATTGACTAAAAATGCGTTAGAAAACTTTAATCTCAAAGACGAGTTCGTTCAGAATCAGCAGGTCGGCTGACTCGATCTCCTTCTCATACATCCCCGTAGCGTCACAGTGCATTTCCCTGTTGAAGCCCAGCGTCCGTTGACTTCAATGGGGCTGTTTTGAACAGTTTTTTTTACTTTTATTTATAATAGGGTAGGCTACTAATATGTATTATATTATACTTATTTTTAATGATTAATAAATAAATAAAAACCTTCTGGCATACATGAGCCATTCCACCGAATGGGTGACATTTACGTCCCCAGAACATCATATGTATAAAATTGCATGAAAATTAACTCTAAAATACATTTTATTATTAAGCAAAATGTCCTGCATATTAAGCTAACTACAAATTATAAAATTTATAATTAAAAACATTAATAAAAACTACATAGAACACACAAAAAAGCATTTGCTGCATGTCCCCACTCTCTGTCTCTAAACTTTGCCATGAAATATAATGATTAAAATCCTTCAGAAATCTTAAGTTTTGGGGATTGTTATGTGACTTTATATCCAATGTATTTAAAATGTTTGTTTGTTTTTATGAGAAAAAAATATTTTATCTAATATTTTAGATAAAATACACATTTTAGTCATGTCCCCGGGTTTTCACTCAGTCCTGTTACCCTAACACATTCCCCCCTCTGGAAAACTTGGAATATTCCACAAGACACATTTTCAACAGGAAGTTGCATCTTGATCTTCTAAAGGCAATGGGAAGACCATAAGTTAGTCCTCTTATTTTAATTTCTGTATATTTGATGAAATTGTAACTATGACTGAGAAGGTCAATCTCAACATACTATCCTGTTACCTAAATAATTTCTTAGAATGTATTTGTTTATTTTAAAGATATTAACTTTTGTTAAGTTACTAGAATTTGCTCAGTGTCCTCATGCTATTAGCATTTATGCTATGTGGCCATATGTCATGTATTTGATAACTTTTTGCTTAAAAACTCAATCCTGTTACTTTCAGTCCTGTTACTTATATGAAAAATAACAGGAGTGAGTTAAAGTAACAGGAGTGAGTAGAGTCCTCTGTTTTGTTGATTTAATACTGTAAATATTATTTCTCTTTCCACCTCCTTTGCTGTGAAGTACTACTAGCATATAGTACATCACTTCAACATAGAAATCTAATGCACACACAGTCATGTACACTCTCTCTCGTGCACACACATATGGACACTCATTCCTGTTACCTGTTCCTCATTCCTGTTATGAAATAGTTCATTCCTGTTACCAAGTGTTCATTCCTGTTACTATTATTTATTTATTTTCTAAAAAAATAAAGTTAAACCACTGTTTTTATCAGTTTTGTTTGGTCCATCATTTACACAATTGTTTAATAAATTAAATTATAAAAAAATATATAAACTTGAGGCTTCGGTCTTCTTTAAAATGAAAAAATGGCTTTGTGTTTTTTATTAAAATACACTTTGCCTTAATATATAGTGATTTTTTTGTCACAAATATCAGTTATTTGAACATATAACCAACAATATCTTTAAAATAAACACTTTCTTGTGGGGAAAACAAAGGAATAATTGACATGCTTTTAAACATGCTTTTTAAATGTCACATGAGTTTCGGTAACAGGACTGTGAAAACATGCATCCATCTTCTGCTTAGAAACCTTGTAAAAAATTAAATAAAGTTGCCTGAGATTGACCAATACACATTTTGAATAGGTAAATATTTGAGTATTAGATTCAGTGTTGAAAAAAATCAAAAAATGAAGTTTAATTTTTAAGAGTTACAACAAGCAAATGTCACCCATTCGGTGGAATGGCCCACATATTGATTTATTTGTCGTCTCTGATTTAGATGCTTATCCTCAGCTGATGCGCTTATTGTTTAAAGCATGAAGTTTCTGTGACATTAGTGCCATCTAGCGGAATTACACAAATATTCTGCAACCCTGATAAGAAACAAATATGTGTTGTGTTTTACAAATATAAATAAATGAGCCTAGATAATATTTCACAAATAAATACAAACCATCCTGCAAATTGCATGTAACCTTGAAATAAATACCAAACCTAGTGCATACAAACGCTGTTATGATTGTGAGACATGGCTTTTTATGAGATCTCTTGGCTCGATTTTCTCACAAATGCAGTTGAGCAACTTCCTCTTCTAAAACAGTAGATGGTGCTAAGCTAGCGGATCAATTTAGAGCTGTCTTTGAAATGCTTGCTAGCTTGCCTTTTGGCGCTTTTCCACTGCATGGTACGGTACGGCTCGGTTCGGTACGGCACGCTTTGGCGCTTTTCCACTGAATGGTACGGTACGGCTCGCTTCGGCTCGCTTTAAGGGCGTTTCTTCAACTAGGGGCACTTTTAGGCTTGTGAAGTTGATTAAAAAAAACTTGTTCAAAAGTCACGTAACACAGTCTCATAAGTTTAAATAATTTGTCTAGTTTTAAGGTCTGTAAGAGAACAAACTTAGATTACAAGAGAAATTGTTAATATTTTACATTTTTTCCGACCTGCAATGAACAAATGTCATTTCCACCACATCTCTATATACAGCTGTTATTTTAAAACAGAATAACTTATGCCACTCAAGAATTGTCTAAGATCATTTTTGTAACTAGTTTTATCAGTTTTTCCACAATGTACAAAAAATATACATTTGTCAATGAGATAAATTAACTGCCCTAAGGACCAAATGGTGAACTGTACACTAGGGTTGGGCAACGATTAATTGCGATTAATCGCATCCGAAATAAAAGTTTGTGTTTACATAATATATGTGTGTGTACTGTGTATAATTATTTTGTATATATAAATACACACATATGTATGTGTATATTTAAGAAAAAATTGCATGTATATACTGTAGATATATTTATACATAATTTATATTATATATGAATATTTTATATATAAATACCATTTTTTTCTTAAATATACACATACATACAGTATGTGTGTATTTATATAGACTAAATAATTATACACAGTACACATACATATATTATGTAAACACAAACTTTTATTATGGATGCGATTAATCACGATTAATCGTTGCCCAACCCTACTGTACACCTGTCACACTCTGAAATTTAATTTTGGTTAGGGCAAGAGCTTATTAGAAAATAACTAACTTGAATTTTTATATTAAGTAGAGCATGATCTCGTAAATTGTGGATACATTTTTAATGTGTGATGAGAACTTTTTAAATGTTTTTAAAAAATGTGTGTGGTGATGGAAATGACAGGGTGGTGGTGGAAATGACAATGAATTAACGTGAATGTAGAGAAACAGTAATATTTAGAGAAATATTTATTTGAAAAATATATTTTGAAAACTCTTAAACTCATCACACTCAGTAAACTCAATTCACAACGTCAATCTACTCTTGCAATCCATATCAATTGTACTTTGTAATCATAAATGTCATTTCCACCACATGCTGTCATTTCCACCACAGAGGGCAGTGTGGTGGAAATGACATTTCTGTAGTTTTTTGTGAAAAAAGGGAAGATAGCTTCACTGATAGCTTTGAATTAATACTCAGCATTTCATGCATGCAAAATACTCTTATTTAACTTAAACATTTTTACTTTTTAAAAACACCCTTGAAAGTACAGCATGTTTCCACCACATGCTGTCATTTCCACCACAGAGGGCAGTGTGGTGGAAATGACATTTCTGTAGTTTTTTGTGAAAAAATGGAAGATAGCTTCACTGATCAGCTTTGAATTAATACTCAGCATTTCATGCATGCAAAATACTCTTATTTAACTTAAAAAAAAATACTTTTTAAAAACACCCTTGAAGGTACAGCATGTTTCTACCACATGCTGTCATTTCCACCACAGAGGGCAGTGTGGTGGAAATGACTGTGGTGGAAATGACATTTCTGTAGTTTTTTGTGAAAAAATGGAAGATAGCTGCACTGATTAGCTTTGAATTAATACTTAGCATTTCATGTATGTAAAATACTCTTATTTAACTTAAAATTTTTAACTTTTTAAAAACACCCTTGAAGGTACAGCATGTTTGGAAATGACGTAGAATAAATATATTAACTGATCAAGCAATATTTACCTTGATTTTTCTTATTTGTTCTTGATGAAAATTTAAAATTGCCTCCATGTCCAACATGTGCTCTGATGTCTCTGAACATTCCCATAGAAACCACCTAAACAATCTTTCACACAAACTTTTTAAAGGGACATTACAGTGTTGTGGTGGAAATGACACCAATACTGTGCGACAGCTATATTTTGTATAAAAAGTAATATTGATGGTGGTCTCACATTAAATACTATAATGTATTTTAATTATGTTACTAGTGCTTAATTTAGGTATATTAATAGTTACCAGATAAGTCATACTTTTAAACTGTATTTTCATTGTGGAAGTTAAAAAGTCTGGGTGTGCGACAAGGAGAAAAAAACAGTGATTTTGACACCTATAAGGAGGTTGAAAAGTATGAAGAAATCATAATAGAAAGGTAGTAAAAAGTTTTTAAGGAGGTTTTATTGTTAGTTTGAAAAAGAAAGAGGATTTTGTCCAAAATTGTATGTATTTTTAAAAATATGACCAAAGTACATAAAAGTGCCCATAGTCTAAGAATCACCCTTAAATGGTATTGGGGTACCTAGCACAGTGGTACGGTACTAAAAGGTGGAGCTAGACTCACTGCAGGACGTTGATTGGTTGACAGAGACAACCAACAGAGTTCACTTGCGCATGCTACAATTAAGGGGAATTTGCCTACAGCTGAGGGGGAAAGGCAGACATCTATACCATATTCAAAGGAGGAGTATCAAAGTAAATAAGGTAAAAATGTGAAAACATTTGAGAGGAAATTGTACTAACTAGGTTAAGGCTGCACCTCAAATAATTATTACAATAGGTAGGTTCCATTGTGTAACTAGCTAGATTAAGCCAGGATTAGATGTTATGAAGTGTTTAAACCACAGGATAACCACGCTGGAAGAAGTTAACTCGCAAAACGGTCCATTTACACGTGAACTGCTCTCAAACACAAGTTTCAGAAGCTGTACGAAATTCAATTAAAAAAAAAAACGTATTCCTAAAAATAAGAATCGCAAGCTTCAGAAGTACAAAAACAGCATTAAATGTTGCATTAACGGCATATTTTCAGTGTCGAGCAACAACAACCTTCCAACAGCACAGAATAACTCTACACCTCGACAACAACACATGACAGAGACTCACTTTCTTAAAGAACTTCCTGTTTCCATATATACGCTCAATCTCATGCACTCTTCTTGCAAAACTCCTACTTTCTCACTCACTAAAACACACATCGCAGTGTGATGCACTTGTGCTGCAAAACACTAAACACAATCCACTAAGCAAATATCCCTAAAGTTTGTTTATCCAAAATTTTGATATCCAAAAGACGTCTTTTCAAGGTATTTGTCACAAAAGTCGTACATTAAAAAGACATCCATTGAGGAGCCAGAATGAAAGTTTTTATGACGTCTTTTTTTGACGTGTTCTGCACGTCCGATGTAGATGTTCATGGAGCCTTCGTACAAGGTTAAAAACTAGTTCAAATGTGGCCATTGTGGACAAATTTTCTTTTTTTTTTTATTTTTTTTTATTTTGGTATAGCAGCATGTACATCACAATTTATTACAGAACCGTAATAGTTGCATTTTTCTGCTGTTCAATTTTCTCTTTTAAGCTAATACAACAATAAAATAAAGGATACACAATTACACATACAAAAAATAATATAAAATAATAAAATAATAACAAATATTTTTACAACTTGAGTGAGGCAAGGTTTACCAAATGCTCCGACTATGTGTTGAGGGTGATTATTGTGAAATCTCGGTACATGTAAGGGATTATAGGAGAAAGCATAATATAGTTTCCAATATGTAAAAGGGGAGAGTTGTAGGGAAGATTACAATGACATTCTTCATTCCCTAGGAAAGAGTCTTTTGCTCTATACCACTACAAAGTCTGGCCTTAACGGCCTTACATATTCTACCCACTTAGACCAAAATTTAATGAACACATTTTTCTGAAGACGGAGGGAAAAAGTAATTCTTTCCATAACAAATATATCATTTACTATGTCCATCCATTCTTGTATTTTGGGGGGTTCAGGAAGCAACCAACGCCTTGTGAGTGCTTTTTTACCAGCAGATGTTAATATGCCAAATAGATATTCATCCTGCCGTCTTGCCTGTAAATCCACATTTCCTAAAAACATTGTGGAAAAATGCAAGGGAAGGGTAATGTTAAGTATGTTTTCCAATGCTTTATGGAGCTCTGTCCAGAAAGGTTTTATCACTGGACACTCCCAGAATATGTGCCAGTGATTGGCTTCCTGAAACCCACATTGTCTCCAACATTTGGAGTGTCCCTTTTCAATATGCGCTTTTTGTTTCGGAGTAATAAAAAATCGGACAAGACATTTCCACCCGAACTCCCGCCACATATGTGAATTAGTACATTTCCAGGGGAATTTACACATTCCAAGCCATTCCTCCTTTGATATTGAAAAATTTCCTTCTTTTTCCCATTTTTCTTTAATATACTCCGTGGAGTTATATTTTTTTATTCTGAGTCCTTTATAGAATCTAGATATGACACCCTTTTTTAAATCGTTTTGGTAGGTAGCCACAAATATCCTCAATATTGGATCATCTAAGTCTGTTTTATTTTTAATGTTATGTTCAAAATGATTACGTATTTGAAGGTATCTATAAAAGTCTGATTTCTCAAGGCAATATTCTTTCTTTAAGCTTTCAAAATCTTTTAAGCGTCCTTTTTCTGTAAGGGAGTAAAATGTTGTTATCCCTTTTGAAACCCAAGACTTGAATCTATTATCCATTCGATTAGGTTTGAATTCAGGATCATAGGCACACCATTGAATTATTTGTAATTTGTGATTCAATTTATATTCTTCTCTTATCGTATTCCAAATTTTTAACTGGGCTTTAATGAATGGATTTTGCACTGTATCTATAAATTTTCCCAAGTTTTTATATGTTAATAGTGCCTGAATTGGAGGGTCAGTTATTATTGATATTTCAATATCTTTCCACCTAGCATGATATTTTGGATTGCATATGTAAATTAAAGGCTTACTTTGGGCAGAATAAAAATAATTCCTAAAATGGGGTAATGCCATACCTCCTTCCTCTGTTGAGAGCTGTAATGTTTTGAATTTAATCCTGGGTTTTTTCCCTTGCCAAATATATCTGGAAATTATCTTATTCAATTCAGACCATTGTTTTGAAGAAATTTCTACAGGGAGTGCTTGAAATAAATAAAGATAACGTGGAAGGATGTTCATCCTTACAGAGTCGATTCTTTGACTAAGGCCAATGAAAGAGATGGAGTTCCATCTGTGCATGTCACTTTTAATTTTTGTTAAGAGTGGATCAAAATTGATCTCTGCCAATGTTAAGATTTCTTTCGGTAAATATATCCCTAAATATTTCAACGAGTTCTGACTCCAATTAAGGTGAAATTTCTCTCTAATATGTTTTGGAGGCATAAAATTAAAGGACAAAGTTTGTGTCTTCTGAATATTTAATTTATATCCTGCATATCTGCCAAATTGTTCTAGAGTGTTCATTAGTTCAGGAAATGAGATAGTGGGTTTACTTAAGTAAATCAAAATATCATCAGCATATAGGGCCAGTTTGTGATCTTCTCCATTTATGTTGATACCTTCAATATTTTCGTTATTCCTTATCCACTGCGCAAGAGGCTCGATATAAACCGCAAAGAGCAGTGGTGAAATTGGACACCCCTGTCTTGTTCCACGTTCTAATATAATGGTGTCTGAAAGATACCCATTTATTTTTATCCGGGCTGATGGTTTACTATACAGCGTACGGATGGCCCTGACAAAATTCGGATGCATGCCAAATCTTTCAAGAACCTTATATAGGAAAGACCAGCTCACCGAGTCAAAAGCCTTTTCAGCATCTAAACTGATAAATAGGGCTTCAAGTTTGTTTTGTTGGATATGATTTAATATGTGCAATGACCTTCTAATGTTATCATGGGTTTGTCTTTGAGATATAAACCCAGTTTGGTCATTATGTATAAGCTGAGGGAGAATCTTTTCCAGTCTTTTGGCAAGGATGGCTGTGTATAGTTTGTAATCAACGTTCAAAACCGAAATTGGTCTATATGAACTGCATTCTAATTGGTCCTTTCCTTCTTTTGGGATAACTGAGATCACTGCCTCATTCCATGATGGAGGCATTTTAGCTTCCAATAAAGATGTATTACATGCCCGAAGAAGATTTGGTGTTAATAGAGTTTGGAAAGCCTTATACCACTCTGACGGAAATCCGTCTGGGCCAGCAGACTTATTCGCCTTGAGCCTGGAGATGGCATTGTTTAACTCTGTCTCAGTTATTTCATTTGTTAATGTTTGATTTTGTTCTTCTGACATGACTGGTAAATTGAGGGAATCAAGGAATTTTCCAATCTTTTGCTCATCCTCTAGATGTGGTTGTGTGTATAGTAGCTTGTAGTACCTTTTAAAAGTATTTTGTATTTCAACCTGTTTATATAGTACTTTTTTAGAGTTTAGGGTCCTTATTTTATATACTGTCTTATCTGTTTGTTGTTTTTGCAGTTTCCTTGCCAAAAGTTTAGTTGATTTAGAGCCTGATTCATAGTATTTCTGTTTTGTAAATATCATCTTTTTTTCAATTTCCTGTGAATACAATATATTTATTTCATTTCTTATTTTCTTTATTTTAGTCATCAGATTCAGTTTTTGTTCCCTTTTGTGTTGTATCTCGAGATCTTTTAATTCCTTGTTGAGATTCTTTAGTCTTAATTGTTTCATTTTCTTTTCATAAGCACAAAATGATATAATTCTCCCCCTTATGACTGCTTTTAAGGTATCCCATACTATAGCGGGGTTAACTTCCCCATTATCATTTTCTTCAAGAAAGACTTTTATGTCATCCTTCATTTGGGTTTGAAATTGTGGGTTATTTAGGATGCTTGTATTTAGCCTCCACAATGTTCTTCCCGGGTTATCACTAATTTGTATAGAACAAGACAGAGGTGCATGATCAGACAGATCAATAGAACCAATATCACAGCTCTGTATTCTATCGCGGTCTCTCTTTAATACAAAAAAATAGTCTAACCTTGAATATACGTCATGAGGGTGTGAATAAAAAGTATAATCACGTCCTGATGGATAAAAATCTCTCCAAAGATCTAGTATGCCCAGCTCTGCCATTAAGACATTAATTTTTCTATGCAATGATGTGGCGGCTGTATTTTTTGATGAATCTAACTTTGGGTTGAGACGAATGTTCCAATCTCCGCCACATATGACAATTCCTTTGGCTCCTATCATTAAATCAAATATTTTCCTATAAAAAACAAAATCACTTCCAGGGGGGGCATAAATGCTACACAGTGTTATGGTAATATCATCTATTTTCCCTGAGATTAGTATATATCTCCCTTCCTTGTCTGAGACCTCTGAAAGAAATTCAAATGGTACTTTTTGTGAAATTAAAATTGCTACACCCCTTCTATGTCCTGACTTATATGATGAATAATACACCCTTGAAAACCCCATTCTCTTTAGTTTTTCATGTTCTGCTGATGTGAGATGCGTCTCTTGTAAGAACACAATCTGTGCGTTCTCCTTTTTCATTTTTGAAAGTATTTGACTTCTTTTAGCTGGGTTCAAAATCCCATTCACATTAAATGTGATAACTTTAAGGATATGCTTATTCATATTTTTCTACATTGATTAACACAATCATGACCTCCCTCAATGTCTCTACTGTTAGTAACTTTATGCAAGAATGCCTCACCCAGATAACAAATAATAAACAAGAACAAAACTGGAACCATTTTAAACAAAACGCCACCGTTAACGATTAGGAACAGTTGTTTCCGGTGTTGAGGCTCGTTTCAAAAGAGCCTTGTGGGGCTTTATACAGTCCAAACCCCAGTAAGGGAAAATCCCACGTTGAAAGTGGGGCCCTAAACTAGTACTTTAATAAAAATAAAATAAATCGTGGACAACTCGCCAAATTACCAGTCCCGACTCTTTAAAATAACTGGAGAGTAGAACTGCACGTTAAAGTTCACATCGATGTATAAAGTTGCATGGCAATCGAAAGGTGAAGATTAGCAGTAGGCATCAATTGAAACTTATCTGCATTTGGTGGATGTGGATGATCATTTTCTGAATTTCTGGAGTTTTTCTTTATATTGGGAATGGGAGGTTTTCTTGGTTTGTGAGCAGCTGTCCTCAGCGCCAGATTCTCGATCAGCACCCCGGACTTGACCGTGACCGCGACGTCTTCTCACTAGCTGCCAGGTATTTATGAGCTCGATCCCCTCTTGGTCCATAGTACTGGAGGACTTCACCACAGTAACTGGAAAACCACGTGAAACCATGTCCCTCGTTGCCTCCGTAGCATCCTGATACAGCCGGGTGCCGTCATCATAAAAGACACGCATCTTTGCCGGGTACGGTGTCTGAAATTTTATTTGTTTTTCTTTTAACAATTTCCTGACCTCAGCGTACTCCCCGCGTTTCTTAAGGACTTCAGGAGGGAAATCATGGTCAACATAAAAGCGGGTGTCGTTGCAAAACACTTCCTTTTTCTGCCAAGCTCTTCGAAGCACCTCTTCTTTCGTGCGATAACTCCCGAACTTGATTACAATAGACCGTGGCTTTGCTTGCGGGTTGTTGGGCTTCGGTGCTAGTGCACGGTGTGCTCGCTCAATCCCGAGTTCTCTGTCACTGGGAATGTCCAATGCATTTTTCAATATGTTGTCCAAAAAGCCAACCATATCGGTGCCTTCTTGATCTTCTGGTATGCCATAAATCCTTAAGTTGTCTCTCCGCGCACGGCCCTCTTGGTCTATTAACCTGGCTTCCAGGTTAGCCTGGCGCTGTGTTAGCTGCTTGATTAGCGTTGATGCTGCTTGAAGCGCGTTCTCCGTTTCATCGATTCTCCCTTCTGCTTCCTCTAGTCTGTCATTTGTTCTCTTCAATTCTTGTTTAATATCGGAAAGTTGTACCTTATTGTCCCTTCTAAACTCCCGGAGTTTGTTGAGAATACATTGCAGGCTAACTTCAGCGCCAACTTCACCATGTGGAGGTGAACTCGGAGCGCTACCTTGCCTCACTTCAGGGTCAATTTCGATCACATTCATCGTTGTCCTACTTCTAGTAGTAACCCCTTTCTCCATTATTACATAAAGTATGCACCAGGGTTTGCAAAATAGGGGTTTTTGGGGTTTATTTCACAAAACCGTCGGGAGCTCGAAAATTAGGCTGTCATCCTCTTGGTGGCGTAACCGGAAACCTGTGGACAAATTTTCAACATCATTTAGATATAATTTATACTGTTTCTGGACCAAATAAACACTCTCAGGATGCATTTAATTAAAACTCATAGTTATTTCAAAGTAATTTTCTTTTGTAATTGCAAAGCAACTCACAGACAGTTTGTGTTTGTCCAAAAATCATGAACATAAGAGACACATCTGTAAATGTGTAGATCTTTGGATCTTGAGATCTGAAGGAAAGACTCTCTGGATCTGACACTTGTGCTGAACTTAATCACAGACATAAAATACTGATACTTTGACTATTTCTGTCAGACATCAACACAAGATCTTAGTGAGAATTAACAGAGGTTTAGATGTTGTTTCATTTGAAGTCACCATTGAGGTGATCAGTGTTTGCTTAGTCGGGCTCTAGGTCCCCATACTTCTTGCGTTAGCTTTTCTTTCGCTGCTGTAACTGTGTTTGTAAAACACAATTGTTGTGGCAGAGTATGATATTCCCTCATGAAGGCAAAGTCTACAGTGATTACAAAGTGTTTGGTTTAATTTCTTTGGTTTCTTCTTCGCCACAGTTTCTTGGGAATAAATGGAGTAGGAAGCGAAAGGAAAGGGGCTCTATCGGGAGAGACTCAATAACAACTCCAGAAACTGCTTGACACTAAACTGACCGCAGTGACAGCGAGCACACATGATTTTTAATTACTGAGCGAGTCTGGTTGAGATATGGAGAAAAGTTCAGATTAGAGAAATATGAGTTGAAACCAGAAAAACAGGAAGTATTGAGGCTAGAGGCTGTGGCTGTGATGCGTTTCCTTTAGTATAAATAAGCACAGCTCAGGCAGGGCTGATAGCTTTTACTGCAATGAGGTAAATCCAAAGCACTGGATGTGTCCTCTTTTCGGCTCATCACAAGGTGACTGTTGTTTTGTATACAGATTTTTATTAATTATTTAAATCGAGACATTAATGTCTCTATTATAGTGAAACTGAAATGTAAACCTGTACTGCACAACAATCATTAACTAATTTTAATTCTAAATTTAATTTTCACTCTGAACTGAACCACTGTATTCTTTTGAACAGATTATACAGTCAAAATGTATGAGAAATTACAGCATGGGAGAACCGAGAACATGAATGGAGCTTCATAAACTACAGAATAATGAAATGTGGACAAGCGAGAAAGAGAAAAAGTCAACAAAAAGGACAAAAAGTTACGATCTAATTAGCCGAAGTAGGAAACGCCACCGAGTCAAACTGTGAGTATTTATGATGTTTAAGATCAAACACTGTTTTGTATCTTTAATAATCTTTCAGTGTTTTATCTTCTGGTGTCTTGAATGTGCAAAATCAATTCTACACTAAACTTTTCATTTACTCTTTAGTGAAATGAAGAGGTTCGAATGTAGACTAATTTAGATGGGTGTGAAACACAGCAAGCCGTCGGCCAGAACTGTATTCTCGACTCTTAGTTGAAGAGACACACCAAGCAGGGTCCAAGTGTAACTTTGTGTACTGAAGAGCTGGTTGAGTTTACATGTGTGGTTCTACAAAATATACGAGAGAAATAAACATTAATATACACATATATTCTACAACATAAACTTTTAAATAATTAACAATTCAGGCTGTATACAACTATCACATTAATAAAGTATATTGGACAATGTTAAATAATTATTCTGAACATCGCCACAAAGGAGGCTCTAGTACTGAGCATGCCATATGCATGTGATAAGAAGCTGATCACTGTGTGATAATCATTTCCAAATTAGCTCCTGCATTTTGTTGTTGTTGTTGTTGTCTTAATGGCCCATAAAACTTGTAAATCGACGGCCCATTCGTTTTGCTTTGTTTAATTGGCGGCGCTGGGTTAGTTATTTATTATGATTTATTCATGCATATAAAACCATGATAAGAATTATAATCAGATGTTTCTGTTTTTCATTCCCAGTGTACGTTTGGATTTCATGATTAAAATTTTTCTGAACGCATCTGAATATTTTACAGTAATCATTGATGTATCAGCTCTTTACTGTATGTCACTGTATATTGTGTTCACATAGAGCAAAAGAATATAGGCTACATTAGACTCTGAGCCTCTTTGAAGCATTAGTTCACCTGTCCTGACTTGATATAAACCATAAGCCAGATTCTCCAAATACAAACAGATTCATAGGGGAAGAGAAACACAGATCACTTCTAACACTCACTCCATATGAGAACAGAACAGAGAATTATCTGCAGCTTCTGCTGACTACGGTTTTTTATAGGCTTTAATAACTGACAAACATAACATTTAAAACAATAACATGAGTGAATCTATTATCTGAATCTAAAGCATCAGTTCAGTCACTGTATTATAATTATGATTATAACGGGTTGTTTTCTTCATTTACAGTCTCTGTTGATCCAGTCGGAGCGGTTTCACTAGTTCGCCTGCCCATTCAACCCTGAAGGTTAATAGTAAACTAACTTGGCTTGCAGTCCTTGGAGGAGGCTTGAACCCAAGGCTCGGCTTGAGCTCCGAGTTAAACCCCCCCATGATGGAAGTGCTGTGACTTCTGGAGGAGAAGGGGAGCAGTCTCAGGAAAGCTGCTGGAAGAATGTGTCAATGGCATGACATGGTGTCTACTGCTTATATAGTACCATCGCAATGATGATTGACAGAAGATTTTAGGCCCCTCCCGAACCAACGTTTTGAGGTGAGAAGGTGAGGTGAGAAGAGAATGAGAAGAGAATGATGTTTATAATTAGGACACACACATAGAATTACATTTATATGTTTTTCATTTATCATCATCACATATTGTAACAGCTTGTTTAAGATCTATTCTGAATATTGTAGAGTTAATCTGAGATGCTGTAATAACACTGAGCGCATGCAGATGTTGATCAGGAGTTGATCTGATGTCTTGTGATATGATGTTATATCGCTTTAATGAAACTCTGTCTGTGTGATTGAACAGATTCAAATGAAGAGGAAAAAGAAAATCAGCAGAAAACACAGATCAGCAGAAAACAAGAAGACTGAGAGAAAAATGGAGGACAGAAATGAGACACAAACCAGTGAATCACGAGAGGAAAGAGGAGAGAGACTTGTTAGATGTGAGAGTATGGACAGAATAAAGCCAAGCTGTGAGTGTTTGATCATTATTGAACTTTAACCCTCCATCACATTTTAGTTTACTGTTAAACAGGCGCGCTGGAAGCTGTTTCATGGAGGGGGGGCTGGGGCTGGGTTGGAAAATATGTGACGTCATTATGTTGTGGCCAACGACAAGACATGAAATTTCTCTGTACTGTATGTGTTGTAGCCATTAAAGAAAACATTTAGTTTCATATTTATGTTTAAATATTATAGGCTAATGTTATTTTTTAATTGAATCGATGTTGATTATGAAAGTGAGCATATGCAGCATGAGAAAGATAAAGATACATCATAAGATGCAATATGACTGGAGACATGGAGTGGGTAAGACATGATTTTTACCACTTCATTGAGTTTTGTTTGGTAGAAAGACTATTTTTAGAAGATTTTCGTTTTGTATAAATTGTATCTTAATTTTGAACAATGTTTTATCAACCAATTGCCTGTAGCCTATTTAATAAATAAGACGCAAATATATAGCAGACAATGTAATAAGGCGCCGATACGATCACTTGCATTGCACGTGAACTGGAGGGCGCCGAAACTCAGCTTGTGCATCACAGATTTGAGAAATAGGCTACTATTATAGAAAGCTTGAAAAGTCTACTTTTAAACGAAACTATTCAAAACGAAAAGAAATGGGCTACTCTCTGATTATATCACATGAAATGTGAATTTCACATGCATTTCTCTCTGGCGTTCATGGCGAGTCCACATCGCCAACTCCATCTTTGCAGCGACACAGAAAACACCAGTTTATTAATAAACAATTAAATGTCTCCTTGCTATTTGGACACATTCATACTTTTGCCGGTTCTTTGTGGCAAGCTTAAAGGGATACTTCAAATCTGGGAAGATGAATGTGTATTTAAAATAGGTCATTTAAGTAGAAGAAATGTGAAGAAATTTTTGAATTTGGAGCTTTCTAGACCGAGAAAAGCCAGAAAATGCATTTTTGTCTTATGTGGATGAAAGACAACAACTCCCAGAATGCACTTGCTTCGCTGCCTTAGGAGGCCACGCCTACCGGTAAGAGTGCGTAGTTGAAAACAACAAGGCTAGCCTACGTGATGATTTAGAGATGGGCCAAAATGTCCGGGATTCGGCTTTTGCGTTCTACAGTCGCCATTCATCATGTTTACTGTGGAGAGCAGGACGAGGCTGACGGCCGCGGGAGAACGGCGCGAGGCCGGTGGCGTCATTGCTGAGACGCGCCGGGTCTCGCATCTCTCACGGAGGAGCGGGAATTTTCTTAGCAATGGTAAAATGCACATCAACCGATCACTTGTTTAGCGTTCATGTAAACACTACATTCAGATTCACCAATCGGAATGAATTCAGTTAGATTGAAACAAAAGGTGCATGTGCATGTAAACAATGAATGGCGACCGCAGAACGCAAAAGCTGAATCCCGTACATTTTGAACGATCTCGCCCGTCGGACAAGTCCGGGAAAAGGAGGATGTTGTTGTTTACCCCTACTTACTCAGCTTTCTCCTACTATTCAGCTTTCTCCACAGAACAAGAGCCTGCTAGCTTAGCTTCCAAAGAAAGACAGCTGACACTGTGTGTACATTCTGTGAGTGAGATCCCACCCTCTATGGGCGGGCTGAAAACATGCGGAACAACGCCATCTACTGGCTGTAGTCTTTAGCCTCTGACCAGAAAATCCTACGATGACGCAAAATGACGATTTTTGCGAGCGCCTGAGTGCGGCTATATTATGTACACGCTCATTATCCTGTATATAGCCTATTTAAGTAATAAAATTAATATAAAGGGGCGATTGTCCACTGATGGCTTAAATGAACAACTACTAAAAAAACTTTAGTCGGAGGCAGATCTTATTCCACATATTTAGGTACCAGCAGGCTATTCTGGGTTGAGCGAGCGACCCTGAGCGGAATGAGCGAGCGGAGCGGAATATTCAGAAATGCGCTCTCCACTCACGTGCTCTGATCGGAACAAAGCATGACAAATTCAAACTTTATTTCATTTTCTCCGTAGCTTGAACACTCACTTAATTAGGCATAAGAGAGTTAGTTAACGCTGTCCATTTATTTATTTTTATTTCACGTTTTTAAAGTACAATATTATATTAGTCCACTGTCCGCAGCACCCCCCTTCCCGCGCTACTGCTGTTAAATCAGTTTCACAGGCGAGGATTAATCTAGTCCAGATTGAGCTGTTTTAACTGAAAGCATCTTAAAATATGTCAGTGACTGTTTTATCTAAAGATGCACATCATGAATGTTTTTTTCTAAGACGTTCATAAAAGCGACCTCCTAATTAAACTTAATCCTGACTTAATCTGAACCCTGTCTGTGAAACCAGACCTTGTTTTTTTCTCTCCTGTCGTAAAGCATCTCATTCAGAAAAATCCATCAGACTGACTTTCTGCAGTTATGAAACAATAACAGGATACTTGACAATAGTTAATGTTCAAGAACATAATACATGTATAAATTCAAAGCAATTTATATGATGATAATCAAATATGTTTATGTATATTTCTAGTCTCCTGTGATCCAGACGGACCTGTAAAGTTTGATTCTGATGTCAAACCTGTGGAGAGATTCTCATCAAACCCTTCATCATGAAAAAAAATTGGCTACCATTGTGGTGAAGACGTGAGCTTGTGGTTAGGTTGTGAGTCGCTGTCCTGCATATCACATGTTCATGATTGTTTGACTGAGAGGGGTAGAAGTGATGACCTCATGTAGACTGTGTAAATGATGAACTAGGGGTGATACGTAACGTTACATGTATTCGTATTGAACCGAAACGGTACGGGCGTCACGGTTCGGTGCATGAATATACACAAATTATGCAAATTAACTAATGTAATGCGGAACTACTGTTAGATACGCGGATTCTTTAGGGACACCTAATCTGTAGCCCCGCCTTAGCTCTGAAGCTCCGTAGCTATAATGAACAGGCTGTTATATAATGAACAGGCTATAATTAATAGCCAATGCAACACTTGTTATTATTTTATACAGAAATAAATTATTTATAATTCAGATGAGAATAAAGTTAATGTTAATTAAAATTTTAAGGAAAACAAATATATTGATCTGAAATATAGCAAATTAATTTTAAATTCATTCAGGTACAATTACCAAATGTATCTCAAGGTCTTTTTGCCTTTTACTAATTTAATTAATAAACTAATTATATAAAACTATTGTCAGTGATTGTCACTGAAGGAGGGAACAGAGGACGTAGTCGACGTCGACTGAATGGGATCACGCCAGGGAGCCAATTGTCTTTGAGCGTGCGAGCACGAGCAAATGAAAACTTTGCGTGCGTGACTTGCATCACACTCTCCGCCCCGCGGAGCCGGTATAAATACAGAAGTGGATGCACGCACTAGTTGCTTTACGCTGAGGAGCCGTGAGCACTCAGTCAGCGGTGGTGCTGCTATAGTGGCAAAGGGACTACGTCCTCCATTCCCTCCTTTAGGGAACAGTGGGTTGCATACGCAATCAGGACGTTCCCTTTCAGTCGAGAACGTCTGATGTAGTCGACGTCGACTGAATGGGATCTTAGGCCCTTGGAACAGGCCACTAAAGCTGCCACCTTCCAGTGCCTGGTTAAAAAGCCTCAATTTCCCCCCGCATTACTAAGGCAGCGAGGGTGAGGCTTAGGCCAGGGAAGTCAACTGCTGTTCCTACAGGACCACTGGGCAAGCGTACCTTTGACAAGGAAGGAGAAGTACGCTACAGAACCACATCCTGGCCCGAAGGGGAGGTATTATGTGGGATATACACATATGGACTGGTGATCAGGCAGTACAACATATGGAAATGTCACTGGGATGACTCCAGCCTAATGGGGGGAGGATCAACCAACAGTGAAGGCAGAGCGGGCTCTGCCGAGGGAAGACACGGGCTCACGCAGGGAGCTGTACCTTGGAAAGGTACACATATGGGATCGCCGTAGGGATCGCAACATATGGACCCAGCCTAAGCACAAGTTCCACTAGTGCATACGAGTGATAGGCCTGGCTTCGGACGCTCCGCCACGTCTGATGCTGCAGGGTATGGAGGAACTCAACAGGGTTCGGTTAGGTGAACTCTACTGGAGCAATGTTGCGCATGTATCCAGTCCATGGTAGGGGAATGGCGCAGCAAGCCGCCACTTCGAACTGAGCTTACCCTGGCTTCATGTGAAGGGAGCCCACGGGAAGCAGCTGTTCGAACCACAGGATGTGTATAGGTGTCGCCCAGCCCCCAACTCTATTTAATATCTGTTCAGCAAGGCACTGTATGCCAACGCCTAGGAGGGAGCAGTACTCTCACTAAGGAGGAGCTCACGGCCCAGGCAGGCATGTGCATCTTGGAATTTCTCACCAAGACAAAGGCAAACATTTTGAAGTGGGCCAACCTCTGCTTGGAAACAGCCTTTCCTTCTGCTGGTTCCCTAACAGATAGAGCTGATCTAAGGTCTAGGGCAAGGGGCGGCAACAGGCGATATTACAGCAATATTTTCTGGCCCCCCGGATTATTTTGGAAGTCCGTTTTTTTTATTTATTATTATTATTATTTTTTTAATCAGCCTATTTTTATTTTACAATAACGGTTTACAAATAGGGCCCCGTGTATCATTCGTTCAATCGTTTTTTTCAAATGAAAAAAACAAATAACGACTCGTTTTCCGATTTTCTGATTGTGTGCTCAGATCAAAAATAGAAAAAATGAATGACGGGTTTAGACAAATTTTAATTTTGATTTTTAATTTAACACATTAGCAGACATAAAGGCTACCAATGAAATCATTTTAAACAGATCAAGTACTATCGTGGTAACAGATTACAGCCATTTTAATAATGTGAATAGCAATCATGCTCTCCTGTAAGTCTCATACGCTTACAGTCCGACTTTTTAACTTTTTTCATTATTATTTATTCGGGTATAACACAACAGGCACGGCGTTATGGGTGCATTTTCTGGGTTTGTTCCGATCAGAGCATGTGAATATTCCGCTCCGCTCGCTCATTCCGCAGGGTCGCTCGCTCAACCCAGAATGATCTGCTGGTACCAAAATATGTGGAATAATAAAAAAAAAATTTCTAGTCGACTAGTAGTTGTTCATTTAAGCTGTTCGTGGACAAATCGCCCCTTTATATTAATTTAATTACTTAGGCTATATGATAATGAGCGTTTAATATAGCCGCACTCAAGCTCACGACCGCATGCATAAAGCTTGCCACAAAGAACCGGTAAAAGTAATGATTATGAATGTGTCTAAAATAGCAAGGAGACATTTAATTATTTATTAATAAATTGGTGTTTTATGTGTCGCTGCAAAGATGAAGTTGACGAAGCGGAAAATTAAGATACAATTTATACAAAACGAAAATCTTTTAAAAAAGAGACTTTCTACAAAACAAAACTCATGTTTTACCCAATCCATGTCTCCAGACATATTGCGCATCTCATGATGTATCATATCTTTCTCATACTGCATGCTCACTTTCATAATCAACATTGATTAAATAAAAAAAACATAAAGACGTCACATATTTTCCAATTCAGCCCTCGGCCCTGTTGCAACAGTCGTTGTTTAGGTAGGCTACCTTAAACGCGCACGTACAGTCTCAGAGTCATCGCTGCAACCAGGAGATGAAGAGAGCTGATATCCACATCACCTAGCACATCTTTGTCTCTGCCACCCCAGGATGCTATAGCACGACCAGCGCCGTTGCTTGGAGGGTGCCAGCGCCTCTGCCTCTCAGTGCCTCTGCCTCGCGAGTGGATGATAGCCCTGAAGACGCCTAGCAATGGTATACCTTTAGTGGTAGCTAACCTTTAGTTAAGTTATACCTTAAGAGTCATCGTAGCGCACTAAGAGAAAACGTTATTGGGAAACGCAGCCCAGGTATGATGCCTATGACGCGTAATGGAGATTCCAAAGCGCTCTTCTTTGGTCAGAACCATGGAGAGCGATCGCGGATAGGTCCGTCCTATGCACCGAAACTTTTTAAAATGCAACAGAATATTTAAAGAGTATCAAGCATTTTAAAATCAATATTATGTATACGCACAGATAATATAACAGTATATTAGTCAGTCAAGTTTATTGTCGGACTGTAAGCGAATGAGGCATGATTGCTATTCACACCTTAATTAAAACGGCTGTAATCTGTTACCACAATAGTACTTGATCTGTTTAAAATGATTTCATTGATATATGCCTAAGATGTTAAATTAAAAATCTAAATAAAAAATTGTCTAATCCAGTAATTAATTTTTTCTATTTTTGTTCTGAGCACACAATCAGAAAACCCATCGTTATTTGTTTTTTTCATTTTAGGTCAGGAAATAAATAATGGAAAAACAAGTCGTTGAAAAAACGATTGAACGAATGCTACACAGACCCATCAAATTCCACGATTATATACCTACTGCGGGCGCAAAACAGACAAAGAAACACCAGAACAACCATTTTTGTAGCAATTTTTAATGTCGTCTTTCGCCTTTTAAATCGGAAATAAACAAAGTTGCTTGACAAAAGATTGGATAGCCTATACTAGGCTAATTCAAAAGAGGGGTAATTATTGGACGAATAAAACGTAATCGGTTTTGATGAGGAAAAAAAAAACTATACGAGTGCGGATTCGAATTCAGAACCTCTGACACGCTGGGCAAAAATTCTACCACTGGTCCATTAAAATACCCGTTGGAAAATCAGGCGGATCTATATATTTATTCACACGGAAATTCTGACAACACAGCCTTTATTAAGCTACATCTTATTAAACAACAAATGTAGCCTACTATTTAAATCGATTGCTGGACATCGTGATGTTATTGTACATATATCTGATTTAGCATTGTAACAACCCCCACCCCACCCACTTTTTAAAACAAAGTTGCCACTGTCCATAGGCCTGCTCCCGTGTAGCTGGCCCGCCATCTACTGGCTAAAAAAAATATTGGCCCGCGGCCAAAGTTACTTGCCGACCCCTGGTCTAGGGTTTGCATTCTGATCACATACAGCACTAAGCGGATGAACAGAGAAAGCCAGGGCTGGGTCTGCCTCCTCCGGGGGAGGAGAGGTAGGAACCTTGGGCACACATTCAGACCGGGGTCTCAACTTGTGAGAGTTAGCCGGCCAAATTCCAGGCACGATTCGTTGACCGAAAGCTAGCAAGTCCCTACCCTCTAGTGGAGACGACGCGAGCAGGAGAACTTAAAAAACTGAATTTTTTAACTGCGATGGCTCAGGGGCGGTCTCTGCAGTGCATTAGCACCAGAGAAAAAGACCCAAGAGGGTAAGGAGGGGAGACAAGGTGTTATTTATTCATCTTCTTGCTCGCCTCAAGGACCTGACGATCAAACCTTACTCCACTTGGATTTAAATCCACTGCCTCATGATGTGCGCAAATGTAGAAGCCACAACATTTTGAAGTGGAGGGGACAGCCCACACTCCAACCACAAGCAGTTTTTAAAGGGAGCACTGAAGTGATCGAACACCTTCTGGATCTCCTCACGGAGAGAAGACTCAATTTAACAAACAGGTTCGACTTCTATTAGAGGAGCAAGCGTCTTTTTAGAGGGTGCTCATAGAAGTGATGGTCTCTACTGCATAACAATTCTTGCAGTAGACAAGAACCTCCACGTCCCGTTCTTACTAGAACCAGACCTGGAACTTTCCAAGGTCTAGACGTGGGTGCCATCGTGCCAGAATGTGCTCAGAGGAAGGTGGCAGGCGAGTTGCAACATGCGAGGGGAGCGCGGCTGAACAGTCGCAATGTTGTCAGAACAGTACAAGCTCGCTGAGCAGCGGTGTCTCGAAGCGAGGGACTGTATGCAACTCGAGGCAATGAATGCCAATGCAGTCAGAGGCGCCCAGAGCTCTGTTTACTGCATGCCCTTTATACGTGGCACCTCAGCGATCATTTGGAGGACTCTTGTCCCAGGAGCAACTAGCCCAGGGAAACAAAGGTCTGCTTATGTGCTGAGGGTTTGGCGACAGGCCAGTGGAGCATGTCGCTCTGCCATGGCCACCTCAGGGATTCGGTCATGGAGCTAGTGCTGAAAGGGTCTCATATGAAGGAAGCCATGTGGCTGCACCTGCCATATACCCCAGGAGTCTCTGAAAGTTTCAGTGGGACCCTTTCTCACTTCTACATAGCACTAAGCTAACACACCTCACTTAAGAGATGTACTAGACCGAGACCACCTCCAGACTAGAAAAGAGAGTTTCATACTCTTTCCCAGTTGACCTGAAGACCCAACTGGCTATGGAGCCTCAAAGGGTAGGACCATGTACTGACACTTCAACGCAAGAACACAGTAAGCCTGTGGAGCGGAAGGATACGTCTTTCTGGTCGAACGCTGCAGACCAAGCTTGGGGTAAAAACGCTTCTCTGTGTTTACACAGAACCAAGATGGTCATAACCCACCACATAATACGGGTACAATGAAGTACAGGCTCTGAAGCCAAACTCCATGCCGGCTGGAGGGAACGGCTAGCAGTAGGACTGTGATGCACACACACAGGACAGGAGCTCTGCTCAACACCTACAGTAGGTGTGATGGATCTCACTAAAAAATCTTTTTAGGAGCACTTACAGTATGCTCAACACCGAGGTATGATGAAATTCACTGAGCCCGGGCGGAAACCAAGCGAAATGAACCGCAAGCTGGATCTGAGGTACCAAATGAGGCCAGGCTGGGCATCGGTTGGAAGCATTTTAGACTTCGACAAAACCGGACGTACCCGAGGTGGGGCAGCGAGGTGGAGGACAGGGATCCGGCTCGAGAGGCCCGAAGGCGGCCCAAAGCGGGATCTGAGTGTGCGATGCAACACTTACCTGACTCCACTAGGTGGCAGGGGAAGCGTGAGAAGGCGGATGATCGGGTCCTCAAAGCGTCCAACTGCCAACTGGCGAAGAAGAGGGGTTATGTTTTTTACATATCACAGACTAGCCCTCTTAGGACCCAGGAATAGAGAATTGCTCTTTCTTTGAAAATGTGGATGTCGCTGGCCCCGCTTTTTTGGGAGCCAGCGGCGGAACAGACACACACAAAACAAAGAAACTTCACCCGGCCCTCCTCCGGACGAAGGGAGTGGATCGGTGGCCATTCCCCAGAGCAATCCTCCACCCCTGGATGGTCTGCTCAGGTTAGCGTTTCCGCTGTCGCTTGCCACCTGGCTTGGCAGCACCTGAAGCGGACGGGGCGCCCCTCCTGCGACCGGCTCTGCGCTGAGACCTGGGTGGAGGCTGCTGCGATGGGCCAGCGAGAGCGGGCGGCGAGCAGGCGGACGCCCTCGGCGGCGATGACCGGGTGGAGGCAGCAGCAGGCCGTCAGGGTAGGATGGCCTCCGTCTTCTTCTGGGTGGCAGAGAACTGCTGGGCGAAGCTCTCTACTGCGTCGCCGAATAGCCCAATGGGAGCGTCCAGGAACCGAACCTTGTCCGCCTCTCTCATGTCCGCCAGGTTGAGCCAGAGATGGCGTTCCTGGACCACCAGGGTGGACATCGCCAGACTGACCGCGCTAGCTGCAACC
Source organism: Rutilus rutilus (assembly GCA_021464565.1). Lineage (NCBI taxonomy): Eukaryota > Metazoa > Chordata > Actinopteri > Cypriniformes > Leuciscidae > Rutilus > Rutilus rutilus. The sequence goes on from JAJAQA010000017.1 coordinate 33,528,339, forward strand.
TTCGTGCCCCTGAGGGCAAGATCGGTCGCAGTGCGGAGCTCACCCATGAGCTCACGGTCTGGACTACCCTCGTGCATGTTCATTAGCGCCTGGGCCTGATGGACCTGCAGGAGCTCCATGGCATGTAGAGAAGAAGCAGCCTGCCCACAGGCTCTGTAAGCCTTGCCCGTCAGAGTGGACGAGAACTTACAGGCCTTAGAGGGGAGCCGAGGATTCCCCCTCCAAGAGGCAGCGGTCCACTGGAGGGATCACCTCATATCCCTTAGCCGCTCCTCCATCAAGGGTAGTGAGGCGGTTTCTGGCAGAGAAAGGTGCCATCCATGCCTTCGTCAACTCCTCATGCACTTCAGGAAAGAATGGTACCAGAGCGGTGGGCTGAGAACCAGACAGGCCCGCTCCGAGAAACCAATCATCCAACCGAGACGGCTCGGGACACAGTGGTTCATTCCACTCAAGCCCTACCGCTTCGGCGGCCTTTCTCAGCATAGCTGACATTTCTGGATCCGGCTCGGGCAACGCTGGTCTCCCAGAAGGCGGCAGCGCAGCCGAGTCGTTATCTCCAGAAGCCAGCTCCCCCTCTGATGCAGCGATAGACATCCTGTCCTCTGGAAGAGCACCAAAAGAGACGGCTGGTCGGTCTGTTACAGAGGGACCAGCGCACTCATCGGAGGCCTCCACCGGCTGCAGCGTGAGAGAGGCGGGAGGGATCCACGGGGCTTTGCCGGGTGGATAACCCCTCACCTTAATCCTCAGGTCACCCAAATCAGACAGCACTCGAGGTTTCTTCCGGGAAGGTAACCCGGAAGCAACGCTAGAGCGGGGCCTGGGAATGGGGACTGCACCTTTGCGAACGAAGGCGAGTCTCGACCTCAACACTGAGATGGTCATATTTCCGCAATGGGAACATGAGTCATCCACCAAAGCTGCCTCAGCGTGCTGAAGGCCCAGACACGTGATACAGCTTTCGTGACCGTCAGAAGGGGACAGAGCCTTACCGCACCCAGAAACGCAAGGATGGAATGGCATCTTGAAAAAGACGCACTCACACACTCGCTCGTAGAGAAATCTCTCAGAACACTCTTCAGACACCATCGAACGGCTCCGAAGCAAAAAGCAACTAGTGCTTGCATCCACTTCTGTATTTATACCCGCTCCGCAGGGCGGAGAGTGTGATGCAAGTCACGCACGCAAAGTCTTCATTTGCTCGTGCTCGCACGCTCGAAGACAATTGGCTCCCTGGCGTGATCCCATTCAGTCGACGTCGACTACGTCAGACGTTCTCGACTGAAAGGGAACTGCGCATTTTTGGACTAAACCAGTTGCCGTAGTCAATAGCGCTCCCTTTAAGCCATGACTTAACTTGCCGCGTTCTGCACTCTCACTAAAACTCATAAACACTAAAGTTGTCTGTTGCACTGCACAGTGAATCTTTTATTTATATCGCATCTAGACTTTGTTGTTTATGAGGAGATTTGCGAAAAGATAAAGCTCGTGCTGATTCTGAACATACATTTTGAGCGAATTCTCCGCATGTCTGCCGGATTTTCCTCCTCTTTGTTTACTTCTGTGAGATCTGTTGGAATTTTCCCGCACATTAATTCTGACCAATAGAAGTGCAATTATGGAAATACGTTCAATACACATCTGGCCAACGAGTGTTGTGGATATTGTCACGTGACTGCATTTTGGTTTGTTTCATCAACTGATTTGGACCAGAGCAATCACTGTGGTGTGAAAAGGAACCAAACCGCCTGAAAAATTCTACAAAGTATAATTTTTTGCCCTTGGTCTGGACCAAATTAACCGATGTGAAAGCACACTGAGACATGCACAATAAAAAAAAAAAATGCCTTCTGCATTTTTGTTTTGCTTTTCCCTCCATTATACCGAACAGTGATGTCTGAACCGGTTCGTGACTTATGTGTACCGTTCCACCCCTATAATGAACTAGCTCTAAAACTCATTTATTTTATTTGAGCCGTTCAGAGGAGATCAGATGTGCTCCTACTGTAGTCACTTTCAAATCGAGACTCAAAACACATCTGTTTAGCTATGCATTTACTGAATGAGCACTGTGCCACTGTTCGTCCGACTGTTTGTACTGTATTTTATTTTATTTTTCTAAACTGTTTTAATTATTCTTATTTCTTTTTATTATTTTAATGTCTTCTATGTAAAGCACTTTGAATTGCCATTGTGTATGAAATGTGCCATATAAATAAACTTGCCTTGCCACGACTTGCCTCTTTCTTGCACTTTGACAGGGGAGAATGACGGGTGGAGTGTGTGTGTGTGTGTGTGTGCTTCGTACGCTACATCTCGACCTGACTTTTTGGGTGCTTTCACGGGGGAGGCAACGTTATAGATTAAAGTAGCCACTTAATTTGAGCACTTGTAACTAGAGATCACACCAGTTTCAGTTTGGATCAGCCGCTTATGAAGACTTCAGATGATCATAATTCTGAATCAACACATTATTATCTATATGGCTACTGTAATCATCATCAGGATCAGTTAATGACATCATTGCATTAATGAGATTCTTGTTTCTGCCTAAATAAATGTGACGTTAACTGTAACTGCATGACTGTATTATGGGGTGTGACGAGACACTTATCTCACGAGAACGAGACGACGAGATTTTTGCACAATATTTTATAGAAATCCTCAATGACAAAATTCATGACTGGAAAAATAGTTTTGAACATTTTGAAATGTTTTTTAACTTATCATCTTATAATGAATGTCATTTCAGTTCTACTTTGGACGACAATATACAAGCACTGTAAAAGGTTTAGCCACAAATTCAAGTTACTGTAGGCTACATGAATTATGAGCTTCCAGAACTTCTGATTGAGGCTGTGTGTGTGTGTGTGTGTGTGTGTGTGCGTGTGTGCGTGTGTGCGTGCGTGTGTGTGTGTGACCTTCTGATTAAACTCCTTTCCACAAATTGAACATAGAAATAAAAACAGTATAAATAACAAAAATAAATAACTGTTTTTTTTAGTCTTATTAAGTGAAAACAATAAGTGCAGCCATGATCAAATGACTCTCTCAATATTAAAAGTGCAAACAGAGACCAGAGCCACATCTACACAGTCCAGAGATCAGAGATATTGATAGTCTATTTGCACGCATCAGGGCTTTTTACTTTTACTTTTGGATTTGTGATTGCACCTACTTATTAAAAAAAAGAAAAAAAAAAAAAAGAAAAGAATCACAGCAGAGTTGAAGGATCTACAGATGAAAATGTGTTTTACAGCAACAAAATTGAAAACAGTTGGTATAAGGGATTTGAAAATATTTTGATGTAGGGTCTAATGCATGCACTTTCTCATAATACTTTTCATTATTTAAGTACACAGATTTTTTATTTTTTTATTTTTTTTGTCTGTTGAAAATATTAATTTCCTAAACAAACAATTAAATCTAATCTCTATAGTCCTCTTAACTTTTATTGTTCAGATTCTGAAAAGCGAATTGTGACTGAATAATGTCCCACAAAAGGACTGACTAAAAAAAAACCTTGTGGTAAAGGTTGTGACAGTGTTATTGAGGCACATACTGGAAATGAGTAACTCTTCAAAGACTGAAAGTATCTTGACCCTGTTATAACGGGAATAGGTTCGTCATGTGGGTGTTCAACACCTCTGAACATTAGTCTAACCTAATAGTGATGTTACATAAATGACACTGAAGCTTCGATGTGCGTATCACATAAGCGACACAATTTCTAGTGAAGCCCCGTATCGAGGCGTGTGTCGGTTTACTAGAGTCACGTGATCGATGACAAACGAAGCCTCACTTTCTGTCAAATCACGTGCGCGTTTCGCTTCGGGTGTCAGAAGGCTCGAACTTCAGATCGTATTTAACGAGTCATTGTTGCCTCAGTCTGGTTGATATTTTCAGTTATTGATATTGACATTTAATAACAGATGATCCTATCAGACAATGTCCTTATTCATTGTGTGTGTGTGTAGAAAGAGAGAGAGAGAGAGAGAGAGAGAGAGAGAGAGAGAGAGAGAGAGTAGGCCTACATTAAATTTTATTGAATCATATAAGCTTATAAGCTATTATATTTTATTGTCACACTTTAATGGGAAAATGAATTTATTTAATGAACAAATCAAACACAAACATGTAAGGCTTTTATTTGTACACATAACATTGAAACTATGGAGTGTGTTGTGGTTGCTTCATCTGCCAGAGCTTCTAACACAGGCTTCTGGCTGCTTTATTTTAAATAAGCACCAGATGGCGCTGTTCTCGACCAGTTCTCGACACTCTCGAAGCTTTGAATCTTTTCCCGGAACAGTCAGGGGAAAGCCTCAAGGCTTGTTCGACTTCATGCAGCTCTGCGCAGACCGATCGGCGGCTGACTTAAAGCAGTGCATGCCGGTTAGAAATTTTGTCCGACTTGATCAGGGGGGCAGCGTTTCATATTATGTTGAAGCTTCCCCGGGGGCCGCCATTGGCTATCAGACCATCACCTGCTGTTAGCATCCCATTGACTCCCATTCATTTTGGCGTCACTTTGACAGCGAATAACTTTACATCTGAGGCGTTTAAAGACTCCATTTGTCCATTATTTATTTCTAAAGAAACACGAAAATGTATAAAAGGCTCCATTACCTTGTATCTTACGTTATGGCCCCGTAGAAGCAGTTTTTGTAAAAATAGGCTAACGATTGCGTCATACCAACGCGACTCTCTGTTGCACAGTAGAGAGATTACCGTATGGACAGGAGGAGAAGCTCGCTCGCAATCGGGGGGACGTGGAGGCAAAATGGCAAAGTAATTAATCAGAATACTTAGCAAAAGTTTCTCCTGCTCCAGCTCATGGACACCTCCTACTCACACTCTCCGTCTCTGCAAGTTTCGGAAGGGAATGATTCAAATTTCGCTTGGCACAGCTACTAGAAGACAGACGGGTTGCTCACGTCACATCTACGTCATCAAGCTCAGTGTGAGTCTGCGCAGTACGCTCGACCATCAGGAAGTTTGTGCTTCTAATTGACTTCACTTGCCTCCGTTGAATCCAATGGGGTGGCTGTGTCCAGTTTATATACTGTCTATGGACTTGATACAGCGCCGACACCACGTGACTGTGACGTATGCCATCAAAGTACCGCGAGAGCGATTCGAGAGTAGCCGGAGAACTCAGCCAGCGCAGCTTCTCAAGAGCGGCTGCACGAGGGCTGATGACGACACAGCTGTTCCACGATTGGCCGGATTCACTGCATGACAACGATCACGTGTGTTTCGTGTTTATCCGAACACCTTTAGTTCCTCTAACGCTCACAAATCATTTTTTTTATAACAGTAAACACTCTTTTCATGTAGTTGCGATGTTATATTGTGTCATGTTTATTAAATTAAAACTGATTAAAAAACGTAGACTCCACTTCATTGATAGTAACTTATGTTGAACTTTATTCTTGTTCAAACAGACGTTGCATGAAGCTGTAGGCCTACATAAAGTATTGAATGAAAATGTCTCTGAAACATTATTTGGCAAAAATTGCATTTATTTCACTTCAGCTGTGGTAAAGTATGCAAACACCACGTGAGCGGTCACTACGGGAACCAGAAAGTGTCCGACTTCACGTCTCCGTTTGCAGCTCCTCCCCGCCTGCACGCGGCTACTCTCGCCGATCGGTTACATCCAGCCGCAGCCGATGTCGAACACACCTTCAGTGATTCATGAGGCTTCATTTCCCCATCCCTACTGTGTAGTGATCTCAAACTCAATTCCTGGAGGGCCACAGCTCTGCATAGTTTAGCTCCAACCAGCTCCAACTCACACCTGCAAGGAAGTTTCTAAAAATCCTGAAGACCTTGATTAGCTGGATCAGGTGTGTTTGATTGGGGTTGGAGCAAAATTGTGCAGAGCTGTGGCCCTCCAGGAATTGAGTTTGAGATCTCTAACCGCACTGAGCAGAGAGAATTTAGAAAGCTGTGTGTGTCTTGCCCTTTCCTCATCACAAGGAGACTAAAACACTTATATTTAATTGTTTGTTATATACATGTTTTTATTTAAATGTGAACATTGCTGATTTTATTTAATGCAACTAATATGTGAGTATAGATCATGTACAGTTGGAACACTTTTGCTTTTGTACATTACCACATAAAACTAACAAGGCAAGGCAAGTTTATTTATATAGCATATTTCATCTTTCAATGGTTATTGAAAGTGTTTTGCCAAAAATGTATTACAAAAATTATCATAAAATAATCACAAGTGCATAGGAAATAAAAAACAAAACAAAGAATAAGATATTGATTAAAACAGTATTGTATTAATGTATTGAAACAGTTAAAAAGAGGCACAGATAAGATAAAGTGATACAGTGCTCGTTCAGTGAATGCACAGCTAAACAGACTTTCCTCACATTCCTGTTTGAGTGCAAGAACAAGAAGTTCCTCAGATCAGGGCTCAAACACATAGACCGTAAAAGAAATGGACACAGCGACCCCATTGAATTCAACGGAGAAAAGTGAAGTCAATTAGAAGAAATGGTGCAAGGCAGTCTCGCATAGATATTTGGTTAGTCACGAGTAACATACCAAAGGAGAATGTTTTAGTAAATATTCTTGTTACTCCCCTAACAGACCACAAGGCAATTTTTATAAATTTTGTCAGGTCGAGAGTTAAAGGTGCATTGCACAACATTTCATGTTAAAAATACCCGTTTTTCTAACCCGTACATGCTTAAACAATTGCCTGATGGGCTGAATGAGCCCTTCTATGATCACTGCGATTGCCTCTATAATCCTGTACAGTAAAATAAATAAGAGGGATTCGGGTCGGAATCGACTGGGCGTGACGTCATGCGCGTTCACGCTCACCTGGCTATGTCTGGCAGGTTTGTGTATTCGCCGCCATTATCCGCATCAGCGAAGACAACTCAAGCGACTTTTGCAAAAGTAGAAGATGGATTCAAAGAGACCGGCTTCTAGTTCATCCCAAACCCCAACGCAAACTCCACGTAACCGCGTGCACAACTCTGGTTGCAGTTTCGCGTGTCGCCAGAAGGGGGCATAGTTCTGCAAAAACTCAGAGACTTGCGCAATGCACCTTTAAGTGGTTAGAAAAAGGTGAACAAAACTCATCATATTTTTTCAATCTTGAGAGACAGCGGGGTAAGCGTAACACAATTCACCACCTGAGCGTCAATGGTCATGTTACTGATGATTGTCAAACTATTTCTCACTTCTGTCATAACTTTTTTGCCAACCTTTACAAATCCAGCTATTGTGCTGATGCTGCCACTTCCTTCTTAGACTCTTTAGAAAGTGTAAATTCAATTAGTGCTATAGAAAAAGGTGTTTGTGATCAGGATATATTATTAGAAGAGGGAGCTGGTGCCATAAAACATCTCAAATGTAACAAGTCACCTGGCAATGATGGCATTATTACAGCAGAATTCTACCAACTATTCTCAGATATTCTTTCCTCAGAATACTTCAAGTATTTATTGAAGTATTAAAAACCACAAACTTCCTCCCAGTATGACTCAAGGAGTAATTTCCCTCATTCCTAAACAGAACAAATATTTGCTTTTTATTGACAATTGGCGCCCAGTAAGTTTATGAAATAATGATTATAAGATTTTTGGCTCACATACTTTCCAAAAGAATAAAACATGTGCTCGATTCTGTAACAGATGAGGCTCAATCTGGATTCATTAGTAATAGACACATAATATACGTTTAGTTTTAGATATTTTAGATTATTCTAGTCTAGTTTCTGATGATAGTTTTGTTCTTCTTTTGGACTTTTACAAAGCTTTCGACACGCTAGAGCATAGCTTTATTTTTCAGTTTTCTTGAAAAATTTGGATTTGGAGATTTCTTCTGTAGTGCCATAAGAACTTTATACACAAATTATTCTAAATCATGGTGCAACCCACCGTTTTGAAATTTCAAGGGGAATAAGGCAGGGCTGCCCCATTTCACCTTATCTTTTTCTTCTCGCTGTTCAGCTTCTTTGTGCTCACATAAAAACCAGCAAGCTATAGCTGAACGAGAGGTGATTATCAGTCCGCTTGATGACACGACCCTCTTTCTTAGGGATGCTATGCAGATCCCTTTGGCAATGAGTGTTATTGAGTCTTTCTCCAAAGCCTCTGGCCTGCGTTTAAATATGCAAAAATGTGAGCTTTTGGCCATAAAAAACTGCAATGACTCCTTTATTTACGGTATTCCTGTGAAAGAAAAGGTTTGTTATTTAGGAGTTTATATAGTGAAGGACCAAAAAGAAAGATGCATTTTTAATTTTCAACCCCTTACGGATAAAATTCAGAAGAGATTTAACCAGTGGCTACAACGAGATCTCTCTCTGAGAGGCAGGATACTTCTTAGGAAGGCTGAAGGCCTCTTATTAACGCTGCTCAATCTGTTCATTTGGAGTCAAAGCTCGGTAAAAATATTGACCAGATACTCTTTAAGTTTTTGTGGAAAAACTCAATTCATTATATTAGAAAATCCGTTGTAATGAATAATACTAGTGAAAAAGGTGGTCTTAATATTTTGGATTTTAGTACATTAAACTATACCTTTAAAATTAATTGGTTGAAACAGTTTAGGAAGAACCCAGGGTCTTTGTGGAACTTTATTCCTAATTATATTTTTTCTCAGTTTGGTGGTCTGGATTTTCTTCTGTTATGTGACTACAAAATTTTAAAATTAGCAGCAATATTATCTGCTTTTCATAGGCAGTCTCTTTTGGCTTGGTCTTTGATATTTAAGCACAACTTTTCACCTCATAAATTTTTTATTTGGAATAACTGTAATATTTTATACAAGAATAAATCTATATTTTTTCAGAATTGGTTTGATAAAAAAGATCTTGTTAGTCAGTCAATTAATTAATTCTCAAGGATTGTTGTTTTCATATAAGGAATTTCTAGATCATTTTCAATTTCCTGTTTCTCCCAAAGAATTTTCAATAGTTATGGGTTCAATCCCATCAGGTGCTCTTGCTTTACTGAGAGGAACTCAATCTCTACTTCCAGTCTCTTTGAGTTTGGTCAATACTTCTGTTGGCTAATTGTGCTTTGCTTTTCCTTATAAAAACAACAATAGATCAGTGCGTTCACTATTTCAGCAAGACATCGTTACTCTGCCGCCTGTGACCGCTTACTGGAATAATGCAGTTGGTAATACATGTTGGGAAAAAGTGTGGATGCTTCCACATCTCTTTTTTTTAACCAATAAAGTAAAAGAGATTTCTTTTAAAAGAATTCATAAATGCTACCCTGCAAATCAATACATGAAAGTTCAAAAAGGATATTTCCTCCAGTTGCTCTTTCTGTGACATCTCTGACGAAACTGTAGTTCATCTTTTTTGGTATTGTCCATTTACGAAAATGTTTTGGCAAGATGTTTTAGGATTTATTAGGTCTGAAATCTACAATGACTGTGTGTTGTATTGGAAGAATGTGGTCCTAGGCTTTGTTGATTTTGATGTGATTTTTTTTATTAATTTTTATGTTATTAATCTGATCTTGTTACTAAAATTCCACATTCATAAATCTAAATATCTTAATGCTAAACCTCTCTTTCTTTTATTTGTGAAAGAACTTGAAAAATACTTCTTCTCAATTAAGTTGTCTGAGAACAAAAAAGCCTTAAAAACATTATCTGTTTGTAACTCTTTTCCTTTTTTCAGTGTCATGTAATTCTCTTTATTTGTTAATGTTTAATTTATATTATTTCCCCCATTGTTTTTTGTTTGTATTCTGTTGTTATCTGTTATTACCTGTGTATTGTTTTAAGCATTAATAAAAAATAAAATAAAATAAGTCAATTAGAAGCACTCACTTCCTGATGGATGAGCGTACTGCGCAGACTCAAACTGAGCTTGACGACGTAGATGTGACGTGAGCAACCCGTCTGTCTTCTAGTTGCTGTGCCAAGAGAAATCTGAATCATTCCCTTACGAATCTTGCAGAGACGGAGAGTGTGAGTAGGAGCTGTCCATGAGCTAGAAGCAGGAGCAACTTAAAGGGATAGTTCACTTTGAAATTAATTTTTGATATGTTTTAGCTTACCTCAAGGGCATCCAAGATGTAGGTGTCTTTGTTTCCGCAGTAGTTTCAATTTTGATATTTTTAGGTCAAACCGTTCTTGTCTGTCAGTCATATAATGCAGGTCGATGGTCACTGGCTCAAAACACAAGCACAGAGTCCAAATTAAAACCATTCCCCACGTCCAAATGAAACAATTCCCCATCATAAGTACACATTGATGGCCTAAGACACGAAACGAGCGGTTTGTGTGAGAAAACGAACAGTATTTATATCGTTGTTATCTCTTGAAAACAGCACACGTCCAAATGATCTGACGGCGCGGGCGGGTATAGAAGTATACACTAGATGTCGCTTGGCTACGGTTTCGTTCCAATGAACTGCAGTAGCCAAGGCGACATCTATGTATACATCTATACCCGCCCGCGCCGTCAGATCATTTGGACGTGTGCTGTTTTCAAGAGATAACAACGATATAAATACTGTTCGTTTTCTCACACAAACCGCTCGTTTCGTGTCTTAGGCCAATTTGGACTCTGTGCTTGTGTTTTGAGCCAGTGACCATCGACCTGCATTATATGACTGACAGACAAGAACGGTTTGACCTAAAAATATCAAAATTGAAACTACTGCGGAAACAAAGACACCTACATCTTGGATGCCCTTGAGGTAAGCTAAAACATATCAAAAATTAATTTCAAAGTGAACTATCCCTTTAAGTATTCTGATTATTTTGTCACTTTGCCTCCACGTCCCCCCGATTGCCCGCGAGCTTCTCCTCCTGTCCATACGGTAATCTCTCTACTGTGCGACAGAGAGTCGCGTGGGTATGACGCAATCGTTAGCCTATTTTTTACAAAAACTGCTTCTATGGGGCCATAACGTAAGATACAAGGTAATGGAGCCTTTTATACATTTTCGTGTTTCTTTAGAAATAATGGACAAATGGAGTCTTTAAACGCCTCAGATGTAAAGTTATTCGCTGTCAAAGTGACACCAAAATGAATGGGAGTCAATGGAATGCTAACAGCAGGTGATGGTCTGCTAATCAGTGGCGGCGCCCGGGGAAGCTTCAGTTTACGGCTGATAGATTACCCCCCTGTTTGCCTGTTGCTCGGTTATGACGCACTGAAGCGCCTGTGATATTCTCCTGCGCAAGCGCGACACTTAGTGGAGAGAAGCGGTTATTACAGCATATTGTAAAGTTTGGACAGTAAGACTGAATTGGAAATCTCATATTCCTCAAAACCAATAAATCAACAGATTTGGGCCTAAATACTTTAATTTTGTAGAATAACATAAATTATATACCTATACAACTCTTGTTTTTATTAAAAAAAAAAAAAAAAAAAAAAAAAAAAAAAGTTGTCCGTGTAGAAGTTGCAGTGGATGTTGAAGGAAAACTAGGTCTGCACTCATTCTTTTTAACTTTCCTGTTAGCAGTTCTAACATTTTCAAAATAGACAGAATCCAGAATCCTGCCAGAAGATATGTTCGATCTGGGATCCAAAACCAGTCAATCCTGTGAACAGCAAGTGTTTTCTGATAACTATAAATAGCTAATCTTCTATCATCCAGTGAGTTCGACTGAGAAAGCCAGGAAGAGCCGAAGTGATGTTAAATTAGTTGGTTTATTGAATAAATCTTAGTCGCGCATGTTTCGTCTGACCAGGACAAATACAACAAGTGTTATTCTACCAAAGCACAAGAAAAGGAAAAACAAAACACTGCTTGACAACTTTATCGATTGCAGATTTCATTTTTTTTTATTTTGTGTAGACATTCATTTCTTAGTACATGCAACTATTATTTTCATCCAGACTAGCATTTTCACTAAAGTCCTTGCAGTTACTGTAGCAGTTATTTTGTTGGTTGTGTCATGTTGTGAAATAGCCCAGTTGAGTTGCCTTTGCTCTATATACTGGCTAAAAATATACTCGCTGCAAACGGGGTTTGCTAGTTTCCCCAGCGGTGTTCTCTCAGACGGCCACACTGTTGGGAATTTGGTCTGGACACAGATACCAGTACGGCACTTTCAAATTCTCATTTCGGCTCTTGATGATCTTGGTCACTTCAGCTAATTTCTTGCGGAAAGTCTTGGCAGCTTCCATGACCGGTTGTTCAGTGAAGTACATATCTGGATACTCGCCTAGAAACAGCTGGAGAAGATTTGCACAAATCAAAACAACGTTTCAATGAATTTGTAGGAAGCAAGTTTATGCAAACTAGTTCTGAAGAATCAGTCAAACCTCGTTGTCCTGGAATTGACTGAGGACCCAAACTATTCCTAGAATCCAAGAGGAACGCCCGCGGTCCGGCAGACTCTCCATGATGTACTTCATATCCACCTGGCCCTTCTGAGCAGGAGGGGGCTTCCGCATGGTGGAAGGGCTGTTGGGGATCCAGGAGAACCAGTCGAACTGGAACACAGGACAGACACACAGATATCAGCCTATAGATAGTTAATATTAATCCTGAAGAGTGTTTGTAAACGCACCTGTCCAAAGTTGACTGCAGCGTGTTGTGCTGAAGCTGTGAAAATCACAACGGTCAGGAACTCGACCAACTGCTCCCGAGTGTTCAGGGAATCCGGGAACTCTGTGAACAATGGCCACAGGTTTAGCACACGCATGCATTTAGGAGTGGTGTAAACACTGCATATGCTAGCATACAAACATGTTACATCCCAGGGCGTAATTGACCGGTCGCAAAGACCTACAATGGTCCACAGACGTCAATCTGCTAACTCATGTCTGGTTTGTTTTTCTGATAAAAATGCCAATTTGACCTTATGATTGATCAGATTGCCTATCGATCAAACTCCCTGCAAAAGGTGAATTACTTGATTTAAAAAAAAAAAAAAGTTTGAATGTTTTCTCCAGACCAGACGTTAGCAAGTGGGCCAGTGTTGCGTGTTAATCTTATTGTACAAATTTCACTGAAGGAGACTTTAGTTACTCAGTTTTGTTAAGTTCACAGACACTTGAGGGATTTAAATTTGAAACGGTTTACAATGTGATTGTTATTTCGGAAGCAGTGGGAAGGCGGATGCCATTGTGGTTAATGTCCATGTGTTCTCCTGTCTTTGGTTAGAGAGGGAGTTGGGTATTTTTGCCCCCATTTTGATAGTTTAGAAAGTACTTCCCTCAAAGTCAGAACTTTTGTTTGTTATTTTGGCCTGGTCCCCTCCTGGAGTCTATTTGAAGCTTCCCTTTTTGTATTTTGAATATACCAAATGAACTTTAATTTGTAAAAAAAAAATTGTAATGCTGGGACAGGAGAGCTTTTTTTTTTCCCTCCATGAATTCACTTGTTACGCCCTCCCCAGACTGGGAAGGCATGTGCGAATTGGGGGCTCGTCCGGGACTTCTCACAGGGTCATTGAGGCGGTAACGCATTCACACATTAACATTCTAGTTAAATGATCCTGTACTCACCACAATTCTTCAGACCAGAGAAGCAAACATCCTGAATAAATGCTTGAATCTCCTTGTCTTTCTGAACCGTCTCATCACTGCCATAGCAGATCTTCACCACGTCAGAAACAAAACTGGAGGAAGATCAAGTTAAATGATGAATCAGCAAATGTAAAATACACCTTGGTGTCAATGCTTTACTAATTTGTTCTTTGTTTTTAATTCTCACCATTAGCATTTAAACTAGGGATGTAACGGTTTCGGTTAAAATAAAAAGTATTGTTTCCAGCCCACGGTTAATCTCAAATCTGACATTGCATCTATTATATGGTTTGGTGAAAAAAGGAAAAGAAAAAGTGGGTCAGTGCTGCATTGTGAAAAAAAAAGTTTATCATTTGCACACGTTTTTAAGCTTTTCACGTTTTTTAGCATGTTGGGCAAAGATGGGCTTTCCTGTAGCTCAAACAGTAGAGCGTTGGCGCTAGCAATGCCAAGGTCATGGGTTCGATTCCCAGGGAAAGCAAAAACTGACAAAATGTAAAATGTGTACCTTGATGCAAGTCGCTTTGGATAAAAGCATCTGCCAAAAAAAGTGCATAAATGTAAAACACAAAAGAGAATATGCGTGCTAAAAGCTTTGTGCATGAATACTAAATTGAGTTCTTTCATGTCTTGCGCTTGAATGGACATTCACACAATTATCAAAATGCCCAACTTAGTGAGTATACCAATAAACATAGTCGGCTATGTCTTGAGTGAACGTAAACGGTCGAGAAAAGACAGCGCATGTGTACAGTATCAGTATATTGATCCATGCATTATGTCTTAAAGTGACAGCAGCCTAATATATTCCTGCTGGTGTCTGTGTTTTTAATGTTTATCAAACAACAAGAAAATAAGGGGAAAACCCTCTTGGCTGAATAACTCTTGTAACTTTAATAAGGATTCATCTCATATAGATCGGTAGAAAAGAGAATTGTGAAATTTCACTGGTCTCTAAAATTTGTGTCATAACCTTATTACAATACAAGCACATAAAAAAAACGAAACCGTGACCCTAGAACCGAACCGGGAGTAATTCAAACCGTCACACCCCTAATTTGAACATCTGTAAATTATGCATTATCAAGTACCTTTTGACTGCCTTCCAGACCATCATGCCGTCGTCTCTGTAGTAGTAGTTGGGCAGATCTTCCACTCCTCGAGCTTTCATGGCCTCAGGGAAGCACATGGACTTATAGGTTAAAGTCTTCATGGCCTTTTGAATTACTTCCACAATTGCTGTTCCACCAGTGGCAATAGCCTTTGAAACACAAGGACACGAGTGAATCTTTGAGTCTCAGACTACAATTTTGTAGACACTTTAAAGAAATGCAGTGAAGTCTACAAAACGGGAGCCAGAGCTAGATAAGATAGTCAATAGCCATGTTTCCATTACAGATTTGCGCAAATGTTTGAGCTATTATCTAAATATCGATAAAAAACTATTGCGAAATGACGGCGTTTCCATTAACTGATGTTATGCGACTGTCCTTTTTTCTCTCGCGATAAATCCCCCCCCCCAAAAAAAAAAACAAGGCAACAGACGTTGGTTTATATAGGCTAATTTCACAGCCACCGCATTATACATTATTATTAGTATTAATATTAAATGGCAGGAGACATGGCGTGTTATCCAAGCATTAATGGCAGGGAAAGACCCTTATACTGCGAACGACACATATAGCCTAAGGAGTTTCTGGTTGTTTCGCCCTCATTTCTGCTCAGAGGTTTTGATTGTGGCATTTCTTTGAGATTTAGAATCCAGTATTCCTATTGGCTAATTATAGTTTCCTTCATGAATTTAAAGAACTATGTCTCAGATTCTGTCCAAACGATCCATGTAGGCTACTTTTGGGTCCATTCGTTTTTCCTTTTTTAACCCGTAATTGAAAAACGCAAAGTTGAACACCAAAATTTTAATTTGAACTGGCTACAACAACAACTGCTGCGCAAAAAAAGTAAATGTCGACGAATTTTCTGATTTGTTTTGGTTTTTGCCCCCTTTATTAAACATTTAAAATATTCACAAAATATGGAAAACATGTCGATTTTACTGGTTTTCTAAGGCCAAATTAGAACCTGGAATTTATGTTTTTCCCGCAGTGCTGAATGAGAAGAGCCATTCATATTATTAATAAACTATTGTTTTGGCTAAAATCACATAGGAAAATGCAAGTGTTCTCGCCCGCGCCTCCGTGCCATGCAGCGATAAACGGGAGTTTGTGCGAAATTGACGTGTTTCCATTGTGCGTATTTTCAATTCGCAATTTCAATTTGCACAATTTGAAGGGTAATGGAGACGCGGCTAATGACTATATGCCTCTTCAGACCTCAAAGTCATGTTAAAGAACCAGGAATAAACATGAAGAGAAAAACTGTTCTTCAAAGGAACTTTATCCAGGGTTCAAGATACCTTATCAAAGATGCCATCTTTAGAGATGAGTTTCTCTCGAGCTGCCATGTTGATGGCAATGGTGTAACGGACATGAGGTATCAGCAACTGTGAGGAGAACATAAAGGCTGCAATGATTTTCTGCAAGACGACAGCCTTCAATAAAGCAGTAAGCCATGAGTTTCAGAATCTACCTTGTACACTGGATGGACAGCAGCGAGCTGTCTGTACATGGCTATGGCAAAAACCTCAGATGTAAGATGTGTCCTGAGAAAGTGTGTGACCAGCTGGTGTACATTAAAGTCAGAGGATTTCACCCACATCTTGGCTAGCATCCAGTCGTAGTGATCATCACTCGGGAGAAAGACTGTGTTCGCCCCAGCAGGAGTGTGACGACTGAGCTGTTCCAGATCAAGTAAACCAACAGAATATTTGGTAAAAACTCCAAACGCTAACTTTAATTTGAAGTAATATTTCACTAAATGATTTCTGCAGGCACCTGAATAGCGATCGGCATGATTTCATTCTGGCTGTTCTTGTACAGAAGGCAGAAGGGAGCAGACAAATACTGCTGGGTGTTCGGGTCGGTGGCATTGGCTCGCACTCCCTCCAGTATCGCATAGTCTGTGATGTAGACGTTTCCCTCCTGTAATAGAGAGGCGTTTAGAGTGAAAAATCTCATTCATTCACATTCAGAATTGACCACTGCAACTGTCCTGTCTACACCACTGACGACCAAGCATTATCTACAACATGACTTTGCGTAAACATACACGCCACTTTCAAGTCAAGTGGCGTGTTATCTATACGCATTTTGAGCTATCCGCGTGTATGTCCACGCCGTCATCTTCCGCGTGTATGTCTACGCCGTTAAATGTCCGAGTGATTCCGCGTGTATGTCTACGCCGTTAAATGTCCGAGCGAAACGAAGCAAAATGTAAATCTACATCTGGGAAGCGATTTTTTTTTACTAGGATGGTAGGGGAAGACTCATAAATGGTATTAACCCCAGTGACAGGTAGGTTTAGGGACGGGGTTGGGGTAAGTCATATTTATATAGAGAGTAATGTAACGTTAAGTCAACGGCGTTGATAAACACGCTGAAAAGCGATTATGCGTGTTGATAGCACGCCAAAAATGGAAATAGTGTCATACATACGCCATTTCATGAGATCAGTCTGTTATCTCCTGACCTTTAACTCCTCCTGTAGTGTGAGACCTCGATCCAGAGAGTCTTTCACCATCTCCTGCGTGACTGCGAACCCATCTGGAAGATTCGTGCACTTCCGGATCATCACGGGATTGCAGCCGTTTAAGAACTGATAGCCAAACATGAAGTCCTCTTCCCAGTTCTCCATCACATATTCTGTCAGAGGGAATAATGCCAGTGAGTTTAGGGGAATGCAAACAATGTGTGTCTCAGCCTGTTTATTTGATTTTTCCCCACAATAAGTTGGACAGCTCATTTCTGTATTAGAAGTAAAAAAAAAAAAAAAAAAAAAAAACATTTTAACAAAGGGAGAAACTGTTCAAACCTGACACAGGGTTCTTGATTGTCATAAATATTTCTTGAAAATCTTCAATATCTGTCCAAGATGACTGGAACAAGCTCTTCAGTTTGTTAAGACGAAGGTTTTTGATCCTGAAAGAGATCACACCAGGAAAAACACAGCTGAATGCTCAGATTTTCTGGTTCTGGTTCAGTTTCAGCTTCACTTCTTTCTCAATTTATTTTGGGATATTCCC
This sequence comes from Rutilus rutilus, assembly GCA_021464565.1. NCBI lineage: Eukaryota > Metazoa > Chordata > Actinopteri > Cypriniformes > Leuciscidae > Rutilus > Rutilus rutilus. The sequence continues at coordinate 33,545,969 of JAJAQA010000017.1, forward strand.
TGGTTAAAGAGAGTTCACCCAAAAATCATTTACTCATGAATGAATGTTGGTAACCAGACGGTTGACGGTAACCATTGACGTCCACATATAGTAGAAAAAAAAAAAAAAAAAAAATTTATTATATATATATATATATATATATATATATATATATATATATATATATATATATATATATATATATATATATATATATATATATATATATATATATATATATATATATATATAGGAAGCCAGTGGTTACCGTCAACTGTCTGGTTACCAACATTCTTCAAAATATACATTAATTCATTCAGGTTTGGATCAACATGAGTAAGAGACAGAATTTTGGGGTGAACTGTCCTTTCAGCAGTCAAACAGGGTCATTCATTAGAAACCAATAATAGCATATTTGTTATGGACACAGGCGAAGGGATGAATGCAAACGGTGTAACCCACGCTTCATCAAAGTTTTCACTGAAGTCCACAGCTTTGTCAGCTTCAAACTGAACGTCCAGATGGAGTTCACTGCTCGAGTTGGCATCTATGCTCATGGGGAAACCAGGCTGCCACTCCTTCCACCTTCAAGAAGTAACATTCATCTTTCAGTGAGTTATATTTGGTGTCACAAAGTATAAGTGAAATGCTGTAAGTGTGTTCAGCATTTTAAACTAAAATATCTGGGGGAAAATAAAGACAGCATTTACACCACCAAATGATAGAATATTGTCCAGGATTGTAACGGTGTCCTCAAACCTGAACAGTTGTTGTCTGGATTCCAGTTCCGTGCGTCTGTGATCATTTAGCAAATCGGTTTTATCCTCATGAGACAATCGAGCTAAAGGAACACACATAAAAATCACAGTATTTATGACGTGCTTGATTTAGGACTGGATAGTGATCAGAGTCGGGAATAGGACTCACCCATGCCATCTCGAAGAACCACTGCCTTTTCGTTCGCGACCCAGCGATAACAGGGGAAGTCGAAGCGATCTCCGGAGGGAGACGTCACACTGATGACTCGACAGTACCACTGATCATTGAGCAAGTTCTTCTTCTCAAGCTTCACCAGCACGATGTCTCCCAGTGTCTCCTTCACATGGACGTCGATGGGCATCACCTTTAACGACAGCTTCTGTTAGACACAACCAGAGCCTTTGCAATTCGGTGGCCCATTTCAAGCGCAACGGAGGGCCCTTCTGTTACGAGGCCCGTTTCCAGTAAAACCGGTGAATCAGGCCTCGACTGGACATCACAGGGTATGTGCAAACATTAAAGAGTTTAATTGGGGAAAAACTAATCAAAAATACCACACAATTTTCACTGCAGTCAGGATTATGGCAAGCCATTTTAGCTTAAATTGTACCCAGCGTTACTTGTCATAATTGCATTTTTACTAGTAAGAATTCAATTAGAGAGCTCTACAATTCAATTCTTACTAGTAGCAATTACAATTAGAGAGCTCTCTAATTCAATTATTACTAGTCATATGTCTCAAATAGGCAAATGGGTAGAGTGTTCCTTTAGTTACAGAGCTCTACAATTGAATTGTTACTAGTAAAATTGCAGTTACGACGAGTAACACTGGGTACAATTTAAGATATAACAGCTTGCCATACAGGATGCCCTAGTTAATCTCATTAGGTTTTGTTATACAATTTTTTTTTTTTTTTTTTTTTTTTTTTTAAATGAAACATTATGAAAGCTGGTTTCCGGTTCTGAATAAAAAAAAAGTTTGTAATCTTTTTTGTATCTCGCATTTCTGACTTTTCTCAGATTTGTGAGAAAACCATGCAATAAAAAAAAAAAAAAAAAAAAAAAAAAAAAAAAAAAAAAAAAAAAAAAAAATCAGAATTGTGAGTTATGCAGTCCAATTCAGGGGGAAAAACGGCTTTTTCCTCAGAATTGTGAGTTAATATCGTGCATTTGACTTTAAAACTATAAATCACGCAATTAAAAAAAAAAAAGAAAAAAAAAAAGAAGAATTGTAACATAATAAGGTCGCTATTATCTTTTTAATTGTTATACCTTGTCATACTTTGGCAGAAACAAGCTTCCATACATTTTCAAACATAATATGTTAAATTGGATTATCTGTCAGAGTGCTTTATATTGCTGGGAATAAACTGGACAAGTGAAGAAATATGTGGAAGCTTTGTTAGGGAAAAGTAGGGTTACAGAAATGCAGTTTGGAGAAACTTTAAACAGCCATAGGCCTACTAGAGACTGTGATTTCTCACTTTTTGTGAAGAAACAAAAAAGGATTTAATGAGAAAATAGTTTATCACTATCAGATATGTTATATTTAATAACATATACGCGCGTCAAAAAAAAAAAAAAAAAAAAAAATCTTACCGTTCCTCTTGCAAAGCGTTCAAAGAAGGATTTGTCCAGCAGAGTCCGATCACTGCATCTCTCCGAGCCGATCAGCGTCAGGTGAACATGATCTAATGTCCCAGCAAACTCCTGTTTTCCAGTGGTGACAGAGACTGTGTACGTCAACATTGTGCTCGGATGGGAAGACAAGTACAACTGACGCTCACACCTGTGGCTTTTTAAAGTTTAATTCAGTTTCTGCCTTTTGTATTGGGGTGTGGTCTATCAATCTAGCTTGTGATGATACTTGTGAGCTGTGTCCCAATGTTGAAGGCTGCATCCTTCGAAGGACGCAGACTTCAAGGATGCAGCCTATGCGTCCTCTGAAGGACGCACCATGTAGCCTTCCTAGGATTTCCTAATTGTGCAACCAGGTGTTCCCGATCACCGCTCCTGGCGCCAAACAACGGTGCGAGAGGACAGCTATCCTGATCATTTTTGATAACTGAGTAAACAGCTATGGAGCCAGAATTGGCTATTGTCATTTTTATGTTTTATATTTTACTGGAGGTCATGGTGTGCCCCGGCGCTGCCGGATCATGTATTTTCGGTTTAGCCCTGTTTGAATACAAAACCCAATTTAATATAAAAAGTCCAGTATTTCTCGCGCTCGTCATCTGCAGCTGTCACGGTTGCCAGGCGACAAGAACAATCCCCCGTAGGCTAGACCGGTCCGAGCGCGTCAGATGCGCCCTTTGATATGGGACGCTGCTGTAGTTAGCAACAATTTGTTAATATTGTGACAATAAGCCTACATTTTGTTACTTTAATTTTCGGAACTGCATATTTCGTTAAGTATTCACTTTACAAATGTGAAGTAACCTGAAGTACTTTTTTCCCTCACATCACAATGTGATTACATTACACTACACAAAAGTATATAATGTAACAACCAGATATTACTGTATATTGAAAATATACAGAAGTAAAATGCAACATAGCCTACGCAGTAATGCAGTTTAGCCTAATATAAATGCAGTAGTTATTAAAAGTAGCCTACTTTTTTCAGAAAGCCGTCGATTGAATCAGCCCTGCAAACTGTTGGTAGACAACTTAGTGGATAGTGGAAATATGCACTTTAACACTCTGGAGACCATCCCAGATGATGTCCCACCAGCAGGAGGCATTACCAGGGGCAGCCCATCCTGGTCCAGTAGCTCAGCTCAATAGAGTCTACATCATTTTTTTCTTATTTTATGTATTGTAAAATTAAATGTTTATGTTGATTTTGATATGTTTAACGAATTTTGTAAATAGTTGGAAAAAGTACTTTAATGTAGCCTATAGAACAAATGATTTTCATTTACCAATTTTATTTGAAAAAATAAAAAGGTATAGAATTTGTTTCATGCAGAAAGTATTACTGTCATTACAAAAATAAACAATGTCCAGAACAATTCATTCTCTTTTATTTACACAATTAAAGTTGCATAAAAATAAATGTACATCATTTTTCTTTTAAAAAATAAAAGTGAAAAAAGTTAAACAAGAATATGTAGAAAATATATATATTTTTCAATCATTCTCTCAAGAAGAGAAAACAGCCTGTCCATCCTCTTCCTTCTTTCCTGTGCACTCCTTGCCTCTGCCTCCCTCTGTAGTTGCATTTCTTCTCTGATCAAGTCCAAAAACTCGTCCTGTCTCGCCGCCTTTGTGCTGCTGCTGCCCCTGGCTCCTCCTCACCGTGGGCACCCACTACTGAACTAGGCCCTGGTGTGTCCTCAGGGATTGAGGCGATGAGGACAGGGGGGTTGGTGCAATGCATCTGTCCCAACACCTCATCCATGAGGACAAACCAGGGCCAAGCTTCAGCAGTGAGTTTCCCACTCACACCCTCTCCAGTCCCAGGACACTTGCAATCCTAAAGGCAGAGCAAATGAACCATGGCTTGTTAAAAACAACAGGACAATTCATTTCAGCAAACATGTGTGAATTACTTTTCTTTATATATATATATATACCCATTTTTTTCTGAATTGTTCTAAAAAAGCAGAAAAGGGTACTTAACACAGAGGAGCAATCTTAAGTGCATTGTTAACACTGCAAAATATGACACATCAAGACATGCATACAAAATACTTAAGAAATCATATTTCTGTTTACTAAAATTTGGTTAAAACCACATACCTTGCATGACAGCACTACAAAAACACATAAAAGTGAAACCCCATTGCCTTATCTACTGCTTTTCTTATTGTTTTGGGCTTTATTGGGTGAGTGATATTTCTTATAATACACAAGTGCAAATATTACAAATAGGTCGTTAAACTAATAACGTTATTACCACAAGTTTTGCCTAAAACTACCTGATAAATGAAGCCACGCAATGGTGACGAAGGAGTTAAGAAGAAGTTTATAAGAAAATTAAACTGGTTTCGCTAGCTATTTGAGTAAATGAAAACATAATACTTACATTTAAATGTGAATTTGCTGTCCTCCACCGATCTAGTCTCGGCCGCCTTTAACAATAAATAAATAAATAAATGCTGTCTTCAACGGCGCGCAATGACTTATGGGGTAGAATAGGCCGCTAAGTGTCCATTTATGTATCCTTCTTTTCACGGGGAAACGAAGGGTGCATTTGGCGTCGCTTTTGAATCAGGGAAGCCTTCGTCGCGGCGCGATGACGCAATCGGCCTTCAAATGCGACCTTCCAAGGATGCAGCCTTTGAATTGGGACGTCCTTCGTCGCGCCGCGGTGGCGCAATCGGCCTTCAAATACGGCCATCCGGCCTTCAAATACGGCCTTCGAAGGACGCAGCCTTCACTTTGGGACACAGCTGTGGTCTTTATCAAGAGATTCAGGGCTGCGTTCAGCCCCGACAAAACGTTGCACAACGTTTTTTAAACAGAAACGGTGATGCGTTGAACACACTGTTCTGATGACGCAAGAGTTGCAACTATGGCAGCTGAGAAGGCAATTCTTTGTGTTCTTTGTGAAGAATTTTCTGAGCCTGATGAAGTCGGTATAAATATGTGTTTAATACTACAAAATATGCCCGATGTTACAGTTACTGCACTTGCCGCCCAGAACAAAAGAGAACATCCCAATCGAGTGAAGGGATTGCTGAAACTGAAGCACACATCTTACCTAATTCAGAATAAAACACATCTATTTAGCCTCACATACTGACTTTATTTGTAGGTCATAATGTTTTAATACCCTGTATTTTCTTTCTCATTTTTAGGAAAATCACTTAATTACCATTGTTTATGTCTATACCAATACACTTGCAATTAAGCTAAAAATATAAACAACTATATCATTATGTTGATATCCTATATTTTTTACAATAAAACTTTCGACAAACATGTCTTCTAATATCCTCAGTTGTTGCGTATACCGAGCTGCATTAAACACATTTGTAAATTACTTTCCTTGAACCCATTGTGCGAGTTCACTTTAATACCGCATGCTTTATATACATGTTGCTGCTGATTGGACTGCAGTTCTGACACACCCACCAAACAAGAGAAAACGCATCTCAAACCCCGTTGCGCACCGTTTTGAACTTTACTTGTTGAGGCACATGACTATTAACTAATTGTTAAGTAATATGCCATTTATGGGTTTACATGGCACCAAAATGGCATATTACTTAACAATTAGTTAATAGTCATGTGCCTCAACAAGTAAAGTCATAACATAATGATACATTTGCAAATCATTAGTTAATGATTCATTTAAGTAGAAAGCTGGAAGTTGAAGTACATTTCCTTGACCAACTGTGGTAATTAACGCATTAATTTACACTTTTAGTTAATAAAATAAGTTATTAAGGAATTAATACATTTTTTAATTGACACATTTAATTAATAACAATTCATATATTACTTAATCTATTAATCATTTAGAATCTTTATTAGTTGCTGATGCAGTAATCATTAATTAATGGTTTAGTTCTTCATGAGTCATACATTAACACATGATTATCTGTGCATTAGTTAAGCATGAATTAATGCAGATTAGTGCACCCGTATTGTAAAGTGTTACCCAAACATTTAGTTAATTAAAATTTTAATTTTGAATTAATACAATGAAGGAGATGTTTTAAAGAAATAGAAACTCAAAATAGTATGTTATCCACATTAGTTGATTTGACAAAAGATAAAGTTGTGATAAGAAAACATGAAAATATATTTTTTTTACTGTACAATCGTTTATAGTTTCGTAACCATTTATATATATAAATAGCACGTTTTGCGCAGTTGTCTCTTTCCTGAATGATTGCAGGCATTCACTTTGTGTAATGTTAGAATAAAGCCCAGCAAACCTCAACTCGTATATTGATTTAATCATTGTGCTTTTCCTTTGTACCTCACAATGTTTTAAAACGGTCTTTTACTAATTGTTCTCATTCATTGATTGCAATAACTGAAATAAACTTGTATAAATTGTATGAAGTTTTTAAATCTATCCTAGCATGATTGTTCTGAACTTCTTGTTTATTTTGTAAATATAAGAAAAATAACTAAAAACCACACAAAAGCATGAATGTGTTTAACACATAGCCTAAGTCAAATTTGGATTAAACAAAATTGTACGAACAGAAGTGTAAAAATGAAAAATTACTGCAAATGAGAAAAAATACTTAACGTCCTTTTACAGAATAGAATTAACATCCAGAGGATATGTGTCATAAAAAATTCGGATAGGGTTCGATTTTCTGTGTTTTTAGCATCTGTAACTAGCATTTTGAATGGTGTTTTGACAATTCTGAGCCACCGAATCACGAATACGAAAAAACGCATACGAAAATGTCGGCCTCAGTGTGCAAGGGCCTTTAATGTGGGCTGAGTCTATAACTGCGCCCAGGAAGGAAATCCTCTGACTGGGGAACAGTGCTATGTTGATTCTGAGTCCCAGGGTTTCCAGCACAGATCTGTGGGAATTTAGTTCAGAACAAGCCAGTCGTCGAGGTAGTTCAGGATGCGCATTCCCTTCTGTCTCATGGGGAAAAGAGCGTGGGGCCAGGGACAGTCCGAATGATAGGACCGTATACTGGTAGGCCACCCCTTCCAACGCAAATCGCAAAGACAGTCTGTGATGGGAGGTCGGAAATGAAAGGATGCATCTTTCAGGTTCACTGAGAAAAATCAATCCCCCAGGGCGTACTTGCGCGATGATTTGTTTCAGGGTTAGCATCTTGAATGGCCGTTTCATAAGGCCCTGTTCAGATGTCTGAGGTCATGGGCCATCCTTCTTGGGAACGAGGAAGTAGCGACTGTAGAAGCCTGACTCGCTGTGGGCTGGAGGAACTGTTTCCACTGCCCCTTTTGCCAATAAGCTCATTACTTTGGTGCGGAGGACGAGTGCCACGTTGCTCTTCGCCGAAGTGTCGACTATATGCCCACGAGCTGGAGCGAGTAACCTTGTTCTGTTGTGTTCAGAACCCATTGTGACACGCCAGGGATGGCTTTCATGCCTCGGCCCGGCTGGGTATGCGCAGGGACACCCGTGTGTGTGGAAGAGGAAAAGTTTTTTTGTTTTGTCCGCTAAACAGTGGTCAGCTGCGAGCCCAACACTGCACATGTTCATGTCTCTCAAATAAACACGACTGATTAGAAAACATAGACCTCTACAAGTAACCTGATTTCTCCAGCAAAGTAAAATGTTTGATATAATCTTTTTTTGTTTTATAAAGTCCTTTTCCACATTAATATATACACTCAGAAACAATGAAAATGAATTCAAATGGAGACATTTTTACACACAACTTAATTTGTTAAAGATTATATATTTTTTATTATATTTATATTATAAGTTTATTACAATCCTTGTGTGACTGAGTTGTGCAATGCGTTAAGTGCCTTTTTCCAGTTTTTGAATCCACTCCTCACAAATACATCAGGCTTCAAGTATTTAAAGACACATCAAGCAATGCAGAAGGCAGAATCTGTGTGAGTAATCGAGCCAAGCAAAGATTCAAACCAGTTTGGCTGGAATAATGTATTTTGCAAGCCAGAGTTCTCCTATAGCGATACACACTTATCAAGATCTTCTTTCTCAGTCTGAACTCTGATTGCTCGAGTCTCAACAGAACAAGAGTGAATGAAGAGAAAAGGGTATATGGCTATTAATAAATCTAGACTATTCATGATTTCTATAACACAGTCTACATCGGACGCGACAAAGCAAATCAATGTGTGTTCCTCATATTAGAAGAGTATTTATATAATAATATAGATTTAATGTTGTATTTTGAAATTTTATGGTACTTAATAATATTTGTGCAATAATTATGATCAATTTAAAATATTGTTTCCTAATATTTTTATTATTTATATTGCAATTAATTTAGTATTTAAGGGTAAAATAGGCAATGTGTTTAAATTCCAATGCAAAGAGGAAAATTAGAAGCATCGGTCTGCAGTTTTCATCTTTGTCCACTAGATGTCAGAAGTAGATTTGAGGTGAAACTCAAAGGCCTTTAGTTTCAGGATCAGAAACAGTGAAGAGAAATCAGAGAATCTGATCTGAAGCTCAATGAGGATCATCATGTGTCTCATATGAAGCAGAAAGAGACTCTCATCTGATCAGATTATATTACAGGATCAGTCGCATAATCAGATTCATCACATTCATCAGAGAGATCATTAAACTGATTCATATCAGATGAGTGTGAACAGAATAACGGCTGAAAGTCAATGTAAAACAATAAAGACAGTTTTAACAATTATAGTTACACTGTAATGTAAACTTAGGACTCATATTCATGTTCAAATGATAGAAGAGATTCAATAAGACGCACCAGATCTATGATGATCAATAGAGAAATAATAGGTGTAGAAATAGAAATGAATCATCTGATGAATCCCTCAAATCTACACACACAGATCTTTTGTTCAGAAACAGATTCACATCATTGTTCTTGAGCTTCAGCAGTTTCTGCACTTTCTCAAAGCAAGAATAAATGAAAAATAAATATTTTCCACATGAACATAAAAATCATTCTGACTGACTTTGACACGTTTATTCTGTTAAGGACGAAACGAAACACTAAAGATGCTCCAATCAGGATCTCAGTAGAATTGAAGAACATACTGTACTGAAACACTGTAATAGTTAATGCTGTGCAGAAGAGCGGTGTGTGTGTGTACACCTGGGAAAACACTTCATTCATGTTGCCATACACCATACTGTAGGAATGTAGGGGAATTGTCATTAAAAACCCATGGGAAGAGGTTCGTCAACTATATAACCGGTTTGCTAAATCACATGTTTGGACTGGAATCCAGGTTTATTTAATGTCAACAGTTACCTTTCCTTCTTATACCCTGAGCAAAGGATTGTTATATGGAACTCAAACACTAAAACCAGCTGAAATTAATATGCACTATCATAAAGAAATAAAGCGAGCAGCCAGTTATTATAATAACACTTGTGATGTAAAATGTTCATGAGGGTTTGAGAATGTTGCAGGTTACAAAAAGGAAAGAAATCTGAAGAATATTTGAGCAAATCTGTTCAGTGTGAACACAGAGAGAGCTTGTGTGTAAAACCAGACACACTCAAATAAAGATGAAGAAATGCACAGAGAAGCACAAATACGAACAAATAATAAAATACTGCACAGACTGTATATGAAGATCAAGGTGATGGTGATGATTTGAGTATACAGTGACTGTATGAAATATTGACAGATAAATCAGCTGATATTAGGTCTGTAAAATGATATTTCAGTGATTACATGTCATCATATCAGTTGTCAGCTCTGGATCTGTAGATAACAGTTTCTGTGTCGGTCACTGAAACACATATTGGTGCACCTCTGGAAATAAACACACAATACAATATAATACACACAGTTACAGTAACATTGGAAAACAGGTTAGAGATGATGTCATCCTCAGGTGATGATGTCATTCTAATGCACATATAAGTTCTTATATTTTAACTCTACTTATATGTGACCCACAATTTTATTCTTAAAGATATAATTTTTTATTACAAAAACCCCAAATCGTCATCTCTTGAATATGTTGTTATTTTCTTTATTTTATATCCAAAATGTTCATCCACAAGCAAAAAGCCCTTTTGTGCCCCCAAGGTTTGTCCTTTATGGTTTCCTCTTTTTCTTGTTGAATTTTTCATCCCTCTGGCTTATCAATAACAACAATAAAAAATAAAAAAACATTTTTTTATGTATTATTCAAAGATATTAAACTTGTCATTGTTCTTTTTTTTTTCCTGTGTATATAATCTCATATTTTGATGGATGCAAACCCATGATATTTATGTTTTCTGTCATTATGATTGTTCATTGTTAAAGATACAACCATCATATCTTTCCCTGATCTTGTATGTAACTATAAGTTGATATGAGCGACAGGTGCACTAACACCTCAACATCAGTAACTCGACAGCCCTATCTAGAACGGTTTTCCTCAGCGTTTGTAATGTCTGCGCATTGATAGAAAAGTATCCGTCGATGGGTGCTTCAGAATCTGGGCAGAAGCAGTAGATCATCCAGGAACTTCTCGCCTACTCTTTTATGAATGCTGATGTTTCGAACATACTACCTCTTTCATGTACTGTTTTCTCCTGCTATATAGTAGGAGAGTAGGAATATTCGAACGCACTATTAGTATACATATACGTCTGAATCTCGCGAGATTAGTACATCACCCAGGTAATTCTCGCCTACTCTTTTATGAATACAGAAGATTCGTACATACTTTTTCGCTCACCTACTGCTTTTCCCATACTATATAGTAGGGAAGTATGCGTTTTCGAACACAGCCTTTGTGTTTGTTGGGTATATAGCTCTTAACTCGTTGATTGGGTTGATTATCTGAATGTGCTCCAAAGGTGTTTAATTAGGGTTAATTATCTGAATGTGCTCCTCCCAAACTTTGTTAATAAAACATCAATTCTTAATATGCCAAATATGGTAGGGGTTGATCTTTGAGTATTATGATTGGATGCAATGGACATCGTGGTTAATGATTCTGCTTAATCTTGTGTATAAATATGAGGCATCTTCCTTAATAAACTTGAAAGTGTTATGGCATACTGTCTCTACTTTATCATTTTCTGCAGATAGTCTACCTACAAATTAATCTAACAGTCAGCATTCAGGCCAGTGCTGTAGCAATGCATCACTTCTTTTCCATGATGTTTTCACTGCTAGCCATTATTGGGCATGTGAGCGTTACATCTGCAGAAAGTCGTTCTGAGCGGAGCATCGACTGACCTTACAGATCTGAGCTGACGGTGATGAATGGGATGAACTGGGGATTGTGGGGGGAAAGGACCTTTTGTCCAAGTGGAATGTATGCTGCAGGGTATGATCTGAAGGTAAGTTTGCTCTACTTTGCTGATATGGGGGATTAGCGCTTCAAAGGCTCTAAACTGTGGAGTTGCTGTTTGTCATTTAATTCCAGGTTACTCCAGGGAACTGCACCTGCTTAAGATTTAAGTGTCTGTAATACTAAACAGCATGAAGATAACTGTTACTGAGTGTTGGGCTAGAGTTTCCTCTTCAAATGGAAGATTGTCTTGTTTTAAGGTGGAAAGAGACGTTGGTTTTGGGGATGATACAGCGCTCAATGGGATTCGTCTTTACTGTGTCGATCGGTCCAAAGACCTTAATGCTGTCAAACTTTCGGACCACATTGAGTCCAGCGTCGGAAAGTAATGGACTCAGATTATTAACAATTCTTGCATTAAAGGTGCTGTAAGTGATGCGACGCGTTTTTTAGGCCAACATTTTTTTTGTCACATACAGCAAACATCTCCTCACTATCCGCTAGCTGCCTGTCCCCTGAACACACTGTAGAGAAACGCGGTCTCTCTAGACACCACAGGCTCCACAAACGGCAACAAAAACAAACTGGGCTCACCTGCACCACGAAACACAACAAACAGTGCTCCAGCCAATCACCGACAAGAAGTATTGGAGGGTGGGGTCTGGGGGGTTAGTGCGCGTGCACATGAAGGGGGTGTGGAGGAGAGAGAACAGAGAAGCATGAAGAGGGAAGTTTGAATTATGGCCGACACACGACCAAAGAGACGACGTTCCGATGAACAAATTGCAAAGAAGAGGGACAATGATAAGGAACGCGTGAAGTCCCGAATTTACATCGGAAAACCTTCAAAAGGTGGGAGAACTCCTAGTAGTTAGTTCAAACAAAGTGGAGGTGGTGTGTTTGAAGGTGTGAGCACAGACTGGGGCGACTGGGGTGAATTGAGTCCAACGTGTAAAGGAAAAGGAATCTGCGGCTTACAGACATTGGTAGAACCGCAACAGGGAAGTGGAGACGACACCGCTCTCAATGACGTGCGCATGTTCTGCTGTGATTAAGGTGATGTGATCGCAATCAAAAACTCAGATCTTCCTAATAGTGACTGCAGATCAACTAAATCTGTTTATTCTTTCAGGTGTAAGAGGATGACAAGATCAAATTATTAAATTAAAGGGTAATTATTGATCATCATACTATAAGCTAACATGAATCATGTCATGCAACAGTTTTGTAATGCAAGTCAGTCGGTCATATCACAAAAAAAGCCAAACCGGATGATCAGGACTATTATTGGATTTGAAATGATCTTATTCTTTCTTGTAGGTTAGTGATTCTTCTGAAGACTCCTGAACTTCTGCTGAAACGGTTGTCAAATATCAGCAATAAAGACTTTCTAAACAGAACCTTGTAGTTTCACATTGTTTTGCACAACACTTTACATCAGATCGTTCACTATATTAGTGCATGTGTCAGATGGTCTAAAGTGACTTATATTGCGTTCAAATGAGTTATCTTATCCGTTCATGCATTCCCTGGGAATGACCAGCGTAATATGCAGGAACATTAAATTGTAATACTGGCAATCCTGTTGCCCTAAACTTTTTGCCTTTCTAAAGATATAAATGTGTTTAGCTAAAATGGCAAGATGCATATTCAGGAAATTATTTAATGCAAAACAAATTCAAACCTCATTTTAATACTTTAATATTTGAGAAGATTGTAAACTCACTCCTGCAGCAAATATCTCAAACAGTGCCAGAATCTAGAAGCAGTGTTTGGATGAGTGTCATGTTTCAGTTCTGTCATATCTTTCAAGTTTTCAGTTTCAGTTAGTCTCCTAGGCAAGTTACAAATGGTTAAGTTGTCACAGGTTTTTCACATTTCTTTGATTGGTTTTGTGCAGTGTCAGTTCTACTTTGCGTTAAGTAAGTTGTCCTGTTTCTGGGTATCTTTTTGGTAAAACAAAGACTATGGTACTTGGAGCCTTTTCTCCTCTTTGCAACCAACTCCTAGGGCCTTATCTCGCACCCAGCGCAATTTACTTTATACACCGCATGTTTCATTCCTATTTCTCACCCGACGCACAGCGGACTTTTCCCTCCACAGACGCACGTCAGTAAATTAGGGAATGACCTTGCGCTCCCGGGGGTGGTTCAGCGAAGAGAGGAGGTGTTCCAGCGCAAACGCTCCCTGGTGCTATTTTGCAGTTTCAGAAAACAATACCACCACAGACCAGGAGAAACCTAGTCTAAAGTCAGTGGCGCGCTCAGATGCTATTTTAAGGGCGCATGCTTGGCCATAATGTAACGTGTGCACAACGCACACACTCTTTGCTTCTCATCTACACACAGATGCAGCAGTTCCCATTTTTGCAAATCATACATTATTACAAGGAAAAATATTAACACACGAGGGAAAACATTGTTGTGTCCATGAAGAAGTGAAAAAATAGGCATAAATCTAGCTTACATTTACCCAAATTATTATACGCCTGTTTAGCCGAAGTCTCCAGTCTTATTACCAAGACAGGAGTCTTCCGTGTTTTACTGAGCTTCTGTAAAATACACTAACATTGAGTTTATTCCAGTTCTGTGTTGTTGCATGCCAGACTGCCTATGTTAATTCTTCAGTAAAGACTATTGCAAGAACTTGCCTATGCACTTGGATCCTCGGTTTCTTCTGACAAATCTGATATATATTTGTGATTTCTAGTCTCCTGTGATCCAGACGGGCAACACAACATCACTGACATCCATCAGCAGCTGAGAACCTCAACATCTTCATCATCATCATCATCATCTTCATGTGTTCAGTTCACTGGAGAACTGCTGTAAGGTGCAAATATGATGACTGGACTAAAACTGAATCCGTGATCAATCAAATATGTGTTCAAAATTCTGCAACTAATATTTTTAGGTGGTTCTAGAGTGAAGTAAACTCAGTCTATATCAGCTGATATCAGTCCACTTCAGTGTGTGTGTATTACAGTCTGCATCAGATCAGTCACTAATCTTTTCTTCCTATGTGAAGTAGCATATCAGATTAGTGAAAGTATTAAACTTTTAGTGCTCGTGTGAACAGCCTTTATATACAGTAGTTCTGCTGTGTTTGTTTGCTCTGAGAATAGACTTGACTTTCTTTTCCTCACCCGAATTCATCAACAACTTATAATATTCTGAATTAACATTCGAAAGAAAGTAAATTTTAGATTAAAGCAGTTCTTGTCATGTGTATTAAAGCCTGTCAATCATCACTATAGCGCCACCTTCAGGCTGAATAACTCAAGAACACTAGATCTCTGACAGAAGTGTGTGTGTGTGTGTCTGTGTGTGTGTGTGTGTGTGTGTGTGTGTGTTCAGTCTCAGTAACTAGAGATCACACCAGTTTGAATTATTAAGACTTCAGATGATCATAACTCTGAGTCAACACATTATCATCTATATACTGTAATCTGTATAACACTGTAAGATAATATACTGTAATCATCTTTAATGTGTTCATTGTTTCTGCCATAATGAATATGTGCCGTTAACCACTGTAACTGCATGACTGTATTATCTGTATATTTCTGATGTATGGACGTTACTTTGTCACAGTATGTATAAGCACTAAATAAACTTAAAAGTGAAAATAAAACTAAACCTGTGAAATAAAGCGGCTCCAGATTGCCCTTTGACCCTGTCCTGCAGTCTCGTGTCTCCCTCTACAGGAGATCATCAGAATCACAGCAGAGTTAAAGAAGCTACAGATGAAAATGTGTTTTACAGCAACAAATGAAAACACTTACAGATTTCAGTTCATCAGGGAATATGAAAATCAACAAGTTGTAATTTGAAGGGAATCATTATTGAAGTCAAACACAAAGATGTCAAATGTGCGTCACTATAAAATATGACTTCTGCTGTTTTGATATTATTCTGAAGGTTTGAATGGTTTGATCAGAATCAAGATCTCTTTAGTTCCAGTGAATTCTGTGACGCTTCCAGCTTTAATATCATAAAGCAGCCTGTGATTATGATGATGAGTTTATGACAGAATCACTTTTATTCTCCGCTTTCTCCATCATGTGCTTCATCTGTCGTTTCACACAGAAGATCTCTCTGTTTCTCTTTCTGATAGAGTTAGAAACAGGGAATAATTGATGTTCTTCCCAGAGACTGTGTTTCTGGATTCTTCTGTTAGCAGAAGCTGATGATGATGTTTCATATCAGGCAAATCTCCATCAGCTCCTGATTCAACAATATGACAAACTCAGATCACTCATACATGCATTACAATCATGAGTCTCAGTATAATATGTTTTCCTCATTTAAAAGCTCCTGAAAGGTCATTTCTGTAGAAGATGCGTTAGAAAACTTCAATCTAAGATGAAAATAAATCCACACATTCATTCACACAGAACATACCTTAGTACTTCTTCAAAACAATATCTCCTCTGAATATCTGATGTGAGACGCAGCCGTATTGTTTCCTGAAGAGTTTCAAGAGTCTGAATGTTAAATGTAAAACTCAGATCTGATAAACTCCATCAGCTGCTCATTTAATCATCTCTGATTTATTAACACTGATTTCCATCAGCAGAACATTAGTGACTTTAACAGACGAACTGAAGCTGTTCAGAACAACAACAGATCAACACTTACTCAATACTCAATATCTACTGTTCACAAACACATCATAGTATACATTAAAGCAGAAGTTGCTAGAAGTTCAGTCATTCACACAAAATGTAAAATCACATTATTATTTGTGAGTTGATAATGAATGACATTCAGTGAATTAAACCGAGAGAATGTCACTTGTTTAAAATAGAAATGAAGGCATTGTAAATAAATCTGTATGAGTGTGTGTTTTCTATTCCTCCTAACACACAGAATATGATCTGCAGTTTTCATCTTTGTCCACTAGATGTCAGAAGTAGATTTGAGGTGAAACCAAGCAGCAACCTCCCCGTCTCTCTCTTGAAACCAACACGGAAGTGAGTTAAACTGCAATTCGTTGACTGGCCACTTGAGGCTGATGTCAAAAGTGAATCAAATCTGTATCTCCCCCATGTTAAAATGCCAAATTTTACAGCAGAAAAAAACGTGTTTACAGCCTGGTGTCTGTATGTGGCTTTGGTCTATACAGCTAATTTTGCCCTTCATGACAACTGTGAGGGGGGTGATTTTTTTTATAACTCATCCGTTTAGTTGATTAATTTTTAAAATTCTGCATAATTAAGGGTGTGGCCACTTGAGTGACAGGTGGGTTGTCGCTGATGTCAGTGCTAGCCGTTTGTCTGCTGTTAGCCGTCACTTCACCTCAACAAGTGTTAGCTGCTGAACTTGCCTTCTCTGCAGTGTTTTGTGCTTTTTTTCGGGATTATTTCATACAATTTAATACACCCATTACTGCGCCCACGGCTTAGGATTCCGTTGTTGTCGTCGAGTATCGTTCGAGAGAACAACCAGCGCTGAACAACATGCACTAATGGATGTCTGACAATTTCGTTGCTTTTTGGAGTTTTCAGATTTAAAAACATGTAGCCATGTCTTTTAACTATTATAATATTTCGAAGGGGCAAAAATAGGAACTTTTAATTGGCTTTACTGTCATCAACTGTACGCAGACTTGGTACTGTCAGTTGCATATAACGTTATAGAATTACCTCCCCAGCCTGCATAGAAATAAACATATATCAATGCCCAGCCTGAACTAAAAACTCGATCACGTCGAGCTAGGTGATTTCAGATACAGCCAGGCTCCAGCTCACGCCCCGCCTCTGCCCATCCGGGAGTGACGCAAGGCCAAGATGGCGACGGCCGGCTCCGCCCACTTTAGGCTTCAAAAATGCTCTTCAGAAACCTACGGGTGACGTCACGCACACTACGTCCATATTTTTTTACAGTCTATGGGTGAAACTCAAAGGCCTTTAGTTTCAGGATCAGAGACAGTGAAGAGAAATCAGAGAATCTGAAGCTCAATGAGGATCATCATGTGTCTCATACACTGAACAAAATTATAAACACAACACTTTTGTTTTTGCCCCCATCTTTCATGAGCTGAACTCAAAGATCTAAGACTTTTTCTATGTACACAAAAGGTCTATTTCCCTCAAGTATTGTTCACAAATCTGTCTAAATCTGTGTTAGTGAGCACTTCTCCTTTGCCAAGATAATCCATCCACCTCACAGGTGTGGCATATCAAGATGCTGATTCGACAGCATGATTATTGCACATGTGCCTTATAGTGATGGGAAGTCCGGTTCTTTCAGACGGTTTGTTTTAATGAACCGATTCACCAGTTCTTTTATGTCCTCACGTAATGACGTCAATTCTATCATCCCGGCGGATAAAAATGCATTCAAATAAAGGCACTCGTAATCATAACTTCAGTTGAATAATCATCATCATAATCATCTTGTATAAGTTTCTTACATTTACGTTTTGCAAATGAACCCTACAGGCGATAAGCAAACGCGGATGTTTCACATGTCTTAAAGATATAAAGTGAATAAACTGGTCTTCATCAATTTTATTTTATTTGTTAAATAAAATTAAAATAAACGTACATTTTGCAGAATTCGGCCCCTCATTCAAGTCCTCGGTTCAGCCGTGCTCATGTATCAGCACAGCATCAGTTGGCCGAAAGAAAGGTTCGGTTCAGAGAAGGTGCTATCACGCATGCTCAGTATCCCCAGCTCATCAGTTCTCTCTATCGAACGTGTCCGAAAGAAACAGTTCTCGGTTCTGATTCGAGAACCGCTTCAGGAACCAGTTCTTGACTCGAGAACCGTAGCATAGGCCTCTGTGTGCTGATCTGAGAACTGCTGAAACCTGGATATACAGTCGACAAAACTAAAAAGTCGATGCATGTCTCCAGTGTGTTTAACGCTTTATGTTTTGATTAACACATTATAAACATTTACTTAGCACCCTTATAACCTTGGCAAGAGTCTACGTCAAAGATTTATATCAACTAAATTATTAAATTAGCTGTTCCTGGAAATAATGTTTTAGTATAATAATAAATGTTTAGTTTTACAATCCATTCATTGTGTTTCCAATCTTTAAAATAATACAGTGATAAGACTGAAGTGATAATTATGTGATAAACATGTTTCGTCATGTTTGTTTCAACATCAGCTCATCAGCTCATCGGTTCTCAGTATGTCGCACATGTCCGAACGAAACAGTTCTCGGTTCTGTACTGGTGATCCGAGAACCGCTGTACCTGTACGTTCGGTGGTGTGCACATGCTCAGTATCAGCTGCTCGTGCTCATCACTTCTCTCAGCACAACATGTCTCAGTTCAGTGAACTGTTGGAGTTACTGGAGTTATACTCCGGGATATTGTTTATTTCGAGTCGGAGGGATGTGTCAGGCATGTCCAAATGTGAGTAACTTTAGTAACTTGTGGATCAGTGCTGACGCAAAACGCTATCTGTTTTCAATGATTCAGTCCGATTTAGTGTACTGGTTCGACTAGTTCACTAAAAAGAACCGGTTCAAAAGGACGATTCGTTCACGAACCGGACACCACTAGTCAGGGGCGCAACTACCCAGTGTCAGAGGGGTATGCCCCCCCCCCCAAAAAAAAAAAAATAAATAAATAAATAACTGTGCCATGTAATGAGTGAGGAACGAGTGATAGTTAACAGATGAAATAAGTACAAAATTGTCATTTATTAATAAAACTGAACTATACTTCACAGTGATGAATCCACTGCTGAGTGGCTAGACCTCTGGACCTCTGGACCTCTAGGCCCCACGCCAATGCATTACAACGGCACTAACCCAGCGCCGCCAATTAAGCAAAACAAAGCAAAACGAATGGGCCGCCGATGTACGAGTTTTATGGGCCGTTAAGACAAAGACAAAAAAGATAGCCTATTAGATGTATCGGCCCAAAAAGCACGTCGGCCCACCGGGAATCTCCTATGCGTGGACATCACACTTTAAATCCTACCTGTTGCCTTTGACCATCCACTTATTTAGCTGCTGGCGCATCAATTGACATGCCATCTCCTTTTCCCTCTTTCTTTTTCTATTTTTAGTCCCGACAGCTTTTTTGCTTTATCCGTCTTTTTCGACTCGTACCTGCTCGCTCAGCGCTCACGGTGCCCCTGCCTGCTCGCGATATTATCCCCCCCTTTCTATGTCAAAATTCTATGATGGAATCTTATGAATATCTTACTCTAGCCTGTTAGTCCTCTAAAAAGTTATATAACATTGAGGAAATGCAGAAATTATTTAGAAACGCACAACAGCAGCTAAGTATAGATTTTTTTTTTAAATTTACCATCGTTTTGGCGCCCCCCCTGGTGCTGCGCCCCTATGCGCCGCATATAGCGCATACCCACTTTTTGCGCCACTACCACTAGTGCCTTAGGCTGGCCACAATAAAAGGCCACTCTCAATGCAGTTTTGTCACACAGCACAATGCCACAGATGTCGTAAGTTTTGGGGGAGCGTGCAATTGGCATGCTGACTGCAGGAATGTCCACCGGAGTTGTTGCCTGTGAATCGAATGTTCATTTCTCTACCATAAGCCGTCTCCAAAGGCGTTTCAGAGAATTCAGAAAAAACGTTAACAAAAGTTAACGTCGTTGCAGCAAAGCAAATAATCCAATGCAACTAGACATTATTTACCTCAGAATTTAGTTTTTTTTTTGTTTACAACCCTCTGTTGAGTACCAGAATAAAATCTGGATGATGTTATTCCAATTAAGGTTTCATCCCAGACAGCAACACAGTGTCGGCCCAGATCCGGCCCACATCCGGGCCGTGTGGAATCCACATGTTCCAGATGTGGGCCGGATCTGGGCTGACACTGTGTTGCTCTCTGCGATCTCTTGTTGAGTAGGAAAACAAGGAGGTATTTCAAATTAAAGCAAAGGACATCATTCCTCGTCTACAGTGCCGCTATCATGTGACATGTGGTTGTGTCTAATTATCAAGCCCCATCGGATTTAATGGTCTCCGGTCGATCCTGGGAATTACCGACCCATTCTATAAAAATGATCTATGTGGGATGCGTCTGCGTTTCCCTCAACACTTCTAAAAGGCAAATAAGAATGGACTTACCACAACAGCTGAAGAAAGAGAAGATCAAACCTCTTGTTTGTTGCAAGTCCCAATATTTCACTGAAAAGACACTGGAGATCACGTCGGGGTCACCACTTCGTAAGGAATGTATAATGGTATAATTAGGTATAATGCATGAATGTCTTTTCAGCGTTCTGTGAAGTTCACTTAATTTTTGGAATTTAGTTTAAATTTTACTTCAGCTCTGAGCTTAATCTGACTCCAGTTTCAAATGTTGATTAAATTTGGATTGTGTTTCTTATTAGAAAATAAATCACAAATATAGATTATGATTTAATTTAGATCTTTGATTATTCTGGGAAGCCCATACTTTCAATTACATTCAGGGACCCGATGCCAGTTCTGATATTAATCAGAGGATGCAGTGTGATCTCTTTTACCTCGAAGTGTCTCTGCTGACTCATAACAAAAAGTGTAATTTAGTTACAAAACTGCAACTTGTTAATTCAGTGATAGTCAGAGATCAGAACTTCTCTGAGTGATGTGCTCCCGCTCCATTTATCAGTCCTTCAGTTTGATCTATCAACACCAGACTCCACATTAATCTATACTAGAAATAATGATTTCAGAATCATACAGAATAAATTACATTTATTTGTCAAGTAAATCAGGCCAATTACACAAGTTAACAATTAAAAGCCAATTAAGAAACAATAAATACACAGCATCAATTGCTCAAAGATTACTCTAAGAGTAAGAAATGCACGCAGTGGTGTGTGAGTGTGTTTCAAGTGTAAGAAACTGACTCAGCACTGCGTGGGGATTTTACTGGTTACAGATTTCCAAAGACTGCTCTGCCACATACTCTTATATACCCAGACCAGAACAAAAGGTTGTAAATATTTCCTACACGAACACCTGGTTTCAGGGAAGAGGAGAGAGTTATCAGATATCTTGAAGAGACATCACCCAAACAGGAGAACAGGATTCAAGTTTTCAATCTTTCTCATAATACTAATGACTGCAATAACATTTAGACCATTTACCAATCATTTAAAATTATAACATTTAAAATGATACCAAACATGAAAGGGAATAAACAATAGATTTACAAGAAACATCATATGTGATAAATAGACATTCTCAGTGAACATTCAGTGACTTGAATCAGAGGAAAGAGGGAGAGAGGGATGCAGAGATAAACAAGGAGAAAAGTTTGGGCAAGATGATGTCCTGTGCTCTTTCTTTGAGATCTTCTGTCCAGGGCTGCGCTTTATTGCTTTATTGCAGGGGGTTTGATCTCAGCTTTTGTGCAGGAAAATCAAGTCTTACAACAATGTCCTAAAAGCAGCCTGACAACGGTTTCAAATTGATCAAACAGGCCTTTCAGTTCAGCAGAGCAAGCCCTGAACACAACCCTCACACAAACCTGTGCGAAACACTAGATTTAAATACAAACATGATTTGGCAAATTTATAAGCCTTTTTAACTATAGCGAGCACACATAAAGTAGCCGGTTGTCACGATCTTTCACTATAAGTGCACCTCACAAAGAAGTGTGCACACACACACACACACACACACACACACTAATGTTTAGGTTTGCCACTTATACCGCAATTGTCATATTTAAAAAAAAACCTGCGGAATATTCACCAAATTCACTGTTTGTTCATATTGTGCATACTTTGAATTAATCTCTATGAATGAAGCTTTACAAATCTGTATGATTTAACACTGATAATAATTATTTATTCACACTAAAGAATGGCACACCATAATGGTCTAAATTTCGCTGGGTGGGCTAAAGGCAGACCTCACATAGCCCGTCCAATTCAGAGCTAAATCGTGAACATGTCATGAAATTACATTTACGTCTAGTAGATATTATTGACATTGCAAACATGATGGGATATCAACCATTTCATCTGTTGCCTTGCCAAAAAATATACAATGAATCAGTATAATGAATCAATTGACTATAAGTGGGCTACAAATAGCCGGTTTGAGTATAGAACGCATAGAACATGTAAAAGAAATGAAACCAAACACTTTGTAATCACTGTAGACTTTGCTTTCATGAGGGAATATCATACTCTGCCACAACAATTGTGTTTTACAAACACAGTTATAGCAGCGAAGAAAAGCTAACGCAAGAAGTATGGGGATCTAGAGCCCAACTAAGCAAACACTGATCACCTCAATGGTGACTTCAAATGAAACAACATCTAAACCTCTGTTAATTCTCACTAATATCTTCTGTTGATGTCTGACAGAAATAGTCAAAGTATCAGTATTTTATGTCTGTGATTAAGTTCAGCACAAGTGTCTGAGCCAGAGAGTCTTTCCTTCAGATCTCAAGATCCAAAGATGTGTGATTTACAGATGTGTCTTT
The DNA here is from genome assembly GCA_021464565.1 of Rutilus rutilus. Classification (NCBI taxonomy): domain Eukaryota; kingdom Metazoa; phylum Chordata; class Actinopteri; order Cypriniformes; family Leuciscidae; genus Rutilus; species Rutilus rutilus. The sequence continues at coordinate 33,569,001 of JAJAQA010000017.1, forward strand.
TATGTTCATGATTTTTGGACAAACACAAACTGTCTGGGAGTTGCTTTGCAATTACAAAAGGAAATTACTTTGAAATAACCATGAGTTTTAATTAAATGCATCCTGAGAGTGTTTATTTGGTCCAGAAACAGTATAAATTATATATAAATGATGTTGAAATATGTCCACAATGGCCACATTTGAACTAGTTTTTAACCTTGAACGAAGGCTCCATGAACGTCTACATCGGACGTGCAGAACACGTCAAAAAAAGACGTCATAAAAACTTTCATTCTGGCTCCTCAGTGGACGTCTTTTTAACGTACGACTTTTGTGACAAAGACCTTGAAAAGACGTCTTTTGGACATCATTTTGCTTAGTGGATTGTGTTTAGTGTTTTGCAGCACACGTGCATCACACTGCAATGTGTGTTTTAGTGAGTAAGAAAGTAGGAGTTTTGCAAGAAGATTGTGCATGAGATTGAGCGTATATACGGAAACCAGACAGGAAGTTCTTTAATAAAGTGTGTCTTTGTGTCTCTTTCATGTCTTGTTGTCGAGCCTGCAGGTGTAGAGTTATTCTGTGCTGTTGGAAGGTTGTTGTTGCTCGACACTGAAAATAAGCCGTTAATGCAACATTTAATGCTGTTTTTTTTTTTTTTTTTACTTTTGAAGCTTGCAATTCTTATTTTGAGGAATATGTTTTATTCTCATTGAATTTCGTACAACTTCTGAAAGTTGTGTTTGAGAGCAGTTCACGTGTAAATGGAGCGTTTTGCAAGTTAACTTTTTCCAGGGGTGGTGAGGTTATCCTGTGGTTTAAACATAGGCGTCAATTTCGGTGGGGACGGTGGGTAGGCCTACCCAGCAGATTTCATCATAAGTCATTTTGTACCCACCACTTTTAACATAACGTCCATAATAATTGGACTTTGGGTTAGATTTTTTGACAGTTTTCAGTGGTTATGAGGAGCAATATGAGGGAGAAATTTGAACCGAATCGTGGGTTTGGTCTGTTACAGCCCTAGTAAGATGAGAAAGCAGAGTTTAAGTCGTTTGTCATGGTTGTAAAAAAAACAATGGCTACCTGAACATCTTTGCCAAGCACGAACCAGTACAGAAGTAATCAATAAATTATCAGGGAGGATCATGCTTTTTATCACAATCATTTTGGAGGGTCACAGAAAAATGTATTGCTGGCGAAGGGAGGGTCAAGTCTATTTTGACTATAGATCTCAAAACTCCTCCGGTAGCCCCTTAAATAAAAAACGAACAGTCCCTTAGGTACATTAAACCACGTCATGTCATATTGTCAACATGGTACTTATGAAGCAGAATAGTGGGTCATATGTCTAATGCTTTTTGATAGCTTAAGGCTTTCTTCTTCATAAAACGAGTCAGACATCATCACATTTTTGTAAATATTTTTATTTATTTACATTAGTAAGCTACAGGACATCCTCTTTCAAAACATGACTTGCGCGAAAGAGAAAAAAAAAATGAGTGCGTCATTGTACCCAGCACTTCTGAAAATGCACTTCCGAATGCGTCTCTGTCCCCAGCACATCTCAAACCAAACTGACGCCCATGATTAAACCCCATGTAGCTATTTACTACTATTTAAATCGATTGCTGGACATCGTAATGTTATTGTACATATATCTGATTTAGCTTTGTATTAGCAACCCCCACCCTACCTGTCCCACCCACTTTTTAAAACAAAGTTACGCCACTGGGCACACGTATCCAGTCCATAGGAGGGGAATGGCATAGCAAGCCGACACTACGAGCCGGGCTAAAAGTGAAGCTGGCTTCATGTGAAGGGAGCCCACAGAAGCAACCGGCTCGACACATGGGCTATTTTTCTAGCGAATGTGCTGGTGTCGCCCAGCCCGCAGCTCTAAAAGATTTCTCTGAAATTAAAAATCTTTTGGAATTTTGGGGATATTGTAAGTACACAAGTGCAGGAAATATAAGTAGCTATATGAATTAGATTATGTCAAAAATGATTTATGACCCTTGATTTATGGTTTTATGACAGGATGTCCTTATATGGGTGTTTTATGATGCCATGTGAAATTTGACCCTGTGTGGTTCTGGTGTGTTTATGGATGTGTGTGTTTTATGACTGTAAGCTGCTTGGTGTGACAAGGAAGTGAATGTTTTTTCAGGGGTGTTTTTATTATTGGTGGATAATGTCCACAGATTGGTGAAATTATGAACATGAAGAAATCTGTCATGGATTTGTTTTTCAGATTTCATGACAGCGTCCATAATGTTTGTGGGAGAGAATACAAGCAGGGTAAATTAAATTAAGAAAAAGCATTGCTGATAATTAATACATATAAAATATATGAGATAAGATGACATTTATTTAAGTATATGCATTTAAAAGTAAGTTTTAAACTTGAGTGGAAGTGCGCTTAGCTGAGATGAAATGAGACTGTTTCTGTTGTCTCTGCCGACGTCCACAGCTCTTTGAATCTTTCTGAGCTGATGAAACGTTACAAATTAGGTTTGTAAAAACCTAAAAAGTATTAAAAAAAAAAGTATAACTATTTTTAAAGTTAGTTTTAATCTTTAAACACCATGTTGAAATGAGACTCTGTTTGACAATGTTCTTTTCCTCTATGAGTTTAAGAAATAAATCCATTAGGCTATTGTTAAATAAAATAAAAACATTTAAAAAAGACTAATATTATACTATATTAATATTAGATTAAAGAAAATAGTCCAACGCCGTGGTACAACGAGCACACTCGGGCCCTTAAGAGAGCAGCCAGAAAAATGGAGCGTTGCTGGAAGAAAACAAAACTAGAGGTATTTCGTATTTCATGGAAAGAGAGCTCGATTGCATACAGAGAGGCCTTAAAAGCTGCTAGATCTGCTTATTTTTCAACCCTATTAGAAGAAAATAAACAAAACCCTAGATATTTATTTGAAACAGTGGCTAAACTAACGAAAAATAAATCTTCAACCCCAGATGTTTCCAAGCAGCACAGCAGTAATGACTTTATGAACTTCTTTACTAACAAGATTGATAATATCAGGGTGAAAATTATAACTATGCAACCGTCTACTACAGTATCGCATCAGGCAGTGCATTGTAGTCTCCTTGAAGAAAAATTTGATTCATTCGTTGCTATAGGAGAGGATGAATTTACTAAACTCGTTAAATCATCTAAATCGACAACATGTATGTTAGACCCTATACCGACTAAGCTACTGAAAGAGACGCTTCCAGAGGTCACAGATCCTCTTCTTAATATCATTAATTCATCTTTGACACTAGGATATGTACCGAAAACTTTTAAGCTGGCTATGATTAAACCGCTTGTTAAAAAACCGCAACTTGATCCTACAGAATTAGTCAATTATAGGCCGATCTCGAATCTACCCTTTTTGTCAAAGATACTAGAAAAGGCAGTATCTTCACAACTGTGTTCCTTTTTAGAAAGAAATGATATCTGCGAGAATTTCCAGTCAGGATTTAGACCGTACCATAGTACTGAGACTGCTCTCATTAGAGTCACAAATGATTTGCTCTTATCATCCGATCGTGGTTGTATCTCACTATTGGTGTTACTCGATCTTAGTGCTGCGTTTGACACCATTGACCACAACATTCTTTTAAATAGACTCAAAAACTATGTTGGCAATAGTGGAATTGCATTAGCATGGTTTAAATCATACTTATCTGACCGTTATCAGTTTGTAGCAGTAAATGAAGAGATGTCTTATCGATCACAAGTTCAGTATGGCGTACCACAAGGCTCAGTACTAGGACCGTTGCTGTTCACTCTGTACATGCTACCATTAGGAGATATCATTAGGAAGCATGGCATTAGTTTTCACTCTCATGCTGACGATACTCAGCTTTATATTTCTTCACGCCCAGAACTTACCAATTCACTAAATTAACAGAATGCATAGCTGATATAAAAAATTGGATGACTAGTAATTTCCTACTACTTAACTCTGAAAAAACAGAGATTCCAATTATTGGACAAAAAACGTCCACACATAATAACCTAGAATACTGTCTAACACTTGATGGCTGCTCTGTTAAGTCTTCGTCATCGGTTAGGAACCTGGGTGTGTGTGTGTGTGTGTGTGTGTGTGCTCTTTGATACCAATCTTTCATTTGATAATCACGTGTCTAGTATCTGTAAAACCGCATTTTTCCATCTTAAACATATATCTAAATTACACCATATGCTCTCATTGACAAATGCGGAACAATTAGTCCATGCGTTCATGACCTCAAGGCTAGATTATTGTAATGCTCTACTGGGTGGTTGCCCTGCACGCTTAATAAACAAACTAGTTCAAAATGCAGCAGCTCGAGTCCTTACCAGAACCAGGAAGTATGACCATATTAGCCCGGTTCTGTCAAAACTGCACTGTCTCCCTATTAAACATTGTATACATTTTAAAATATTGCTGATTACTTACAAAGCACTAAATGGTTTAGCTCCGCAGTACTTAAGTGAGCTCTTAACGCATTATAGTCCTTCACGTCTATTGCGATCTCAAAATTCCGGCCAGTTAATAATACCTAGAATATCAAAATCGACTGCTGGCGGTAGATCCTTCTCCTATTTAGCACCAAAACTTTGGAACAGTCTTCCTACCTACTGACCAGGCTGTAAGATCAGTATAATCAGATGTTTATACCAGTGTCTTCAGGAAAAGTCAGGGGTCAAAACAAAAGAGCCAGGAAGTAAAACTACTCTTATCCAGTGATTGTTCTGATAAGCTCAATCGTCCTCTTCCGGGGGGAGCTGTCCCTCATCCTGTTGCTCTAGGAGAACGCGTGAAAGAAAGATGAAACCCAATAATGACACCTCAATTCTGACGCCTTTTGAAGATCAGATTTATTTTTCCAACAGTTAAAATTAGACCCTTTGACTTTATGAATACACAAAAATGACAGCTTGATGATTTTTATATTTTGTTCATTTATTAAAAGACTGTGTGTAGGCCTACCATTTTGACGCTTGTGTTACCTTACATCTTTAGCAATATTAAAGGTTTTTATGAAATATTATTTCTATTTTTCAGCACATGTAGTCAGAGTTACAGAAAATAATATTAGTGCTACAAATAAGGAGATTATGTTTTATTTATTTTAATCAGGTTTGTTAAAAGTATGTTGAATTATGTTAGTTCATCTGCACTACCATGTGTTTTCACATGGCATCGTAAAACCCCCATATAAGGACATCTTGTCATAAAACCATAAATCAAGGGTGATAAATCATTTTTTGACATAATCTACTTCATATAGCTACTAATATATCACACTGTGCAAGTTATTGTAAATTCTTCCCAGTTGTTGCTTTCCTTGGGAATCCCTGGGATTGCATTTCAAGCTACACATTTACACTGTTATCAGTTCTTGTAAATATCCAGTGAGGGAACAACCACAAGTGCTCACTAATGTACCTATACCCTTTTATTCTTTCACAGTGATGAGTACTAATATAACCCAACAATATTCATAATGACACATGACACAACCACCTAACACTTAAAACAAAGCCATTTTTGTTACCCGAGTATGGGAGAAAGAAAATGTTCAACCCGAATAATAATAATAAATAATATAATAATAAAACAAAAAAGTACCACAAGGGAGAGCTGCAAGAGAAATGAAACCCAACACTAAAGAACAGACTAAACCTTGAACGTTTTACATCATGATTTAGCAGCACACTCAAGCAAAGAGATCTTTAGTCTGAAACACTACTCAAAAATACCTTCAAAAGCTGGATTGTAATCGTCTTGTCTCTATTTTAACATGGAATACTGCTTTAATAAAAATAAATAAAAAAAAGCTAATAAAAGTCAAGTGTAACAGTGCACTCTTGCATAGCTCATATATTTGGAGGGCTGATAAAAAACAAAAGGGTATTTGGTCATAATCAGCTTTAAGTGTTGAGCTGATGCCTCAGAGTCAGTCAAAGGCTCAGTTTGAGTCTCAGGTCTCTCTGTCTAGTCTTTTCTTGGTGAAGTTGGTCTCCTCGTGTTTTAGTGTATATACTGTTCTTGTTCCACAGCTCTGGGGATTACTGGAAGAACTAGCAGAGGAAGCTAGAGGAACAAAATCTAGAAATATTGTGGTCATAATAATCCACCTGTAGTTTAAAGATTGAGTAAAATGGCAAACACTTGCTGTATGTTCAGGGGTGAGTCACCCATCAATTGAAGAAAATAAAAATAAAAATCAACACTTATCATCAATAATGGAGCCCTTCAAACACAGTGACCTATACCAGTGTTACAAGCGCTATATAAATGAAGATGACTGACTTTGCTGGCTTTTCGTAAACAACTGATGAATTCATGACATAAAAAGAGATTACTAACACAGAACATCAAGACCGACAGCATGTAAATTACAAATTACAAACACAAATAGAAATGATTTAAACTAAAGCCCTATTCGGACGGCACTAGTGTAACATGGAGAGGTAGGTTAAAGAGTAATAATTATCAGAGCTTCTCAGTGATTTTAGTCCCGTCCGAATGTGCATCTCAGTGATCATCACGGACAATGTCAGGAAAGATTTACCTCCAGTAAAAAGGTCTGGACAAATGACCTCAGGTGATACTAATCCGGTGCGAATAGACCCACTGTAAATATGTATGCAAATATTTCATCATTTCGTGTTTAAAAGTAGTTTTCCAAGTATGGAGACGCTTGAAGAAGCATTGAGTTGTGTTCTAGACGCTGGGACGAGTCTGTGGCAGAGCTCAAGTGTTTCACACACACCATTCAGATCAGAAGAAGATCGACAGCTCTTGTTATAAACATCTTTTAGCGTTAGGTAAGAGCCTATTACCAACACAATCCAATCTGACGTTAATTAATACATCGTTCGACCGGACATAACTGTTTTATATATATAAATATAGGTTATATGTGTTTGCACACATGATATCAGGAAGCAGCGTAACACACACATGACGACAGGAGTGACGGCGATGAGCAAATCGAGTTACCCTCTCACTTCTGCTGGTTTACTGAGATCTCTTATCCCGTGCGGATTGGCCATTAATATTACAGATGTCCTGTGGTAAAATTACATTACTCCATCTACCCTTGTAAAGTTAATCTTGTTAATTAAGTAAATGTTGGAACCAACAAGAAGGGCATATTACAGAGATTATCAAATAATAAAAATTTGATTAACAAAAATGTCAATGCAATAAAACGAAGACAGAACAGAGAATATTGAGTTTCTTTGCCGTTACATCACATGATCGAGGGGAATTCCGTCATTCCTATGATCCTGATGTTGAGCAGCTACTTTAGTTGTTTTTCTCCTAGTGTTTTAATGTATATTCACATGGCTCTGGGGAATACTTGATTCTGATTGGTCAATCACACCATCCAGCATGTTACTGTTATTCCCAGATAACAACTGCTGGAAAAGGGAAAGGCTCATCAGCGCTGCACACTAGCTAAACATGATATGTGGTGAAGTAAATACTACAGAAAAGCAAATGTAATTTCTTCATGAAAAAGTTAGTTCAGGCAAGATAAAAAAAAAGAAAAAAGTAAATCCTATATTAGTACTTCGAGCTTGTAGAAATTAAAGTGTAATTGAAACTTGCCGGCCCAGATAGTTAGTCAAGACAATGTTTAAAATAGTCCAAGTGACTACAGCGGCTCAACCTTAAGTTTATCAAGCAACGAGAATACTTTTTCTGCGTAAATATATAATTTTCTTGTGTGTTTCTCTGAGTGAGTTCACAGTGTAACAGCGCAGCGCTTCTGGGGTCCTGCATCACACATGACCAGCGTTGGCCAATAGTGAGCCTGCGTTGGTGATGAAGATGATGGTGATGAAGATGATGTTCAGGTCTTCAGCTGCTGATGGATGTCAGTGATGATGATGATGATGATGATGATGATGAAGATGATGATGATGTTGTGTGATCTTGAGAACATGATGAAGGGTTTGATGAGAATCTCTCCTCAGTTTTGACATCAGAATCAAACTTTACAGGCTCGTCTGGATCACAGGAGACTAGAAATCACAAATATTTTAAGTTTATGGGATATTGTTCTCCATCACAACAATCACAAGCTTCAATAGTCGATAGCTTTAATAGTGCAGAAAGTCTGAAGAATCAGTTTGAATAGTAAATCTACTCTCTTAATAATTTGGGGTTAAAATGGTAAATGGACTGCATTTATACAGCGCTTTCAACAGACCCACGACCACCAAAGCGCTTTACATATCGCCTCACATTCACCCATTCACTCACTCATTCATACACCGACGATTATATTAGAAATAACCCCAACTATGGGTTGGTGTCGCACTTTCCCAACTGTGGGTTATTTGTAAATCTTACAACAAGAATAAAATGTGATGAAGAATTAAAGTTCAATAATGATCAAACACTCACAGTCTGGCTTTCTTCTCTTCATACTGTCACATCTATCAAGTCTCTGTCCTCTTTCCTCTGGTGATTCACTGGTTTGTGTCTCATTTCTGTCCTCCATTTTTCTCTCAGTCTTCTTGTTTTCTGCTGATCTGTGATTTCTGCTGATTTTCTTTCTCCTCTTCATTTGAATCTGTTCAATCACACAGACAGAGTTTCATTAAAGCGATATAACATCATATCACGAGACATCAGATCAACTCCTGATCAACATCTGCATGAGCTCAGTGTTATTACAGCATCTCAGATTAACTCTACAATATTCACAATAATCAATGATGATGAGAAATGACAAATATAGAAATGTGAGTTTATCAGGAGTCCTGATCAGATACAAAACTGGTTTTCATCATAATTATAATACAGTGGCTGAACTGATGTTACAGGTTCAGATAGCAGATTCACTAATGTTATTGTTTTAAAATGTTATATCTTTTAAGAGGATCTTATTATAATATTATCGCCCCTTAATCTGTACGTTTCCACCCACGGCGCCGCCATTTGGTTTCGCAAGTGACACCAGTGTAACCAGTTCTAACACAATCTGAAGTATCTGAAGTTTTATTTCTCTATTAGACCCAATCCCATTTACAACACAACATCTGATACAGAAGAGGAAGTTAAAAAAAGAAAGCTCTGCCCAGCTCCTTCTATTTCCAGGTATAACAGTGATGTCATGTAACTGAGTGGCACAGTATATGCAATTGTTCCATTTACGTGGACGTCCCAAAATGTAATTTTGCTAAAGTGTAAAATCTGTTTCACTGCAGTCTTCAATAAAATGCAGGCTCCTGTTCAGTCAGCTTCCAGAGTCCAGACCTTTGTCCAGCCCTCTATTAACCTCTGCCTAACCATCCCACTGAGTCCTCTGACCAGATGTGCAGCAGTTCTCCATACGTGACTGAGTCCTGCCTGCCCTGTACCCCTGCCAGCCCTGTACCCCTGCCTGCCCTGTACCCCTGCCATGTACCCCTGCCAGCCCTGTACCCCTGCCTGCCCTGTACCCCTGCCATGTACCCCTGCCAGCCCTGTACCCCTGCCTGCCCTGTACCCCTGCCCTGTACCCCTGCCAGCAACCATCTTCCAAGGATCATGAGGGTATCAATTCCAGAAGTGCTTTGGCAGTTTTGCAATGAGACCAACATTTGCTTTGATTTTAATGTCCAGCTTCCTAATTTCAGGCAGTTTACACCAATATACAATTCTGTTACTTTATCCTAAAATATAATTTGGTTGCTAATGTGCGAATCTGTTCACTAGCAATAGTTTTTCTTGTTGCAGATGCAGGGGATTCTGCAAGACAGTTAATGAAAGGCAAGTCCAGAGAAGTTTTCCTACTTTTCTTATACAGTATACATGTTAAATATGTTATGACCTGTAATGTTTTTTATTCTCTACAAGATGTTGCTTTACAAAAGTTGATCGGAACTGTAACTGAACTTGTAAAACAAGTCAAGGAACTGCGTGAGGACAGTCCTTGCCCTCAAAGAAAGCGCTGCAACCGTTGCCTGTCTCAGTCCCTCTGCACATTAGTGATGAGCTTGAGAGTGCAGAGGAGATATTAGCATCCAGTGAAGCAAGGACAATAATGGTTCGGGGTTCGGGGTTCTATGTGGACCATTTTGTTGTTAACCCAGTTTTTTCTCTCTGCTTTGTGTACACATTTTGTATGGCAGGTAAAACACTTCACTATTAATATACTCAATTGCATATATTTCATATCCTGTTGTTTTTCTTTTGTTAGATACTATGACTTTGCAGATGGGTGTGGGAAAAGTTTCCCAGTATGAATATACTCAGGCAGTCCAGAAATGGCTCAATGTGCACCGTACGGTGTGGACAGAACTGCACTTCAAACAAGTGCAACTGTTCCGTCGGTGCCTCCAGATACAAATTAATTAGTTTTTTTTTTGTTCATTGGTTTATTTTATTGGTTTACTTTTGAGTCTGTATGATGGTTTTTTTTCTTGACATGAAATTGAGTGCTTTGAGTTGAATGAATTAAAAGGACAAAGACTGGAAAATAAAGAAGAATGTGATTGAAACTGTATGATGTGTTTTAAATTTTTTATAAATATAGTTGAATATTGATTCAGTGTTATGAGCATGTTTTTGCCTTCAATATTAATAATGTTTCAACAAATGTGGGTGCAAAAGTGACGTTGAAACAACATCACTTTGTAATGTTGAAGCATTATTAACACTATTGAGTTGTGGTTGAAATCTGAACATTATTTCAATATTATCCGAGGGTGTGAGAGTGATGCTAAAGCAACATCACTTTCTAACGTCATTTCAATGTAATCAGCGCTGACGCATCAACAGTTACTCAACACTGTTTCAATGGTTACATGCTGGGTCACTTCACCATGCACTCTCCACAATGAATAGCTTATTATCTCTATTTGAATGCTAAATGTAACTGGTATCACCACAAACGGTATTCTGTGCCCTAAAATCTGGCATATTTTATGGTATTGTGTCATGAAAGGTCATTGCAAAATCTAGAGAAATGTGCGAGGTGTCGAGCGGAGGAGACACACATCTACTGTACCCCCGATAGAGCTCTAGGTCACACACTGTTTAGTTGTTCAGTGTTATTATGATAACAGGTTAAACGTTGTAATTAGCCAGCATAGGACGCAAATGAAAATAAAATTTTATATTTGTGATTTAAACTGTGTATTATTAATAAATATTGTTTCATATCTTGTTCCTGCTTTATACATTTTAACCAGTGCTATATAAAATTAATGAATATAAATGGATGAATAAACAAACATGTTGCCCAATTGTTATTTTCTTTATTTGTCTTTATTATATTTGCAATGAATGGTTAGTTACCTTTACATCATTAAAAACGGGTGTCTCAGCTGTACCATGGCACTGTCTCAACTGGCTACCACATGGGTACAGTTGAGACAAAGACAAAAAGCACCTTATTTTGATGAGCTAATTGGGGAAAATATAAACTACTCGTGGGTATTATGGATTGATAATATCTTGTCATGTGAAAAATCACTTCTTTTAAATATCTATTTTTGTGTGAAAAATCAAAATGCAAAAAGTGTCTCAACTGTACTCAGTCTGCCCACGTCATAAGGTGTCAGTATCATATGCACGCATAAAACCATTTTCGGCTTAGGCTATAAATGGCACAAGAGATACAATTCGTGGTTTAGAAACGCACTTTCATTAGATCGGGCTGATATATCTTATGTCAAGACGATATAAAAACACAATCCAAAAAAAAAAGAGTACCTTATTAGGAAGATGAGCCAGCTGACACTGACTGTCCCAATATATTATCCAAATCGTAACTCTGAAGAACCAAGATTATAGGCACCTTGATTCAAGTAGATATGAAGTGGATCTTCTGAATCACAGCTCAGGGTTGTCGTCATACACACAAGAGGCGTATAATGCGAAAAGTGCAGTGTTTTCAGTTCTTCTCCTCCTACAGTTTTCTGCAACGTCTTTTTCTTCTAAGCCACAGTTGCAGCGCAATAGACATTAGAGCCGTTGTTGTAATGGATAAAGTAGATTATCCTTTTTCCTGTAGCCTATATTCAGTAAATGAAAAGTTATAGTTTAGAATTGATTTGACACATTCAGACACCAGAGAAGATGAAACTGATGATGATGATGAATGATATATAACAGTGTTTGATCTTAAACATCAGAAATACTCAGTTTGGTTTGTCACTATTAATGCTGTTCTGTCGACTATCAGCGCCTTTTATGTTTGTTTTTGGTTCAGTATATTGTATTAGATCATGTTTAGCATATTTAGTCTTTTTTTGCTTGCCATTTTCTCTTTGTATGTGTCTGTGGTTTGTGATATATGTGTTATAACCTATATTCTCAAATGCATTCATTTCTCATGAAAAAGCTCCACTTCAGTTTCACTAAAATAGAAAGACAAACGTCCATATTTAAATAAATGAATACGATCTTTTCTCACAGAACGAAAGAGAAAGTGTTAGTCACCTTGTGCAGAGAAGAGGAAGCGTCCTGAGAGAAACACAGTTCAGAGTGGTAATGTTCTCTGTGCTCTTTCCCTCGCTCATACACACGCCTCCTCTTGAAATATTATACGAGTGTATTGGACGCTCAAGGGGTGTAGTCAACATTTCAGACAATATTGAACAAACCAGGTGATCTTTAACTAGGAAATGAATATAATATCTTATAATCTAGTATAACTAGAGGAGAGCGGGGACAGTTGCAACACTTTTTGCATTTCTCTCAGTCACTCAGAGACTATGGGACTAGACAAAGCAAATTTCTATATCTTAAACTTGCATCTGTCTGCTAATTACCCATACCATTTAAAGATGATTACATATGACATATCGTTCACTGTATTTATTTGAATGGAAGAAACCAGACGTTGTAACTGAGTCTGACCCCAGCCCAGGGACGGTTGCAACATGTTAAAAATACCTTAAATTTCACTAATTAACTTTAGCTTTTTGTCTCAATGAGCATAGAGTTCTGAAAATATTAATTGTTTTAGGCCTATACTATAATATTATAGTATTATTTATTTATACAATAATATTATTGTAGCCTATGATTTATTTATTTAGTCATATTGATATTGATTTATCAAATAACAGTTATTGAGTTTTGTTAGTTCATGTGTAGAACATAGGCCTACACAGATTCAGTGATCAGGAGTTACAGATGCTATTCAATCTCTGCATATTTCAGTGTCAGACAGGAAGAACTGAACAATTTGCAATGCAACAAACTTTTATTAAACATGCAATTTATAACTTGTTGCAACCGTCCTGAACACTATCAGCCATGAGTCATGACAGAACATCATACGCCTGAGACACACTGACTCTGACACATGCTAACCATGGCACTTAGAAGTCAACACAACAATAATTCAAACTAAGTAAGTTTTGATTAATTCATACAAAATGTCAGGACAGTATGACAAAAATACATCTCATGAAAAACATATATACATTGTGGATAACAGACCAGCCACCCTGATTTTGCATGTCCACACCAGGCTGAGCGCAATGTGACCAACCCAGATGAAGAAACAATGTAAATGTTGACTTCCTTCTTCTCTATTATAATTAAGACATTTTGGGGATGAACTCATTCTAATATATACTTTGGAGTTGAATCTGGGTCGAGGCAGACTATAATTTCTTTTAAAACTGTTGAGATAATTGAAAAACTTTTGTCCAGATATTTGTATGTCAGGGTGGCAGAGCTGCAAATATGGCTCTTTTATTAATAAGGTAATTACAGTGCAGTAGGGTTGTGCCGATAGTATCGTGTATCGACGATAGTCAGAGATATCGCTGCTGGCAGATGCCTTTGACGATATCAATACGATAATTAGCTCGTTTTCCCATTATGTTTTAAATCATTATTATTATTATGAAGCTAGTATTGTTATTAAATTAATTAAGAACTACAATTAATTTGCCTTGCCTAAATTCATAACGACATCACCACATAACCACAATTGCGACATCACCGACGCGCGTATGAGATCCACAAATTGTCAAGAGTGCTTATTTTAACAGACGCATTCTTATACAGAACCAAGATGAAGACGGCATCGTCGTTCATGCTCGTTGTTCGTAATGACACTACTAACGCTAAAAACAATACAATTACAAAATATTAGTGATAATAATAATATCTCTAAAATTATATAGGCCTAATAATAACAGTCTTTAGTTCACGAACGCAGCACAACTCTGCCGTCTGTGAAAATCAAAAGCAACTTCAAACACTTGTTTAACAAGTAATATTCTTCTAATTTTTTCACTGTCAATAATGTAAGTCCTCAAGAGAAATATTAAGCCAGTACATTAAGATTGCTATACCGTTTAAATCCATCGTCGTCTCTGAGAGAACGCGCCGTTAATGCAGCGAAAGCTCAGTCCGTTTCTGCTTTCACTTTCAGGGAATGAGCGCGTTTACATGCAACTTGATTATGCTGAATAAACTGACAATGCATTGTCATGTAAACACATTAACACGTTTTCCTTTATCGGAGTCAAGTCATAAGTTTAAGCATAAACCGATCGACTTTTAGATTTTTGCCTTTGATTTCTCCCGGCATTTAAAACACATTAACCCGCGTTATTTGGGCTTATTGAAGTGCGGTGCGCATGTGAAGTGCATACAGACAGAGAGAGCACTGGTAGGAGGACATATCACAAACTCCGACTCTTTCTTGACCAAAGAAATTATTAAAACATGTTCCCATCTCGTGCAGAAGTAGGCTACAGTCAAAATGCTGCATCTGTAACGGCGTGAGAAGATAATGTGTGTCCGTAAATTTCCAGCTGACATGTTGAATTAGTCAGAGTCAGAGTCAGATACAAGAATGATTAGGATCTGTTTTTACCTCACTATACCGGGAAATAACCTGATTTAGCCTATTAATAAACACTCCACCTTTGCTAGCAAAATAGAAAACAATTCTCATATATAAAACGAACTAATAAAACGAATTAATGAGTAAATAAGCAAGTTAATAATCAAATAAGTTAGCCCCGCCCCCCTCACGATAATATCGTGTATCGCCGATCTCACAGGCTGACGATAGGACGATATGAAAATGGAGCATATCGCCCAACACTACAGTGCAGATGATAATGCATCATCCAGAGGAGCTCAACTGATGACAGGTTTGTAGATCTCTATCTGGTAAAAACTGATCATATAAAGTACGGGTTGGTTAAAATCAACTCTTTTAAATGTTAACAACTGAAACTTGTTTAAATGCATTGTTCATGACTCAAAAATAAGCATTACATCAGTTTTTAAAAGAATCTTTAAAAAACACCTTTTTTAAGCTTTATTTGCTTTCTATATTTCTATAGAGGTTTGCACTGATTTGGCACAATGGATTTATAAATGTCTAACAATTCAAATTCAATTCAATTCAAATTTATTTGTATAGCGCTTTTCACAATACACATTGTTTCAAAGCAGCTTTACAGAAAGTGCATTTCAGAAATGTACATAGAAAAATACAGTTAGTTAATCACGTATTAATTTAGGGCATAACATCGCTGGCACTGAGTCATCTCTTCACAGGCGTCGAGTCGTCAGAAGAGTCATTTCATTTACAATAACCGCCTTAGGTGTGAGCGATCTAATGTTAAGAAGACCTAGCTTTATAAATTGTTTTTGTACACTAATATTGAGATTTTCTGGTTTAATCACAATTAGATTTTTCCTAGATCCTACAGTAGATTTAATGTTTGACCTCACTAAACGAGGAAAATACACAGTTTCTATATAATGTTCTACATTGGTACTTATATCAATTAAGTTGGTGCAACAAAGACTGTGATTTGGAGTTTGACTTACTAGTCATATGGTGTGTAACGCCTTGGAGATGTTGTCCGACAGAAGAGCCGCTCCAATTCTGCTGGGGTGAAGGCCATCAGCACGGAAGAGCCTAGGTCGCTCCCAGAACAGATTCCAATTATTTACAAAGAGCAGTCTCTGTTCATTACACCATCCATCCATCTTCTTCCGCTTATCCGGGGCCGGGTCGCGGGGGCAGCAGTCTAAGCAGAGATGCCCAGACTTCCCTCTCCCTGGACACTTCCTCCAGCTCTTCCGGGGGGACACCGAGGCGTTCCCAGGCCAGCCGGGAGACATAGTCTCTCCAGCGTGTCCTAGGTCTTCCCCGGGGTCTCCTCCCAGTGGGATGCGCCCGGAACACCTTCCCGGGAAGGCGTCCAGGAGGCA
This sequence comes from Rutilus rutilus, assembly GCA_021464565.1. Taxonomy (NCBI): domain Eukaryota; kingdom Metazoa; phylum Chordata; class Actinopteri; order Cypriniformes; family Leuciscidae; genus Rutilus; species Rutilus rutilus. The sequence goes on from JAJAQA010000017.1 coordinate 33,585,188, forward strand.
TCCGAAACAGATGCCCGAGCCACCTCAGCTGACCCCTCTCGATGTGGAGGAGCAGCGGCTCTCCTCTGAGCTCCTCCCGAGTGACCGAGCTTCTCACCCTATCTCTTAGGGATCGCCCAGCCACCCTGCGGAGAAAGCTCATTTCGGCCGCCTGTATCCGGGATCTTGTCCTTTCGGTCATGACCCAAAGCTCATGACCATAGGTGTGAGTAGGAACATAGATTGACCGGTAAATCGAGAGCTTCGCCTTGCGGCTCAGCTCTTTCTTCACCACGACAGACCGGTACATCGACCGCATTACTGCAGAAGCTGCACCGATCCGCCTGTCAATCTCCCGTTCCATCCTTCCCTCACTCGTGAACAAAACCCCAAGATACTTAAACTCCTCCACTTGAGGCAGGAACTCTCCACCAACCTGAAGCGAGCAAGCCACCCTTTTCCGACTGAGAACCATAGCCTCGGATTTGGAGGTGTTGATTCTCATCCCAGCCGCTTCACACTCGGCTGCAAACCGTCCCAGTGCATGCTGAAGGTCCTGGTTTGATGAGGCCAACACGACAACATCATCTGCAAAGAGCAGATTCATTACACCATGACATTAACCATTCATTTAGAGCAAATAATCTACTGAACCTTTCATGTCCTAGTCGGTACATGGGAAGCGGTCCAGACACGATGATTGTTGTTTCAGGCGATGTGCTGTGTACCGTCTCGATCAGGCTCCTGTAATCCTTCTTCAGAACCTCCGTCTGCCACAGCCTGATGTCGTTTGTTCCCGCGTGCAGCACGACAGCTCCGACGCGCTCATCACCGTTTAGGATCTCGGGAATCTGCGCAGCGACATCAAGAACACGAGCACCAGCAAAGCAGTGAGTGCGCACCTTACCTTTACCTGAGGTAGCGTGGACATGCCGGACGATGGAACTGCTGATGATCACAGCGTCGCGTTCCGTCTCGCGTAGAGGGGAGAAGCTGTTCTGGGTGGAGATCTCGAAGACCAGGAAGGGCGGAGAGGTCCTTGCTCTGGTCCTGGCTTGCGTCCTCCGCTGTGGAAACACCCAGGGTCCATGGTGTTGTGTCGGTGCCGGAGTGAACGAAACCAGTGATGATTGCGTCCTGAGTGCTCGGGTCCTGTGCAGAGAAACACACGGAGTAGACGAGGTCGGAGTCAAAAGGTTACTAACCACTGACTTGTGAGCATCGGCGCGTGATGTTTCAAGCGCGGATCACCGATCTCGCAGCTCGGCTTGTCTAGTAGGTCATGGATCTAGCTCTAACTGCACAGAATGCAGCTCGAAGGTGTCCTCACCTGCACTCAAAGGTAACGTTAGACACACATCCAATACAGTATATTCGCCATTATAGCAGATGTGCTATAATGGCGAATTGTAGCGTTCAGTGATACGGGTGTAAATAAGCGGAAGTTCGGAAAGTTGGATATAAGTAGCGATATCAAAGCAATCGGATTGTTTTTTATAAATAGTATCGGAGATATGTTCACATGCTGTAAAAATAGAACATTTTCGTTTATAAATGAATGTGAAACAAGAAAATCAAGGATTATGAATCAAATTCGACGGAGCTCCAAACACAAACAACACGCTTACTCGTGACGCATGCGCAGTAAGGTTTTCTGTGGAATGTATATTTAGGGGTAGGGGGATAGAATATGACTATACAGTTTGTACAGAATAAAAATCATTATGTCTTTGGAAAGTCCCCATTAATCATGAAGTTTGTTTGAAACAATCATTATGTGAACTGAACTGTATAACTGTGTAGGATTGAAAATAATCCAAGATATTTGAAATGAACAAAGACGTTTCCACCCCCTCTTTCCACCACAAGGACCATGTGGAGTTCCCAAAAGCACAGAGCAGCTGAGAGTGATCTAGGCCTGTACTTCAGGGTCGATGAATTGTCACACCTTTAGTACGGTGGGGGAAGTTGGAATGATCTGATTGGTCAGTTTAAACGTCTCACAGATGGGTGAAAGTCACATGGTCAGGAAAGGATAAAAGAAGATTGTAACTGTTGCACTGTCTCTTTTATTCTCTGCCTCTCTGATTCTCTGGGTCCCTTTCTTGGGGCTCCTCTTTTCTCTCCCTCTCTCTCCCTCTCCCTCTCTCTCTCTCCCTCTCCCTCTCTCTCTCTCTCTCTCTCTCTTTGATTTGGTATTGACTTTGTAAGACTTGAGAAATTAGAAAATGCCGGACAGTCTGGGTAAGGAGCGACCAGACCCTGAGAAGACAGGATCTTGCTGGAAATTACCATTTGAAGTCCCCATTAATCATGAAGTTTGTTTGAAACAATCATCATGTGAACTGAACTGTATAACTGTGTAGGATTGAAAATTATACAAGATATTTTGAAATGACTCGGTAACCACAAAGCTGAATAAAAAAATAAAATAAAAAAAAAGAAGGCGGATTGTATGAAATGGATCCTTCAAAAACAGTTGTTTAAGAATGAGCTGTAGTCACGCACTGACAGACATGTCAGCGTTTGTGTCCCCAACAACAGCTGATACTAAACTCATCAAGACTCAAACTGAGGGAGTTTCACAGCGTAAACATGAAACGTAGAGGAGAGCGGACACGCACTAACACAGGGCTAGATATCACACACTTGTTTTAAATACTTCCACACATGCTAGCATGATGAAACTTCACTAGTTGTCATATCAACACTATATAAACTGTATAAAATACTATAAATTTTTTTTTTTAATTTTTTTTTATTAGATCAGATAGCATTTTAATCTGGTCATATAGTCATGTTATAATGAACCCCACCTGTGGGGCATGTTGTCACATTTCACTTCCAGTCTTTCAGGGTATATCACGAAAAAAAAAGTATCCACTGTATTAATAAAACAAAAGCACATAAATGTAAAAGTCATGTGGGAAATTAATGTGGGGAAAAAATAAATACCCTGGCCTGAACCTTTTTTTACACAAACTGAGAAAGTCAAAAAGCGTTATGTTGTGCCCCGCTCTCCACCACCTCATATTAGAGGAAGACGTTAGGTCTCGACCTGATGCTCTTCCAGTCATGACAAACAGCAAGTTTTCTATGCAGAATTAGAGTTGAATCTCGACAGGTCACGAGAACGATTACTCAATCCAGTCACGCTGATGGATAAAAATAAAATTAAAACAAGCATGTAACGAGTAACGACCACAAACTGAGGAAAATGTCACAAGTCATCTCACACATGTGAAATGTTCAATAATTCCTTAAGTTGTATCTGTGAGAAAATTACATAGGCCTATCTTCAGAGAGAGAGAGAGAGAGAGAGCAACAGAAAACATTTAGAAACTGTGAAGCCTCAGGCTGTCCCCATTGATAGGCTGCTTATAAGGTCCTTCCAATCAGCGCAGCGTCACACATAGCTGATGGTTTTTACATCTAGACCCTCAGTTGAATTTAGACAAGGGGTTTTAACCCATAATGGACCCAATCTTCAACTTCACAATTCCAATTTACATAAACACTCTTAAACATACTAATCCAGAGAGTAATTCAAATCAACATCATAAATGACAACAAGTTAATCATCACTCAATAATCACTTAATTATCTCATGAACTTTAACACCGCTTCAGTGTTCCTTTAACACTCTTATTTTAACACTATTATTTTAACACTTTAACACTCTTATTTTAATACTTTAACACTCTTATTTTAACACTATTATTTTAACACTTTAACACTCTTATTTTAATACTTTAACACTCTTATTTTAATACTTTAACACTCTTATTTTAACACTTTAACACTCTTAATTTAACACTCTTACTTTAATACTTTAACACTCTTATTTTAACACTTTAACACTCTTATTTGAACACTCTTACTTTAATACTTTAACACTCTTATTTTAATACTTTAACACTCTTATTTTAACACTTTAACACTCTTATTTTAACACTTTAACACTCTTATTTTAACACTCTTACTTTAATACTTTAACACTCTTATTTTAACACTTTAACACTCTTATTTTAACACTCTTACTTTAATATTTTAACACTCTTATTTTAATATTTTAACACTCTTATTTAAATACTTTAACACTCTTATTTTAATACTTTCACACTCTTATTTTAACACTTTAACACTCTTATTTTAACACTATTATTTTAACACTTTAACACTCTTATTTTAATACTTTAACACTCTTATTTTAACACTTTAACACTCTTATTTTAACACTCTTACTTTAATACTTTAACACTCTTATTTTAACACTTTAACACTCTTATTTTAACACTTACTTTAATACTTTAACACTCTTATTTTAACACTTTAACACTATTATTTTAACACTCTTACTTTAATACTTTAATACTCTTATTTTAATACTTTAACACTCTTATTTAACACTTTAACACTCTTATTTTAACACTCTTACTTTAATACTTTAACACTCTTATTTTAATATTTTAACACTCTTATTTTAATACTGTAACACTCTTATTTTAACACTTTAACACTCTTATTTTAACACTCTTACTTTCATACTTTAACACTCTTATTTTAACACTCTTACTTTAATACTTTAACACTCTTATTTTAATATTTTAACACTCTTATTTTAATACTGTAACACTCTTATTTTAACACTTTAACACTCTTATTTTAACACTCTTACTTTAATACTTTAACACTCTTACTTTAATACTTTAACACTCTTATTTTAACACTTTAACACTCTTATTTTAACACTCTTACTTTAATACTTTAACACTCTTATTTTAACACTTTAACACTCTTATTTTAACACTCTTACTTCAATACTTTAACACTCTTATTTAAATATTTTAACACTCTTATTTTAATACTGTAACACTCTTATTTTAACACTTTAACACTCTTATTTTAACACTCTTACTTTAATACTTTAACACTCTTATTTTAACACTTTAACACTCTTATTTTAACACTTTAACACTCTTACTTTAACACTCTTACTTTAATACTTTAACACTCTTATTTTAATACTTTAACACTCTTATTTTAATACTTTAACACTCTTATTTTAATACTTTAACACTCTTATTTTAATACTTTAACACTCTTACTTTAATACTTTAACACTCTTATTTTAACACTTTAACACTCTTATTTTAACACTCTTACTTTAATACTTTAACACTCTTATTTTAATACTTTAACACTCTTATTTTAATACTTTAACACTCTTATTTTAACACTTTAACACTCTTATTTTAACACTCTTACTTTAATACTTTAACACTCTTATTTTAACACTTTAACACTCTTATTTTAACACTCTTACTTTAATACTTTAACACTCTTATTTTAATACTTTAACACTCTTATTTTAATACTTTAACACTCTTATTTTAACACTTTAACACTCTTATTTTAATACTTTAACACTCTTATTTTAACACTTTAACACTCTTATTTTAACACTCTTACTTTAATACTTTAACACTCTTATTTTAACACTTTAACACTCTTACTTTAATACTTTAACACTCTTATTTTAATACTTTAACACTCTTATTTTAACACTTTAACGCTCTTATTTTAACACTCTTACTTTAAAACTTTAACACTCTTATTTTAATACTTTAACACTCTTATTTTAATACTTTAACACTCTTATTTTAACACTTTAACACTCTTATTTTAACACTCTTACTTTAATACTTTAACACTCTTATTTTAATACTGTAACACTCTTATTTTAACACTCTTACTTTAATACTTTAACACTCTTATTTTAATACTGTAACACTCTTATTTTAACACTCTTACTTTAATACTTTAACACTCTTATTTTAATACTTTAACACTCTTATTTTAACACTCTTACTTTAATACTTTAACACTCTTATTTTAATACTGTAACACTCTTATTTTAACACTCTTACTTTAATACTTTAACACTCTTATTTTAACACTTTAACACTCTTATTTTAACACTCTTACCTTAATACTTTAACACTCTTATTTTAACACTTTAACACTCTTATTTTAACACTCTTACCTTAATACTTTAACACTCTTATTTTAACACTTTAACACTCTTATTTTAACACTCTTACTTTAATACTTTAACACTCTTATTTTAATACTGTAACACTCTTATTTTAACACTCTTACTTTAATACTTTAACACTCTTATTTTAACACTTTAACACTCTTATTTTAACACTCTTACCTTAATACTTTAACACTCTTATTTTAACACTTTAACACTCTTATTTTAACACTCTTACCTTAATACTTTAACACTCTTATTTTAACACTTTAACACTCTTATTTTAACACTCTTACTTTAATACTTTAACACTCTTATTTTAACACTTTAACACTCTTATTTTAACACTCTTACTTTAATACTTTAACACTCTTATTTTAACACTTTAACACTCTTATTTTAACACTCTTACTTTAATACTTTAACACTCTTATTTTAACACTTTAACACTCTTATTTTAACACTCTTACTTTAATACTTTAACACTCTTACTTTAATACTTTAACACTCTTATTTTAACACTCTTACTTTAATACTTTAACACTCTTATTTTAACACTTTAACACTCTTATTTTAACACTTTAACACTCTTATTTTAACACTTTAATACTCTTATTTTAACACTTTAACACTCTTACTTTAATACTTTAACACTCTTATTTTAACACTTTAACACTCTTATTTTAACACTCTTACTTTAATACTTTAACACTCGTATTTTAACACTTTAACACTCTTATTTTAACACTTTAACACTCTTATTTTAACACTCTTACTTTAATATTTTAACACTCTTACTTTAATACTTTAACACTCTTATTTGAATACTTTAACACTCTTATTTTAACACTTTAACACTCTTATTTGAACACTTTAACACTCTTATTTTAACACTCTTACTTTAATACTTTAACACTCTTATTTTAATACTTTAACACTCTTACTTTAATACTTTAACACTCTTATTTTAATACTTTAACACTCTTGAGCGTGTCTCAAATAAACTTGTTAATTTAACACTGGAGGTTTTGCTGTGTGCTGTATTTTTATAATTATTGTATTTATTTTATTCATATCTGCTCACTATTTACTTGTTTGTGCGTGTTTGAAGTTTTATGTCATCAGCTCAAAGTCATAACTGATCAACAGTAAATATTGATTATATTCTTCAGGTTTGAGATGCCAGATAAAGTAACATGTCGATGTCGAGTCAATAATGTGATATGATTTGTCAAGTCTTTTTTTCCATATAATTTAACAGCAGTTTCATAGAAGGAAATCACATTCAGTTATCAACTCACAAATGAAAAAAGTTGTTGAAAATAATTCATAATTCAAATAATTCTCAGAGTGAGAAACTTTGTTGTAAAGATGACATTTAGATCAAGAGACAGAAAGAGTTCTGAAATATTGTATATAGAGTTTAGATCATGACAAGAATGTCAAACATGTTTCATTGTAGAGTTTTTATTTTCATTTAAGATTGAGATTTGCATATCTTCTGAACAGAGATGATCACATTTCGACATCTTTCAGAAGCTTTTTAAATAAGAAAAATGTATTTTGTGAATCTGCTTGTACTGTATGTTGCTTTTATCCAAAGCAACTTATTGCATTTCAAGCTCCACATTTACAGTCTTATCAGTTCTTGTTTTCCACGGGAATTGAACCCGTGATCTTGGTGTTGCAAGCACCAGCGCTTCACTGTTTGAGCCACAGTGAGATTAGACAGTGAGTTTAGTTATCACAGTGTTCATTCAGTGCAACGCTACATGATAAAAAATACAGGATTGTTTTAACCCAAATTTGGGTCAAATAAGGACAAACCCAGCCGTTAAATTTTTTAATGAATTTTTTCTTAACCCAACGGTTAGGTTAGTCCATATTTGACCCAACTTTGGGTTGAAACAACGCTGCACTGTACATCTGTAGCCATCAGTCCTGTATCATGTAGGAAACTAAGATGATACAGAGAAGTTACTGGTGCTAAAATAAACTAGTCAGAAATGTCTGTATCTTTATTTTACAGAGTTCTTTAAAATCATTCAGTTTTACTTTCAAAACATTCACACATTCTAAATGATTTTCACAAAGTTTCTGTTTAACTTTAGTCACACTTGTCCAAGAATATGATCCCTGATCCATAATTTGCTTTACTTGCTTTTTGTAATCATCGTAAGCAATACGAGGCTAAACATTCTAATTTTTTCAGGTTCTTTATTTGTTTGTAGTCAGGTTGTAGTTTATCTTGCCAATCGTAATAAAACCCTGACTACCTGACAGAATTATTATAAATTAAAGAAAAGTTTTACTGAAGCTGAACTTCTGCTGATGAAACTGCAAACTATCTTCAGTAAAACTTTTCTTTAATTTATTATAATTCTGACTCTTGTCTTAATAAATCATTTCTGCTTCTGGGTGTTTGACTGTAAATCTCCTTACAATTGATCTGTGATTTTATTTATTTATTCAATTATGAGATTGAAGAGATTTGAAACATCATCGTCTGCCATGAGAGACGTCTGATCCTCCGGTAAGATCTCTGTTCATTTACTGTCTCAATGTACATCAGGATCACAAATGATCAAGATTAACACATATCTGCTCATATTCATAGTTCAAAAACATCTCAAGATACTCGAAATAATCAGTTTAATAAAATTGATAATTGTTTTTTTTTATACTGTTTTTTTTTTGTATTGCATTTTCTTGAACAATCACACAACAATGTACATCACATGTCTGCAACAACACATAATCTACAAAAACAATCAAACAAACACCAGAGCTCATATTACATGAAAAGTGCAATAGCACAAACCAACATTGGATAATACAGTATGTACTTTGGAAGTCCGAGTTATCAACATTGTAATCAATAATAGCCACAGATATAAGCAATAAAATAGGGTTAATAGTGCAAACTAAAATAGATTTTCATATGAATATAATACCTAAGCATTTTGTTGCTCCTCTATTATATTGTTAATATCCGCATGTTCCATAAATAATAAAAAGGGACTCCAGACCCTCTTAAATTAGTCTTCTTTACCCTTAAGAATATAGGTTATCGGAAACAGTGTTTTTTAGATGATTCTGTGCATCACGTGATGTGGCAAACCTCTCTCAGTATCTCTCAGTATCTCCAAACCAGCATGTACTTTAAAAGTGTTCGCAAGTTCCATCGTTATCAGCATAAGTTCAACGAGTCTGTGTTTCCCGAAACCATCGTTCCAACGAAGTGAACGAACATTCGCAAACAGCATCGCAGAGTTGTGTGTGTGTAATGACAGCTCTCGACCTGTGGTTAGAAGAAGAGTTTCTAGTTTGCATGACATGTGGACTCAATAAATCCTGATCTTGAGCAAAATAAGCAAGCTGACATTCAGTACAACCTGTGTCTTTAATTTAGAATACATACAAATGTCATTCCGCAGAGTTCAACTTCCTGGAGTAGAATGCACAGGGGAACAACTTAGCAGGGTTACCTTGACGCTGAGAGAGAACGGTGCCCAAGCCCGTATTGGAGGAGTCTACTTCGACCACGAACAGCAGTTCAGGATTGGGATGATGCAGGATCGGAGCTGTGGTGAAGCGGAGCTTGAGTTGGTTGAAAGCTTGCGTAGCGCTCTCGTTCCAGGGGAGCCGAGTGGTTCCTTTCCGAACCAGAGCTGACAGAGGTCCTGCCACAGAGCTGAATCCCCGAATGAACCGCCGGTAGAAGTTAGCAAACCCCAGGAAGCGCTGCAGTTCCTTGAGAGTGGTAGGCTGGGGCCAATCCACCACCGCCCTGACTTTGCCCTCATCCATGGACGCGCCCTCGGGGCGGATCACGTAGCCCAGGAAAGAAGTGGAGGTTTGATGGAAGTCACACTTTTCAAACTTGGCGTAAAGCTGGAACTGAATGAGTCTTCGGAGCACGGCTCGTACGTGCTGAACATGGTCCTCGAAGGTATCTGAGTAAACCAGTATATCGTCGATGTAGACGATCACACAGCGCTGAAGCATGTCTCGGAATATGTCGTTGATGAAGGACTGGAAAACAGCTGGACTGTTAGAAAGCCTGAAGGGCATAACCAAATATTCATAGTGGCCAGTGCTTGTAGAGAAAGCCGTCTTCCACTCATCTCCCTCTCAGATACGAACCAGGTTATAGGCTGAGCGTAGGTCCAGTTTGGAGTAGAATTTCGCTGTGCGGAGAAGCTCAAGTGCGGCAGGAACCAGTGGTAGGGGATAATGAAACTTCACTGTGCAGTCATTGAGGGCTCTGTAATCGATGCATGGACGTAACCCGCCATCCTTTTTCTTGACAAAGAAGAAGCCAGCTGACACAGGAGAGGTGGAAGGACGAATGAATCCTTTGGCCAGTTCTTCCTCTATGTATTTCTCCATAGCTTCAGTCTCGGCCTGAGAAAGGGGAAAAATGCGTCCCCTGGACGGTATGGAACCTGGGATGAGATCGATGGCACAGTCGTATTCTCGATGAGGAGGTAACTGGGTAGCTTTGGCTTTACTGAAGGCTTCAGCCAGGTCGCGATATTCAGCAGGCAGACTGGAGAGAGCGGAATTTTCACAGGGCTCTGAGATGCTTCGAACTGGCAGCGGTTTAATGGGACTTAGGCACTTGGAGAAGCAATCTTCACCCCAGCGGATAATTTGACCCGTAGTCCATTGCAGGTGAGGATTGTGACTTCTTAGCCAGGGTAGACCCAGTATGACAGGAGTGTGTGGAGCAGGCAGAACGTAGAAATGAATATTCTCACGGTGCAACAGTCCTGTGCGCATCTGTAGCTCTTGCGTCATGTGAGTAATTCGCCCCGTGCCAAGTGGCCGTCCGTCAACAGCTTCGACTGTGAGAGGAGAAGTGCAGGGGATTAGAGCTATCTTGTGCCGCTTAGCAAAATCTTGTGACATAAAATTTCCAGCCGCCCCAGAATCAATTAATGCAGACGTAGAGAAAGACTGATCATTCTTAGTGAATTCCAGAGGTACAGAGACACAAGAGAGAGAATTCTGACTATCAAGAGTTAGACTCACCGTTGCCTTTTCTTTGCGTGTAGATAGTTGAGGACAATGTAGTCGGAAATGACCAGTTCCTCAACAATACATGCACAGTTTCAAAGTCCTCCGACGTTCATGTTCCTCCTCAGTTAACCGGGAAGTGTTAATTTGCATAGGCTCACCGGCTTCCGTAGCCACGGGACTCGGAGAGTGTAGGGTGGAGACGTTGCGTGAGAGAGTCGAGGATCGGATGCTGGCACGGCGTGAGCGAATGAGATTGTCAATCTGTATGGAGAGATGAATGAACTGGTCCAGATTCCTTCCCTCATCGCGGCAGGCCAGTTCAGCTTGAAGCTCGTGGTTGAGACCCCGTCGATAAACCAGCTTAAGAGCGTTATCCGTCCAGTCGGTCTGCGCTGCGAGTGTACGAAACTTGAGTGCGTACTCCGAGGCGGGAATCCGTCCCTGAGTGAGCTCCAGCAAGTGGTCCTCCGCTCCTCTTCCCTCCACTGCATGCTCGAAGACGGCTTGAAAGCGTCGTCGTACGAGGCGAAAGCTGATCCATCCGTTCTCCAGACCGCGGTGATCCATTCCAGTGCACGTCCGGTGAGTAATGAACAGATGAATGTGATCTTGTCCATGTCCGTAGCGTGCTGAGCGGTCTGCCGGGTGAGGTACAGAGAACATTGAAGTAAAAAGCCTTTGCATTTACCTGGGTCTCCTTCGTACTTTTCAGGGAGTGAGAGGCGAGTGCTGAAGCTTGAGGAGTCAGATGAGAGAACAGGTGCAGGAATGGGCGTGGCGTGCGCTGAGGATTCCACCGTGGGCTTTTGCATGCTCTGAACCGCTTTCACTAATTCCTCCGACACAGCAGTTAGACGAGACAGCTGATGATGGTGAGTAGCGAGTTGTGAGGCTTGTGCGGTGAAAGCGGCTGACAAGGTAGACATCATTGCTGGATCTTCGTTTGGCGAAGTATTCAGTTGTGACTCAGAAGGCGGAGACTGATCCATGTGCAACAATTTATTAATAACGTAAAAGTAGTATAAAGGAACTCAAAACAGTAGTAAAGGCAGCAGGCTGAGTCAATGTAAACCAGGCGTGAGTTCGGGGCTGGCAGCAAGCATGCAGGTCAGAGACAGGCAGAGTTCGAGGCAGGCGGCGAGTATCGGAGTCAGGTCACAGGCAGAGTTTCACAAGGCGGGCTGCACACAATCAGAGAGGTTAGTTCAAGCAAAGGTTCAGTATATCAGAGTAACAGGGTTTTTCCAGAAGAAGCTCAGACATGTAACACGGGAGTGAGACAATACTTCGCAACGGACGCCGAGTAAACAAGCTAGATATAGGCTTGAGCTCAGAGTGAATTGCTGACAGGTGGAAGGTGATCAGAGTGCCAGTGATGCATACTAGGAGGAGTATGCATCATTAGTATTCAGGGGAAGGCGCTCGAGACTGAGTACTGGGGATCTCACTAGACGCCGTAACAATAATTAACATGAATAAAGTATAATATATAATGAAAGGTAATGATAACCCACTATAAATGACTCAAGTGTTACTTCATCCTTCTAAAGGAACTATTAATTATTTGTATTCGTATTATCAGTATTCTAGAGTGAAAAGCATAACTACCTAATATTGACTGAAGTCATTATAAGCTTTTGATATTTTTGTCAGATTTTGAATATAATCCTTCCGATGGATTTAGACACACTTTAATCATTACTAGTGTTTCTATGATCTTCACTTTAGAAAACTAATCCTAATTATTAGTTCCTTTAGAAGGATGTAGTAACACTTGATTCATTACTAATGGGTTACCATTATACATTATTAATATCAATTATGAACCTGTAGGCTAGTTCTTAGTCTTCAGTGAGGGATGAAAAATAGTAGTTATTGATTAACTAATAGTGAAATAACACATTTAACTGAGCGGCGCGCTTACTTATTCATTAATCAGAGTTTCTTGTTAGTTAATAGTAGGAATGTTAATAGTGCGTTACTCATTAATGAAGGAACATTATTATAAAGTTACCATTAGTATATGTTGATGTGTGTGTTCTCTGTTTATGTCGATTTGTTCTGTCGTTCTGACGTCTTGTTATTAGAGCTAGAGGTATTCCCCTGCTATTCATAATATTACTCATAAATTAGCATATGTTCATATGTGTGTTCTCTGTTTATGTCGATTTGTTCTGTCATCTTGCTGTTGTTACTCGTCTGCAGTGTGTAGACCCGATGCGGTGTGTGTGTTTTTCTGTTCATGTTCACGGGTTTAAGTTTGCATATGAAGTTATTTTTAGTGCAAATACACTGAGCACCTGTGAAAGGGGAATCTGCAGTTATAGAGAACACACACATGTGTGTATCAGTACATTTGAAGTCATGGAGAAAACTGCAAACTTGAAGATTTTGTCTCTCTCCCACAAACACAACAGTTTTTCATTGCAGGTGCACAAATGACTAATCCTATTCTACAAATCACAAATTAAGAAACTCGGACACGCACACGTTTGCTGCAGTGAATATGGTGCAAAACGCATTGACACCTGCATCAAAAAATGTGAAGTCACGGACAATCCGCAGATCATGATGTGAATTCATCCACTGAGAGTTTCACACCTGCAGAATATTCATTAGTTCACGCTCTTGGTTTCTCCGCAGGTTTAATGGATTATTTCAAAAAAGGTAAATATAGTGTCAGCGCGAATTTAAACTACAATTGTTTGTCGTTTCGTAACCGTTTATAATGTTTTTATTAGTTTGCATATTTTGTATCCCTGATTGAATGCAGACATTCACACCATGTAATGTGTAAAGAGTTAAAACCCTGTTAATGATCAATAAGTTCTCTAGACGCCTGACAGAAATAAAGTCAGTCTGGTTAGTAATAAGTGAAGCTGTTTGTGGAGTTGTTGAATCCTCTGCTGAGATCTGTCTTTCCTCTTCATTGGATTTCATCTGAGGCTGAGGCTGAAGTCAGTGTAGATCTTGTGTTTCTGCTCGTCTCTCCTGTTCTCTTCTTTCCGTCAGTGAATCTGTTTGTTAGCAGGTTTGTTAAGGCTGAGATGACTCAGTAGATTTGGTGGTTTAAATAAGGTCAAGTTCTGGTTTATTTCTTTGCTCTTGGCTGACGTGCAGTGCATCTCTGTGAGAGCCGTCAGTTCAGTTGTTATATGGTTAAACTCTTTAAGGCTGAGATGACTCAATACATTTGGTGGTTAGTGGCTAGAAGTGGCACCTCCACTGGTGCTACTGATATAGGTGGAGGCAGTATCAATATCAGAATCATACACTCACAGAGACAGTATTAATATCAGAATCATACACCCACAGAGACAGTATTAACATCAGAATCATACACCCACAGAGACAGTATTAACATCAGAATCATACACCCACAGAGACAGTATTAACATCAGAATCATACACTCACGGATACAGTATTAACATCAGAATCATACACCCACAGAGACAGTATTAACATCAGAATCATACACTCACGGAGACAGTATTAACATCTAACATTACAAATCTACAACTACAAATCTTACATTAAATATCTTATATATAAAAACTTAAGCATAAGTTAATAGGGCATTTTGGGGGCCCCAAGGTAGCTCGGGGCCCAAGGCAATTGCCGACCTTTGCGTAATATGGTAAAGTCCGCCCCTGCATACACTCACAGTCGTTGAAGCCACAAACAATCTCCCACCCCAATAAGTCCTGTTTCATAACTGATTTGACTACAGAATCTCTCAGTGAAATGAGTTTCCCCCCATCTCTGCTCAGGCCATCACAACCTTTGAATTCCAGGAAATGCTGAAGACAATCCTTACTGAACAACACCACATTAAACCAACAAGGCACTCACAACAACACCAACACCAAAATCTCTCTATATTACAACAACAACACCAAAACCTCTCTATATTTCTCATCTGCTCTTGCTTGTCTCCTAATCTAGCTTTCTAATAAACCTGGTATTATATTCTAGAAATATTGTGGCTTTGTGGCAAATTTCTTGTGATATTCCTCATAAGTGGATAAAAGCATCTGCTAAATTAATAAATGTAAATCTTACAGTCCAGTATGTTTTTGATTGTAGATTGACAGGATAATAGCGTGAGGTAGCCTCAATAAACTGAATCACGCTCTGACAGCTCAAACCAATAGAGCGGTTTCACCTTCGTTTCGTTTGCCGTTGATGTTTCTCGTATTTCTCTGCATAAGTTGCAGCTCTTATCAATGGGACAGTGATGGTCACACCAGTGCGAACTCTTGTCGCCCATTTGGTCGCAGTCTGGAGCCCTGCTTGCATAAAGTGTGGCTCTTATCCAGGTCCTTTTCCACTTCAACTTCTTACAAGCGAAAGTTACATAAAGTTACAAAGTAAATATTGCTATACTGTATGGGGTCATATACAAAATATGACATAATTTAAAGCTCAATACCATTTTCCTCGAGACAAAGACAAAGATAATACAGCACATGTACATTCACACTCACTATCCTCGTGGGACCCAGGAATAGACTTTTGTCACTGTAGTGGACATTATATTTTAGTGAATTTCTCTGACATCATACACGTCACATGTCACACCTGTGTGTCCTGTAAAGAGCAGATTCAGGGCTTTTCAGAGATACCAAATGTTTGGAGGTTTCACCATGACAACAACTTCTCCTTGGTCTTTATAAATGTCTGACATTAATTTAGTGATCAAATGTAGGAAATATGATAATATATTGTAATTATAATTTAAATCGGACTACTTTTCAAATTGTATTTTATAAACCAACATCTCAGGAAAACGTTATGGGGTTTCAAATCAAAAAATGACTTTCTGTTCCAGAACAGGGCAATTGATTTCATACATGTAGAGGACATCAGGACTTACATCATGTTTATCAGGCATTCTGGGAGACACAACAAGTGAATATGGAAATAAATTATACATCAATATTCCTATGAAATATTAGATGATATTATTAAAATGTTGCTAATTATTACTCCAATTATTACACTTCTTTTTTCATATGTTGCTCCAAGAACACATTAATATGCAAATACCCCTGGACCCACCTACCCACTTACCCACTTGTCCTCTTCCTGCCCACACAACAACGAACATTATCACAGTTTCATTCACAAAGACATTATTGTCAGCTGTATTCTGTAAACCCCCTGACATTTCTCTTCTGCAGTAATACACAGACCTCTGGGGGTTTACAGGCCAGATGAAAAAGAAAAAATTCAGCCGTGGTAAGTTCTCATACACTTCAATGCAAGAATGCCACCATGAACCGACCATTATGTCTGTGTGAGAATTTACCATATATATATTTGAAATGAGTTTGTCTTTTTGATCTCTGCCCTCAGGTCTGTGAATGTCTGAACAGGAGAGATATGGCAGGGGTTTTCAAAATGAATGCATTAAAATTAGAAAGTGAAAGGATTCA
Organism: Rutilus rutilus; assembly: GCA_021464565.1. Lineage (NCBI taxonomy): Eukaryota > Metazoa > Chordata > Actinopteri > Cypriniformes > Leuciscidae > Rutilus > Rutilus rutilus. The sequence goes on from JAJAQA010000017.1 coordinate 33,601,671, forward strand.
TCAGAATGAGTTTCATGTGTCTCAGACCTTGGAAAGCTGACATTTGAGGGGGATCCCGGATTATGATTTCGGCATGTGCTGGGGTTAAAAATTATAATGGTTTTATGTGTGTTTTACTGCATAGGCTTTAATTATGCATATGGTTATAATTTATGTTGTTAATTCGTAAAAGGGACTATATATATATATATATATGCTTCTTTTATTCTTTTTGAACACTCAGTACCATTTGCAGTTGTCCTTTAGACTAGAGAAAGAAGTTAGCTTCTAGCTCGCAGAAGTTATCTCTATAAAAGTATACAGGTGTTGGGAGTTTTCCCCCAAAACCTTTAGAAACATTTTCTTCCCCAGCCATGAGATCTAATAAACAGGTTATTTTTGTATGGATGGATCTATGTTTACTGATTAAGGAATTATTATTTATTAATTCATATATTACCACACACACTCGCCTGCAGCTGTGTTTGGTGTTTTGCAGCACCAGAGCATCACAGTGTAATGAATGTTTTAGTGAGTGACAATGTGTGTAGAGATTTGCAAAAAGATTGCATGATATTGAGCGTATATACAGAAACCAGACCGGAAGTTCTTTAAGGAAGTGCGTCTCTGTGTGCAGTTTTCATCTCTTGTTATCGGGCCTTGTGCAGGTTTAGGGTTATTCTGTGCTGTTGAAAGGTTGTTGTTGCTCGACACTGAAAATAAGCTGTTAATGCTACATTTGGCTGATCTGGCTCCATACCTCAGACAATTCTTCCCCAGGTCTTAGTGTCCCCTCCAAAGTGCGTTTCTGGAAATTAACATTTGAACTCTCTCTTGAGAAACTAGAGCATCCCCATCCAAGACGAAATCAAGAGTAAATCACCTCTCAGTATTTCTTTCCCTTCACAAACTCGCCAGTTCTGACATTAGTAAGAGAATGCAGTGCGATCTTTTACCTTTAAGTGTCTCTGCTGACTGACTCATAACAAAAAGTGTAATTTAGTTACGAAACTGTAACTTGTTAAGTCAGAGATCAGAAGGTGTCTGAGTGATGTGCTCCTCCTGCTCCATTCATCAGTCCTTCAGTTTGATCTATCAGCACCAGACTCCACATTAATATGTCATCATTAAATCATCATTATATCAGTCGTCAGCTCTGGATCTCTAGATAACAGTTTCTGTGTCGGTCACTGAAACACAGGCCTATTGGTCAACATATAGAAATAATACCTCATATAATACAGAACATACAATAACACACATAGTTACACTGACACACTTTTACTCTGTAAACTCTAGAGATGTTGTTTGTGAAGATCCCAGTAGATCAAGAGTTTCTGAACTCAACAATAATGACTCAAGCAAATTCCCCATTCTGACGTCTGTACAAATCTGTGCGTGTTTTGAATAACAGAATATATGAAATATATATATTGTCTGAATCTGGCTCAGATCCAGTGTTATTCTCTACATGATCAACTTCATGAGGATAGAAATGAGTAAAATGATTTTAGAGCAGAGGAAGAGCTGATGACACAAATCTGACTAGCGTAAAACTTCAGTTTGAAAGGAGTGCAAAGCTACAGCAGGAGTGTGACGACCTCAGGGAGGAAAACCGCAGGCTGAAAACCAAAATAGGAACATTGGACGAACAGACTTTTGCAAATGACGATGAAAAAGTGAAAGCACTGACTGGACACGTTTACCAAGCTGCAAGTAGTTATAGTGTTATTTCATGTCTTCCGACACACGCAACTCTCTCTCCTTTCCAACAACTTCTTTTAACTCTTATGAGGATGAAAATGAACCTGTCCCTAGCTCTACTTAGTGTTCTCCTCCAGATTTCGATAGCGACAGCAAGCAGAACTTTTAGAACTACCCCTGACATGCTACATGCAAAGCTTGTCCCATCATTTTTATTTTGGCCACAGAGAGAGGAGCTTCAGCTGTCGATGCCCATGATATTTCAACAAACTTACCCTAGATGTGCCTGCATAATTGATTGTTTTGAAATTTTTATAGAAAAACCCAAAGACTTAGAAGCAAGAGCACAAACATATTCGACCTATAAACATCATCACACCATGAAATACCTAATAGGCATATCCCCACAAGGAACAGTCATATTCATATCTAAGGGATGGGGAGGCAGAACATCAGACAAACGTGTCACGGTAAATTCTGGGTTAACAGTTTTAGACAAAGTAGTCCATGTGTGTTGTGGCCTTACAAATGTGGCACCCTCAATTATTCCTTCTGGTTAAACACTACATTAATACAATGTAAATATACAATGATTTATTTATACAACACACACACTGTAAATAATAATAATGATATGACATTTTATATATTACAATAATAGCCTACATGTATTACATTTTCACTTTAAATTCCTATGTAGCCTACATTGTATTTATTTGTATTCATCTGTTTTATTTATCTATGTATGTGCATTTTATTTATTTATTGAATAAATCTGTACTTGTCTGTCTAACAGTACGAAATTCAGCACTTTTCATTTGGTTTCTTTGTGCACGCTTGCGTTTTGCCAATTCCTGTTTGCAGACACTATAGAGCCCTGCACGGGCCTCAAATCTAGGCCCGAGCCCGGCCCTGGCCCGAGACGCTCAGGCCCTAGCCCGACCCTTGTCCGACAGCTCATCAGAATTATCAGCCCGAGTCTGACCCAACCCGTTTTTTTTTTTTTTTTCATTACACAGCGGCAGCCTGCCCTATTTGCAGCCATTAATATAGGTCAGTTTTGTTAGTTATGTTTCTTTTCATTTCTTTATTAAGTTCATTTAGACAAATGTTTGGAGCATTTTTTTTTTTTAAATGACGACCAAGCAGCCGAGCCGACAGCGAGTAAAACATGTGATCAGTTTAGCCTCTCAAATCAACGCTAATAGCCTACTTTACTTGGCTACAATAAAATCCACACAGACAGTAAGTTTAATAAACCACAGTGAGTAAAACAACATTTTTGAAATAGGCTACTGAGGCAGGCTCAGGCTGCTCGCAACAGCGCTCGCAAACGAAATGAGCAACAGCCTACAATACATTCTAAACAAATTAAATTAAATAAATTAAAAACAAACTTGCCGGTTATCTTACCTCAAAAATGCACCACAGAACATGGCCATTCTTTTTTCCAGTAGTTTCCAACAGTTAAACGAAAATAAAGTCCAATCAAACGAAAAACATCAGTAGTTTCCAACAGTTAAACGAAAATAAAGCCCAATCAAACGAAAAGTTTGAACAGTCTCTTAGAGAGCATCGTGGAGAAAAAGAATAGCATCCACAGGAGATTTTAACCCAGTCCTCCTCTCTTCTATCACTCTTCCCGCTGCGTTTTAAGTTGGCCATCTGCGATTTTTCTCTTAAAGGGATATAGATATATTTTTCTCTTAAAGGTCTAGATAGTTAAGGTCCACATGAATTCAAAATTGACCATATTTACTTTGTTTGCCTAAATTGATCGTTTTGTGGTGAACAATTCATCCATCCAAGTCAATCCACACAAAAAAAAAATTTTGGCTTCATAATCTTTAATCAAAATCTGAAAATGCCCCTCCCCTCTGCATTGGAGGACCTTCCCTGATGACGTATGTTTGACGGCTTGGTTTGGGCAAACGCTTAACCACTCCCCTCAAACCGTTAGTCTGTAATGAGCGAGAGATGGAGAGGAGGAGCGCTAGAGTAAAACCCTGCCCTCTGTTCAATATTCCTTTTCACTGGGAAATACGTCACAACACTGGAGAAAAGTCGTTTGCAACTTCCGGTTCACGCGGACTTTAATTGATTGTAGTATTGCAAATTTGCAAGGCTGCAACTCCCCTGGCTGGCCACTGTTCGTCGCCATTTTGTCAGCGTTTGTTGGCTGCCAGGTATTCATGGTAGTCACGTGACGGCAAAGTGTGAATATGAGACAGGCCTTTAATTTAGTGTTGAGATGTTGTTCATTGAGTAGGTCTAGAGATAAAGATCCAAATAGCATAGGCTGATAGACGGAAAGCATGACAGTAGGAGGTTACCATATCTGTGTTTGTGTTTAACAGATCAGTTAATGTCAGAATTAGCCTACTATATTTCCGTATGTCTAAAGGGGGTCGCACACCAGACGAGAAGCGCAGCGCCATGTCTGTAAAATTTGAACACATTATTCTCTATGAGTGTACATTGTCTCAAATTGTTGTTAAAGGGGTCATATAATGCCATTTTTGTACAAGCTAATATGATTCTTTAGGGTCTAAATTAAAAGTTTGTAATATACTTTATTAAAAATTCTCAGTAGTATTGTAAGAAAACACTAATTTTACCTGGTCAAAAACAGCTCTGTTTTCAGCATGCCGTTTAAGTGCATGTGTCTTTAAATGATAATGAGCTTTGCTCCCCCCGCCCCTCTGTTCTGTGGGTACACCGTTTGTAACACAATAACCATAAAGCGTTGTTCATTATAAACGTGGGATTATGAATTATATTGAGAACGTTGTACATAGAAATGCCGTAATGTACCCTGAGTGTAAACAGCCGCATTCATCATGAAGCGTGCCAGCGATTTGCAAAGATTAATATAAATATTAATATAAAGGTTAATAAAACGTTACACTCACTTCTTCTTCTGGAGGTTCAGCAGGAACACGAATAGTTGGTACCGATCCTTTTTTCAGGAGCAGCTTCTTAGCAACACAAGCTTTATACTGACCCTCGTTTATAAAGCAGTCTGGTGAAATGATTCGCGCAAACATGAAAGCATTGACGTTGATCGTGGGGAATATTCCCTTCGAAAACAAAACTCAGCCACTGCGTCTTCAGCGGTTCGGATTTAGGAACATCAAAATGACTGCCGTGTTCCTTATTACACCCAAGAACAGAACACCACTATCGCTTAGACGCCATTATGCTCATAGACAGTGCTCCAGCGTATCAACAGTGCGGACTATGATTGACAGTTTGCTCACGAGCGAGGGCGGGTCTGTGTTGAAACGCTGCTGTCAATCAACAATCGTGGGAGGGGCTTGATTTGAGAGACAGGAAAACATAAGAAGATTAAAAAAAAACACTGGATGGATTTTTATCATTTTATGATGGTTGTGTACAGGCACTGCCAACACACATTTCAGTACAATCAACTTGTAAAAGTGCATGTACCATTATATGACCCCTTTAATGTATATAATGACTTCACCCTGTGCTTCAATATACATTTAGTTTTACATTAATTTACAGAAATCAGCTGCCTGAATGAAAACTGCTGATGTTATCGGATTTTCAGGTGATATTCTCAATTCATTCAGTTAACGGACGCTCTGAGGTAAAGTGAATTCAGACTGCAGACTAAGCAACGATTGTATTTAATTGTACAGTTCAATCATAACATACAGACATGATCTTAATTCCATAATATCCTTAAACATAACTATATTGCTGGCCATAAACTGACAAAGTGCACGTCCGGTGTGCGATACCTCGAGTTGTCATAGACGCGGCGCGGCGCTGCGCTTCTCGTACGGTGTGCGACCCCCTTTAGATTATTGGCAGCATAAAAAAATGAAACGATGTGACAGCCGTGGGCTGAACAATACAAGTTACCGGTAATATCATCGAGCCTATGAACTAGTTGCCAGAAACAGAACTCTGCCTGCCTTGCTTGCGCTAACAGCTCCAGATGCGCAGGGCTCTCTTGCGTACGCAATCTGCTCCATAGAACTGGCTTAAACAGACGATCTGACGGGTTTTAGAAGATTAAATACAACCCGAAACTAAAAAACAGACCGGGCCTCTATTTGAGACCAGCCTTTATTTATCCAAACCTGTAGCCACACCTGGCGTGTGAAAGAGACAGGCGTCTATTTGGGGCTCGGCTATTATTTGAAGTTTTACGGTATGCAAAAAGAAATCTGCAGGCCTGGATGGTATCTCTGCTTTTCTCCTAAAGACCTTTGCCGCAGAGCTAACCCCTGCATGGTGCCCTGTGTTTCAGAGGTCTGCAGATTCCCATCTGGTTCCTGACCTCTGGAAAAAATCTACCATTATTCCCATTCCAAAGAAATCCTGTCCTACAGAAAACAATGATTATAGACCGGTGGCTTTAACTTCTGTTGTCATGAAATGCTTTGAAAAAGACATGGTATCCGTACGGAAATCTGAAGTCAGTACTGAACCAGATCCACTCCAGTTTGCTTATAGGCAGGGGAGGAGCACAGACGATGCAATTAATAGCATCACCCACCTAACTCTTAAGCATCTGGGGGATCCCAAGGCCTATGTCAAGTCAAGTCAAGTCAAGTCAAGTTTATTTATATAGCGCTTTTCACAATACAGATTGTATCAAAGGAGCTTCACAGTATTAAATTAAAATAATACATCAATGTTTGTTTCTAGTGGAAAACGTCCACGTTTGGTAATGCTGATCAATAGAATTGTTGATTGATTAATTAAATTAAATATCCCCAAATATCCCTAACTGAGCAAGCCAAAGGCAACAGTGGCAAGGAACCGAAAAACTCCATCAGGTGACCTAATGGAGAAAAAAAAAAAACCTTGGGAGAACCCAGACTCAGTCGGGGGCCAGTTCTCCTCTGGCGTTTATGAACTAGAGGTCGGATTTACCTGTAAGATTAAAAGTATTATATGAATGCCTGGCTGAAGAGATGCGACTTTAATCTAGTTTTAAACTGGGAGAGCGAGTCTGAGCAACGAACAGTATCAGGAAGACTATTCCAGAGTTTTGGAGCCAAATGTGAAAATGCTCTCCCTCCTTTGGTGGACCTGGATATCCTAGGTATGACTTTAACAGATAGAACTCAGAATGTCAGGATTAACGACTCACTTTCGGAATCCAAATGCATCAGTACAGGTGCACCTCAGGGCTGTGTAAGCTCACCGGTCCTGTTCACCCTTTACACTAACGACTGTATCCATTGTCCATTCACAGGGAGGAGATCAAATGGGTCACTTCTTATAGGTATCTGGGTATCCACCTGGATAACCTCTTAAGCTGGAGTGATCATGTAGACTATGTATGTTCCCGTTTACCGCAAACACTGTATTTATTTTTTACGCAGACTGAGGGTGTTCGGTGTTAGCCAGAACATAATGTTTTTATTTTATCAGGCTGTGACGGAGAGTGTCATCAGGTATCTGCAATCTCTCCACACAGTCCAAATCAAAGTTGCAGCACCTGGTACAGACTGCTATGAAGGTGATGGGGAGGACTGAAAAGCTCTCCCTTCAGTCCATCTATGAGCAGTCTGTACTCAGGCAGGCACGGAGAGTACTGTTGGACCCGTCCAGCATCCTTCTGGCAGAAGGTACAGAATCCCCAAAACTAAATTGAACCATTTTAAATACTCTTTCGTATCCACCTCCATCAAAATTTTAAATAGATTTGTACGCTGAGGCTTGGGAAGAGTACAATGCTTGTTGCTGTTTTCTGTTCTGCGTTTTTGTTTTGTTTTTTTGTGTGTATGTAGCCTACGTGTACATCTTTAGATGTTATTTGTATTTGACATGTATCTGTTGTCTGTAATGGCAGCTACTACTATGCACTCTTGAGTCCAAGACAAATTTCCCCTAGGGGACAATAAAGTATATTCTATTCTATTCTATTATCAAGCGGTCTCAAATGTGAACTTCTCCTTTAAGTTTGATAATATAACCACTAGGTGGAGCTCTAAGCATATTTTTGGTCGTTTTTCACAGAGGAAGAGATGTACATGTTTATTGAACATGCAGTAAAGGGTGATGCACTTTTTGTTCTGTGCGTTTTACTGAGAAAAGAGAGCTCAGAGTCTTTATTAAAACCTAAACCCTTGTACATTCAGCAGAACTCGCACAGTTTCCTGTTACCCTTCACAAACCACATTTGTGGTGCATCCATCAATGACATTGGTCAGAGGTTTAAACTGATGTTGTTCAATGAAAGAAACCACATCCGTTTTGTTCTTTCTGCGCCAAAGCTTGATCTTGTTTAAACTCCTTTCAAGAGTGTGTTTGCTCAGAGCTACTCTTTTGCTCCCTTGAAGTCACGCCATGTCACTTTTGTTCGTACTGCCCTTGGTTTGATGACAACATGCGCTCTAATTAGACAGGTAGTCGTAAAATGGAGTGTAAGTGGCGTGACTCTGGCTTGAATGTATTTTATCAAGTTTGGAAAGCCCACTTGGGGGAATATAGAGCTGCAATTGAGTCTACAAGTTAATTTTTCTCAGATTATTGATAATCAAAGCAATCCCAGAAAACTATAAACAGAGTCCTCAAAGTTAATGTTGGTAACTCTATACCTGTTTCAAATCAGCTGTGTAATAAATTTCTTCATTTTTTCAGTTCTTAAATTGACAATGTCCATAACCTAATTCATGCTACACCAGTTTCCTCTTCAACACTCTGCTTGCCCAGTTTCTCTAGAAAATCTTTTACTCATTTTTCTCAAACTGACTCAGAGTTTCTCACTAGGGAGGGATCACGTATGAAAGCCACCACTTGCACACTTGATCACAATAACTCTTTGTGTCCGGCTGTTCTCAGCATTATTAACGACTCTCTACAACTCTGGTGTTGCATTAAAAACTGCTGCTGTAACACAACGGTTCCAAAAAAGCATAATGTTGATTTGGACAATTTTAATAATTATTGCCCCATATCAAACACTAGAACGAGTTGTGGCTTTGCAGCTACACAATCATCTTACTATTAATAATCTTTTCGAGCCCCTTCAGTCTGGTTTTCATAAACTCCACAGTAAAGAGACAAGCGTTGATCAAGGTCACCAATGATCTGCTAATAAATTCAGATTCTGGTTTTCTCTCCATCCTTATTCTTCTTGATCTTAGTGCTGGTTTTGATACTGTTAATCACAACCTCTTACCAACTTAAAACTGTCTTTGGTGTTTCTGCAACCGTTTTAACCTAGTTTAGATTTTATCTCTCACATTTGACTTTAAAATTCTGAGTAAAACATGACACGGGATTTTAAACGTTTAAACATTTGTCTACCACAAAAGCAAGGCATGTTGTCTATTTTCTTTAAATAAAACTTTAAATGTAACTTATTCTTTAATTTCTTTAAAATCGGTCTGATGACCATCATTTTTTTTTTTTTTATGTTTTTAACTTTTTAAATATATAACTGAACAGTTTTTCTTTTGACAAACCTACATTTCAAATGATTTACCTGAGGTGTTTAACAACAACAAGGGATACATGTTAGTTCCTCAGTTTCAGGTATAGTGCAAACATGCAAACATGCAATGCTCAAGAAATCTTGCTGTAATCTTTCTGAGGTTCAGAACTGTGAGTATGCTGACATGTAATTATACAATATTTTCAATAGGAATATTATGGTTTCATGTTTCTTTCAAGTTTTTGTTTGTTTTTTATGAACAGTTTTTTAACTAACACTTCAACATCCAGCACAAAATTATAGAGATCAGCTTAGGAGGTTTCAACTATTACTATCTTCTTGGACACCAAATAAACAGGTAATGCAATGCTCTATCAAAGCGACACAATACACAGTTAGATAATTTTCTTTGTGTGTGTAAATAGTTACCACTGTTCTGTTTGCTGTTGTGACACTGATGTCCAGTTTACGGTTTCCAACGCCTGTTTAAGAAAGTTTCAGGTTGACTCAGCTCATGCTTGTTTGTTGCATATACACAGCATAGGAAGGTTTGGTTTAAAGTGATTCATTCTGATGTATTTTGACAGTCGTTGCACTATGACACTATGTTCATCTTGGATAGTAAACTAGCGCAAGTGTTTTGACAGAACTACACTCTAAAAAATGCTGGGTTGTTTTAACCCAATGTTGGGTCAAATATGGACTAACCCAACGTTGGGTTAAAAAATGCAGTTTAAAAATGTACAAATTGCATTTTGGACAAAATCAAAAATGGACAAAAATGCAATTAAAAAATGGACAAATTGCATTGGTTACATTAAAAATGTAACCCAACGGCTGGGTTTTTCCATTTTTAAATTGCATTTTTAACCCAACGTTGGGTTAGTCCATATTTGACCCAACATTGGGTTAAAACAACCCAGCATTTTTTAGAGTGTAGACATTGAATCATTGTCATGGTTTCATAGAGTTAGTATATGTAGAAAAAGGTTTTTTTTTTGCATTTTTAAATGTAGACTTAGAGTTTAAAACAAAGTACTTTAACTGGGGGAATAGACATATAATGCACTGAAGTGTTTAAACCACAGGATGAACTCACTAACACACTGGAAAAAGTTCACTCGCATTTACATTTACACATGAACTGATCTCAAACACAGTTTTCAGATGCTTTACGAAATTCAATGAGAATAAAACATATTCCTCAAAATAAGAATCGTAGCATCAAAAGTAAAAAAAAAAAAAAAAAACCTAGCATTAAATGTAGCATTAACTACTTATTTTCAGTGTTGAGCAACAACAAACTTAGCAGAAAATAACCCTAAACCTGCACAAGACCTCCACTCGACAACAAGACATGACAAAGGCAGAAACAGACGCACTTCCTTAAAGAACTTCTGGTCTGGTGGTTTCTGTATATGCTCAATATCATGCACTCTTTTTGCAAAACTCTACACACATTCTTACTCACTAAAACACATTTTTAACTTAAATGCACTTGTGCTGCAAAACAGTAAACCCAAGCTGCAACACAACTAGTGTTAAACACAACTACAACAAGCGTCATAATTTACACTCAACGGCTCAAAATTATTCACACTTGTTTCTAATGATGTGATCAAACCAACTGTACAGAATATGAGCAAGATCAGGAGAGGTTCACAAGTGCACTGAAAGATGATACCTAAAGGCACAGAAGTGCTGATAGTGATAAACATGTTTGTACAGAGATGGTCGGATAACGGTCACACATTTAGTACGGTGGGGGAAGTTGTATTATCTGATTGGTCGGTTAGAATGTCTCCCATTTGAAAGCCACGTTTCTGTCATCTGTAAAACCACATTCTTTCATCATAAAAATATATCTAAAGTACGACATATGGTTTCAGTGACAAATGCAGAACAACTAGTTCATGACCTCAAGGCTAGATTATTGTAATGCTATTACTCTAATACGCTTAATAAACAAACTACAGCTAGTTAAAAACGCAGCAGCTCGAGTTCTTACCAGAACCAGGAAGTATGACCATATTAGCCCGGTTCTGTCAACACTGCATTGGCTCCCTATTAAACATCGCATCAATTTTAAAATATTGCTGATTACTTACAAAGCACTCGTGGTTTAACATGGTTTAGCTCCGCAGTACTTGAGCGAGCTCTTAACGCATTATAGTCCTTCACGTCTAGGTGATCTCAAAATTCCGGCCAGTTGATTATACCTAGAATATCAAAATCAACTGCTGGCGGTAGATCCTTCTCCTATTTAGCACCAAAACTTTGGAATAGTCTTCCTAACATTGTCTGGGAAGCGGACACATCCATCCATCCATCCATCCATCCATCCATCTTCTACCGCTTATCCGGGGCCGGGTCGCGGGGGCAGCAGTCTAAGCAGGGATGCCCAGACTTCCCTCTCCCTAGACACTTCCTCCAGCTCTTCCGGGGGGACACCGAGGCGTTCCCAGGCCAGCCGGGAGACATAGTCTCTCCAGCGTGTCCTAGGTCTTCCCCGGGGTCTCCTCCCGGTGGGACATGCCCGGAACGCCTTCCCGGGAAGGCGTCCAGGAGGCATCCGGAAAAGATGCCCGAGCCACCTCAGCTGACCCCTCTCGATGTGGAGGAGCAGCGGCTCTACTCTGAGCTCCTCCCGAGTGACTGAGCTTCTCACCCTATCTCTAAGGGATCGCCCAGCCACCCTGCGGAGAAAGCTCATTTCGGCCGCTTGTATCCGGGATCTTGTCCTTTCGGTCATGACCCAAAGCTCATGACCATAGGTGAGAGTAGGAACGTAGATTGACTGGTAAATCGAGAGCTTCGCCTTGCGGCTCAGCTCCTTCTTCACCACGACAGACCGGTACAGGGACCACATTACTGCAGAAGCTGCACCGATCCGTCTGTCAATCTCCCGTTCCATCCTTCCCTCACTCGTGAACAAGACCCCAAGATACTTGAACTCCTCCACTTGAGGCAGGAGCTCTCCACCAACCTGAAGCGGGCAAACCACCCTTTTCCGACTGAGAACCATGGCCTCGGATTTGGAGGTGCTGATTCTCATCCCAGCCGCTTCACACTCAGCTGCAAACCATCCCAGTGCATGCTGGAGGTCCTGGTTTGATGAGGCCAACACGACAACATCATCTGCAAAGAGCAGAGATGAAATCGTGTGGTCCCCAAACCTGACCCCCTCCGGCCCCTGGCTGCGCCTAGAAATTCTGTCCATAAAAATTATGAACAGAACCGGCGACAAAGGGCAGCCCTGCCGGAGTCCAACACGCACCGGGAACAAGTCTGACTTACTGCTGGCAATACGAACCAAGCTCCTGCTCCGGTCGTACAGGGACCGGATAGCCCTTAGCAAAGGACCCCGGACCCCATACTCCCGGAGCACCCTCCACAGGCCGCCGCGAGGGACACAGTCGAATACCGGAAGCGGACACACTCTTTTTAAATCTAGACTAAAAACTAGGGCTGGGAATCGATAAAAAAAAAAAAAAAAAAATTAATTGCACAATTTGCTGTAATTAATTGCAAGTAATTTCATTTCCCCCAAGCTTGTAATCATCAATATTTAAACTTAGAATCACCTAATTAAATTAAACAACACAGGAAAAAAAAGGAACAGAAAATAGCCCTATATTAAAATAATATTAAACATCAATATATCAATATATTATTCTTTTTCAATAATCAATCAACATAATCAATAATCATAATCAATTTAAATTTTATTTTATTTTTTTTACTAATTATCAAAATAAAATATAGTCCTACAAAGCTATTATTACCAGAGCATGTGATCAGAGCAGGTCATTTTACCATTGTTGCCCAGCATGATATTTTATTACATGTGATTCTGACATGATATCTCTACATGCACTGCTCCTCTCCGCTCCGTGCTGGCAAACGCTAAGGCCGGCTACACACTGGCTGCGTGGCGTAAGCGTCTCAGCTGCGTGGCGTGTCCGTTTTTATTTCGGCTCCCATGTTAACAGGTTAGAGCTTGCACACTGCCTGCGTGACACGCGCCTCTCAGGCGCGGCTCGAGCCGCGCGGAAAACGCGTGCCTGCTAGAAATAGAACCGACGCCTATTTTTCACGCGACACGCAAGCGTCTTGGAAGCGTTTCCAGGCAAAATTGAATAGGAAAAGATGTTTATATGACATTTTGACACGAATACATATTAATAAATGTCATTTTGATGTTTGAAAGTGTCTAGGGTTTGACATAAATGCAAATATAAATGCAATTTAAAAAAATATTATCGATTTTCAAATACTGCACCTGTCAATATACAGAACGAAAACGCGACGCAGCCGCCACGCATCTGACACGCTTCAGAAACGCCACGCTCACGCCACGCAGCCAGTGTGTAGCCGGCCTAAGCGGTCGGCGTCGCGCGTTCATCTGCTTTGGGGGCGTGGCTTTGGAAGGAGACCAGAAGGGAGGGGGTGGGAGTGAATGGAAATAAGTAGCTGTGTTTATTGCGCTCTGAGAAGGACTACAGACACTCGATTTTTATACTCTCTTTTTCAGAGTACTTACATTTTAATTATGTATTGGTATATAAAGAAAGTTTAAACAAATTTGGAAAAAAAAATTTTCGAAAAAAAACTGCCGACCCTGCCTTTAATATTATTTGTATACTGTATTATTTGTACTGTGTGTTGCTTGTATTATGATATATACAAGACATGTAATACTGTAAATAAAGAACCACTATATAACAATTATCTAATATAAACAGAAGTTAAATTAAATCATCTGTATTCTGCAAAAAACACTCACTTGGCTCCAGCTGATCAATTCGTTCATTGGCTCAGCCTCTACAAGTGCCCAAAATTTGCTGACAAATGCTGGGACATTATTGTGTTTCATCTCTCCTGTTAACATCATAACCTTTCTATGTCTTCTGTGAAGATAAATGTCACACTGCTCTAGACATTTGCCAAGTGTGAGGAGTCCCAGGCTGACCAACACATGAACATATGGCGTTCCGACAGGCTCTTTAATGTAACTTTGCAGCACACACTCGTCTCAATGAACGTCTCACTCAACGTCTTATTTTTTCATTTTTTTTGCTATTTATTCCATTAAATTTAAGGCGCAGACGTCACGTAAATCACGTGTGGCAGTGAAGTGTAGTGTCAGACGTTACGCGTCATTCACGTGTAGTAGTGAAGTTATTCTTTTTTGCTAACACGTATTTAACACTCTACTATTGGAACGCCATATGAACATTGCTGCTGCAACACACCCCATTGTTCCTCTATCCACCAGTCATCAACATGGCACCCTAAAGTATACACAAGTCTTGCATGCATTTTACCTGCCTGTCTTACATAATCACTCACTTAAAATAAATGAACTTTTGCTATAGGAAAATATACTCTAATAAAGAGCTCAAACAAAGTCCCTTTCAAGGCTCAAATACCTGAATTTGTCTGATTATAATAAACAACAGCTAAATCATTTACGCGTCTAAATTAGACAAATTAATGTTGCGGTTTAGCAGCATGGTTTTATTATATGCAATAAATTATGTAAATTATATAATCATATAAATTATAAAATTTAGATTATAAAAAAAATATATATTATAAATTATGCTAAATCATAAACCCTTACAGTAACCAGTGAGTAACTTGATCTGGTATCTTCTACCTCTTTTATGAAAAATAAAATACAGTTGGGGAATCCAGGGAAAATATTCAGTGAGAGGAAAATAGAGCAGATCCCTAAAATTAAAATAAGATACATTTTATTTAATAATAAAAATAATAAAAAACACCCAACAACAACAGAACCACAACATCTTAAAAATAAACTGCACAACCAGACAATTTAACAGGTTTCTATTTATTGTGTTAATGTTGAAGTAAATGCCTTGTGGAAACAGATCCATGTTGCACTTTTCTGTTTTAAAACAAAGTAATGCTCCTTTCTTATTCACAGCATTCTCAGTTCACCGTGAGAAACTAGTCATCTCCTGCAAATCCAAAAACAAAAAAATTACACAAGTATCACAATATGAGCTTCTCTTTACAGTTCTGATAAGATAAACGATATTAAAGAAAATAATGTGTTGTTGTTTTCCCCAGTGTAATGTGTGTGTCCTACCTCTTCTCATTATGACTCAATGACGCAATTCTCCTCACACTCCTTCTGGCTTAAGAACTGGTTGCCATTGCCCCCGCAGCCTCCATATACGAAGGACACACACTTTCCCGCAGAAGAGTCGAAGGCCCACATGGGCATGTATGCTTCACAAGGACCAGGCACTATAGGCAGTCTACAGGCATCTAGATGGACAAAATACACTATATATTAGGACCACACCAAGATGAAGTGTGTGCTGGGTCACTATGGGCCACTCAGCTGGGCCGTAATCCATCTTTGAGTCACACGCACAAAAACAACGGACTCACACGCACACACACTCCCACACACACACTCACATCATTGTGAGGACTTTCCATAGGTGAAATGAAACCTCACCCTACCCATCTCAGAAAACTTTCTGCATTTTTACATTTTTGATAAAACATTGTTTAGTTTGTTTAAGCCATTTTAATTACAAGGACTCAGGAAATGTCCTCTTTAACCATGTTTATGCTGTAATTCCAGTGTAATACCCATGTCATTATGCAAATTTGTGTCCTCATCAATCATATAAAGCACACACACACACACTCACCCTCAGTGCGACAGCTCTCCAGACACCCCTTTTTTGTCACAAAGTTGTTCTGGTTCCCCTTACAGCCTCCATAGGTGAACGTCTGACAGGTCATGGTGGACGAGTTGTAATGGAAACGCTCCATCATCCCGAAGCATGGACCGGAATCTGGCTTGGACTTACATGCTTCTACACACACACAGAGAGACACACTCAGTGCGACAGCTCTGCAGACACTCCTTTTCTGCCACAAAGTTGTTCTGGTTCCCCATACAGCCTCCACAGGTGAACGTCTGAACATCAGGGTTAGGCAGTAAATATTATATATATATATATATATATATTGGGGGAAATATACAGTCGGTGCAGCCTCACTCTGACATGTTCAGGGTTACATTAGCTATAGGCTATTTAAGTTTAGTTTAAGTTTTTATTTCTTTCCAGTTCGTAATTTTAGAGCTTCAACTTAAACTTATTGCAGTTTATTGCAAGGTAACATTTCTAATTTTCATAAATTTCAACGAATATTATAGGCCCATTTTATTTAGCCTAATTTCAGCTTTATTTCAGTTAACTTAAATGCTTAATGTTACAAATTATTTAGGCTAATGCCGGTCAGGGACACCATTAGGCCGCGAGTCACACGCTCAGACAGGCCACCCCATAAAAATAAAGTTTGATTTGCTACAAATTCACAGCTTTTGGGTCTTCTTTTCCTGACAGGCCATGTCATGATGATACATTAACATTTCAAAAACAAACAAAAAAAAATTACACAATTATCACAAGATGAGCTTCTCTTTACAGTTTTGATAAGATAAACGATATTAAAAAAACATAATGTGTTGTTTTCCCCCAGTGTAATGTGTGTGTCCTACCTCTTATCATCATGACTCCGCAAAACTCCTCACACTCCTTCCGGCTGTTGAAGTTGTTGCCATTGTCCTCGCAGCCTCCAAATATGAAGGACACACACTTTCCCGCAGAAGAACGGAAGGCCCACCTGGGAATGTATGCAAAACAACGACCAGGCTCTATAGGCAGTCTACAGGCATCTAGAGGGACAAAATACACTATATATTAGGACCACACCAAGATGAAGTGTGTGCTGGGTCAGTATGGGCCACTCAGCTGGGCCGTAATCCATCTTTGAATCACACTCACACCATTATGAGGACTTTCCACAGGTGAACGTCTGAACATCAGGGTTAGGCATTAAATATGTATATTGGGGAAAATATACAGTCGGTGCAGCCTCACTCTGACATGTTCAGGGTTACATTAGCTATAGGCTATTTATGTTTCTTTCCAGTTCGTAATTTTAGAGCTTCAACTTAAACTTATTGCAGTTTATTGCAAGGTAAACTTTCTAATTTTCATAGATTTCAACGAATATTATAGGCCCATTTTATTTAGCCTAATTTCAGCTTTATTTCAGTTAACTTAATGTTACAAATTATTTAGGTTAATGCCGGTCAGGGACACCATTAGGCCGCGAGTCACACGCTCAGACAGGCCACCCCATAAAAATAAAGTTTGATTTGCTACAAATTCACAGCTTTTGGGTCTTCTTTTCCTGACAGGCCATGTCATGATGATACATTAACATTTCAAAAACATAAACGAAAAAATTACACAAGTATCACAATATGAGCTTCTCTTTACAGTTTTGAGAAGATAAACGATATTAAAGAAAATAATGTGGTGTTGTTTTCCCCCAGTGTAATGTGTGTGTCCTACCTCTTCTCATCATGACTCCGCAAGACTCCTCACACTTCTTCTGGCTGTAGAACTGGTTGTCATTGCCCTTGCAGCCTCCATATGTGAAGGACACACACTTTCCCGCAGAAGAACTGAAAGCCCACCTGGGCGTGTATACTTTACAAGGACCAGGCTCTATAGGCAGTCTACAGGCAGCTAGATGGAGAAAATACACTATATATTAGGACCACACCAAGATGAAGTGTGTGCTGGGACACAGACACAGACACTTTCTGCCACAAAGTTGTTCTGGTTCCCCATACAGCCTCCATAGGTGAACGTCTGAACATCAGGGTTAGGCATTAAATATGTATATTGGGGGAAATATTATACAGTCGGTGCGAGTCACACACTCTGTTCAGGGTTACATTAGCTATATGCTATTTAAGTTTAGTTTAAGTTTTATTTCTTTCCAGTTCATAATTTTAGAGCTTCAACTTGAAGGAGAACTCCGGTCAATTTTAACATTGAGCTCATTTTTTTGAAAATTTGGAGTGCTGTCAGTACAGAGAACAACGACCAAAATCTGTGTTGCCTACACCGTGTTATCCTCTTTTTAAAATTTGCATCCTGTTGACTTAAACGGGGCAAGTTTTAAACCTGCTTTTAGCCTCTTGACGAGTTCACGCGCATAGGTTTAGTTACCTATGATCACGCGCGTGAACTCGACAATCGACTACTTTAGACTCCGACCGAAAACAGGATGTAAACAGGTATGTGCGCTGACTGAATTAACGTAACTTATTAACATCTTTCACATCTACTGCAGTCAGATTCACCGTGTTCACTCTGAAGGAATCACTCACATGGCTGGTGCACTTGTAATGACACATGAAGGATGTTAAGAGGCTAAAAGCAGGTTTAAAACTTGACCGATTTAAGTCAACAGGGTGCAAATTTTAAAAAGAGGATAACACGGTGTAGGCAACACCGATTTTTGTCGTTGTTCTCTGTACTGACAGCACTCCAAATGTAAAAAAAAATTAGCTCAATGTTAAAATTGACCGGAGTTCTCCTTTAAACTTATTGCAGTTTATTGCAAGGTAACATTTCTAATTTTCATAAATTTCAACGAATATTATAGGCCCCACATTAAAAGGCCACCCCATAAAAATAAAGTTTGATTTGCTACAAATTCACAGCTTTTGGGTCTTCTTTTCCTGACAGGCCATGTCATGATGATACATTAACATTTCAGCACTTCGTGAAGACAGCGACATTACTAGCCTAGTTCTGAGCCAAATGGCTAACTCAATCCTGTATGTCACTCAATGAGTTGATTAATCATCCCGTGCTGATATGGTTGATTATCTGAACGTGCTCCTCCTGAACTTTGTTATATATTATTTAAATATAATGAATGAATTTAAGGGATCGCATAAAGGGAAATTAAGGGATATTTATGCGCAAATGAGCTGGGCATTTATGTGATCCCTAATCCCCGTTAGACATCTGAAATTATTTGACTCAGACATTTTTCTGGTCTCTGATAATGGGAGGGGCGAGCCAGACTACATCACACTGTTTGTAAAGCGGCTCACGCTGAAAATAACAGCAACAGTTTGTCACATTTAGCTTCAAACAATGTTTAAAAAACTGGTATGAATTTGACGCCACTTTGTAGCACATTTACAACAATATTTGTCAACTTAGAGATATTTTAAATAGTTAACTTAAATCTAAATGCTAAAGCTAAATGCTAAATCTAAATGCTAAATCTAAATCTAAATAACTAATATGCAAATTCAAAATGCCGGTAACCGGAAGTGCCAAAATAAAAGCTCGAGGAGGTCAGTGTGTGTTTATAGTAGGTCTCTCTTATCTGACACACTCAGTTCAGTTCATGGAGTCTCTCCTAACGAGCTGATGATCTGGTTCAGGTGTTAAATAAGGGAGACATACAAAATGTGCAAAGCAGCGGGTCCGAGGATGGGATAGCTATCCGATCATGAAGACCAGGTGTAATGCCCTCCGAAACGCATTCGAGACGGATTTGAATCCGATCACTCAAACCACTTCAGGAGGAGATCTGAGACGCATTCCAGACGAAACTGGACAAGTGTAAATGCATCTGGTTGTTGAAACCACATTATGTAAATGTTACTCCTCCCAAAAATGCTAAAAAAATAAAATAAACGTGTGAGAGCGTTTTATAGGCTATATCAGAGAATGTCTATATGTAATGTAATATCCAGATATGATGACGCTACTGGAACACGCATCACAGTTAAGAAGCTGAGAATCTCTTCATTAAGCCAACGTGCTATCGCAAATCAAAGTGAAAGTAATACGCTTAACACACAATCATCATCATTAAAAGTAGAGAAACGAAATGATCTTACCACTGTTGCCGCTCTCTCTTATTGCGGTCTTTGATTTTGAAATTAGCTGATGATCAATAAAATGCAGCTCATATCTGTTGCTTTCGGTGACGTGCACTCCATTAAATCTGCATATAGCGCGGGAACTGAAGATCGGATTTAAATCCGTTTCGCAAAAACACATTTATGTGACCAAGTGTAAATGGAATCGTTTTGATAAATCAGATAGCTATCCGACCTGAGAAAACGCATGAAGTGGCCAGGTGTAAACTGTCGCAACTCTCATATTGAACGGCTCTGGCACCGCATACCCACTGCACAGTGTGAAACAGGCGTCAACCCTTCCAATATAAAAGTCTTCTCTATTAACTGACTACTCTTCTTCTTTCAGGTTTTAAATGGCAGTTGGCAACTCTATTGACTGACTCAGATAATATTACAATTTATTTATTTACAAAGTTCATATCTTTCACTGGTCACCTGTTCTATTGTTCATGCATTTCTTCAGGCTGCGTAATGAAGTTAAAGAACATGGATCTCACCTGTGGTTCCTGGAGCAGCTTCTGTTGTGCTCAAGCATCCAGACAGACACAATAACACAGCGCAGTACACTCGAGCTGTCATCCTCTCCAATTACGGTCATACAATAAACTGCTGGAAAATCATACTTGTCTCAGGACGAGAGCATATTTAAGTTAGCGCTCAACCAATGGCGTGAGTTTGGGGCGGGATGATCTGTTTTGGAGAACAATAGAACACGTCCGCATGTTTTAAAAAGTTCCAATGAGGTCAGAGAGTTATGATGCAAGACAAGCTCCAGGCTATGATGCCAATCGGGAGAGCTCTAGGCTATATGAATATGATGCCAAACGGGTTTTTTTTTCTTCCAGAATACACAAACTAGTTTTCAATGGTCTCAAAGAAGTATAATACTTTTCCTAACACCAGGGGTGGGGAACGTTGATCCTGGAGGGCCACTGTCCTGCAGAGTTTAGCTCCAACCCTAATCAAACACACCTGAAGCTAATCAATGTCTTCAGGATTACTAAAGTTGCAGGCAGCCAAAACATTTTTTCAGGGTTGGAGCTAAACTCTGCAGGACAGCGGCCCTCAGGATCAACGTTCCCCACCCCTGCTATACACAATAGTTTGATTTAGATTATATCCAATACAATCTCACCGGACAGTCTTTTATGACAGTGTGTGGGTTGGCCAGTTTAGGCACTACATTCAATCCCAAATCTGAAACTAATCTCTTGCGAAATGATTATTTTCCCTAAAGTAAACTAAATGGAAACCCCTCATTTGTGTATGGAGTTTTAGAGGGCAGCTTTCCCCCAAAGGAATTTTGAAAGAAAGAGAAAGTTTTTCGACTATTCCTTATTCGTTGAATTTAACCCTTAGTAGCCTATATATATATATATATATATATATATATATATATATATATATATATATATATATATATATATATATATATATATATATATAACTACTGGTCAAAGGTTTTAGATCGGTAAGATTTTTTTATGTTTTTAAAAGAAATGAATTTTCAGCATCATTACTCCAGTCTTCAGTGTCACATGATCCTTTAGAAATCATTCTAATATGCTGATTTTATGCTAAAAAAAAAATCATTATTATTTTCAGTGTTGAAAACAGTTGAATTTTTTTTTCAAAATTCTTTGATGATTAGAAAGTTCAAAAGAACATTTTAGAATATTTTCTAACATTATAAATGTCTTTACTGTAACTTTTGATCAGTTTAACTATACAGTTTTTAGTATTGATTTATTTTATTTCTTTCCCCCAAAAATTAAATAAAAATTCTTACTGACCCCAAACTTTTGAAGGGTAGTGTTTAATATTACAAAAGCTTTCCATTTCAGATAAATGCTGTTCTTTTGAACTTTCTATTCATCATAGCATCATGAATTAAAAATATAAAAAACTGTTTTCAACATTGATAATAATCATAAATGTTTCTTGAGCATCAAATCATCATATTAAAATGATTTGTGAAGGATGTCATCCTTGTGACACTGTAGACTGGAGTAATGATGCTGAAAATTCAGCTTTGATCACAGGAATAAATTACACTTTACTGTATATCCACATAGAGAACAGCGGTTTTAAATTGTAATAATATTTCACAATATGAATGTTTTTGTTTGTATTTTTAATCAAATAAATGCAGCCTTTGGTGAGCAGAAGAGACTTCTTTTAAAAACATTAAA
This sequence comes from Rutilus rutilus, assembly GCA_021464565.1. NCBI lineage: Eukaryota > Metazoa > Chordata > Actinopteri > Cypriniformes > Leuciscidae > Rutilus > Rutilus rutilus. The sequence goes on from JAJAQA010000017.1 coordinate 33,623,770, forward strand.
AATCTTACCGATCTAAAACTTTTGACCGGTAGTAGCAGGGTGCGAACTACGGGGGAGCTAGGGCTCGAGCTAATAAGACATGGGCTCCCCTGAAAACGTCATTTGTGAAATTTTGGGGGGTCTCAAAAAATATTGACAATGTGTTATTTTGACGTGCAATTTCAGTTTTGTGTAATGTGATCATCGTGGATTATTATGTGTAAAATAGCAAAAATATCATTCATTCATGCAGGACGGCGATTTAAACTCACTTCAATAAAGATAGCCTAACTATTCTTGTCATGAGCATCAAGGTGTGGTGGCGCTGCGGAGCAAATTCCACTCATATTAACGCACAGATTCGTCGAAAAATATATAAACGAGTCCTTGATCTGCAAGCAAAGTCCTTGAAATCCATTCTGTGTTAAGGTAAGGCATGTTTTTCCCCAAATGTGCTGTGGCTGGTTTGTTATAGGTCTGCATGACTCTCGATGTCTTAGGCCTAATTGAACGGAGGAATTATGGTATTCTTCTGTAGCCCGACGAATGATTTAACCGTTGTTCATGTGAACTCAAATACAGCCTATTTATAGACTATTTGTTGGTGGATGTTTGCTGTTTGACATCAATTCGGGTCGATAAAGTATAATAGGGCAAATCCTGTATAGTGATTTATCCTATATAGTGCTTGCATAAAGCAAGTAGTGCATACACTTATTGTGACTTGTAGCTGTTATATATCTGTCGTTCAGGAACGATCCATGTGCGTCTGTCACGTGACAGATGAACGAATCTCTGGGAAGAACATCAATTATTCCCTGTTTCTAACTCTATCAGAAAGAGAAACAGAGAGATCTTCTGTGTGAAACGACAGATGAAGCACATGATGGAGAAAGCGGAGAATAAAAGTGATTCTGTCATAAACTCATCATCATAATCACAGGCTGCTTTATGATATTAAAGCTGGAAGCGTCACAGAATTCACTGGAACTAAAGAGATCTTGATTCTGATCAAACCATTCAAACCTTCAGAATAATATCAAAACAGCAGAAGTCATATTTTATAGTGACGCACATTTGACATCTTTGTGTTTGACTTCAATAATGATTCCCTTCAAATTACAACTTGTTGATTTTCATATTCCCTGATGAACTGAAATCTGGAAGTGTTTTCATTTGTTGCTGTAAAACACATTTTCATCTGTAGCTTCTTTAACTCTGCTGTGATTCTGATGATCTCCTGTAGAGGGAGACACGAGACTGCAGGACAGGGGCAAAGGGCAATCTGGAGCCGCTTTATTTCACATGTTGAGTTTTATTTTCACTTTTACGTTTATTTAGTGCTTACACATACTGTGACAAAGTAACGTCCATACATCAGAAATATACAGATAATACAATCATGAGTTACAGTGGTTAACGGCACATATTCATTATGGCAGAAACAATGAACACATTAAAGATGATTACAGTATCTTACAGTATATTATCTTACAGTATTGTACAGAATTGTTCAGACTACAGTATATAGATGATGATGATGTGTTGATTCATCAGCCAATCAGTGATGACATGATGTCATTTCCCTGCAGCTCTAGAGTCGGTCATGTGACATTTCCAGCTCAGGTGAAACTATTAAAGCTCTTGCAATGCTTGCCTCATATTTTCATCATCACTCATTGTCTGGGTTGAGTAAGTTGCGGTTACGCTATTTCAGAATTTAGTTGCCTCATTTTGCATATTCAAAGGTCATGCCTGGCAGCTTGTCTCTGTTTAAACAGCTGATAGTTGTACAGAAGGATGAGCTGTTTTTAAAGCTGTTGTAAAGGCGAGGATACACAGGGCAACCTTTTGAGCGATGTTGCTGGGCAATGTAGCTGCGTGATTGTTGCTTGGACACTTTCCCATTGCGAATGGGCAACAAATTTCCATGCTATGCGCAGGGAGTTCTTGCCCAGAACAGAACCATACCACCAATCCAAACTGTATGCTAATTGTCAATCGTATTTGACGGTAGTGGTCCTGACAGAAACTTGCTGTTAGAAACTTTTAGCAGTTTGGCACTTGTTTCAATGATTCACAAACAAACGTACTGTTGCCTGGTCCTTCTGTTTTTTGTTGTTTTTCTTATAAGAATGTGCAATGTTATGAAACTCATGAAACTCAGCACTTCTGTTTTTAACATTAGTGGAGTTTTAGCACTTGTTGTAAGGATTTAAACAACTGTACTGTGGCCTATTGCCACATAAGGGCAATATGCTGGATATTTATGTGGCCAATTATACAATGTGAGTTTTAACATGTCTACAGAAAGGGTGTTGTACCCACAACCAAAACTGACTGTTATTAAACATGTTCGCTTTTTTTTTTTTTATTGCAGTCATTAAAGGTAAGATTAAAACAAAGTCATTTCTGCATGTATTTGAAAGACGTTTAACAACCTCTCATACTGTCAATTAAATACTGCTGTATTTGTTTAACTAGTAGATTAAGATGGATAAATTAAATAAATAAGAAATCAATAATTTAAGTAGAAGTAACATAATTAAATAGGGGTGGAATTACTCATTTTTTTTAAACTCACGTAACTATATAAAATTAAGTTCAACTTAATGCATTTGTTTAAATGTAGATAAAATCAATTGAGTGCAACCACTTATGATAAAAACTTTTGATTAATTTCAACGAATCATTTTTTTTTCAGTATACATAATTACAGGATCACTATTGTTAACTTCACTAAAAAGATTCAGAAATCCAATGCTATACTGTGAACTTTACCAATAGGAAAAACTCTGGAAATTCTCTACATATTATAAAATACTGCTGTGCAAAAACACACAAACACAGTAGTCGACTGACAAAGTACAAGGAGGCACAATCTCTTCCTCATTGCTTTAAACCCATAATTGCAACTTTAGTTAAATTTTTTTTCGGTAACATGCAAACTGTAACAATTAGAGGCCTTTCACTCAAAACATGTTTTCCATTCCATTGATTTTCTATGTATACACACGCTAAATAGACGTGTTTTAGGCCGTGTCGTGTCGTGTCGTGTCGTTTTTTTTTTGTTGTTTTTTTTTGCACTGCCCTCAAAAAAAAATTGTCCTGGAACAAATAATAGATTATTAAGATAAAAAATTACCCGTGCAAAACTATTTATACCTCATGTGTAACCACCAAAGATACATTAGACGCCATGGCAGATTCTTGAAGGACTGTTCTCGGAGGGTACGGCCGATGACGGCCTGGAGCTCAGAAAACGTTGAAGACATTTTTAAGCTATCTTTACAAACTAACACCATACTTGAAGTTTAATAAGCAACATTTTTACCTAAAAATATCCTAAAAGTACATTCCAATAACATAAAAAATTGGGAATGTGTAAAATTACGCGCGCGTGCAACGTAGACCTATATGTGACGGTTGGTCACTGTGAACATTGTCTGTGGAAGACGTGTTCTGAACCTGAGCAATTTATATTCTTAGTACAGTCAACCAATGGTTTATTGTAATAAATAGTAATACATAATATGAAATATTATTTACTGTACAAATCGATGGAATGATAAACTTCTTGAACTCACTCGCACTGCATGAAGCTGGAACGTCTGGAAACATCGGCAAAGAAATAATCTGTGCATTTATGCGCGTGCGCAGAGAACCAACTTATTTTTTTTACTGACTTTAATTTATTCACATAGCTCGGTTCAAAACACATATTCAACATATTATTAAAATCAACAACTAAATTTAAATGAGCAAAATTTCATTATGCTTAATTTAACTGGGGCCATAATCATTTTTTTCAGTGCACTGACGTAGTTTTAAAGCTACTGGTGTCCATTTTTTTTGGCCTTCAAAACCTTAAAATGCACATGTCGATATAAGGAAAATCTAAATTTTCTCGGGAGGGCATGGCCCCAAACCCCCCAAGCAAGATCATTTTGGGACCTCAGTATTTATAAAACCCTGCGTTGGCCCTGCACCCGTAAAGACAGTGATGCAGTGATCCCTTCAATAGTTGTCCAATTTTCATGTGTGGATGGACTAAGGAATGATCACTCAAAACATAATTATTTAGTTGTCTCTTCATTTAGTCCGTTGGCCAGTATTAACTGCAAAAACTGCACCTCTACTGTGGCTAATATTAATATCATAATGATCCTTTCTCCGTGAAGTCAAGCAGCAAATACTATTTTGCGCATTATCACTTAACTTTTATATGGCCCATTTTATGGTGATCTAATATGCAAGACTAGTCTTACTACATGTCACTGTTTATAACACGGAGCGTTCATCCTTTGCTGGGACGCTTAAAAAGATATTGGGGGCATAAATTAAGAGTATACCCACTTCTCCAGGCACCACTACAAAGACCTAACATCAAATTATTTTCATTGTAACTGAATGTGAGAGTATCTGCAGTATTTAATAGTAGTATTTACTCTAGGGGCCCTATTTTAACGATCTGAAACGCAAGTAACTTTGTGGGCGGGTCTCGGGCGCTGTTGCTATTATACCGGCGGGATAAATGACTCTTGCGCTCGACGCAAATCTAAAATGGGTTGGTCTGAAGTAGCTTCATTATTCATAGGTGTGGTTTGGGCGTAACGTGAAATAAACCAATCAGAGCGACATCTCACATTCCCTTTAAGAGCAGGCGCGCTTCACAGCCGAGGAGACCGACGTTCTCGTCAGGGCCGTAAAACACAGAGAAGTGACATTGGGGATGGAGAAACACACCCAAATTAGCTTTGGTTAATCAGGCGTATAATAATTTGGGCAAATGTGTAAGCTAGATTTATGCCTATTTTTTCACATCTTCATGGACACAACAATGATTTCCCTCGTGCGTTAATATTTTTCCTTGTAATAATGTATGGTTTTCTAAAAATGAAAACGGCTTCTTCTGTGTAGATGAGGGTTAGGGTTATGCGCGTTGTGCACACGCTACATTGATTATGGCCAAGCATGCGCCCTTAAAATAGCATATGAATAACATGCGCAATGCGCCACTGACTTTAGACGAGGTTTCTCCTGGTCAGTGGAGGAATTGTTTTCTAAACCTGCAAAATAACACCAGGGAACGTTTGCGCCGGATCACGCCTCCTCTTTTTGCTGAACCGCCCCCGGGAGCGCAAGCTCATTTCCTAACTTACCGACGTGCGTCTGTGGAGGGAAAAGTCTGCTGTGCGCGGGTGCAAAATAGGAATGATACATGTGTACAAAGTCACAGGTGTACAAAGTCAATTGCGCTGGGTGCAAGATAGGGCCCTGTGTCTGTTCCGCTTTGTTAAATAAATAAGTTCTTAGTAAGTTATTTTTTCTTTGTTAATAAGTCGTTGTAAGTGAGACTGCTTCATATTCAGAATCAGATTTGAAAATAGCACGAACCCCTTGAGCAGGTTTCGAGTGTCATGACCTTCGGTAGTAGTAAATAAAAAAAGAAATAGACTTAGCCCTCACACTGTTGAACAAGTCCTGTTCCCTATTTAAAAACAGTTACACGAGTAGTTATACGACCAAGTATGGTGACACAAAATAAAACGTGGCGCTTTTTTAAGCGGGTTAAAAAGGATAACTATAATGTATGGCGGAATAGCACTTTTGGGAGTACTTCGACTCGGCGCAGTAAAAAGTCACGCCTGATCCTCTTCCTCTCAAGGATTCAATTTCATATTCCACAAGTGCTAAATGTTGTGTTTTTCTCACAGCAAAATCTTAGATCAGATCTTTGAAATCAAGCTGTCTTGTTTTGATCTGAGATAGTTCTTTACTTGGTTAAGCTTACTGAAGGCTCTCTCTCCACTTGCAACGCTCACAGGCAAGTGCAAAATATGCGCAAGCCAATGCACACTTCGCTGAAAATCTGGAGCTACATCTTGTAGATTTTATTCAAAAGCTCAAAATTCAAAAGCTCATTGAGCTCAAAGCTCATTTGAGCTTTTTATTCAAAAGCTCAAAAGCTAAAAATCACTTAGTGAATAATAAGTTTAACACACCAGAAAGAAACTTGGAAATGATCTAAAACAGCGGCAGGATCATTGAATCTGTGATTTGAACTCAAATCATTTCATGAATGAATCATTCAGACTGGTTTTATCAACAGGTTTCTCCTCCTTATTGAAATGGACCGACTCAAATGATTCATTCATGAACTGGACATAATTACAACTTATTTCATTAACTCTACCAGGATAATTAAGCCAGATGTATATGACTAGTAGTACATCGTAAATTTTTATCGATTCCTCACAGAAAGTGGTACCAAGGCTTCGGCCTGAATATACATCACTGGGCTAGTTTTATTGTGGCTTGGTGATTTTCTGTCTTTTTTGAAGCTCAGTGGCACGGGCACACCCCTATTTAAAATGATACCAAACATTAAAGGGAAACAACAATAGATACAAGATGCATCATATGTGGTATATAGGCATTCTTAGTTTCGGTGTGTCCTATGCTCTTTCTGTGAGATCTTCTCTGCAGATCACATAGTAAGTTTTATTGTTTTGTTGCAGGGGGTTTGATCTCAACTTTTGCCTTAGCAGGAAAACCAAGTTTTACAGGCCTCCCCTGGCCCTTTGGGGCAAATTCGGATGGGCCACTTTTGGACATTTCATGTTTTGTTCTGGACATTTTTGACATTTCATGAGTCGATGATTGACCAGGACTCCAGACAGGGTTAGCCTTAAGGTGAAAGCACTGCAAAATGCACCTCTGTGACACCTTTATGTGTGGTGTACTGCGCTGAGTGGATCGGTAGCATCTGGACAGGATGTCTGTGATCCTGTTGATCGGGTTTGCTTCTACCTGTACTCGGTTGTGGTGGCATTCAGTCTGTAGAATGACTTTTTGCACCAAGTCTGTTGTGTTGGTCTGTGTCCTCCTCATTAATCTTAACTGACCCTCTGAGAAGTCCTTGGTCACCTCTAAGCAGAAGCTTTGGTTTGCCGGGCAGGTCAGATCTCCACAGGTTAATAAATCACTTCACTGATGACGTTCACTCCATTACGTACGAAACACCTGGACAACTTCTGAACGATAATGCAATAATTGCACACTGATGAATTTGTTTTTATTGTAAGATGAGAAGGGAGTTGTTAGATAAACACAAGAACATAAAATAACACATGATGAACTCATGTGCGAGCAGTAAATAAGGTCTCCTTTTCAGAGTCATATATTTAGTGAGCTCATTTGATCACCATAGTCTTCACTTCGACTGCCATATGGTAGTGGAATTTAGACTTTGTCTGGATGAATTAAAGGAAAGGTAGCAAAATAACAATAAAATGTTCAATAACTAGTATATTAACCAGCAGTATGCATAATTAAAATATAAAACATAATTAAATATAGAAATAAAATTGTCTATATTAGTTGTTTTAATTGCAAATCATTAATGCAAACCTAAAGTTTCAATGAGGTCAATTAGAGAATACGATTTACAGAAACAGAGATTTAAAATCCCTAGTTTAGCTTTTGCAATCATCCTCTGTGCATTTGATGTACAGGCTATAGCCCCACTCAATAATGCAGGTCTGACTGGGAACTGTGTGGTTGATTGATAGAAATGACTGCATTCCAACTCTAAATTTGAATTGTCATTAGTCATATTTTGTGGGTCCTACTAGTTTACAACAATGCGAATGACTGGACATAATAAACATTTTATAAAAAGAGACCAGTTGCATTGCATTTGAATGTGGAATTTGAATGATTAGAAATTACATTAATTGATGTGTGACTATGCACATGTCCAATGCACATTACAGTGTTTTACATACAGGAAGTTGCCAAGACTTTAACGCTGTAAAATTGTTTGACACAAGTGAGGAGAAATTATGAATGGCCTGGATAGTCCTATGATCTATGCCAGGTAGAGATGTTGTAAAGTTGTAGGTGTCAGGGTGTGTTCTGTATCTTTGTGCATAGGAGATGTGTGGTGTCTACCATAATCTGTGGTGTATAATTCAGTTCCGGAGCTACACCGGGAGGCCATGGAGCTGCAGTATGAGTGTTATGAGGTGTGAATTGCCCCTTGAATTATCTCCACACCCATCTCCTACATTTCAAGATGTGTGTGTCCTGGCTGATGCCTGGATCAGACCAGAGGACACTGCCAAACCTGTTGCCCTCTCCACTAACTTCACTTTCTCACACACCACTTGCCTGACCGGAAGAGGTGGAGGAACTGGTCTGCTCATCTCAAACAATGTTATCCTTTACCACCTCTGTGTGACAACAGCTCATTCAGACATCTCACATTCAATTACTATCACTAGTCCTATTAAAATCCATTTTGTAGTTGTTTATCGTCCCCCAAGTTAAGCTTGGCAGTTTCTTGGAGGAGTTTGATGTGCTACTCTCATCCTTCCCTGAGGATTGTAGCCTACTCCTCTCGTAGTTCTTGAAAACTTTACCATCCACCTAGAAAAGCCTCAGGCTGCTGATTTCCACACTCTGCTTGCCTCATTCGACCTCAAACGAGTATCTACTGCGGCTTCACAAATCAGGTAACCAATTGGAGCTTATTTACACCCATTACTGCTCCATTGACCATACACTGGTCACTCCACTGCACACCTCAGATCACTTCCTCCTCACTCTTAACCTCAACCTGCCTCAGAACCAGCACACACTCCTCCACGTCACTTTTTGGCGAAACCTACGCTCCAAAATGGTTCAAGTCATATCTCTCAGGTCGGTTTTAGGGTGACGTGGAGGGGTGAGGTGTCTACGTCGCAACATCTAGCAACTGGAGTGCTTTAGTGCTGGGACCGCTTCTCTTCATCTACATATCATCACTAGGATCTGTGATTCAGAAACATGGCTTTTCCTATCAATGCTACGCTGATGACACACAACTCTACCTCTCATTTCAGCCAGAGGATCCGACGGTAGCTGATCGTATCTCTGCCTGCCTGACAGACATTTCTGGCTGGATGAAGGACCACCACCTTCAACTAAACCTTGCAAAGACAGAGCTACTTGTGGTCCCGGCAAATCCAATACTTTGGCACAACTTCAGCTGGGTTCGTCATCCATAACTCTATCAAGATCAGCCAGGAACCTTGGAGTTGTGATTGATGATTAATTGAACTTCCAACAAATACTTGACAAATGTATTCACAACCTTGCAACTAGCTTATTGTACTTCAATATATAAAGCAATTCTTCCTTTCCATTTAACTTTTGGCCCGCAACAATAGAATAATAACAAACAAAGAAAGAAAATTGTTTAGCTTTTAACATCTTTTACATGACACTGTTTCTTCTCATGGGCATATATTAAAATAAAATAAATAATCAACTACACTATTTCAGTATAAAATAATTTCAGTCCTCCTTATGTTCTTGTATACTTTCCTTATGTGGGCTTCTAGGTCTCTGGCCCCTTTATTTGACACTGACACGTACGTGCCAGCTTTGCAGGTCTCTGCAGGTCATTTTGCTTTACACGGATCCCAAAAGAGACGAAAACACAGGAATTTTCTCTGTAATCATCTGAGAATTCACATTTGGCCTTTTTTTTTTACGCTGTTCAGGAGCCATGTGCCACTGTTGACAAGCAAGGGCTGCTCTGTCTCTTTGCTGTTGCCGTGGTGCTGAAGGTAATGACTAATGATTGAGATGCAGTTTGACCAATGATTGCGTGTACATGACCGACCGACCAATGGTGGCATGAGAGAAGGTGGGACCTAAAGCAATGCAGAAACAGCAACTCTAAAAAGCAAAAGCCAAATCCCAGACATTTTGGACGATCTAGAAATCACGGCCAGATGCATTTCTTCAGGTCCAAAAAGAGGACATGCCCGGGAAAAATAGGACGTATGATCACCCTACTTTACATGCTTTTAAATGCAAAACTCTGCAGATTCACTTTATTTTGATTAATTACATTGATTAACAATCCAAATGTAGTTGTATAAGTTACTATTATACAAACCAAAGGACAGGCTGTCACAATTGTGTTCTGTTTAGTTTGTCTTCATTGGACTTATCCGCCTGTCATCACATCACGTGTCGTCTTCTCTGTCTTAATCCGTACATCCTTATCACCTGTGTGTTAAGTTAATCATCCTCATCTGTATCACCTATTAATCAGTGTCATCTGTGTATGTATTTAAGTTCCTTCTGTTCAGTCTGTCTTGTCCGTTCTCAGTTCTATTAAAGGGATACTCCACCGATGAATGTGTATTTAAACTGGGTCATTTATGTAGACGAAATGTGAAATTATTTTTGAATTTGGAGCTTTCTAGACTGAGAAAAGCCAGAAAATGTATTTTTGGCTCATGTGGATGAAAGACAACAACTCCCAGAATGCACTTGCTTCGCTGCTCTACGAGGCCACTCCCAAGCCACGCCTACCGGTTAGAGAGCAGTTGTAAACAATAAAGCTAAGCTAAGTTACTAGTCTCCGTGAGTCTGCCCGGGTTTTTGAGATTGCATATCGCACAAAATGTCCAGGCTTCGGCTTTTGCGTTCTACAGTCGCCATTCATCATGTTTACTGTGGCGAGCAGGACGAGACTAGGGTCGCGGGAGAACGAGCGAGGCCGGTGGCGTGATTACTGATGACTGACACCTGTGAGACGCACTGGTCTCGTATCTCTCAAGGAGGAGCGGGTATTTTAGCAATGGTAAAACGCACATCAACCAATCACGCCACCGGCCTCGCGTCTTTCTCCCGCAATGAATGGCGACTGTAGAACGCAAAAGCCAGTGGCATGTACTTTCCATAAGATCATCTCTCAATGCAAATCCAACTAGCTTTTAGGCTAACTGAAATAAAACCATGCCAATCTCTAGGTATGGTGAAGGCTATGTGATGATGTGGGGCTATTTTAATTCCAAAGGCCAAGGGAACTTTATCAGGATGCATAGTATCCTAAAAAAAACTAAAAAAAAAAAAAAACTTAAAAATAAAAATCTGCCTGCCTCTATGGGAATTTAACATAGGGGTGTCCAAACTTATGCACCCTGTATTTTAAGGAAGAACATTTATTTATTTACGATACATTATTCATTCACAAAGAAAACTGGTGTCTTTAAAGGTTGGATTTTTCCTATTTTTTTAAATGAAGGCATTAAGTTCAATTTCCAAAAGATGATTTTTTATTCCTCTTTTAAGTCAACTTTAGTATGGGTGCCTAAACTTATGCATAGCACTGTCTATCTATCTATCTATCTATCTATCTATCTATCTATCTATCTATCTATCTATCTATCTATATAATATTTGTCCAAAGTTACTAGTGACTTGAGTAGTTTATTCACTGGATTTTTTTTTATTTGTTATTTTTTACTCTTACTCAAGTAACTATTAAGATTATTACTTTTACTTTGAGTAAATATTTCTATGAGTACTTTCACTAGAGTACAGTTTTTGGATACTCTACCCACCTCTGCGGCCCTGAGAAGAGATCTCAACATCACACACTGTGCTCAGGTTTTTCTCTTTAGCTAGAGAAACTGGATCGCTCACATTTGTCTCTCAAGATTAGATAAGATCTCAACATCTCAGGTTTTTCTCTTTAGCTAGAGAAACTGGATCGCTCACGTTTGACTCTAAAGATTAGAAAAGATCTCAACATCACACACTGTGCTCCTAAACTAGAGACTACAGTGGTCTGATATTTGTCCCTTCCAAAGTTTCAAACAAGATCTTAGCAACATCACACACTGTGCTCAGATTTTTCTCCTTGCCTAGAGATTCTGGTGGTCTCATATTTGTCTCCTCTAAAGTTTATTAGAGATCTTACAGTTTTTCTCAGTCGCTTTGGTGCATTTCTCACATCACTATTTACATTTGCACAACAGTTAGTTCAACCTCCACAACATTTAGTCATTTGTGCACATCATAGTAGCAGTTTCTCATTCCTTCCAACAAATTGCAAATGCTTTTGGACATGCATCTATTGCTTTCATACAACTCTCTGCTGTTTTATAACATTATCATTTGCTTATGTCATGTCAGTCAAAATTAACTATACTTGTGAATGATGAATAGTCATTCCATATAAAACTAATAGTCCTCATTTCATTGCTTGAGTCATTACATACAAAAATGTTGAACTAGTTGTCAAAATCTGTCATTTAAGAAAAACAACAACAAAAAAAATGCTGAAAAAGTCTCCTAAATTGAACAATTTGCAATTGAGCAAGAGATGATATTCGCTGGGATGTAGATGAAATTATGTGACCAGACAGAGAGGAACGTCTGGATGTGCATGAATGATTACAGTCCTATGTATGTTGTATGTTCAGTTCCAATACAGTATATAGGCCTACTGCAATATTGTTTACAGTTGTGCACAGCTCTACCCAAAGGGGGTTTATGTTTGTTGTAAATAATGGTGTATTTTTTCTTTTGCACAATGCTGTGAACAAATTAGAATTGCAAAGAGCATATGCAGTAAAAATGTGAAACATTTGTGTCTTGTACTCAGTTACCTCATACATACAGTAATGTGTAACTTTACTGTATTTTTCAAATGGCTGTGCAAATAGTATTTAGTGCTGTATTGAGCATTTTCAGGTAGTGTCACCAAGATCTGACTTTTATCATTGGAAAACATTTACAGAGTAAACTGTCATAATGAAAACATGACAAAGCCATTTGACTATCTTGTTCATAAACGATGGTGTCAGGACTTTTCATTTTGATGACACTGACACATTCATTGACATAAATACTTGCTTTTGAGGAATGAGCTATCCATTTTGAGCAAGTGACACGCTTTTGCAGGTTATCAACTAGGTTTTGCAGTTTGTACTAATTGTTTTGAGAACTGCATTAACTATTGTGCAAATGTAAATAGTGTTATGAGAAATGCACCAAAGCGACTGAGAAAAACTGTAACTTTACAAATCAAATGTCTCAGTATGAACTCAAACATTTATACCATATAATATGTATTAATAATCAAATTAGTCAAGGATTGAGTCATAAGCAATTTAATGTGCCTTTGCTTTAAGCAAAAAAAGCTCCAGGGTTAAGATTTCTGTAAGTCAGTTTTGATAAAAGCATCGGGTACATTACTATTTCCAAGAACAAATGATGTGCCCAATGCACATAAACTGTACAGCTCTATTCTCTTATTGTGTGTACAAAAAACAGAACCTTATTTCTGCATAACTTCATTCATCATTCTTAATATAGGCTTTCAAAAGCCAGTTGCATAGGGGTGTCGCAATATACCGGTATTGACGATAATCGTGATATTCAAAGCATGAAATATCGACATCGTGTTAATTTAGAGCAATACAATATACCGGTATTGGTGATATTAGCGTTTTCTATACGCAGCGCTCGTCCGCGCCCGCGCAGCTAGAGTGAAACACTCTGTCCACACACACGTATTAACAACAGAGTTCTTCGGCTTCAAAGAAAACAGCACCTTAGAGGTGGTCGCACACCGGACGAGAAGCGCAGCGCCACGTCTTTAAAATTCGAACACATTCTGAGTGTACACACACCGGACGAGAAGCACAGCGCGGTTCTATTCGGCGTCTGTCCGCGGCGCCCAGCAACGGCTCAGGACCGTGTTCAAAATCCTGCCGCGACACAGAGCGCAGAAAAAGTGTTCAGATCACAGACTCAGCAACTATTGTATTTAATTGTACAGTATAATCATAACATAGTACAGACATTATCTCAATTCCATAATGTCCTTAAACATAATGATATTGCTGGCCATAAACTGAGAAAGTGTGCGTCCGGTGTGACTCGATACCTCGGAGTTGTCATAGACGTGACGCGGCTATTATTTTACTAGTCATCATGGAATGGGAAACGTGACATTAACTGTTAACAGGCGGTTTCTGTGTTCATATATTTAATAAAGGGTGATTATTAAAATTAAGAACCCCATTTTCTTTACTCATCTTATTTTTGTATTTGTATTTGCACTTGATTATTTTATTCAAATCTGCTATCTGCATGACTTTATTGGCGCCAGTGCAACAACAGGTTTAAGAGCTTTTCAGTTCTTCAGGAAACATTCAGACAGTGTTTGGCTTCAGTTTGAAACCAGATAAACTTCACATGCTTGTCTTCCTTCACAAAAATTTGCCATAGATTGAGTAGGCTACGCAAGAAGTAAAAATGCATGTGCCTTGTGTTTATCAGTATCCTTATGTTTGTTGGGTAAAAAAGAAAAACTATATAAACAAAGTAAAAAATTAATTTGACTGATAACTTGATGAATATGCAAGTTATCCCCCCCCCCCCCCATAGATTCTATAGATATCGCGATATATCGATATCGTGAATTCTTTTGGCCACAATAACCGTGGTGTGAAAAATCTAACATCGTGACAGCCCTTAAATTCGCGCCATGGCGGATTAGTTATTTACATGACTAAATTTGCAAGCGGAAAGACTGAACACGTCTCCAGAGCGCAAACGGATCTGCTCGTGAGGTTAAAGTGTGCTGACAGACCATCTATTGGACAAGCCGAATACCACCATATCTTTATTTACACAATATTAATCTTTTACATTGTAATCCTTTTATTTTTAATATTTGGTTAGTTTGTGTGCTGAGGCGCGTCACTGTGTGTGTGTAATAAACTCAAAAGTTAAAAGTGTAATTGATGATATTGCTCCTGTGAAAGTCAGGAAGAAGAATGGCAGACAAAAAGCACCTTGGAGAAACTCAACAGCAGTGCAAAATATGAAAAGACAATGCAGAAAAGCAGAGCGCATGTGGCGGAAGACTAAACTTGTAGTCCAGAATAACATCTACAAAGACAGCCTTCATGCTTTCAATATGGCACTAGGCAAAGCTAGACAGACTTTCTTCTCAAATATTATAAACAGTAATTTAAACAACACACACACTCTTTTTGCTACTGTAGAGAGATTGACAAACCCCCCAAGCCAGATTCCCAGTGAAATGCTCTCAGACAACAAGTGCAGTGAGTTTGCTTCTTTCTTCTCTGAGAAAATCAGTAATATCAGAAAGGTGATCAGCACATCCTTGAGTTGCCCTGGGGTCAGACAGATCAAACTGCCTGAGAAAGTAGTTACTATGTCTGACTTCAAAGAAATTGATGGCAAAATTTTGGAAGAAACCGTACAGCACCTTAAAACATCAACCTGGGCTCTTGACACACTTCCCACATCATTTTTCAAAAGTGTGTTAAACAGTTTAGAAGCAGATCTTCTAGAAGTGGTAAATGCCGGAGTTTTCCAAACTCCCTGAAAACTGCAGTTGTCAAGCCCTCCTGAAAAAGAGCAATCTGGATAAGACCATATTAAGCAACTATAGACCGATCTCAAATCTTCCTTTCATAGGCAAGATCATTGAAAAAGTTGTCTTCAATCAGCTGAACAAATTCCTATGCTCAAATGGATACTTTGACAATTTTCAATCTGGTTTCCG
Organism: Rutilus rutilus; assembly: GCA_021464565.1. Taxonomy (NCBI): domain Eukaryota; kingdom Metazoa; phylum Chordata; class Actinopteri; order Cypriniformes; family Leuciscidae; genus Rutilus; species Rutilus rutilus. The sequence continues at coordinate 33,639,143 of JAJAQA010000017.1, forward strand.
ACCACACCACAGCACAGAGACAGCGCTCATAAAGATAATAAACGATATTCGCTTAGGGACCGTTCGGTATTTATGGAAGGGGCCACCGGAGGAAAATAGGGGAGGGTCATGTCTTTTTATTCTTTGTTGAGGGGAGGGTCATCCAACTTTTTTTTAGTCTAAGGGGAGGGTCACCCAACTTTTATATTCATTAAAACAGCAACATTTCAAAGTGGCTTGTTTGGTGCTATTTTTTTCCATTTAGCTCCATGTTGATCTCGCGTTATCAGCCCCCCTTCGATATCAGATGGGTCTGACACAAAAAAAATCCAGTTTGGCGCTGTTTGACAGTGTGCGCTTCAGTTCGCACTTAGAAAAAGTGCATCATGTCAGAACAGAATGCCAAAGAAATGTTTACCCGGCAAAGCTTTAAAGCACGAGCAAATAATGAACTGTTGTTAAGTGTACAGTGTCCTGTGAGTGTAACTCTACCGCTGCATTAACATGTGATGTGAACGTACGTCGAATTTAACAGTATTGGGACTGAGGCGCCAGAACTGCTGATAGAATGTGCGCTGTAGGGCGATACTGCATATTTTAGTTTCCATTCTTATTTTGTTTCCACGATGTGTAAGATGTAGGGCTACCACCAGCCGCGGCGCTACCATTGGACCCGGGTGGGCATTTAGGTCCGGGCCCACCCATTTTCTATAGCCTATGGTTTTGTACGTTTCTTCATTCGGATCTATTTGCGATGATCGATCCAAATTCCAAACAAACAGTTTACACGCTTCGTCCTTGTTACATTATTCATTAAGATAATAATTAATAAATGCACGCATAATTATAAGTGAACTTGATAAATGTTGCAGATATGTTTTACATGCATGCACAAACAAATGCCTTTCAACTTGTGTGTGCAAAATTCAGAATAAAATGAATGTGCAGCAATTTGTACAAATACAGAGTCTGTAGGCCTACTGTGTTGTTACCATTAAATAAGCTCATTTAGTTTCATTTTTGTTCAAATATAATAATGTTATTTTTTCATCTATGTTGATTATGAAAAGTGAACCGCACACACGAGTATACGCAATATCGAGAGACATGGAGCGGGTCAGACATGATTTTGACCACTTAATTAAGTTTTGTTTTGCAGAAAACGATTTTTTAAGTGAATTTCGTTTTGTATAAATTATATCTTAATTTTAATATATTTTTTTTATCAACCAATTGCCAAATACCAAATATAGCAGTCAGACAACACAATCATAGAGGCGCCGGCGTGGTCACTTGCACTGCTCGTAAACAGGAGCGCATCTCATCCTAACTTAACGAAACTCAGCATATGCCTCACACAGACATGAAATATATCTTAAGAAAGCTTGAAATGCTTTTTAACAATTTAAAACGAAAAGAAATAGGCTACTCTCTGGTTATGTAATGATGTGCATTTCTTCGCGTGATCACTACTACGGAGATGGTGATCGTCAACTTCATCTTTACAGCTGTTGTTGCTGTTAATAAACTAAAAATAATAGGCTTATAATTTTATTAAACAATAAATTAAATTATATTTTTATTGTATTATTGTGTGTGTGTCGAAATAATTTGTCCGCAGCTGCTCAAAAAAAAAAAAAAAACAGTCAAAAACCCCACTGTCAGTGTTTTGTAAGGAACAGGCAAATATGTTCAATATAGCAGGAGACATTTTAATTGTTTACTAATAAAACAGTTATTTTTTATGTCACTGTCGGCTAGACAGATGAAGTTGACGAATCGCGATCTTCGCAGTGCTACCACATCTTTAAATCACTATTAGTAGGCTATTATTTAAGTTAACATAAAATACATATAGACCTCCACAAAAACTAGTTGAGGATAAATTCGTTAAAATTGGGCGATTCCAGTGAATGGACGTGACATTTGCAGTCAAAACTTAAAATAAAAATTCTCAGAAAATGCATTTATTTGAAACGTCTGAAAGGAGTCAAGACATTAGAAAAATATCAGTCTACACATGCGTTTTATATTTAATATGAGGGAAATACACATGTGACGTGACACAAAAAAAATCTTTAATTTTTAGGTGGCAAAATATTTTTTAGTAATTCTATAAATTACACTTTGCAAACCAAAATATATATACCCACCGGATGAATAAAGATCGGCCTCCACAGAAAATGTAATTTTATCTTATTTTTATTTTATTTTTCGTGTTTGCATTTATGTGAAAAAAAAAATGTTACGGACGTGACAGTTCTCCATTACGCACGGACATGACTGCTCTGAAGCGACTTTAAAAATTGCACAGAGACCTCAAACAGAAAGCACAAAGCCTTTCTTTAAAGTGAATTTCGTTTTTTTATTAAATTTAACTTAATTTTAATCAATGTTTCATCTGGATTTAATAAATAAGAAGTAGTCTAAATATAGTAGAAAATAGATAATCATGACACGGAGGCGCGGGCGAGTGAACTGGGCTGAGTTTCCCGATAACGTTGTCTCTTAGCGCGCTGCGAAGACTCTTAAGGTATAACTTAACTGAAGGTATACCATTTCTAGGCGTGTTCCCCGAACTATGCCTTAGGAAGCTGCTTAAGATATTCCTTCTTACGTGCGACGTTAACCGGCGCTGTCCGTGGCGATGGTGCTGAATTAGTTGATATCGATCGCTCGAGAATCAATTATTCTCTCGTGCAGGGGCTGTTTATGTGAGAAAGCGGTGTTCTTTATAAAATAAGCACTTCAGAAATAGTTTAAATTACATTTATTAGGACTCATGGGATATTATATATATATATAAAAAACTATAATAGCCTATAATAGCCTTGCCGACATATTTTAAAATTAAATTGTATCATATATTGCTGCCATAATAATAACCATTTAAATTGAGATTTTTCGGGACCACACTTCAAACGAAGGGGTATGAGAAATGTACCTGCATACACCGGCTAGAGGCAACATGACTGCCAATAATCATTTTCTTTATGTCACATTCAATTTTTGTCACATTCAATCTTATCATTCACATTCAATGTTTACGGTAATGTTCTTCAAAGAAACGGTTGCAAAAAAAATCGTTAAAGTTCGTTAACAATATGACGCGTGTAAAAAGCAAAAGTTTGAAGCGAAGTGGACGCGCGAATGAGTCGACTTCACGTCCACCGCGTCGCACTAAACGCCTCATTCGCGCAGCAAGACCTCCAGACGCGTGTAAACGCGACTTACCCCGGAATTCCACCAACTGCGGAACGGCTGCGGATCGGCTCCGCTGCGTGTCGACTCCGTGCTCCGTCGTCCTTCAATTATGCCACCTACGTCACTACAAATAGAACGCCGCCATATTTGCGACCGACTCGCCCGGTTGGCCGCCCAAACTGCCCATTTGAATGAGAGAGAGAGACAGAGATACCTGGAGAAAATTTCTATTTTAGGCTCCGATCCTTATTTTTTAGCCCCAGTTTTCTTTAGTCCATTATTATCTGCCCCATGCTTGCCCCAATTGGCCTTTCATGATATAGAAAGAAATACTCAAGTCATAGAGCATGGCGCGCGTTCATGAGAGTCGAGGCGATGTCATGAATGAATCTATGAATCTGCAGCTGTTCGGCTGGCATGAATTAATCTATCTAATCCGTCCATCACACTGTAAAAAGTTTAACTATTATTTACTCAATTTTATTGGTGAAACATTTTTACACTCAAAAAAATTGAGTAAATTTTAAAGCTGTGAAATCAATGAAATATACTGTATGAATTGAGTAAATGCAAGTAAAAAAATTAAGTAAATCTGAGTAACTGCATCTGGTACATTAACAAATAAAATTGAGTAGAAATAATTTAACATTTAAACATTAAAAAAACAATATTTATGAGTAATATTAACTGTTTTTATTAATGAGTAATATTAACTTTTTTATTTTCTCTAAACCTTTGTAAAAATAGTACTCCAGACCAGACAACCACCATTATACATTACATTGGCCTTTATTTTCAATGAGTACAGCAATACAGCACATTTTAGACTGTTTTTTCATGTATACAATATTGCCTGCATTTAAACTTATTTAACAAGTAAAAATGAAATATTTAAACATTCAGGTAGCCAAATTCAAGTGTAATCAACCACTCTGTTATCCAATATCCACCGAATCTGCGCTGGTCCTCGTGCCGGAGACAGACTCGCGCTCTGCGGGTGAACTTTGAACTTCATACCGCCGTCTTGCATTTCACTCACAGTCACTGTCTGAGGCACAGCCGAAATATACTGCGAGCGACTGACATAACCTGCCAATAAACAAAAAGTGATAGTTCTGAGGACATTTTATCATCCAAATGATAATAATTATATTCATTATCATTATGAAAGTCAGTCATGTGTTTATGCAAAGCGTTTCAATCACGCAAAAAGACAAACGCGGCTCTCGTCTCGTTTAGGTGTCGAATTACGCCTCTGTAGGCTATGTTGTTTTGCATTAAATATGATTTAAAGCACAGTAATGATTTTATAGATAAAATAAAACATACACCAACCTGAATTTCACAGTGAAAATGCACCAAATCTGCGACGCTGAGAAGAGAGCTGTTGTTCTTGACTGGAGAGTTCAAACAGCCACGCTCACTCCAACCGTCGAGTTTTCGTCACGTCAGAGGGTGGGGGAGGGGGGGCATTGTTTTAATTGAGTAAACTTACTCAATTTTAAGAGCGTGTTAAATATATTAATAATATTGATTTGAATTAAGTAATTTTTTTGTTTCTTGAAACAGATCAGTTTAATTAAACATTCTCAAATATTTTGATAGAAATTTCACATATATATTAAGTATATTATAAAGAAATAATTGGTTAGTCAAATACTAAATTATTTTATTGAAAAAAACTTAAATATATCTGTAAATTTTAGATAAAATTAACTGTTGGATTTTTACTCAATTATTTTGGTATGTTTAACTCAAACAATCAAGTAAACGATATACAGAGATTTTATTAAGTTAATAAAGTTAAAAATTTCTGTAATATTTACTAAGCCACAGAATAATTTTTTACAGTGCAGCACAGCCAGAGACATCAGCCGAATATCATAAAAGACTGCCATATCTGTCCGAAAGAACAGATGTTAAATTACAGAGAGAAGGTTTACACACAAATATCGAAATGAAAGAATCTTTCGAGTCGAATCTTTTTGAATGATTCGGCTGCGATTAAAAGCTATCAAGAGGTAAGCTCAGTGTCAGTGATAATATAACGACTTAAATTGCAGTTTGTTTGTCACATAAAGCTATATGAATAAATAACGATATTAATATAACAGACGAGTCGTATTAGATCACTTTTATGATGTTTTTTTGTCTTTTACTATTTTATTTTTTTGCGTGACAGCCCCCAGTAGGCTAACGTTACTCATTCACTTTTCATTACATCGACAAGAAGTCTCTCCATTCAAAAATGTCCCTTTGTCTTCCACGGAAAGTAAATTTAAGGATTTGCACATGAAGGTGAGTAAATGACGGCAGAATTATCATTTTTGGAAGAACTAATCCTTTAATATGCATTTCAAGGCTGAGATTATGCATCGTCTGCAGAGCTAACGTTAACGTTACTTACACAAAATAACATCTAAAGCGCATGTGACGAAGACAATATCTTTATGAACTTCAGAAAAATATTTATTAGATTTATGTAGGTATTAACTAACAGACAGACAGACAGACAGTTATATTCAAAACAACCCCAAATCTTACTAACTTAGGCTACCATGATAAAGTGCATTTAAACAGATCCAACAATAAAATGAAGACAAAACATTATCTGTCGATATCTGTCTATATTTGGCCACTAAGAGTATAATGGAAATATAATTAACCACAAACCAACATGAGACTTCAAGTCTTTTAAATAAATGATTCTCTCTTCTTTTGTTATAGAAAATACCAGTTCAGGATTCTTCTTTCGGCTGTTGTTGCAGCCAACTGCACGACATATTGCACATTGCAGGCATTACTGAGACCGCCGCGGTCGCAAAGATGGCGGCGCAAAGCTACAGTGACGTCATGTGAATCGAATGAATACCCACCAGGTCCGGATTTGTTGCGGTACGGCTGCGTCCATGACTGACAGCTGAAGTCACGAGGACCCACGAGATCTCGCTAATTCACGTATGATCGCGCGATATATAGTTTCTATAATCAAAATGTTATGAGGAATGGTATATTATGACGTTTTCAAGGTGTAGTGTAGGGAAATATGATCCGCCATGATCACGGTGTATTTTATTTAGAAAATTAACCGGATCTTTTATTTTGTTTTTGGTTTGTTCTGTTTTTTTGCTCGACTTCCTGTCCTGCGCACTCTGCCCTGTAGTGCTGCGGAGCTCTCCGGCATCCATCCAGCAAAAACAGAAGCTCTGCGTAAATGCTCCAGAGGGCTGCGGATCGCCGGAGTCGGAACGCAGCCGTTCCGCAGTCAGTGAAAATACACACATTGACTTTAATGGAAACCTATTGACTCCGCCACCGTTCCGGAGCGGATCCGCAGCCGTTCCGCAGTTGGTGGAAATTGGGGGTTACGGTGTGTTCACACAGGGCGTCAGCGTCAACGCTTCCCATTGACTTTGAATGGGTGACGTCAAGTGTTGCCGAAAAGAATTGTGGATCCGTCGGCGGCGCTTCACTGGCGTTGCTCGCGGCAGAAGTTGAGAATTTTTCAACTTCTGCCGCGAGTAACGCCAGTGAAGCGCCGCCAACGGAAGCGTCAGCCAATCAGGATCGCTCTATGCAAATACAGTAGCCTAGGCGCTAGCGACGATGTATAACGACATGTAACGGTGTAGTAGTGGTGTCCCATTTCTTAGGGGAATATTTTCACCTCTACGCCTTGACACTCTGTTTCAAGGGGCAAGGGTTAGGGGGAGGCGAAGGGGTATAAAATAGAATTGGGATTGAGCCTTACAGTAGCCTACTTTAAGAATGACATAAAGAGGTCATTGAAAACTTGTGCATTGTTCAAATTTGGGACATTTCAAGTCCAGCATGTCTTTAGTCTTAAAACTGTCCATGTATGATCTCAGACAAACTCTCTTCAACAGTCCTGTACAGAAGAAGAGGATGATATCTGAGATATTGTGAGAGATGACACATCTGAGCTCTGACTGAACAAACACATGAAGACAGGAGGAGTGGAGCTTTAGAGGTTCAGTGGATCAGTGTGTCTCTCTACTGGAGATATTCAGTATTACAGCAACATCATATCACACTTCATAAGACATGTCTGCTTTACAGTTTACTTCACTGCAACTTTTACTCTTAGAAGGAATGTGGAAAAATTACACATGTGTAACACTCTAATTTGCACATTAACGAAAACAGTGTATATATAAAAAAAAATCTATTTTACACATCCATGTGTAGTTTAAAGTTTACACAACTTGGGTATTTACTTTAAAGCATTTAACACAATATGAGTAGACTGATGTGCTTACACACTTTAACATGTTATTTTTTGTAACTTGACCGTTATTTAAATTAGCTAGTCGAACTGAACCAACCAATAAGTTGTAGCTGTATATTCCATATATTCAAGTGATCTCTAATGCCAAAGTCATATAGCCTACTAAACACTAAGTTGTAGCTGCACAGTAAAGAGTGAGATAGTGAAAAACTCTAAAAACGTACATGTGGTGGGAGATATCCCATACGATAAGAAAAAAATAAAAATTCTACAATATATTTTGAAATATATTTCAAAAAATACAAAAAAAGCCAAAAAATATATTTGCTAAAATACATTTCAAAATATATGTACATAAATACATTTTGTATATTTTAGAAAATATATTTTAAAAACATTTAACAAAATATACCACAAAATATATTTTGCCCTCCATATATTTCAGTCTAAGAAAATAGTCACATGTAACATTTTAAGAACATTTTTATTTGATGTCTGAAACATGTACATAACACAATCAAGCAGGGAGCATATTCTAAATCAAATATATATATATATATAATGTTTTTTCCTTTCAAGCAGTCTCAGTTCCCCCAGCTTAGAATTCACTGCAATCCCCAAAGCTCCTCTGGACACATTGGGGAACCTCTTCACTGCCACTGTAGAAGACAAATATATTTTATTTATATATTATATATTTTTGTTTTAAAGGGGTGGTTCACCACATATCCATATTTAAACATAACACACATCAGTAAGCACAAATAGAAGCTGAAACATGCTTGCTTGACGAATGAGGACCAATTACACAATGTTTTAGCTTTTAGAAACACATGAAGTTTGTTATTCCACATTAAGTGCTTCTTTTTATGTTTGCTGATCAAAGTTTGTGTGTAGATAAAAGCCTAAATTAAATCTGCTCATCATATAAAGTGAGTCTCTTCTGAAAATCGGGACTAAACCGCTTGACGAATATGAATAGGTTTTACGATCTGTTTATGAACTTTCTGAAGCATCAGTGTCTGCGTCAGTCTGAGTTTGATTGAAATCACATCACCTTAATCACAGCAGAGCATGATAACATCATTGAGAGCGGTGTCGTCTCCACTTCCCTGTGGCGGTTCTACCAGGGTCTGTAAGCCGCAGATTCCTTTTCCTTCACACGTTGGACTCCAGTCACCCCAGTTGCCCCATTCTGTGCCGCCACCCTCCACCTCCTGACCTCCACTGCATTTGAACCTGAAAAAAAAAATTATGTGACAATATTATGATAAAATATATTGTGCTGTTGTGTCAGTCGCATGATCACCTGCAGCAATCACAATCTTGAACAGCAGCACCACTGCAAGTGTGATATTACCTAAACTATTGATGGGGGAAAACTGAGTCCTTAAATGGCAAAATAAAACCAGGATGGGTAAGATATGGTGTAAGAGGTTTACACTGGGTAAGAGATGTTGTAGAACTTATAGCAGCACACACTCACTTGATGTTGTTTGCGGCCGTATCATCTCTGTCTCCTTGGGAAGATTCAACTCTCAGCTGGAAAGCTGTAAAGTATCCAGAACGACACCATCTGATACGTTGCCAAGAACCCCACCTGAAGAAAACAGCTGCCTGATTAAATCATTGTTATTCAAGAAAATCCTCAATTTACTTATCTAGCTTAAATGCAATAATTGTTCATAATCGGAGTCCATTACTTTGCTACGTTGGACTCATTTACGGTGTATCCACGTGAGCTTGATGAATCTTTGGACCGATCGACACAGTGAAGACGAATCCCATTGAGCGCTGTATCATCACCCAACTGAAGTGTTTCCACCTTAAAACAACATTGAGACAATCTTCCACTTGAAAGAAACTCTAACCCAAAACTTAGTAACATTTATCTTCATGCTCTTTAATATTATACTGGCACTTAAATCTTAAGCAGGTGCAGTTCCCTGGCATTAAATGAACAGCAACTCTATAGTTTTGAATCTTTGAAGCGCTCATCCACCCCCACATTAGCCACAGAGTCAATGCCCAACTTACCTTCAGACTAAACCCTGCGGCGTATGTTCCACTCGGACATATGCTCTTAGGCCCCCACGATCCCCAACCCATTCCATTCGTCACCTTCAGCTCAGATCTGTAAGACCGGTCGGTGCTCACATGCCCAATAATGGCTAGCAGGGAAAACATCATGGAAAAGAAGTGATGCATTGCTACAGCACTGGCCTGAACACTGATAGTTAGATTAATTTGCAGAGAATAATTAAACAGAGACAGTATAGTACCATAACACTCTCAAGTTTAGTTAGGAAGAAGCCTCATATTTATACACAAGAATCATTAACCACGATGTCCATTCCATCCAATCATAATACTCAAAGATCAACCCCTACCATATTTGGCATATTAAGAAATAATGTTTTATTAACAAAGTTCGGGAGGAGCACGTTCAGATAATTAACCCTAATTAAACACCTGTGGAGCACAATCAGTTAATCAACCCAATCAATGAGTTAAGAGGTGTCTATATATACAGCAGATAATCACACTTTGAGTCAAAGGAGTCGTCAACTCCGAGCTTGTTGTATTTCACTCGGGGTTTATTTTCCTCAGCTCTGGGTATTGGTAGTGATGGCCAAATGAAGCGTTTCGAAGCATTGTTGCTTTCTGATACAATTGTGTCGAAAATGGTTCATTACTCGAAGCTTCATTCAGATAGAAATTGCAGCACCATCTCCTGGTGAAGTAAATGTAATGCAACAAAGCTGACAACCATAAAATGCAAGTAACGCCCCGTTTATTACGTGTTCACCGAGGCGATCAAAGCTGACACAGTGTTAGTGCTGTGAAACTCATGTAGGTGAATTTTACAGATACTGATGAATTTCACGTGTTCACCTTGATAATAAAACATTAAGCATGATTTGTGTGTGTGTAATTATTTCTTTAGACAAGGACAGAAGATCAGACCAGCTTAAAAAAAGTTGGAAACCATCACAGAAATTCTAATGGGTTTATATTAAAATGGGAACCATTGGCTTTTACCATTTAAACCACTACATAATTTATTTATTTTTTTAACTGTGTGTTTGGTACATATTGCATTAGGATTTAATGCCCCCACCAATACAGCCCAACACATATCAGTGGACCCACAGAGACCACTATAATTCCCATTACAACCAATAAAATTCCCATGAAAACCATTAAATCCAATAGAATTTCTGTAATGGTTTCTATGTTGTTGTTTTTTTACCTTAACTTTTATAAGAAATACAGCCGCCAGGTTTCAAACCTGTCAACACTGGATTGGGCTGTCAAAGCAGTCAGGTGGTTCACTACAGGACTGAACCAGTGTGTTTGCTTCAGAAGTCATTTTCACGTGACTAGTGACGTAATGATACAAGCTCCGAAGCAGTGGTTCATTGCAAGGACCGGTCGAGTTCGAAGCAAGCTTCGGAGCGTCGGTGTCAGACGTAGCATCACTAGGTATTGGTGGTTTAATGACATATCATTATCCAAAGAGGCAATCAACTCATCAGAAACCTGTTGTTTTCCACCAAATTTAGGTTCTAATCTTCACCTTTTCATATACCTGAACTCCAGTAAACTCAACCAAGATGGCTGATATGATTCTTTTTAAGGTTCTAATAGTGCAGAAGATTAATGGCACATTTCAAGAGAATCGTTCAAATTGGAATAAAAGCATGAAATTTGGCAAAGATACTCTCTAAGGGTCAATTTTTTTGGAAAAAGGCATTGGCCATCCAAAAATTCAACATGGTGGCCATTTTTTCAAGATGGCCGCTATTTCTGTCAAATGCTCATTATAGCTGTGTCCCAATGTGAAGACTGCATCCTTAGAAGGCTGCGGACTTCAAACGATGCAGCCTATGCGTCCTCCGAACGATGCACCATGTAGCCTTCGTAGGATTTCCTAATTGTGCAGCCAGGTGTTCCCGATTACCGCTCCAGGTGCCAAGCAACGGTGCGAGAGTATCCTGCCATCCTGACAATTCATTTGATATAATTGAGTAAACAGCTATGGAGCCCGAATTGGCTATTGTCATTTTTATGTTTTATATTTTACTGGAGGACATGGTATTAAGGATGTTTGAGGTCATGTAGCCTACTTTCGGCTTAGAATCTTCGGATAGCCGAAGATTAAAATGTTCATTTATATCTTACCTTGATGCGATTTTGTAGGCTAGTGTATTATTTTTTATTATGTACATAAATGGACCTTGGTAAATATATTTACACAGGTTTTCAACCCTATTTGAATATAAAACTCAGCTGAATATAAAAAGTCCAGTGCGCATGTTACTCCCGCTCGTCATCGGCAGCTGTCAGTCACTGTTGCTAGGCAACAAGAGCAATCCTCCGTAGGCTATACCGGTCCGAGCGCTTCAGATGCGCCCTTTGAAATTGGACGGAGCTGTATAGCAACAATTTGTTAATATTGTGACAATAGGTCTACATTTTGTTACTTTAATTTTCAAAATAACCAGTGGTGGTATGTAAGGAACTACATCGTTAATTCTCGAAGTGATTTTCCCACACAGGACAGCAACACTATAGGTTATTTTACAATATGATGCAGTTTTACAATAAACTACACAAAAGTATATAGTTTAAATGTATCAACCTTGAAAATATTCGGAAGTAAAATGCAACATATGCAGTAGGCCTAAAATAAAAGCAGAACCATCATAAAAACCCTGACGAGGTTATTTTCCTGCAGAATTCCTTTACTTTTACTCTTGATACGTTAAGTACATTAGAGTACATAGAGTATGCAAGATAATTTTGCTTAGCTAAGGTTTGAAATATATGACTAGTAGTTTTTCCCCCAATGCGGTATTAGAGGTTATTACAGTGTGTGCAGAATTATTAGGCACGTTGATTTTCTGATCATATTTTATTTCCAGGAACATTTTGCCAATTCCAAACCATATTAATCTTAATAATTACTATTAATTTTGTATTTAATCATTTATAAGTGATATATAATTGTTCATGAAGGCTGGAAATGAAAAATGTCTTTTTATTTTCAGGTGTGCAGAATTGTTAGGCAAGTTTTCTTTTACAGATAAAATAAGCCAAAAAAGAGATTTAACAAAGACTGAAAAGTCAAAAATGATTAAATCCCCATGAGAAGAATGCAATACTAATGCAATACTAGAGATTGCAGTTAAGGCATGACCACTGGACAGTGAAATGCTCATTGGGTCAGACAAAAACAGGTGGAGAAGAAAAAACACATGTTAACTGCAAAAGAATGAAGAATTAAGGTGAAGAATTAAGTGTGAAACCATCAGGAACCCTTTAGTCTTCAGCGCCACCATTTTCCAGAACTGCAACCTACCTGGAGTCTCCAGAAGAGCAAGGTGTCAGGGTCTCAGAGACTTGGGGTAGGCAAAGAATCCTAAAAAACGACCCTCTCTTAATAAGAATCACAAACTGAAGAGTAGTAAAATACATGAAGACTGTTTTTTTATAGGCTTTATACAGACAGATTGAGAGTGACTCTTGAAGGACCAGAACCACATCCTCTTCTACCACTGTTTGAAGAATTCATCTTCTAGAATATGTTTTAATACGTTTTGTGAGTTTATTTTTAGTCCATCTCTGCAAAACGGACTTCAGGGTAGGAGATGGACTAAAAATAAACTCACAAAACGTATTAAAACGTATTCTGGAAGATGAATTCTTCAAACAGTGGTAGAAGAGGATGTGGTTCTGGTAATTAATAATAATTTATATTTAATTTAAAAAAATAATAAAATAATATAAAATATTTACTAATATAGGTATTTTATATAAATAAGCACAGCTGCATCCACCTCCGACTTCTGGTTATTAGCGGCTACTTCCTGCTGCCAGCTGTCGATTTTTTGCTGAACCCGCTCTCCGAGGGGCACAACCGAAGGGAATTGTCTCCGTTTTTCAAAATAACCATGTACATGTAAACGGGGCCTAAATTTAAATAAAGTAGAAGCTATTTTTATCAAAACCGGGCATGCTTTGACGGCTAATTGCCCCGTTTACACATACATGGTTATTTTGAAAAACGGAGACATTTCCCTTCGTTAGAGATAAGGGAACGAGTACTGCATTGCAAACGCTGTGGGAAAACTCCTTTTCTCGAGAATATTGAAGCCTTTATTTTAAAACGCATTGCAGCTGCACAGCAAGAGCATAATAGCCCGCGAAACGGGCTGATTGACTGTGCAGCGGCAACTGCACAAACCTATGGTGAGTGCCCGGGCGCGCGTGGTCCAATAGGAGCGCTTGATGCCCTGCCAACTTGAGCGACATGTCAGAAGAGTATAAATAGGGAGAAAACTCACCATAAACCACCAGATATATACTGCTTGCCGACAGGATTCTATTCACCAGACCACATCACTATCATCATGTATTAATGAACTAAAGGCCTGGCTCAACTCCAATTTTCTCAGTCTGAATCTGACTAAAACAGAAATATTAATCACTGGCCCTCCATCTCTAACAAAAAATGTAAGCAACATTCCCAGACTTGACCTCGAAGCTACAGCAATAATTCCATCTGCCACTGTCAAAAACTTGGGTATTATTCTTGACCCTGCACTGACGTTCAACGCTTACATTAGTCAACTTTGTAAAGCGTCCTTTTTTTCAGGAAGGAGAGGACCAATGGTACTTCGCACGTATTTGGGTCGAGGTTCCGAGCTAAACCGTTCGATGACCTGATCCGTTTGATGTCCTGAGGAATCATAGAGACTGGAGGGAACGCACAGAGGGTGAGGCTGGGCCATTCGTGGGCCAGCGCATCCCTGCTCTTTGAGAAAAAGATTGGGCAGTGACAGTTGTCTCTGAGGCAAAGAGGTCTACCTCTGCTCTGTCGTAGACCTCGCTCCCATAACAGGAGAACCGTCTGGGGATGGAGAGACCATTTCTCTGGGGAAACGTTATCCCGAGAAAGCATGTCTGCTCCCACGTTCATCGTGCCTGGCACGTGAGCTGCCTTGAGTGAGCGCAAGTTGGTTTGAGCCCATAGCAGTAGCTGTGAGGCTATGGCTAACAGGTTTGGGGACCTGAGGCCGCCCTGGTGATTTATGTAAGACGCCACTGACATGTTTTCCGTGCGGACCAAGACGTGGTGTCCCACCAGGTATGGAAGGAAGGTTTTTAGGGCTAGAAAAACCTCGATATGTTGATATGAATGCTGATATGAAGGCGTTGCTCCGAGCTCGACCAGAGGCCGGATACGGGCCTGCCCTAGCACAGGGCTCCCCAACCTGAGTTGGAAGCATCTGTTGAGATAACCCTCCTTTCTGAGATCAGACCCTGCTGGTACCACTATCTTTCCAGGGCTCCAGGGCTTTGGTACAGCGCTGATCTACCCTGATATTTAAAAGGCCCGAGCGCCACTGTGTCTGCATTATATTTTGAAAAAGAAGTAGATTATCTTAATATCAAAACCTTAAATTTTCTCTGGACTCAATGATAAATACATGTCTGACCGTGTCGGACATAAATAAGTTACACGTCCGACATATAGGCTATCTATCACTTCGCACAGCGGTGTAATTTACTTCCGGGTAAAGATAGGATCAGTCAAATGAAATAAATCCGTGTATCATTCGTTCAATCGTTTTTTGATTTAATATTGAAAGTAGAAAAATGAGAAAACAGTTCCTTTTTCGATTTTTCATTTTTCCAAAAAAAACGAAAAACAAGAATTCAGCTTGATTTTTCGTTTTTCGTTCTGAGGTAGCAAAATTAATAAACAGCTGGAAAATTCGATTTCTACACGTGGGCGGGAATGAAACGCCCCTTTCCTCTGATTTGTCAGCCGAAGATCAAACTGTCCCGTCATCAGTTCTTCCTCAGTTCTGCACTGCAGAATAAGAGTCCTCCGTTGTGTGGATTCTTAACGCGTTTATTGCAACTTTTTCATGTTTTCCATCAACGAGACTATGAATGGCTCGACACAACCCGTACTGGGGAATAGACTAGACGGGGCTTTCTTCTTTGTAGACCAGAGTTCTCAAGTGCCAGGGGTTTGCTATTTTCATATTATCCGAACTGTAATTTTTTTTTTTCTTTTTTATCATGAACCACGCTGAGTTTTATTCCTAAGTGACTATATAATGCATTTTACTTCAAATAATCTAAATGTTGACTTTGAAAAGTAGGCGCGTCCGAAGGCTATTCACTCTATTTTGGTTCATTTTTGGTGTGCGCCAGAAAGATGTTCAAGGAGACTGAGACGCACTAAAGTAGAAATCATGTTGTTTTCTTTATTTTTCAAAGGCATGGCATTTTGTAGTCATTTTGAATGTACACAAATAAAAATATAAATTTTTACTGTTTCGAATGACAGAGTAACAAATAACGAAGTTATTTCCCCTGCTGAGCAACAAATCCATTATCAGTTCACTTGATAATCGCTCGCTCTCACAACATAGGCTATTATCAGTTCACTTCTGGCATTGCTAACTTGACATCGCAGCCTGTTCATTATTAAAATAAAACACAGTCAACCAAATATATAAAAAGTTATTCTGCTTAATTTAATTCGTCTGTTGTACAATATAAAGGCTGTGCCGCACTGCAGTTATTCCAAACTCATTTCCCATGCTGTGAAGATGATGATTTAGCCTATACGTGTAGGCCTATATTGGGACTCGACTGAAGTTTAAAGCCTTCTTTACAGTTAGCATCCAAATTTTGCATTGCAAATATGGAAACTTAGGACCGAGATGCGCGAAACCAACGTCGGTACAGTTTCAGTTTCGATTCAAAGAGCCTAAATTTGCTTAGGCTTGGCGTTTAAAATAGGCTAAATGTTGTTTATAATAAAGGACACAATAGGCTATTATTATAAGCTATTAGGTTATATTTTTATTATACGTGGCTACTTATTTTTTATTCTTGTTGTTTTCTGAATACCATTCATTTAAGGATTTGACATAGGCAAATGTCAAAGGGGAAGTAATGGTAAGGGGAAGTAAAATATGCATAGAAATAGCCTATATGTTATTAATAGTGTTTATAATGTTAATGTTGAATTTTATTTACCGGTCTTTTTCTGAATAGGCTAATAATAAAATGCGTTTGTTTCCCTCTCAACATGACCCAGTGCACTGCGCACAAGCGCACATCTTTGAGATATAAATTAATAAAATTTAATAAAACACAATAAGGCCTACATTATAAAACTCAGAAGAGTATGTATTTTAATATCTCTGTTGTTCTCTGTTCTCCGGTTGTTAGATAGTCAGTCTGAATGACAGTTCATGCGTTTATGTTAATATAGTCTAGGCTTAGGCTATATATAGCCTAGTCAATGCATTATTCTTTTCTTTTTCTATAAGTGTTTAAAATATTTAATTTACAACTAATTATATTGATTATCTATATCTACATTTATTATTTAAAAAAAAAAATTACTGAGCGATCGAGGGCGACCATGTTAGGCTAACAGCCGTCATTTACCCTGCATACCGAGCTGATGCAAAGCATAAAGTTAGGTGAATTTATATCTACACAGAAGAAAGCCCTGTCTAGTTTATTTCCCAGTACGGGTTGTGTCGAACCATTCGTTAGTCTGGTTGTTTGATGAAAAAAAGATTAAATGTAGTTGCAATAAACGCGTTAAGAATCCACACAACGGAGAGGACTCTTATTCTGCAGTGCAGAACTGAGGAAGAGCTGATGACGGGACAGTTTGATCTTCGGCTGACAAATCAGAGGAAAGGGGCGTTTCATTCCCGCCCACGTGTAGAAATCGAATTTTCCAGCTGTTTATTAATTTTGCTACCTCAGAACGAAAAACGAAAAATCAAGCTGAATTCTTGTTTTTCGTTTTTTTGGAAAAATGAAAAATCGAAAAAGGAACTGTTTTCTAATTTTTCTACTTTCATTATTAAATCAAAAAACGATTGAACGAATGATACACGGATTCTTATATAAACCTGGACCGGAATAAATATGTTAGCAGCAGTAGTTTATTACAGCTATTTAATATCGTGCCTATCCAGACATCACTAGTCACGTTTAATAAGCGCATTGTTTGGCTCAAAACAGTTGGTAATATAGGTTAACCTAAGAACTTATTGTGTGTGCAGAGTTGTTACTGTTAGCGCTATATTATATAATTAAATTTATATTTAATGTGGTTTCCACTGTAATGGATAACTGTTCCCCCTTTCTACCAGCAGGTGGCAGTATTTAAATGACTGACTGTATGGTGTCTTTGGTAACTGTTTTAAATCAAGATTACTGATACAGATGTATTTATTGTTGTTCATTTTATTTTGTTTTTGATTTTATTTGCCTAGTTATCATCATCATTCACCCAGCCCAGAGTTAAACCTGCTTCTGTTTTAACCTGATTATAACACTGCTACACAGCAAATTTATGGAGTTGAAAAATCCAGAGTTAGGCAAAAAAGTGCGAAAGAGTTAGATTTGTGAGTTTATTTTTTAACTCTGACTACAGTTTGTGTTATGGGATACTCCCTGTTTGTGTTGTATTTTGGAGTTTATTCAATGGTGTTCAGAAGCGTGTTTTAACACTACATCTGGAGTTAAATATTAAGAAGTGCGCCACACGATCGAGTCACGACCCTGGTGCAGCACTAAAGGCCTAATGGATCCGCCGTGAGGTATGTAAAAACGTTTTTATTACAATATATATATATATATTTTCAAAATGTTCGATATTTTCTGACAGAAACACGTTTTGTCGTAGCTGTTGCATTATATGTGTGTGTACTAACGTCAATGACCGTGGCGAACGTGGTGTTTGAATTGAGTGGCTGTTAGCCTGTTTTGTGAGTTTTTTTCCCCTCGATTAAACGAACTAACATTAGATAGGCTAACCGTCTTTCACACCGTGTTTCTGAAAATTAGTTGTTTTTTTTGCCGTCAAATGGTGACTCAACTCAAGAAACCTTCTTCTGTTGAGCTTCCATACGTTAATGCCGACGAGGTAATACACTTTATACAGCCATGGAACTTTATGCCTGTTTTACAGACGTCCTAACTGCAGTGTCTACCCTGGATAATAATATATTTGAGCCGTGAAAGTGTAACGTTTGGCCTGCAACGGGTTTGAATTGTAATGATAAACGTTTTAGACTAGTGAATAGTTAAAAAGTGCGTAGTTTTCAGCTTAAACATTTTTTTATTTTATTTTTTTTGCATTTTCAATCACACTAACATAACAGTTAACAAAAATTACATGTTTTCTCTTTAATGTCAGTTCACGATGTTGATAATAGTGCAACGTGAATGTAAAGCAAATTCTCTCGTCAAAGCCAGCAGGGATGACAGTGATTATGAAAATTGTATCAAAAATATTACATTACATTAGATGTCTGAATGGTTGTCTTTCCTTTTTTAATTAGATTTTGCAAGACTTCTTACTGATGTTTGGAGCAGAGGTTGCTTTAAGTTTCCTGGAAAAATGGAACACCAGTTTTAAAGAAAGTCATCCAGGAGGCCAGGAGGAACCTTAAAGAGACTGCTCTCCTAAAACAGCTTTTGAAAGCTGCACTGAATGAAGTATCTGACACTACTGATGATCCAGGTACAGTCATCATCAAAATAGTAATGTTGTTACTTGAGCCAATCAATCTTCTGGTTAAAAAGTTTTTATTGATTATTTCCCAAAAAGTCTGCTAAAAACACTTAATACACAGTTATTTCTTAATGTAATTTATTATGAAAGCTCATGAATTCATGCTTTGTGAATGCTTTTCATAAATTTTACATTAAAAAAAATCATGATGCATGTAAGAACATAGTAAGAGTAAGTCCCCTTGGCTTTGGGCATGTACAGTATCCAGTTTGCTCTCCAGCACACAATAAAAAACTACTAATAAAACTACCCCAATAATATTTCATCATTTTGATATATTATGATACACAATTCACAGGGCTAACTTAGAGATGCCCTAAACATACTTTGAAACAACTACGTTTTTTTCTGTCTCCAGAATGGGACAGCGACATGGCTTCTTTACTTGTCCTGCTGCATCTTCTCACTCCACAACTGGTGGAATCTGGTGAAATTTCACAAGGTTTGTTAAGACAACACTATCCTACTCCAAATATTGTAGTTAATGCCTATTTTTAAACAAATTGTTTATAAAGAGACATTTATGTTGTGTTTCAAGTCATTCCAAAGCCTTGATGATCATATCCTGACCACTGAAGGAAACCCTCAGCTATACCTTCTTGCCTCAGGGACTTCGAAAGCACAGGTTTTCACCTTTTACATTGTCTTGGACAAAAAACTCTTGCCTTGTCAGTCATGTACATCCTTGGGTGCTTTTGACAAGCTGTTCAAGTCCCATTTAAATGAGTTCACTGTGAAGTTGTTCATTGTTACTTCATCTGATGTATAAGTGTCTATCTCAGGTTACACAATCCTACTGCACTACATGTTTTTCTATATAATCCTGCAGTCTTGATTTTATATAATGAAGTGATGTGTTGTTGACATTGTTTTATACAATTTAATTTTTTTTAGTTGGCACTCTGTTAGCTGCATAAATGTAAATGTTTTGCTGTTAGATTTTTACAGTATTTTATGACAGATATTATTTTAAAGTGTGTCCATACATGGAATTTTTAAACCAATGTATGAATTTGATCAAATAAAAGCACTGAGTTGAGAGTATGGCGTTCAGTATATCATTTTCACATAAAACATTATATTATGTTAAATATATGTTAACTCTAAGAAGTGTTAAATGCAATATTTTTTAAGCGTTGATTTTTGACACTGTTAAGGAGTTCATATTATAAATAACTAAATTTTAGAGTTACAATTACTCTCTGTATGATTTGTATTTTAACTCCAGAAAGAGTTATATTTTAAATCTGAAAAAGTGTTAAAAATTCAACACCAAGAGCGGAGTTATTTTAACTCTGCGTTGAAGTCTATTTGATGGTCACGCATGTACACTCAAATTGAGTTGATTTTAACTCGCATGGAGTTTATTCCAAAGACCAGAATTTGCTGTGTATCAGCTTCTTCACTCAGACAACAAACTCACATCAGACATGTCCTAATCCTAATGTAGGCCATCTGGCCAAAAGAATGATTTACCAGTGTGCTATATACTGTGTGAATCTTTCTTATACACATTCCAGTTTGTATAACATACAAAACTCTGATTGTGTCATGCAAGTGAAGAGAATCCATACAAGTCTTAAAACTTTATATAGCACATCCATGCTTTCAAAGGCATTGCATGTAATGGCTGCAGAACATTTGTTAAGCCCTAAGGTAAGAACATTTCACAAGGTCCTCAAAAGAAAACCCCAAAACATAATTACATTATTAAAAACAGTCTGTTAACGCTGATTACATCAGCAATAGCTGCAACAAAACGTTTCCAGTAACTTTTGAACAGTTCTGCTTATTGTACACAGCTTCAACTCTTGGATGTTGGTGGGTTTCCTCACATGAGCTGCTTGCTTCCTCATCTTTCCACAACATTTCAATCATTTTAAGGTCATAACTTTTGACTGGGAAGTTGCTCTGCAGTCTGGTGGTGCGGCAGCAGAAACTTCTATATCTCTTCCCAGAAGGCAGCAGGATGAACAGGCTGTGGCTGGGTGGGTACTGTCCTTTAGTTTCCTTTTGGCTCTGCGTAGGCACCTCACCTCACCGACATCACTGATGCTCCGGGGATGGGTAGCCTACCAGTGATCTTCTGAGCAGTTTTAATCTCCCGCTGCAGAGCCCTCCGGTCCTGGGCCGTGCACATCCCATGGCAGTTTGTGATGTTTCCAGTCAGGTGATCACCACCATTTGCTGATGTAACTTGTCACACTGATGATGTATAATCCTCAAGGCTCTCCTTGGTGACCTCATCTGTCCATACTTTGAATGTCCTTACTTATGATCAGACTTGCAGCACTGTCTTTATATTTCAATGTTAACATAAAAATGTTTTAGAATGGCATACAATTAAGAAATGAGAATGTGTCTGTACACCTAGCCTGTGTGTCTTAATCAGCATAAGCATTCAACTTTTGTTTGCTTTCAGTCCCTCTGACTGCAGCTCAATATATCATTTGGACTGTGCAATGACAGATATCACAATAGATGATGGAGAAGTGAACTGTGCATCAATACGCTGACATGAACTTTATCTGAAAAATGTATGTAAAAAGGGAATTCCATAAATTATATTCCATAAATATTATCAAAACTTTAGGTGCTCTCATAGTGTGGTCTTGTATCAAATAATGATGGCAGTTGTTAAGTATATGCTATTCTGCTTATCATTACCAAAATGCGTAGTAATTGCTGACAACAACTAGCCTTTATAATCAATCTGGAATGTAAACAAAACATTTCAAGGTACACATTTCAAAGAAGACTATTATACTTGAATGAATATGAGGTGCTAGAAAAACAAAATTCATCAGGCGGGATCCAATGATAGACCCACCATGGGCCCAGACTTTTCTGTAGCTTTTCCATAGAGAGCTTTTCAAAGCAGTATAATAGCCTACCGCTGTCATGCAATCTCTATGCGCAATCTGTGCTTCGGAGAAGTGCGGTCGCGCCCATGGTCGCACCATCTGCTTAAAAATATATTGCGCGTCTATGTCATCTTAAGCGCGAATGCATGTTTAAAATACATAAATGTAAAGAATGATTTTCATGACAACTAAATTTTTTTTTTGTGCAAAACAACACTATTTAATTATTATTTACCGCATATATTTTGTTTTGACAATATAGTCGATGTCCTACATTATCAGATACGGTCAGGAATTTACTCAATTTAAAAATATATATATTTTTATGTTATTATTGCTCATTAAAACCATCCTTGATTTAATCTAAGCCGAGTCATTTCCAGAAGTGGTCCAGATCATACAGCCGGAGCCGTTTGTATACTATTTTAAGTGGTAAAATAGTCCTAGGTAATTTTATGCAACATTTATTAAAACACATTTTCATAGTGGTTTTGGTAAAGCAAATTCACATTTTACTATGCAAATCCTAAATGTTATGTTGTAGTAAATAACAGAATAATTTGCCTAATAATAACAACAGTCATCCTTAAACTATCGTAGATAGTTCCCCCTCAGAGGACCAAAAGCTCGGCTTTTATTTTGATAGGCCATATTTACTATTACTTCCGGGTCAAGTGGCCAACATGTCTATATTTCAATGTAGATCTTCAAACGGAAAAATGGAAAAAGGAATTTCAAAAAACCAAAATCGGACCGTTATTTGATTTTGGTTGTGTCATTTTTCGTTTTTGGATTCAGAACCAAAAACGGGAGAACGGCTCTTTTTTTACCGTTTATTTGTTTTTGGTTTGAAACGACAAACGAAAAACAGGTGGTTTCTCGTTATTTTGTTTTGTGGTTCAAACGAAAAAACAAACTATCAAAACGTACACGGACCCAAAATCCGTGTATCATTCGTTCAATCGTTTTTTGATTTAATAATGAAAGTAGAAAAATTAGAAAACAGTTCCTTTTTCGATTTTTCATTTTTTTTCAAAAAAACGAAAAACAAGAATTCAGCTTGATTTTTCGTTTTTCGTTCTGAGGTAGCAAAATTAATAAACAGCTGGAAAATTCGATTTCTACACGTGGGCGGGAATGAAACGCCCCTTTCCTCTGATTTGTCAGCCGAAGATCAAACTGTCCCGTCATCAGTTCTTCCTCAGTTCTGCACTGCAGAATAAGAGTCCTCTCCGTTGTGTGGATTCTTAACGCGTTTATTGCAACTACATTTAATCTTTTTTTCATCAAACAACCAGACTAACGAATGGTTCGACACAACCCGTACTGGGAAATAAACTAGACAGGGCTTTCTTCTGTGTAGATATAAATTCACCTAACTTTATGCTTTGCATCAGCTCGGTATGCAGGGTAAATGACGGCTGTTAGCCTAACATGGTCGCCCTCGATCGCTCAGTAATTTTTTTTTTTTAAATAATAAATGTAGATATAGATAATCAATATAATTAGTTGTAAATTAAATATTTTAAACACTTATAGAAAAAGAAAAGAATAATGCATTGACTAGGCTATATATAGCCTAAGCCTAGACTATATTAACATAAACGCATGAACTGTCATTCAGACTGACTATCTAACAACCGGAGAACAGAGAACAACAGAGATATTAAAATACATACTCTTCTGAGTTTTATAATGTAGGCCTTATTGTGTTTTATTAAATTTTATTAATTTATATCTCAAAGATGTGTGCTTGTGCGCAGTGCACTGGGTCATGTTGAGAGGGAAACAAACGCATTTTATTATTAGCCTATTCAGAAAAAGACCGGTAAATAAAATTCAACATTAACATTATAAACACTATTAATAACTTATAGGCTATTTCTATGCATATTTTACTTCCCCTTACCATTACTTCCCCTTTGACATTTGCCTATGTCAAATCCTTAAATGAATGGTATTCAGAAAACAACAAGAATAAAAAATAAGTAGCCACGTATAATAAAAATATAACCTAATAGCTTATAATAATAGCCTATTGTGTCCTTTATTATAAACAACATTTAGCCTATTTTAAACGCCAAGCCTAAGCAAATTTAGGCTCTTTGAATCGAAACTGAAACTGTACCGACGTTGGTTTCGCGCATCTCGGTCCTAAGTTTCCATATTTGCAATGCAAAATTTGGATGCTAACTGTAAAGAAGGCTTTAAACTTCAGTCGAGTCCCAATATAGGCCTACACGTATAGGCTAAATCATCATCTTCACAGCATGGGAAATGAGTTTGGAATAACTGCAGTGTGGCACAGCCTTTATATTGTACAACAGACGAATTAAATTAAGCAGAATAACTTTTTATATATTTGGTTGACTGTGTTTTATTTTAATAATGAACAGGCTGCGATGTCAAGTTAGCAATGCCAGAAGTGAACTGATAATAGCCTATGTTGTGAGAGCGAGCGATTATCAAGTGAACTGATAATGGATTTGTTGCTCAGCAGGGGAAATAACTTCGTTATTTGTTACTCTGTCATTCGAAACAGTAAAAATTTATATTTTTATTTGTGTACATTCAAAATGACTACAAAATGCCATGCCTTTGAAAAATAAAGAAAACAACATGATTTCTACTTTAGTGCGTCTCAGTCTCCTTGAACATCTTTCTGGCGCACACCAAAAATGAACCAAAATAGAGTGAATAGCCTTCGGACGCGCCTACTTTTCAAAGTCAACATTTAGATTATTTGAAGTAAAATGCATTATATAGTCACTTAGGAATAAAACTCAGCGTGGTTCATGATAAAAAAGAAAAAAAAAATTACAGTTCGGATAATATGAAAATAGCAAACCCCTGGCACTTGAGAACTCTGGTCTACAAAGAAGAAAGCCCCGTCTAGTCTATTCCCCAGTACGGGTTGTGTCGAGCCATTCATAGTCTCGTTGATGGAAAACATGAAAAAGTTGCAATAAACGCGTTAAGAATCCACACAACGGAGGACTCTTATTCTGCAGTGCAGAACTGAGGAAGAGCTGATGACGGGACAGTTTGATCTTCGGCTGACAAATCAGAGGAAAGGGGCGTTTCATTCCCGCCCACGTGTAGAAATCGAATTTTCCAGCTGTTTATTAATTTTGCTACCTCAGAACGAAAAACGAAAAATCAAGCTGAATTCTTGTTTTTCGTTTTTTTGGAAAAATGAAAAATCGAAAAAGGAACTGTTTTCTCATTTTTCTACTTTCAATATTAAATCAAAAAACGATTGAACGAATGATACACGGATTTATTTCATTTGACTGATCCTATCTTTACCCGGAAGTAAATTACACCGCTGTGCGAAGTGATAGATAGCCTATATGTCGGACGTGTAACTTATTTATGTCCGACACGGTCAGACATGTATTTATCATTGAGTCCAGAGAAAATTTAAGGTTTTGATATTAAGATAATCTACTTCTTTTTCAAAATATAATGCAGACACAGTGGCGCTCGGGCCTTTTAAATATCAGGGTAGATCAGCGCTGTACCAAAGCCCTGGAGCCCTGGAAAGATAGTGGTACCAGCAGGGTCTGATCTCAGAAAGGAGGGTTATCTCAACAGATGCTTCCAACTCAGGTTGGGGAGCCCTGTGCTAGGGCAGGCCCGTATCCGGCCTCTGGTCGAGCTCGGAGCAACGCCTTCATATCAGCATTCATATCAACATATCGAGGTTTTTCTAGCCCTAAAAACCTTCCTTCCATACCTGGTGGGACACCAAGTCTTGGTCCGCACGGAAAACATGTCAGTGGCGTCTTACATAAATCACCAGGGCGGCCTCAGGTCCCCAAACCTGTTAGCCATAGCCTCACAGCTACTGCTATGGGCTCAAACCAACTTGCGCTCACTCAAGGCAGCTCACGTGCCAGGCACGATGAACGTGGGAGCAGACATGCTTTCTCGGGGCAACGTTTCCCCAGAGAAATGGTCTCTCCATCCCCAGACGGTTCTCCTGTTATGGGAGCGAGGTCTACGACAGAGCAGAGGTAGACCTCTTTGCCTCAGAGACAACTGTCACTGCCCAATCTTTTTCTCAAAGAGCAGGGATGCGCTGGCCCACGAATGGCCCAGCCTCACCCTCTGTGCGTTCCCTCCAGTCTCTATGATTCCTCAGGACATCAAACGGATCAGGTCATCGAACGGTTTAGCTCGGAACCTCGACCCAAATACGTGCGAAGTACCATTGGTCCTCTCCTTCCTGAAAAAAAGGACGCTTTACAAAGTTGACTAATGTAAGCGTTGAACGTCAGTGCAGGGTCAAGAATAATACCCAAGTTTTTGACAGTGGCAGATGGAATTATTGCTGTAGCTTCGAGGTCAAGTCTGGGAATGTTGCTTACATTTTTTGTTAGAGATGGAGGGCCAGTGATTAATATTTCTGTTTTAGTCAGATTCAGACTGAGAAAATTGGAGTTGAGCCAGGCCTTTAGTTCATTAATACATGATGATAGTGATGTGGTCTGGTGAATAGAATCCTGTCGGCAAGCAGTATATATCTGGTGGTTTATGGTGAGTTTTCTCCCTATTTATACTCTTCTGACATGTCGCTCAAGTTGGCAGGGCATCAAGCGCTCCTATTGGACCACGCGCGCCCGGGCACTCACCATAGGTTTGTGCAGTTGCCGCTGCACAGTCAATCAGCCCGTTTCGCGGGCTATTATGCTCTTGCTGTGCAGCTGCAATGCGTTTTAAAATAAAGGCTTCAATATTCTCGAGAAAAGGAGTTTTCCCACAGCGTTTGCAATGCAGTACTCGTTCCCTTATCTCTAACGAAGGGAAATGTCTCCGTTTTTCAAAATAACCATGTATGTGTAAACGGGGCAATTAGCCGTCAAAGCATGCCCGGTTTTGATAAAAATAGCTTCTACTTTATTTAAATTTAGGCCCCGTTTACATGTACATGGTTATTTTGAAAAACGGAGACAATTCCCTTCGGTTGTGCCCCTCGGAGAGCGGGTTCAGCAAAAAATCGACAGCTGGCAGCAGGAAGTAGCCGCTAATAACCAGAAGTCGGAGGTGGATGCAGCTGTGCTTATTTATATAAAATACCTATATTAGTAAATATTTTATATTATTTTATTATTTTTTTAAATTAAATATAAATTATTATTAATTACCAGAACCACATCCTCTTCTACCACTGTTTGAAGAATTCATCTTCCAGAATACGTTTTAATACGTTTTGTGAGTTTATTTTTAGTCCATCTCCTACCCTGAAGTCCGTTTTGCAGAGATGGACTAAAAATAAACTCACAAAACGTATTAAAACATATTCTAGAAGATGAATTCTTCAAACAGTGGTAGAAGAGGATGTGGTTCTGGTCCTTCAAGAGTCACTCTCAATCTGTCTGTATAAAGCCTATAAAAAAACAGTCTTCATGTATTTTACTACTCTTCAGTTTGTGATTCTTATTAAGAGAGGGTCGTTTTTTAGGATTCTTTGCCTACCCCAAGTCTCTGAGACCCTGACACCTTGCTCTTCTGGAGACTCCAGGTAGGTTGCAGTTCTGGAAAATGGTGGCGCTGAAGACTAAAGGGTTCCTGATGGTTTCACACTTAATTCTTCACCTTAATTCTTCATTCTTTTGCAGTTAACATGTGTTTTTTCTTCTCCACCTGTTTTTGTCTGACCCAATGAGCATTTCACTGTCCAGTGGTCATGCCTTAACTGCAATCTCTAGTATTGCATTAGTATTGCATTCTTCTCATGGGGATTTAATCATTTTTGACTTTTCAGTCTTTGTTAAATCTCTTTTTTGGCTTATTTTATCTGTAAAAGAAAACTTGCCTAACAATTCTGCACACCTGAAAATAAAAAGACATTTTTCATTTCCAGCCTTCATGAACAATTATATATCACTTATAAATGATTAAATACAAAATTAATAGTAATTATTAAGATTAATATGGTTTGGAATTGGCAAAATGTTCCTGGAAATAAAATATGATCAGAAAATCAACGTGCCTAATAATTCTGCACACACTGTAATAACCTCTAATACCGCATTGGGGGAAAAACTACTAGTCATATATTTCAAACCTTAGCTAAGCAAAATTATCTTGCATACTCTATGTACTCTAATGTACTTAACGTATCAAGAGTAAAAGTAAAGGAATTCTGCAGGAAAATAACCTCGTCAGGGTTTTTATGATGGTTCTGCTTTTATTTTAGGCCTACTGCATATGTTGCATTTTACTTCCGAATATTTTCAAGGTTGATACATTTAAACTATATACTTTTGTGTAGTTTATTGTAAAACTGCATCATATTGTAAAATAACCTATAGTGTTGCTGTCCTGTGTGGGAAAATCACTTCGAGAATTAACGATGTAGTTCCTTACATACCACCACTGGTTATTTTGAAAATTAAAGTAACAAAATGTAGACCTATTGTCACAATATTAACAAATTGTTGCTATACAGCTCCGTCCAATTTCAAAGGGCGCATCTGAAGCGCTCGGACCGGTATAGCCTACGGAGGATTGCTCTTGTTGCCTAGCAACAGTGACTGACAGCTGCCGATGACGAGCGGGAGTAACATGCGCACTGGACTTTTTATATTCAGCTGAGTTTTATATTCAAATAGGGTTGAAAACCTGTGTAAATATATTTACCAAGGTCCATTTATGTACATAATAAAAAATAATACACTAGCCTACAAAATCGCATCAAGGTAAGATATAAATGAACATTTTAATCTTCGGCTATCCGAAGATTCTAAGCCGAAAGTAGGCTACATGACCTCAAACATCCTTAATACCATGTCCTCCAGTAAAATATAAAACATAAAAATGACAATAGCCAATTCGGGCTCCATAGCTGTTTACTCAATTATATCAAATGAATTGTCAGGATGGCAGGATACTCTCGCACCGTTGCTTGGCACCTGGAGCGGTAATCGGGAACACCTGGCTGCACAATTAGGAAATCCTACGAAGGCTACATGGTGCATCGTTCGGAGGACGCATAGGCTGCATCGTTTGAAGTCCGCAGCCTTCTAAGGATGCAGTCTTCACATTGGGACACAGCTATAATGAGCATTTGACAGAAATAGCGGCCATCTTGAAAAAATGGCCACCATGTTGAATTTTTGGATGGCCAATGCCTTTTTCCAAAAAAATTGACCCTTAGAGAGTATCTTTGCCAAATTTCATGCTTTTATTCCAATTTGAACGATTCTCTTGAAATGTGCCATTAATCTTCTGCACTATTAGAACCTTAAAAAGAATCATATCAGCCATCTTGGTTGAGTTTACTGGAGTTCAGGTATATGAAAAGGTGAAGATTAGAACCTAAATTTGGTGGAAAACAACAGGTTTCTGATGAGTTGATTGCCTCTTTGGATAATGATATGTCATTAAACCACCAATACCTAGTGATGCTACGTCTGACACCGACGCTCCGAAGCTTGCTTCGAACTCGACCGGTCCTTGCAATGAACCACTGCTTCGGAGCTTGTATCATTACGTCACTAGTCACGTGAAAATGACTTCTGAAGCAAACACACTGGTTCAGTCCTGTAGTGAACCACCTGACTGCTTTGACAGCCCAATCCAGTGTTGACAGGTTTGAAACCTGGCGGCTGTATTTCTTATAAAAGTTAAGGTAAAAAAACAACAACATAGAAACCATTACAGAAATTCTATTGGATTTAATGGTTTTCATGGGAATTTTATTGGTTGTAATGGGAATTATAGTGGTCTCTGTGGGTCCACTGATATGTGTTGGGCTGTATTGGTGGGGGCATTAAATCCTAATGCAATATGTACCAAACACACAGTTAAAAAAATAAATAAATTATGTAGTGGTTTAAATGGTAAAAGCCAATGGTTCCCATTTTAATATAAACCCATTAGAATTTCTGTGATGGTTTCCAACTTTTTTTAAGCTGGTCTGATCTTCTGTCCTTGTCTAAAGAAATAATTACACACACACAAATCATGCTTAATGTTTTATTATCAAGGTGAACACGTGAAATTCATCAGTATCTGTAAAATTCACCTACATGAGTTTCACAGCACTAACACTGTGTCAGCTTTGATCGCCTCGGTGAACACGTAATAAACGGGGCGTTACTTGCATTTTATGGTTGTCAGCTTTGTTGCATTACATTTACTTCACCAGGAGATGGTGCTGCAATTTCTATCTGAATGAAGCTTCGAGTAATGAACCATTTTCGACACAATTGTATCAGAAAGCAACAATGCTTCGAAACGCTTCATTTGGCCATCACTACCAATACCCAGAGCTGAGGAAAATAAACCCCGAGTGAAATACAACAAGCTCGGAGTTGACGACTCCTTTGACTCAAAGTGTGATTATCTGCTGTATATATAGACACCTCTTAACTCATTGATTGGGTTGATTAACTGATTGTGCTCCACAGGTGTTTAATTAGGGTTAATTATCTGAACGTGCTCCTCCCGAACTTTGTTAATAAAACATTATTTCTTAATATGCCAAATATGGTAGGGGTTGATCTTTGAGTATTATGATTGGATGGAATGGACATCGTGGTTAATGATTCTTGTGTATAAATATGAGGCTTCTTCCTAACTAAACTTGAGAGTGTTATGGTACTATACTGTCTCTGTTTAATTATTCTCTACAAATTAATCTAACTATCAGTGTTCAGGCCAGTGCTGTAGCAATGCATCACTTCTTTTCCATGATGTTTTCCCTGCTAGCCATTATTGGGCATGTGAGCACCGACCGGTCTTACAGATCTGAGCTGAAGGTGACGAATGGAATGGGTTGGG
The DNA here is from genome assembly GCA_021464565.1 of Rutilus rutilus. NCBI lineage: Eukaryota > Metazoa > Chordata > Actinopteri > Cypriniformes > Leuciscidae > Rutilus > Rutilus rutilus. The sequence continues at coordinate 33,669,864 of JAJAQA010000017.1, forward strand.
GATCGTGGGGGCCTAAGAGCATATGTCCGAGTGGAACATACGCCGCAGGGTTTAGTCTGAAGGTAAGTTGGGCATTGACTCTGTGGCTAATGTGGGGGTGGATGAGCGCTTCAAAGATTCAAAACTATAGAGTTGCTGTTCATTTAATGCCAGGGAACTGCACCTGCTTAAGATTTAAGTGCCAGTATAATATTAAAGAGCATGAAGATAAATGTTACTAAGTTTTGGGTTAGAGTTTCTTTCAAGTGGAAGATTGTCTCAATGTTGTTTTAAGGTGGAAACACTTCACTTGGGTGATGATACAGCGCTCAATGGGATTCGTCTTCACTGTGTCGATCGGTCCAAAGATTCATCAAGCTCACGTGGATACACCGTAAATGAGTCCAACGTAGCAAAGTAATGGACTCCGATTATGAACAATTATTGCATTTAAGCTAGATAAGTAAATTGAGGATTTTCTTGAATAACAATGATTTAATCAGGCAGCTGTTTTCTTCAGGTGGGGTTCTTGGCAACGTATCAGATGGTGTCGTTCTGGATACTTTACAGCTTTCCAGCTGAGAGTTGAATCTTCCCAAGGAGACAGAGATGATACGGCCGCAAACAACATCAAGTGAGTGTGTGCTGCTATAAGTTCTACAACATCTCTTACCCAGTGTAAACCTCTTACACCATATCTTACCCATCCTGGTTTTATTTTGCCATTTAAGGACTCAGTTTTCCCCCATCAATAGTTTAGGTAATGTCACACTTGCAGTGGTGCTGCTGTTCAAGATTGTGATTGCTGCAGGTGATCATGCGACTGACACAACAGCACAATATATTTTATCATAATATTGTCACATAATTTTTTTTTTTCAGGTTCAAATGCAGTGGAGGTCAGGAGGTGGAGGGTGGCGGCACAGACTGGGGCAACTGGGGCGACTGGAGTCCAACGTGTGAAGGAAAAGGAATCTGCGGCTTACAGACCCTGGTAGAACCGCCACAGGGAAGTGGAGACGACACCGCTCTCAATGATGTTATCATGCTCTGCTGTGATTAAGGTGATGTGATTTCAATCAAACTCAGACTGACGCAGACACTGATGCTTCAGAAAGTTCATAAAGAGATCGTAAAACCTATTCATATTCGTCAAGCGGTTTAGTCCCGATTTTCAGAAGAGACTCACTTTATATGATGAGCAGATTTAATTTAGGCTTTTATCTACACACAAACTTTGATCAGCAAACATAAAAAGAAGCACTTAATGTGGAATAACAAACTTCATGTGTTTCTAAAAGCTAAAACATTGTGTAATTGGTCCTCATTCGTCAAGCAAGCATGTTTCAGCTTCTATTTGTGCTTACTGATGTGTGTTATGTTTAAATATGGATATGTGGTGAACCACCCCTTTAAAACAAAAATATATAATATATAAATAAAATATATTTGTCTTCTACAGTGGCAGTGAAGAGGTTCCCCAATGTGTCCAGAGAAGCTTTGGGGATTGCAGTGAATTCTAAGCTGGGGGAACTGAGACTGCTTGAAAGGAACATGTTAAAACATTATATATTTGGTTTAGAATATGCTCCCTGCTTGATTGATTGTTAAATGTACATGTTTCAGACATCAAATAAAAATGTTCTTAAAATGTTACATGTGAATGTATTTTCTTAGATTGAAATAAAAAAAAAAAATCGTACGGGTGTGTAGACTGTCACTTGAGAGACAGAAATCTGAGATTTCATTAAAATACCTTCATGGAAATGTGGACATTACCTTATTAATTCCAAGAACTTTATTAATTCACCACATTATGATTTATTTTATTCCAAAATTTTTGTAACAAAAATTCTCAGGAATACACATAATATACTCATTTTGCCATTGTTTGCTCCTAAAACCATTGTTTCATGCAGGAAATTTAAGGCCATGCCCATTGAGGCAGAGGTTAGCAATGCCTCTTTGGTCCATAGAATGTAGTTTACGTAGGTTTGCGCATGCGCAGTCAGTTCTCATGCTGTCTTGAATTATCAACATTGAGGCAGAGACCGAGCTTGCTTCATGCCACGTGATCCACTCGCTCTCACTCAATCCGCGCTTCCCGATCTAGCGGCGCCTAGGGTTGGCTGTCAACAGGCCCGGGGTGGGTAATCGGGAGAATTCCCGGTGGGCCGGTCGAGGATTTTTGTTTTTTCACATTTGTCACGTTAGATGCATTAGGCTACACTCGTTCCGCATTGACACCGCAGCGCGCAGCCCAATATTATGAAGCTGCAGAATCGGAGCCTGCATCTACAGTCCCGCACCCAGAGTCCCACATTCTCAGACCCCTCGTTTTTTCGAGACAGCGCCTCCTGCTGTTCGGAAGATCGTATAACAACCGCACCCAGAGTCCCGCATTCTCAGACACCTCGTTTTTCGAAACAACTGTTCGGAAGATCGTATAACACCCTTATCCAAATGCCACTGAAAACAATAGGGTGCAATATTACTGTCACAGTGTGAGACTGTGTTTTGTGTGTATTGTATTGTATTAGTGTTGTTCCCTGAGTTGCCACCAGATGTCTCTTCCCCTCACTGTCATATGTATCATGAACTGCATTTCCCATACTCCTGTCTGTTAATCATTGATCATTTGTCACCAGCTGTTTCCCATTAACCTGCATATATAAGCTGTGTCTTTGTGTGTCTTTTGCTGGTTCATCGTTTGATGTCACTGGTTGTTCTGTTGCCTTCTCTGTCACCTGTTTGGATTATCATTTTGCGTACGGCTGTGAGTTTTATGTTTTTATTAAACACTGTTAACCTGCAAATCCTTCTCTTCATTTGATACCGTGACAGAATGAACCAGCCATTAAGGAAGGAGCGGGTTATCAGCCACAGGAGTTATTTGTAGCCGGAGTTATTTTTGTATCACTGCTATGGATCTTACACAGGAGAGCAACTTGGAGCGGGTGAGAGAAGCACTGAGTACCAGGGTGGCGGATTTGCAACAACAGCTCCTGTTGTTGCAGAGTGGTTCCGTGTCGCTCCCACACCATCCATCAGGGTGTCTACAGATATAAACAAGTTAAATTTAAGACTTTTTAAGACCTTTTTAATGCCACTTTGAATGAAATTTAAGACCAAACCTGTGATGGAAATACACATTATATTACATGCGTATATGTAATATTTAACCTAAGTAATTGAAATAATTTAATAGTCACTACTTGTTTATTGAACTAAAATCAATGTAACATTTGCAATCGTGAGAATACTCAGCAAAATAGCTCCTGTCATGTTATGTTACTCAGGGGTTTTTCCTGGCTCAAAATGAGGCGGAGGTGGTAAAATCGTATTAATGTATTTTAATAATAAGATAATTAAATTTCTATTTTTTGTAGATCATCATATAGCCTGTGTTTCCCACATTATTTTTGTGGGTGGAGCTTGGTACCTCTAGGGGGATCCAGGGGCATGCCCCCCCGGAAGAAAATTTTGTACTTTTTAAAGATAAATTCATTAATCTGGTGCATTTTGAGTCACCCGAATCCACTGTTAAAAATAGATAATCCACCTGCAAATAACCCATATTCTTTGATTTAGATATCTGCATCCGATCATCACATTACAATTATTCAAATTCTTAGTGTTAAGCAGATAAAGTGTTATTCAAATTCTTAGTGTTAAAGCTGATTTAAAATGAACATTTATTTAAAATAATTAAAAATTTATTTAAAAGTTCTTCTTTAGGCAAAATTACATTTCCTTAATAGCCTAAACAGAGGCTTTACTCACTTCAAACTTAAATTGTCAATGTTTCATTACATCACTGTTTTATAAAGGGCATTTCCCCCCTAATTGTATTAAATGTATGCTCCATCTTTCATTTCAAATTCTTAAATTTGATCAATATATTCAATTAAAATAATAAGACACTAGGCTGTTACCAATCAAATTAAATAATTTACATTGAAAAATTATAACTGTATTAAATGAGATTATTTTAAATATTTTTTAATATACAAATAAGGAATGTTGAAAAGAATGATACTTTATGAAACTTAAGGCCCGTTCACACCAAGGACGATAACTATAAAGATAACGATAAAAATATAATTCTAAAAATCGTTCTCCATATTAAAGAATAACAGAGTTCACACCACAACTATAACGATAAAGATATGAGGAACGATATCGTCGGGATCACTTTTAGAACGATTTTTTTCCAGCTGTTGAACGATAAAACACTGACAGCCAATCAGAATCCATTCTAATTTAAAGGTCTCGCGCATTTAAAATGGATCTGGATCATCCGGGCGCGCGCGTGCTTAGAATAAAAAGACGTTATCGGTCGTTGGTGTGGACGCATATATAGTTATCTTTATCGTTATCTTTATAGTTATCGTGCTTGGTGTGAACAGGCCTAAACCGCCAGTAGGAGGCGGCAGGCGACCGTCTTAATGAGCGAATCATTGAGTCATTCATTCAAACGATTCGTTCAAACGGCTGATTTATTCAGAATGAGGCAGTTTATGAATGGGTAATTGAATCTTTGACTCAACCGCTGAATCATTCAGTAATGCTGCTGCAACAAGTGTTGCTGTGAGATGTGCTATGGGGGTTCTACTGTGATCTTTGTTTGGAACTATTTTCGCTGCTGAAACAGAACAAAAACAGTCATTGCGTCTAAAATGTAAGTGACTTAATTTTAACTACCGGTATTTGTTTATTGAACTTATGAAATCAGTCTCGGTTTCAATCTTGATGGCATTCAGGAAAACAGCTCTCTGGTCGCGTGTAGCCTAGCCTAGTTTCTTAACTATAATATGTTATAAATAACTGCGCGAGCCTCAACAGCGCAACATTGTTACCGTCAGTACATTAGGTAACTTAGGCCTATATTATTATCAACTAGGCCTATAGGCTATCAATCGCCACTTAAATTAAATGAAATAAAACAGAATCATCCTCACGTTTTCGGTGATTCCCAGTTATTTGTTATTGTCGAGAGCCGGACGGCCGCCTCATAATTCTCTATGCAGGAAAAACCCTCAACATTTTGAATTTTTACCTCAGTATGTTTCTTTATGTTTGCCATTATGCTAATTTGTTTAGATTTTTTCCTATACAGAGACAAGCAGCGCGAGCCTCAACAGCGTTACCAGAAAAAGCCTTCAAATCATTATCAGTAGCTGTTTATGTAATCAAATCTGAATCATTCTGGCGATTCGATGCTTCACTTGACGGGCATTAGGTCCGTCAAACTGTAGAAATTTTTGCGGTAACGTGACCAGAAATATTTAAGACCTATCGAATCTGAATTTAAGACATTTTAATACTTTTTAAGGCCTTTTATTAGGAAAACTTTATTTAAGACATTTTAAGACTTTTTAAGGACCCGCGGCCACCCTGATCCATTTCCCCCAACCCCACGGAGTCGAGTGGTCAGCCGGAGCCTAGCACGGACTTCCCTGAGAGATACGCTGGTGAGCCTAAGTTATGTGAAAACTTTATTAATCAGTGTTCTCTACATCTAGATATGCATCACAGGACTTTCGAAACTGAGGAATCGAAAGTAGCGTTTGTGCTACTGCTGCTGACCGGTCCAGCAGCCACATGGGGAACAGAGGTGTGGGAGAGACGGGACCCATGCTGTGCCTCTTTCAAGGCACTTACCGGGGAGATGATTCGGGTCTTTTCCAAGACTAAGGTGAATTCTTCTCGGAGGTCAGGGAGGAGACCCCGTCCAAGCAATTTTTTGAGGGGAGGTAGTGCGCACCGGTCGTTGTGTGTTGGGACTCTGGGCCTGCGGGAATACACACCCGAGTCATATCACAAGATGGCTGCCACACCTGAGCCTCTTCACAAGATGGCTGCCACACCCGAGCCAATTATGGATGTAGCGAGTGCTAGAGACATGATTGTTTCACTCTTTCCCGAGCGTCGGCCACGAGAGAGGGAGATGGAGAGGAGACCCAAGCCTATTCACAAGATGGCTGCAGCACCAGAGCCACTTCACAGGATGGCTGCCTCACCTTTCTCTCCTATCCATGCCAGAACCCAGCGTCTGAGGTCTAGTCTGGCAGAGACTCCATTAAGGTCATTGCGGAGGGCTGGCTTTCCAACCCCGGTGCCGGTTTTCACGAGGACCACTGCCAAGCCTGCACCAGTCCTCAAAATGGCCGCCGCCAAGCCAGCAGCAGTACCCAAGATGGCTGTCACTATACCTGCACCTATTTTTGAGACTGCTGGGGTTATACCTGCCCCTACACTCCAGATGGCTGTTGTCTCAGCGTCACCTGTTCTAAGCAGGGCTATCATCACGCCTGCACCTGTTCTCAGGAAGGCACCAGAGGTATGTTCATTGGACTCAGTATTTCCTGTGTTTACCATGGCTCTGTGGTGTGTGTGGTCTGCTTTCTGCTCTTCTGTTCAGCAAGATGTCTCTCAAGCCCATGAACCTGAATCGGCCGTTAAGTCTGAATCGGAGTCTCTTGAACTTCCTGTTACGGCTGAGAGGTCTGAGCCTGAGTCCCTTGCACTTCCTGTCACAGCTGAGAGGTCTGAACATGAGTCTACTGCACTTCCTGTCACGACTGAAAGTCTCTCCATCCTGCCCAAGATGGATGATTCCGAGGTTTCTGAACTCTCTGCCTGGCCCAAGATGGCCGATCCTGAGCTCCCTGAACTCTCTGCCCGGCCTAAGATGGCCGTCCCTGAGCTCCTTGAACTCTCTGCCTGGCCCAAGATGGCCGATCCTGAGCTCCCTGAACTCTCTGCCCGGCCCAAGATGGCCGTCCCTGAGCTCCTTGAACTCTCTGCCCGGCCCAAGATGGCCGTCCCCGAGCTCCTTGAACTCTCTGCCTGGCCCAAGATGGCCGATCCTGAGCTCCCTGAACTCTCTGCCCGGCCCAAGATGGCCGTCCCTGAGCTCCTTGAACTCTCTGTCCGGCCCAAGATGGCCGTCCCCGAGCTCCTTGAACTCTCTGCCTGGCCCGAGATGGCCGACCCCAAGCTAGTTGAACTGTCTGCCCTAGCTAACCTGGCCCATAGGGCCTCTTGTGCTTCTTTGCCCAGGTTCCTGTTACCGCCAGCACCACCATGGGTTGCAGCTCGGCTCTGGTGTCTGGAGATGCCTGCAGCACCACCCTGGTCTCCAGCGCCGTTCTGGTCTCTGGTCCCGCCTGCGGCCCCGCCCTGGCTCCCTGCACCGCTTGCGTCTCCGCCCTGGCCGCCCGAGGGGTCTGCCGCCCGAGGGAGAGTCTCCGCCCTGGCCACCCGAGGGGTCTGCCGCCCGAGGGAGAGTCTCCGCCCTGGCCGCCCGAGGGAGAGTCTCCGCCCTGGCCGCCCGAGGGGTCTGCCGCCCGAGGGAGAGTCTCCGCCCTGGCCGCCCGAGGGAGAGTCTCCGCCCTGGCCGCCCGAGGGGTCTGCCGCCCGAGGGAGAGTCTCCGCCCTGGCCGCCCGAGGGAGAGTCTCCGCCCTGGCCGCCCGAGGGGTCTGCCGCCCGAGGGAGAGTCTCCGCCCTGGCCGCCCGAGGGAGAGTCTCCGCCCTGGCCGCCCGAGGGGTCTGCCGCCCGAGGGAGAGTCTCCGCCCTGGCCGCCCGAGGGAGAGTCTCCGCCCTGGCCGCCCGAGGGGTCTGCCGCCCGAGGGAGAGTCTCCGCCCTGGCCGCCCGAGGGAGAGTCTCCGCCCTGGCCGCCCGAGGGAAAGTCTCCGCCCTGGCCGCCCGAGGAAGAGTCTGCTCCGCCCTGGCCGTCCGATGGACTCTCGGCTCCGCCCTGGCCTCCAGAACTGTCCATTTTCCCTGCCCCGCCCTGGCTCCCTGCACCGCCTGCGGCCCCGCCCTGGGGTTCTAGACCCTCCATCCCTCCCCCAGATCCACCTCCGTTCCTCCACCCACCTGAACTTTTGTGCTTGGTCTTATGGAGTGTCTGGAAGCCACTCCTTTTAGGGGGGAGTACTGTCACAGTGTGAGACTGTGTTTTGTGTGTATTGTATTGTATTAGTGTTGTTCCCTGAGTTGCCACCAGATGTCTCTTCCCCTCACTGTCATATGTATCATGAACTGCATTTCCCATACTCCTGTCTGTTAATCATTGATCATTTGTCACCAGCTGTTTCCCATTAACCTGCATATATAAGCTGTGTCTTTGTGTGTCTTTTGCTGGTTCATTGTTTGATGTCACTGGTTGTTCTGTTGCCTTCTCTGTGTCACCTGTTTGGATTATCATTTTGCGTACAGCTGTGAGTTTTGTTTTTATTAAACACTGTTAACCTGCAAATCCTTCTCTTCATTTGATACCGTGACAATTACGGTCTAGTTTTATTTAAAGTTATACAAATAAATATTTGTGTTCCCTACTTAATGCATGTGCCAAAAAAACCTCATTGTGTTCTCTGACTAACAAATTACCCAGTAATTTGAGCGTGGGTGTAATTTAAAGAAAATTACTGATAAAAGGGATATATCTTCTGAAAAATATTATGTGATATTATATTGTTACAATGTTTTTTTTAATTCAAATTCCAATTTTTCTTTCAGTTCAACCTATAATGGTCTAATTAACATGTTACCATGCTAACATTACAAAACCTGTTTTTTGATATTTTAAATGCGAAGCAAAACTCAAATAAGAATAGACAAACAACAATAATAAACAATTCTGTACTTTATTTAACGATCACCTAAACATCATCTTGCTGTAAACAGGACAAAGCAAAGAAAAAAGGAAGAAAGAATTGTGTTAGTGACTTTACTTTTTGTCTTCAATTGCATAAAAAAAACTAATTTATAAGTCGCTTTGGATAAAAGTGTCTGCTAAATGAATAAATGTAAAATGTAATGTAAATGCATAAGGTAAAATAATTACTTTCTGGTAGGCGAATGTTCCTTCTTTTTTCATTCTTTTTGCAATCACTGTCAAATTCATCGACTTCACTAAAATAAAAGATGAATGACATTGTCAAAAATATTGTGTAATAATAAATAATGCAAATTACAAGAACCTAAAGGTGATAAGTAGGGCCGCGGAAAAACACCACCTCCTTCTAGCTCACGTTAATACCATAGACTGGTTACAGTGAAGGCAACAACTTCATATCACAGTTAAATTAATATTGATTCGTTTTAATAGGCTACTTACTTTTTATAAGAACTAATTTAAGTAGTCTACATAAATTATATAAAGTAAAATAGTTACTCCGGCATTGATTCATTCAATTGATAGTTTTAGGAGTAAAGGTCCGGTAATTAAAAAAAGGTCAAACGGTAAATCGAATTAAATAATTAATGATGGCATTCTTTGATATTAACACACTTAATGTATTTAATTGGTCTACTTTAATGTCAACTACTTTTAATCAAATCTTTACAATGGCTTGTCTACAAAAAGACCAAGGTTAAAGGCTAACGTTAGCTATCAAAATATTTTTGGCGGAAAAAAGGCGAAAAAAACATACATTAACGGCTAAAATTTGGTTACAAACTATCTTTACAAATATTAAATGGACTATTCATATGTTGGTGTATCGATGAGCTAAGTAGTTTGATTAAAAAAAGAAATCGAATGAGTAGGCAATGATTTGCTATATAAAATTGACGATAGGCTACTCACGTTTCGGCTTAAGTTCTTCACATGTTTATCCGATCCAATTTGATAGGAGGCGCTGTCTCGAAAAACGAGGGGTCTGAGAATGCGGGACTCTGGGTGCGGGACTGTGGATGCAGGCTCCGAGTCTGCAGCTTCATACTACTCCAGGAAACAGCTACAACCATAGACATGTATAGAAAGGCTAGATGGCTCAAGGCGGAGTCAGCTGTGTCGTCACTTGGCGGCCATCTTAGGTCAGGAGACTGCGCTGCTGCTCCCTGCTGCTGTGGACGGAAGGTGAGTGACATACGCCAACTAAAATGCTCGTAACTTGCTGAATTCTTGAAGGATTTACAAACGGTTTGGTTTATTACAAACGTTATTAACGTGGCTATAATTCTGAATGCTTAAACATTTTGAACATAATTATTCATATGTATGCAGTATAATAGCTACATCTCTGACGTTTATAACAAACCAAACCGTTTGAAAATCGGTAGAAAATTGAGCAAGTTATGGTTATTTAAAAGTACATGCACCATGTTATGAGTGAGCGAGCATCCTGTCGTAAGATGGCCGCCGTGTGCGGATGTCGAGCTCCATTGGCCAGCAGCGCGGACGAGACATCTAGCCTTTATATGATATCTATGGCTACAACGACCAATAAACAACAACTGAAGCGCAGAGGTATATATACACAGGCAAACAAGCTAAACAAGATAACAAGGGGGTGTGGTTAATCAGAAACACCTGGGGAGACTAAACAAGAAAAAATACAAAGGACTACAAAACATGGCACAGGACAGGAAACAACAAAAGTCCATACAAGACAAAGGAAACACAGGACGGGAATCATGACACCAGCAACAAGTGTCCCTTGTGAGAGGATTTTTTCAAAGGCTGGAGAAATTATTTGTAAAAAAAGAAGTAGGCTAAGCCCTTCCACAGCAGAGAAACTAATATTTTTTAATAAAAATCTATAAAAAAATTAAGACATTGTGGCTTGATTTCTTTTATTAATATTCATTTTCATGACCAAAAAACATGCACAGTGAGGAGCCTATAGGTTACAAGCTTCACATATTAAAACAAAAATACAAAAATAAAAAACCACACATTTTTAATGGCTCGTCAAGGTTGTTTCAGATCAACACCTGCAAGTGACCACTAGGTGTCACCGTTGAGACGGGTGTCGGATTGTTTCGAAGCCTCGGCACAATATGGCCCATTTGCTTCAACTGTTTCAGTGTTTCACAAAGCCTCGATCTGCCCATCACTAGGTCTCATGGTGCCTTCACGTGCTATGGTAATTATGGTAAATACCAAAAGCCGACATGGAAAATGCACATGAACACCCCCTCATGTGGTATTTTCCACTGGGCAACTCGTAGAATATTTTGTTGCACGAGTTGCCGAGATGAGATAACCTTTGACCTTTTCAAAATGGCGGAGAGCAACGCAAGAGTTGTGAATACTGTTAGCGGATAGTTTTTGTAGCCTATACAATGTTGTCATTAACGATTGTAATATAATGCGTTAACACTCAATTTTCAACTTCGCCGCAATTTCCTTAGTTCATATATAATCATTTTATGTCATGTTTTATTTTTTTAAATTATTAATTATGTTTTAATCATCAGAAAGCACCACATTTAAGTTTTTTTTTTTTTTTTTTTAGATAAAAAAAGATACTCTACTGACACAGACCTTGCGGGTACTACATTACAACAACAAAAGCACTTGAACACAACACACTGGTAAATACCAGTTCACAAGTGGAAAATATCATCTTTTCCATAGCACGTGAAGGCAGCATAAGTAGTCCAGGGGCCTGTTTCAATAAGGAGGTTCAACCAACTCTGAGTTAAAACTTGAACTCTGAGTTGACTTACCCTGAGATGGGAAACTCTGAGTTTTTGGTTTCAGAACAGCTGAAATGAGTTAGTTCAATCAACTCTGAGTTGACCTACTCTGAGTTAAGCGCGTGCACCACAACTATAAAAAGCCATTATCAATGGAGCGCAGATATTATGAGTCACCATGGCAATAGCGCCAAACAAAAAGAGGTCTTCATATTTCTTCACATTTTAATTACTGTTATACAGTGATGGGTGTAATTAATTTCCAAGTAATCTAAATACTGTAATTTAATTAAAGGGATTACTCTTAATTCTTCTGTAATTTAAAGTTAAATCTGATGTAATTGTATTAGACTATAGAACAATTCTGTATAGGCTATTTAACATACATTTTTAAAAGGTATATTTTTAATGTAACTTTCTCCCTCTACACACTTTGGTCAATGCAATAATAATTCATGCAATTGTATATTGTTTATTTGAAAGCATTAAAAGTGCTGTTTCTTGTCTCTCCTTGTATTGTTCAAGTGTTTAAGGTTGATATGGGATTTAGTAATTAGTAATAAGTAGACCAATAATTTCTAAAGATAGTCATTATTACATTAATCTAATAACACTGTTGAAGATGTCATTTGTAGTTAGTAATATAAGTAACTTACCCAACTGTTAAAATATCAGAGGTGAAACTGGAAGAACAGTATGTTATTCAACCTAATTTTAATTTTCATGTAGGTGCAATCCTGCAGGCATTAAAAGAACATGGCAGCAGCTGAAATTTCAATATAAACACATAATTCAGTCAAGTAAGGCTGAGCATATCATGAGTGTAGGGTACCTGACTTTACAAACATTTGACTTAATAACCCTCTGGGCTTCTTCCCCGAAAATGGGCGAAAACTTGAACGTTTTGAATTGTTTAATTTTTTTTGCTTCATCGGATGGGGGTGAAACTTGGTGACTTTTGTTTTATTACCTATATGAACACACAAAAAAATCAAGGAGATGATTCTGATATGTTAAAGGGTCGTAAAAAAAAAAGTCACACTTAGCTTCCTCCCGCCCGAAAACGTGCGACATAGGAAATGAATGGGAAATACGAAAAAAATAGGAAAACTCAGAGAAACTTTTGGTGGTACAAGCTACAGATCAGCCACTGTGCTGAAAAAAAGTGTACAGCAATGAAGGGGTGACACTCTAAAACATCAAGAGTGCAAATAAGACATCCGCCCCCCCCCCCCCACACACACACATACACAAACACACACACACACACACACACACACACACACACACACACACACAGAGAAATGAACTGGTAAGACTGAAACAGCAAATTTTGCCCCAAACTATATAAAAATTATATAATCATAATAACTCCAAAACTAAAGCAAGAAGCGTCAAAAGGAAGGTATCGTTTGAAAGAACTCTTAAAATTTTTTGAAAATATAAATTACATTACCTTTGGACATTGTCCTGCCAAGAAACAGCGGAAAAAAGACAATATATATATAATTTTTATTATGATTTTGCATATCTTTCTTATTTGTCATGGAATAACTCAGGAAGGAAATAAGGTAGGAGGAAAATTCTTTTTTAGTGAAGTCCCCCTACATGTTAGCTGCATCTGGATAAAAAAATATAATTTTTGGATAAAGGAATCAAAAGTTACAGCATTTGGAAAAGAGACAGCCTTTTTGTACAGTCTTTGACACCCCCTCATGGGCAATTTTTTCTCCACGAAGAATATCTTGTCATAAAAGCAATAGATTATGTTAATTTTGGGCTCATTTTAATTGTAATAATATGCTGTAAAAAATGAAGTGCCATTTTCAATTATCTGAGAATGTTTCATGAGCTGTATGATGTTTTTGACACATTGCAGTACATTATTTTTTCAAAGTACATGAGTTTTTCAAAGTGGATACATTCACTGTAAAGCTTTCAGCCTCTAAGCTTTCAAATGACATCAACTTTGTGTTAATCAAGGCAAGATTTGTTAAAAATATGGTAAAGAATATTTTCGCAGCTAGGTGGCGCCTGCTGGCGGTACACTCGGTTTTAGAGGGATTACTCAGCACTCGTTAGGAGTTAATAAATCTAATTAGATGTATTAAAAAGCTGAGATCCTCAGATTTAAAATGATGTATAATTTGTGTTGTTCCATTCAGTGGTTGCTTAGTAATAAATTTTTTTCTTTCTGAATGGGAATAAATCAAATAAATAAATAAAAAAGCTATAGGCTGCCTATAGGCGATTATAGGACATGACACAAATTAATACATTTTGAAGCCACTAGATGGCGCTCTTCTCGCTTGAAATATATATATTTTTTTAGGCCTGCACTCTATTTTGATGTGAAATGTTGCATTTATCGAAAAATAAAATAAAACAAATAAAATAAATATATATATATATATTAATTCTAATGGAAAATATAGCTCATAAAAATTATATAATTAATGCAAAGTATCATAAAAAATCAAAAAATTCTAAATAATAATCAGAAAACATTATACAACACAAATATATTTGATTGGTTATCCTGGGAAAAAGGAAAGTAACATTTTAAGGCTTCGCCCTTTTTCGGGCGGGAGGAAGCTAAGTGTGACTACACTGTTAGACTTTTCTGTAATTTCTACAGTTATTTACTTTAAATCCCCCAGTATTATACTGCTATTTCTCTTTACAGTAAATAACTGTGATTCCCATTGCATCATGGGAATTTTCTGTGACGTCTAACACCACATACAGAGACTTACTGTATTTTTAAAATTTGCTGTATACTACTGTATTTGTCTAACACCACATACAGAGACTTACTGTATTTTTAAAATTTGCTGTATACTACTGTATTTGTCTAACACCACATACAGAGACTTACTGTATTTTTAAAATTTGCTGTATACTACTGTATTTGACGTAACGGCCTCTCTGGCTGGTGGCACCATTCCATCGTGCTTTTTATTCACTAATTTTTGCCTTACACCGTGTCTGCTATAATAGCCAGAGGCTGTCTATATTGGACACATAGAAGCGACTGGGCCAGACCATTAATGCAAAGTGTAAACCTGTTTGTCCCTTGCCAGAAATAGCGCGAGCGCTTGGACTCGGAGTAACGTTCCCGTACGTCAGAAATATAACGGCGCATGGATTTGTCGTGTCTCGCCGGAGCATCCAGTGTAATATCACCGGGGCTGTCTTTTGCTGGACCGCGCCGTTCGTGTCTGGCCCGGGGAAGAGACGGATTTCACTTCACCGAGAGAAAGACCAGCAAGCAAGGTAAAAAACAAACAAACAAAAAAACCATTCTGTGTGTGTTGATAGGATTGTGCCTAGTTTAACCTGTTATTCTCGTCAACATGGAGGTAACGAACTTTACCACAGTAAACTGCGCTTACGTTTCATTTTACAGACTTTAACATTGTATGTTAGTTAACGTTAAGTTTTATTTGGCTAGCTGCCACCTTTCTAGTTTTAGCATTAGTTTGCAATCTATAACATATTATAGTTTTTTTTTTTTTAAATGGAATTTAATATTTAGGCCTACTTCATTTTTTGTATGTGTTTAAAGGCAACTGCAACAAAGCGCCAATTCGCGCCAGTGACATCTAGCAAGATTCCGGAGATAAGTTAACGTTAGGCCATTTGTGATATATTTTGACATAAGTTTGCTGAAATGATTAGCAATATGTGATAAGTGCTTTGGAGCCACTGGTGCAGACTATGTAGCATCCAATATCTTATAAAATCTCTATAAAATTGGCTAACTTTATAAGTGACCTTTGCATCATGTCTAACTTTATATTTATTTCACAGCAAATGAAACAATTAGAAGATGGACCATTTTCTATGTTCAGTCTCACCAGATTAAATGTATTCAGGTAAGCACTAAAACTCTCACTAATTCAAATACCAAATCTAGCATTCTAAACAACTTAAGTTTATATTTTTGCATTATTTTAATATTTTATTAGGCAGAATACTCTCTATCATTGCAGTCCCACCTGACCAGGAAGGTCCTAACATCAGCGCACAGGTGGGTTAACTACTGTAGGAAGGAGAATGATCATCACTAGTGATGTTACGTTCGTGAACGAATCGTGCTTTTTGAACGAATCTTTTAGTTGAACGAATCGTTCTCGTTCACGTAATCCATTGACTCATATTTCTCGTTCACTGAAATCCCTCCCTCCACAGCAGCGCGGCGCTATTAGCAGCGCATGCGCAGCTCAGTGAACCGGCTCTGTGTTTTCAACCTGACAAAGAGTGACTAAACCTCGAGCCAATAGCCTTCGAGTATGAGATGTGACGGAGCATGTGATTTGTTGAATGTAGTGAACGAATACGCCCTTCACTGACAAGCGGGAAGGAAGTCGACCGGAAGTTGAAGTCGGCCGGGTGCCGCCATCTTGAGCGGAACTTCACTTGCGTTAGCAATCCCATTGACTTCCATTCATTTTGGCGTCACTTTGACAGCGAATAACTTTACATCTGAGGCGTTTGAAGACTCCATTTGTCAATTTTTTATTTCTAAAGAAACACGGCAATGTATAAAATGCTCCATTACCTTGTAGCTTATGTTATGGGCCAGCAGTTTTTGTAAAAGTAGGCTAACGATTGCGTCATAACCACGCGACTCTCTGTCGCACAGTAGAGAGATTACCGTATGGACAGGAGGATAAGCTCGCGGCAATCGGGGAGACGTGGAGGGAAAATGGCAAAGTAATTAATCAGAACACCTACTAAAAGTTTCTCTTGCTCATCGCTCATGGACAGCTCGTACTCACACTCTCCGTCTCTGCAAGATTCGGAAGAGAAAGATTCAGATTTCTCTCGGCACAGCCACTAGAAGACAGACGGTTTGCTCACGTGGTCCGTGTAACGCTTTGCTCGGTTTGAGTCTGCGCGTCAGGAAAGGAAGTGCTAAGAAATCGCTGAAAATGGGCTTCACTTGTCTCCATTGAGTTCCAATGGGGTCGCTGTGTCCATTTCTTTTACTGTCTATGTTCACTGACTGTGACTGAGTTGCTTTTGAGTCTGAACGAGAGACGAGTTGAACGAACTGGTACATGTCGTTCGTGAACGAAAAGAACCAGTTGTTTGAACGATAATAATGGCGAACAGATAGAGCTAGGTTTGTGTAGTTAGCATATTTCCATCAAAGAAAGAAATTTACACTTTACCATTGTAATGAAAACAGTTTAATAATACAAGCTGATGGCTACACAAAGACAAATTAACATGGTCATTTTTTACTTGGTTTGAGCTACGTGGGCGGGGGGCACTGACTGTTTACTTGATTTAAATTTACACTTCTCTTTACCTGCTTTTCTTATATTTGTTTGTGTGTTTTAGACTTAGTTTTGTGGTATTTTGCACTGTACAATACTGTAACTTAAGCACTGGTGATTTGTGTTTGTTTTGTATGATCAAAAATGAATTCATTACATTTTATTCATGCAATGCACTTCTCTAAAAACTAAAACTAACCAAAAAAATATGACGGTTAGGTCTCATTTGCGTAACGTCAGCTAAAGAGCATTTCAGTTCGGGCTGTGAAGGGGCATGTAATTGGTTGGATCATCTACTGAACGAATACACCCATCACTGACCGAGATCGCTCTGTTTCGAGTCTGAACGAGAGAGAGCTCTCGTTCGTGAACGAATTGAACAAACTGGTACATTTCGTTCGTGAATGAAATGAATGAGAGTACCGGGTAGATCGGTCATTTAGCATGTAATTCAAATCTCATTCAAAGCGCAGTTATAGGTGTGCACATACAATAAGGATTGCTAATGTGTCGTCATCATGACGTATTCCCAGTGGTGAACGCAAAGCATTTTGGGAATCCGCGGCACAAACAAAACGCGCCAGACTTCATCATTGCATGGAGGGAAGAACGTTGTGTTCAAGATGCCGTCTACCTGCTGTGTTATAAACTGCAATAGTCGTTATCACCATAGATATCATATAATAAAGGCGTTTATATATGATATCTATGGTTCTCACGATAGAAATGGCATAAGATTAAGAACGGAATCGTTCGAGAGAGAGAGATTTTGGTTGGGTGACGGCTGTAGCTACAGTTTGACGAGTTTACAGTTTGACAAAAGCACAATGTTGTGTTTTACCGTCTCCACGGCAACCCAACTAAAGCAGTGCAACGGCTTTTTTTAAGTAAAAAAATAGAAGTTTTTTTTTTTAATTAAACTAATATATGTGGTCATTTTCTCTACCCATTACATGTACACAAATATAAGTAAACACTTGGCAGTTTGAATGATGTCCATGCACAAAATACGGAGCATATTTTTATGTTTTCACTGTTCGATCGCGCCCGCGCTTCTCTCACGAACGCACGCACACACACAGACACACGTTGGTTTCTTGAATTCTGACTGCATGCAGATAGATGAGAGAGCGCGAGGAGTGTGGTGCTTAAGCATACTACATTTTCTGCCCCACTTTTACAATCTCCAGCTCCATTATTTTCATGCCAGAATACTAGCCTACTATGCAGCCCATGGAAACGGGCCAAACATACCCATAATTCTTTGCGTTCTGATGACGTTGCCGCCCAGTTGGTCACATGTCTTAGCGATCTCTATTGTTTATATATTCATATTTAACATTCAGAACTCAATGTTTAATATAATCCTTGATTTATGAATGTGTATGTCTGACCAAACACTTTAAAATGTTCATTATGCAAGAAAACCTTGCTTTGGTCATCTGAACCTCTTATTTAGACTTATTTTATTAATTTAGTAAATAAGGCATACATTTTAACGAAGCCAAATCCGTTTTTTTTTTTTTTTTTGTAACAAGTAAATACGTTCGTTAAAGCATAGCATAAAACACACTATTTTTCGCCACCTACTGTAGTATTTATGTAATTATGAAGAAATTGTCACTGAACGAATCAGTGAACGAATCTGAACGAATCATTTTGGTGAACGAACTGAAAATGAACGAGTCTCTGGAAAGAATCAAAATTTCCACCACTAATCATCACACAGTGATTTCTTGCATGTGTCGTCTTACTGTGTATTTGTCTCAAACAGGTACTCCTTCACTGCAGACAAGCTGAAATGGGCTAAAATCATCGATTTCAGTTGTTCTTTCTATGGATCTCAGCATTTTTGGACAGAATTTAGGATTTGTTAGTATTAAAATTTAATCTGGAATAATTTAATTTAGTTCAGTTGAAATGTTTGAATATGCTATTGCCAAAGCTGTTTACAAATACATATTCTTAAGTTATTGTAAACATAATAATAAAAATGTAAAAAAAAAGGAGGTTAAAAATATTTTGACACTAATATTTATTTCTCTCTCTCTCTCTCTCTCTCTCTCTCTCTCTCTCTCTCTCTCTCTCTCTCTCTCTCTCTCTGTGTTTTATATAGTGTTGGAACCGGGATCTCCTCTGAAGGACTGAGTACGTTTGTGGACACGCATACAGATCAGGGAACATTCTGATGTTGTCAGTCAAGTTCTGATCAGGAACCAATCTTTGGAGAAGTTCATTTATTCACAAAGGTGGACAAAAACATTGTGTTGACTTTTTAAAGATTATTTTGATGAGGATTTTTACTCGTAGAAGTAGAAGTAGAAGTACACTGAGGGGTAGACAGTCAGACATTGATAATAATAAGAAATGTTTCTTGAGAATCAAATAGACTTCGAAAACATTAAGACACTTAAATACTTCTTTTGGCCACCAGTGTACATGAATCCAACACATTTTTGGAAATAAGTGAAATTATTTTGATGGTAGGGTTATGTATCATGTATTGTGAAAAGAACTGTGTTTTGTCCTGTGTTGGACATTTCCTTTTTGACTGCTTAAAAATGTATTTATATTTTGCAGTTTTATGAATGTAATGGTTGATATTTCATTATAATACTTGTATAAGCTAAACAACCAATGACTCTACATTCATTTTGTCAAATGCTAACGTTTTGTTTATGATTTTATGTATGACTTTAACTATGTGTGCAGTGAAGGACATCACATAATGTGTTAATTTAACACGTTTACACATCTTTGTGCTAACCTTTCTGACATATTTACTTTGTTAAAATCATTAACACAATGAATGAGTTAAAAATTAACACAAAAAACGTTGACCCTAAACTCACCCATTAATGTGTAAAAATTTCACACATCATTTCCAGCATTGGCAGACTGTATATTTTGTGATATATATGAAATGTTTTAAATAAAAAAATGGTATTTTGTAATAACTTTGTCTAATTGGTTTGTATGTTAGTAGTATTTATGAAGGATAAAAATAAAATGAATTATATATCAAAATTATGAAATCTAATTTAGTACAAATAAAAAATATTTACAGTAGTGTACTGATTAGCCTTGTTTTTACAGTAATGCACTGTATTACACAATTACAGTACCATACTTTAAAACT
Source organism: Rutilus rutilus (assembly GCA_021464565.1). NCBI lineage: Eukaryota > Metazoa > Chordata > Actinopteri > Cypriniformes > Leuciscidae > Rutilus > Rutilus rutilus. The sequence goes on from JAJAQA010000017.1 coordinate 33,689,709, forward strand.
GAAAACGGTAATGTACTGTAAATCCTAATTACAGTAACTTACTGGCAACAGTGCATTTAACACTGCAAATTAAATCGACCTCTCTCATTTTTTTATTAAAAGTTTTATTAACAAAGTAAAGGCATTGAACCAGTTTATTTGTAGTGCACTGACTGTGCACATTATATAACATTATATATGTTTTATATAATTAGTTTATTTATTAAATTAATAAACCTTTGTTTTTCTTCATTTTAATTAGCAGTAACTTAAACACTTTGCAGTGTGAATGTCCTGTACAAACAAAATTACGGATTATGTTTTTATGTTTCCACTGTTCGGTCGCGTCCGCGCCACACACACACGCGCACGCACACAAATGTAAACACTTTGCGACTCTCCGATCGCGCCCGCGTCTCTCTTTCTCTCTCTCTCTCTCTCTCTCTCACACACACACACAAATGTAAACACTTTGCAACTTTTCGATCGCGCCCGCGCCTCTCTCTCTCTCTCTCTCTCTCTCTCTCTTTCGGTTCAATACGAATAGGCCTACATGTACCGTTCCACCCCTAGTTCTTGCCTTTGACCTCAATGAATTTGAAGTAGTGCTTATATCTCCACCTTGAAAATGCCAACTTTTCATCGGATTGCTCCTGACTCGCCATCTCTGCTGCTGCTTCATCGAATCTCTGTTTAGCTGGGGCCTGTACCATGAAGCCGGATTAGGTGGCTAGCCAGCTATGTTTCAGCTTAGTTTCCGCCAACCCTGGGTTTTAGGTACTATGAAAGTAGCTTGGCTTTAATCGGTGTTCGTCGCCATGGTATCTTACGCTGCACGGCTAACCTGCTCCGGGGCAGGTTATGTTCTGGATTCAAGATCTCAGACTGAAGTTTGACCAATCAGCTGTGAGCAAAGAAACATATAGGTGACGTAACTAATTCCCAGTGTCTGTTGCAATGTCTTCACCTTTTAATTTTTTTCCTTATTTGTTATTTGATTGTTCATAAGCAAAATAAAAATAAAAACCTGTGGACATCTCAGTGCAAATTGTTAGACGAGCACTTCGTAGAGAAAGAGTTTCAAGAGTTTTGTTTGAAAGATACAGATTTTCCGCGGAAGGAATATCTTATTTTTGCAAACTTCTTGGGCCGCACATAAGGAATTTGACACGTCGAACTGCACGAACGACACGTCATGCACTTACTGTACCGCAAATGGTATTGCATTGCGTTTTTTCACAAGGTGGTCCTCGCGCTGCAGGAGTAATAGTTTCATAGAGTTCCCCGGACATTTATTGACCATGTCCATAAATATAGGGCTTTTATAAAATTGCCGGTAAGATTGATAGGGCGACATCACATGAACACATTTTTTTTCTTTCAAAAAGCAAATTTAAAAAATGTATACTATACAATACAGTAGCCTACATGTTAAGAATTATTTAAAATCTTTTTTTATTATTATTCTGTTAATCTTATGATAGGATTCCCTAGAGTTATTGGAGCAATAGACTGCACACATGTTGCAATCTCCACTGCTCCAGGAGAACATGAGGCACATTATGTTAATAGGAAGTCCTTTCACAGCCTTAATGTTCAAGTAGGCCTTCATGTGAGATGATTATTTTCTGTGAGATGAATCTTTAAATTAATAGTAAGTAACATTAACATATATAACAATTATCTACTAAACATTTCATCTGCAGATGACTTGTGGTCATGAACGTATGATCACAAGTTTGGATGCCAAATGGCCTGGCTCCAGTGCATGACCAGGAATTTTCTGTGAGTCTGTGTTGTGTCAGCGCTTTGAGGAAAGAAAGTTACATTTGGTACAGTACAAAACACTGTTAATTTGAATTAGGTCAGAAAAACCTATACACAATAACCCCCTATCATGACCCTCAGACAGGGCCACAGCACCGCTTCAGTGTGGCCCTCAGTAAAACCAGAGTGAAGATAGAGATGACCTTTGGCCTCCTAAAGGCACGTTTCAACTGTGTTCGGCCCTTAAGAGTCACCAGAGCGGGCATCACAGATAGTGCCTGCATGCTATTCTGCACAATATAGCCACCAGTAGAAAGGAGCGAGAACCACCACAAAATCAGCTTCTCCCCTATGAGTGTGACCCGATCACACTTGACCACCCAGCTGATGCATATGTAGACGCAATCACCATACAATATTACACTTAATAAAAGCACAGAAACTGCAGATAGGCCTCAAACTGTTTTATTGGTTTTGTGGGATGGGAGGAAGAAAGAAAGAGAGCAAGAGAAAGTTGCATTAATAAATATTCGTGTTACTTGGTTAAAAAAGTTCAAATACTGAGGTCAGTTTTATCCAGCTGTTTGATCTCCAATTTTTTATTTTTTTATTTGGAGCCTCCTCAGCTCACAGTCCAGCTCCTTTAGTCTGCAGTCTAGTTTGAGACTCATTTAGTGTGCAGTCTAGTTCAAGACTCCTATTGTACAGGGCCCTGACTGAGTCTGTTTCCTCCTGAAACATAATTCCACCACAAACATGATCTTTACAAGTTTTCTGGAGGCTCATCAAATCACAAAAAAGTTCCTTGACTTCCTACGTACAAACACAGGACTGACTGTAATTTATGTCAAGGTTTTTAAATCCTTGTTCACATTTGTTCTGAAGCCCATTGAGGTAGACGGTAGAGGCTTCAGTTTCTGTCAGGTTGTGAAAAATCCTACAATAAAAGAGATGTGTAAGGGCAAGTCCCTTTTTTAGCCACACATTAAAATGTTTGCCATAGTAAAAACTTAAAAGCCCTATGCATTCACCTCAGCAGCTGTCTCAGAACACACAGACAAGAGTGTCTTCATCATTTCCTTCACCCTAATAAATAAAAGTATGCCAATAAAGCATAACTGTTGTAAAGCAGGTTATGTTTCTGGTGTTCTGTCTGTTGCATACTGACCTCTGTGTGGGAGACTGTGTGTATGTGTGTTGGCTTCAACAGGGACACTGTATTAACTCCTCGCAATTATCAGAATTCTGACTTTATTTCACGCAATTCTGACTTTATATCTCACAATTCTGAGAAATAAAGTCAGAATTGCGAGATGTAAACTCGCAATTGTGAGATAAAAAGTCGCAATTATCTTTTTTTTTTTTGTGGCGGAAACAAGCTTCCATAGCAATCTTTCTCCAACAGTCTTATCTTCTTTTTGGCAGCAGACCGTATTGTTTCGAGCTTGAAATACATATTTAAATTCATGGTAATTCTGAATGATTATCTCTTGCCCCTCCGCGGAAAAATATATCGCTCTCGCTCTATCCATATCGAACGCGATTGGTTGTTCGGTGCCAACGTGACTTTGGTATGTGCACGCGCGCGTGGAGTAATCATAGCTTAAAGCTCAAAGCCTGAGTTGACAGAGAAAGTTGATGAGCTGGGTCATGGCACCAATAAAGCCTGATCGCATCGGTTTGGTTTTGTCAACTCAAAACTAATCCTGTAACCCCGAGTTTGTTCAGCTACCTTCATGGTACAGGCCCCTGGTGTGTGTGTGTGTGTGGCGCGTGTGCTGGCATGTGTGTAAAAACACTGGCTCTGATTGGCTACCATGAAACACATGATTCTGCCTTAGCCAATCATAATCGCTTACCTTGTTATTAACCCACCTCCTCACTCGCTGTGTGAGCCAGGGGTGCATTCGGATTACACAGTTTATTCAATCAATGCATAGTAACGCACCGCATTTAACGTCCAGTAATGTTAACGGCGTTGTAACGGCGGGAAAAGTAGTTAGATAGATTACCCCGTTACTGAAAAAATAACGCCGTTACCTAACGCCGTTCTTTTAAACGCCGTTATTCCAAACACTGATCACGATATATCGATACTTCAGGATCGATCCGCCCGCCTCTACTGAACACACAAGTCCAGCAGTCTGAAGAAAACTTCTCCCTTACATGTTCACTGCGGATCCTCGTGTGTGACTTTATATTCATCATATTCAATGGTTATGAACATGAACGCTGCACTGGATAATCCTACATTTCCTCTCAACACAGGTGATATATTTGAACATCATTTTAAAATATTAATATGTGTTTTTAGGGCAGTCATTTATTTAATCTTAAGTACTTTACTATTTTAAGGAGCTTTGTAATCAAACATTTTCATATGGATTATGGATTTGATCACTGGATTATTTGATCTTTAAATGAAATACTTTATTTACTGTCATTTGTGATTTATTATTTACTACAGTGTCACTCCAGATAAGAGATTAATGAATGAATATTAAATGAGTAAATGCATGAAGACAGGAGAGAGAGAGATGAAAACACACACCAGTGATAGTGTAAACCTCATCAGATGGAGGAGTTTGTATGATATAAGACCGAACTGTGAGTAAAACAATATCAGCCGGTCACAATCCAAACCGTGGATCTTCTGATCATCAACAATAATCAACACTAATACTCTGAGTATAATGAATAACTCTTAATGAGAGTTAGCTGACATGTAGTTGCAAAGTTATAGAAGAATGTCTAAAGTAGACTATCAAAATAAAGTGTTACCATAAATTGCTTAAGGTTGTGATTAACCCTTTCGTTCCTCGTGTCCTTGTGTGATCCATTACACTCGTTCAACATCATTCATTTCATGATATTCTGAATAATTAAACCCATCTAAAACCAATATTGATCTTTTGTTATTAGCGTATGAAAGGCTTTATCAACTGCACATTAAAAACAATTCAATTCAATTCATTTCAATTCAAATTTAATTGTATAGCGCTTTTCACAATACATATTGTTTCAAAGCAGCTTTACAGAAAGTGCATTTCAAAAATGTACATAGAAAAATACAGTTAGTTAATCATGTATTGATTTAGGGCATAAACATATCGCCAGCGTCGATAGTAGCATATCTCCTGGAAAGACATCAGACTTGTTCTTACTGTACATTACACAGTTATTTCCTTGTTCTAATGTTGTCTGTGGATGTGCTGGATTTGTAGAATGAATTAATCTGCTGTATTTAATTATGAAGATAACCAGATGTGTGTGTGTATCCTCAGTCTCCACTGTAAAGTGTCCTTCTGGTGTGTCAGAGAAGACCAAATATCAGGTGAGATATTGATACATCATAAGCAGAGAGGAAACAAAGTTACATTGCTGCAAAAATTGATAATCTTTCTTTAGTATTTTTGTCTTGTTTTATAAAACAAGATTATTTATAAATCAAGATACATTTATTGGAGAAGCAAAATGACTGAAGATATTAAATCTTGTTTCTAATGGATTAAAACAAGAACAAATATATGCAAATGGTGTCAGAAATATAATTCTGTTTTCCCTTCTTTTTTTAATTAAGTTTCTTTTTCTGCCCACTTTGGCAGATATTTGTTCTTGTTTTAATCATAAACTCACTTCATTTGAATGAATGTTTCGATATTTGTACTGGAAAACAAGTCAAAATACTGAGCAAGAACATAATTTTTGTAGTGGAAATCATCAATATTTCAATTGTAATATTTACTTGATCATGAACATTTTTCTGGACAAAGAAAAATTACATCTTTTGGTAACACTTTACAATAAGGTTCATCAGTTAACATTAGTTTATGTATTAAATAACAATGAGCAATACATATGTGACCGTATTTATTAATCTGTATTAATCTTTTTTTAAAGCTGTTAGTTACAGCTTTTCATTGTGTGTTCATGTTAGTTCACAGTGTATTAACTAATGTTAACAAATTTAACCTTTGATTTTAATAATGTAGTAAACGCTGATATTAATATTAACTAAGATTCAATTTTAAGATTAAGATTATGCTATATAAATAAAGGAGACTTGACTTGAATGCTGTAGAAGTATTGATCATTTTTAGTTTATGTTAACTTATTAACCGTGAAGTGTTACTTATAATTTTAACATGCTAATATTTAAAAATGATACAATAATATTTAAGATGATGAATGTGATTTGAGTATTGGGCATAATTTCATACAGGCATCTATGATGCTTCAGTTGCTACAGTTTTTTAGTTATGACTTTATTATTAATGTATCTTGTTATTATTTTCAGAAACAGCCACTAAAGTCTCGTCTGGACTCTCAGGCTCCTGACGGCATCTTCACTCGTGATGTCAGGATAAAAACAGAGACTCATCCTTTGCTTTTCCGTTCTTTCCACGTTTACTGAGCCTTCGTTGCCCATATTTCTGTTTGCATATTGCTGTTGTATTAAATTTTTCTTCTAAATCTAAAGTGTTATTTAAATTTGCATCACATGCCACAGTAACTTCCATTAATTCAAATTTTGTTACAAAAAGCATTCTGCCTTTTACATGTTAAAAAATTATTTTTCATGAAGCATGTTGTTGCTGCTGTTCTCTTACGAGAGGTTCTCTCGTATTGCGTAAGCTTGCTTACGCTGCGGGAAAGTCTTCTTTTCTCGAGATACTGAAGCCAAAAATTATCCTTAATTTCATTTTTTGTCAACGCAGTGCAGCTGCGGGCAGCTGAGCTAGAGCGGCATACTGCGCGCTCATTGGCTGCCGCGCGGCAACTGCTTAAGCCTACCAGTGAGCCTGGCGTGACGTCACGCCCAATGAGGGCGCGCACGCCCAATGAGAGCCTCCAGCCTCATCGACTCTATCTCGCATGGACGGAGCTACGGAGAAAGGGTATGACCGGATTCCTCTGGTCGAACCAGCGGTTGCAGCGCATCTTTGCCCCCCATCCGCGAGATGGCGCTCAAAGACTGCCCTCAAAACTTGACAAATCTGCTTTGACCGACCTGCGCAGTGCGACGGATCTCTCCCTTCGCACGACGAAAACAGCAGCCCAAGCGATCGGACGATCTATGGCTTCGCTGACTGTCATTGAGCGCCACCTCTGGCTAACGCTAGCCGACATGGGAGAGCAAGAGCGGTCCGTCTTTCTTAACGCCCCGCTCTCACCCGCCGGCCTCTTCGGCCCCGCGGTAAGTGGCTTCGTGGACAGCTTCTCGGAAGTTCAGAAGGCGTCACAGGCCATGAACCTCTTCCTACCCCGCCGCTCGAGCTCCGCTGCAGGCCGCTCTAAAACTCAGCCTCCTGCACGCAGCCCCATGTTCATCACTACACACAAGCACAATCTCCCCTGTGTACCCCACAGAGTGCACTCACATAAAGCGCACTACGGCCGCTCGAGTGTTAGCTGTAGGTCACGTGCCCACAACCCAGTGCTCACACCTACACAGTGCCCGCTCTGTCTCACACATTCGGGGACGAAAGCACTCCGCCGCCGGCTGTGTGTTAATAAAGAGTCCTGTGCCCGCTATACAGCACGCACACTCTCATGTACACACTCACAAGCCCGCCCCGCTTCCGCGCCGCGAGCCGTCCCTCAAAATGCTCTCTCACAGCGTCACTCAGCCGGCTGCCGCTATCAGCGAGCCCCCGTTTCCCCTCACTGTCACTGCGCGACTCGCGCACATACCGCCACAGGCTCCCCGTCCCGCGCTGTGCGGCGGGACCCGGAGGCAATCCAACCCCTAGCTATGAGTGCGAATGCATGGAAAGCTATTCCGGGAATGTCGGAATGGGTATTAAATACAGTGATAAAGGGCTATTCGCTTCAATTCGCTCGCCGCCCCCCGCGTTTTCGCGCCCGGGTCGAGACACAAGTGAAGGCAGATGCAGCCCATCTGCTTCACACAGAAATAGCGAATTTACTGCACAAAGGTGCGATAGAACGGGTTCACCCTCTGGCTACCGAGGCAGGCTTATACAGCCGCTATTTCCTCGTACCCAAGAAGGGCGGAGCGCTCAGACCTATATTAGATCTGAGATATTTGAACAAAGCGCTAGTGAAACGACCGTTCAAAATGCTCACGACCGGTCAAATCCTCGCGCAGATTCGCCCGGGGGACTGGTTCATCTCTCTCGATCTGAAAGACGCGTATTTTCAGATTCAGATTATTCCCCGTCACAGGCCATTCTTGAGATTCGCCTTCGACGGTCAGGCATATCAGTACACCGTCCTGCCGTTCGGCCTGTCCCTGGCACCCCGTACCTTTACGAAGTGCATGGACGCGGCCCTCGCACCCCTGAGATCGAAAGGGATGCGAATTCTGAACTATCTGGACGATTGGCTCATTATAGCGCAGTCAACAGAGGAACTAGTTTCTCACAAGAAAGCGCTTCTCGGTCATTTGGAAAGCCTGGGTCTTTCCGTGAACTGGGACAAGAGCTCTCTAACCCCCAGCCAGTCTATCACTTTCCTGGGTATAGATCTGGATTCGGCGGCGATGACGGCCAGACTGTCAACACAGCGCGCGCGCCGTGTTCGGCACCTCGCCGCTTCTGTTCAGCTGGGAAAAGTTTTTCCCCTAAAAACCTTTCAGAGGCTTTTGGGCCATATGGCTTCAGCCGCAGCGGTCCTGCAGCTGGGTTTACTCCGAATGCGCCCGCTTCAGTGCTGGCTAAAGTCGGAAGTGTCCCGCAAAGCATGGATGTCGGGCCGTGCACCAGTCAGAGTGTCTCAGCGCTGCGTTTCAGCCCTGCAGCCCTGGCTGGCGGCCGAATGGTATCAGCGGGGAGTGACGATGGGTGTCATCACACACCGCAAAGTGGTCTCGACAGACGCGTCCAACATGGGTTGGGGAGCGACTCACGAGGGCAGGCCGATTTGCGGCCGGTGGTCGAATACGGAGAAAAGCCTTCACATAAACTGTCTAGAGATGCTGGCGGTCGAGAAAGCGCTGTAGCACTTTCTACCACTTCTACGGGGACACCATGTGCTAGTCCGCTCGGACAACATGTCAGTAGTGTCCTACGTGAACCGCCAGGGCGGAATCAGATCCAGAGCCCTGCGCGCTCTCACAGAGCGCCTCCTATCCTGGGCTCAGGGCCCGCTGCGCTCCCTAAGGGCAGCTCATGTACCCGGTCGTTTCAACGACGGCCCGGACAGACTGTCCAGGGACAACGTTCCCCCAGGGGAATGGTCTCTACACCGCCAGACGGTCCAAGCGCTTTGGCATCGTTTTGGCAAAGCGGAGATCGACCTCTTCGCCGCGAGCGAGAACGCTCAGTGCCAGAGGTTTTTCTCAAAACACGAGAGCGCGCTGGCCCAGACCTGGCCCAGCGTTCCGCTGTATGCGTTCCCCCCGATCTCGATGCTGCCTCAAGTGCTAGCGAGGATCAGAGAGGCGAACTGCGCAGTGCTCCTCATAGCCCCGCGCTGGGAAAACCAACCATGGTTTCCCGAGCTAATGAGGCTGGCAGGCACAGCCCCGTGGCCGATTCCGGTGAAGAGAGATCTTCTCTCTCAAGCCCGAGGATCGATTCTGCATCCCCATCCAGAGCACTGGTCTCTGCATGCGTGGGAAATCAACGGATATTCGTTGATCTGCCAGAAGGGGTAATTAACACGATCACGCAGTCCAGAGCCCCCTCGACGAGGCGGCTCTATGCATCTAAATGGTCGGTGTTTAACAAGTGGTGTGTGAAAATGGGTTCTAATGCTCAGTCCTGTGGAGTTCCACAGGTATTGAACTTTCTCCAAGAGATGTTGGACGCGGGCAGGTCCCCCTCCACGCTCAAGGTTTACGTCGCGGCCATAGCAGCGTTCGCCGATTCGGCGCGCGGCCGCTCACTGGGCAGGGATGAACTCATCACCCGCTTTCTGTGCGGGGCCAGGAGGATGAACCCTCCCCGGCCCCCGTCAGTCCCTATTTGGGACCTGTCTCTGGTCCTAGAGTCCCTGAAAGTGCATCCATTCGAGCCTTTGGACTCTGTGGAGTTGAAATACTTGACGTTTAAGACCGTTTTTCTGCTAGCTCTGGCTTCAGTCAAACGAGTGGGTGATTTGCATGCGCTGTCTGTCAGCGCGTCGTGCCTCGAGTTTGGACCTAACGACTCGTTAGCCATTCTCAAACCGAAGCACGGTTATGTCCCCAAAGTGTTAGGTACTCCATTTAGGGCTCAAGTCATTACCCTAGCGGCCCTGCCGTCATCCGGCAGTGAGGAGGGTGTCAACCGCCTTTGCCCGGTCAGGGCATTAAGGTGTTATGTCACGCGCTCTGCAGCCTTCAGGCTCTCAGAGCAGCTTTTCGTTTCGTTTGGAGGGCGCGCTAAGGGTCGCGCCGCCTCGAAACAGACGCTATCCAGATGGATAGTGGACGCTATTGCGGCAGCATATGCGTCAAAAGACCTGCAATGTCCGTTGGGCATACGGGCTCATTCCACCAGAGGCATGGCCTCATCGTGGGCATGGTCCAGCGGGATTTCCATTCATGACATTTGTATGGCGGCGGGCTGGGCGTCCCCCTCCACTTTTGTTAGGTTTTATAACCTGGAAGTTCCCGCCCTGCAGGCAAAACTTCTGTCAGTCTAGTCGTGTCACGTCCTGCTCTTGTGCGCAGGCTGTACTATTGACTAGCTTGTCTGTTGAGCTGCACGCTCAGGGTTTCAGTATGCATAGACCGGCCGTGCCGTTCTTGTGTTCCCTAGATGTGCTTATGAACATGTGTTGGCCCGCACCGCTGGCCACCTGTTTTTCACCTCTATGCTCTTCATAAAGAGTCATATGTGATCGTTAGGCTCGCACGGCGTGGACAAGGGGTTCCCGCAGCGTAAGCAAGCTTACGCAATACGAGAGAACCTCTCGTAAGAGAACGATACTCGGTTACTCACGTAACCTCGGTTCTCTCTAGAGAGGGAACGAGTATTGCCTTCCCTGCCGTGCTTGACGCCTGTAGCTCGTGTCGCTTCATTCGACAGAAAACAGAGAATATAGCTTACGAGCCTTCCTTATATACGCTCTGACGCCGCCCATTCTGGCGGGCTGTGACGCGTGCGCCCTCATTGGGCGTGACGTCACGCCAGGCTCACTGGTAGGCTTAAGCAGTTGCCGCGCGGCAGCCAATGAGCGCGCAGTATGCCGCTCTAGCTCAGCTGCCCGCAGCTGCACTGCGTTGACAAAAAATGAAATTAAGGATAATTTTTGGCTTCAGTATCTCGAGAAAAGAAGACTTTCCCACAGCGTAAGCAAGCTTACGCAATACTCGTTCCCTCTCTAGAGAGAACCGAGGTTACGTGAGTAACCGAGTATCGTTTTCTGTATTTTTTAAAAAAAGGTTTCTATAATGATTTATGGTTTTCACGTTGCGTGTAATACACACTCACCCCACACACCACTACTAAACCCACACATGCGTATCATATGCACGTAAAAACTAATTTTCGCGTATAAATTGCACAATAAACACAAAGCGTGTTAAAGACGCATTTAGTGTGACCGTTCAGAATTATACACACCATGACCCTTTTTGTTACACTTCCAGGTTTCTCAGAAGCATAAGTCGTCATAGTTGGGCAAACTTCTGTAAATACTACATTTAATATATGTTTTTGTGTTCCGATTTGCTCAAATAGCAAAATAAACTCCACAATAGTGTTTTCACAGCTTTCAGAAATAGAAGAAAAAATGTATAATAATAATAATAATAATAGAGATTGATAAAGCCAGTCAATAGAAAGAAATACCCTCCCAATGTTAACTAGTTTCTTGTAATTATTATGCAAATTTAATCAAGTATAGTGTTATAAATGTACATAAATGTTTTGAAGACGAAAAGGGTTTCTGATTCTGATGACCGTTAAACTGTTTAAATGTTCTGTTTCCTCAGTTTCCATTAAAACTGCATCCCGGAGATGCAGAAACACTGTTATTCAAATAAAAGCTGTGAAACAATTCTCAGATGTGTCTCTGTGTTGATGTGCAACTAAACACACTCTCACACTCAACACAGCAGAGGCTTTAGAGTGAAAATGAAAATGAGTTTGAGTTGAAAGGTTGATATCTGAGAAATCCTCATATAAAGTCATGATATACATGTTATTATGAATGTTCATTTCTCTGATCCTAGAACAGAATGCAGACTCTCTTAGGGGGAAGGGGGAAGGGCCAGATAGCCCCTGAAACGGAGATTTTTCGGGACCACACTTCAAACGAAGGGGTATGAGAAATGTACCTGCATACACCGGCTAGAGGCAACATGACTGCCAATAATCATTTTCTTTATGTCACATTCAATTTTTGTCACATTCAATCTTATCATTCACATTCAATGTTTACGGTAATGTTCTTCAAAGAAACGGTTGCAAAAAAAAATCGTTAAAGTTCGTTAACAATATGACGCGTGTAAAAAGCAAAAGTTTGAAGCGAAGTGGACGCACGAATGAGTCGACTTCACGTCCACCGCGTCGCACTAAACGCCTCATTCGCGCAGCAAGACCTCCAGACGCGTGTAAACGCGACTTACCCCGGAATTCCACCAACTGCGGAACGGCTGCGGATCGGCTCCGCTGCGTGTCGACTCCGTGCTCCGTCGTCCTTCAATTATGCCACCTACGTCACTACAAATAGAACGCCGCCATATTTGCGACCGACTCGCCCGGTTGGCCGCCCAAACTGCCCATTTGAATGAGAGAGAGAGACAGAGATACCTGGAGAAAATTTCTATTTTAGGCTCCGATCCTTATTTTTTAGCCCCAGTTTTCTTTAGTCCATTATTATCTGCCCCATGCTTGCCCCAATTGGCCTTTCATGATATAGAAAGAAATACTCAAGTCATAGAGCATGGCGCGCGTTCATGAGAGTCGAGGCGATGTCATGAATGAATCTATGAATCTGCAGCTGTTCGGCTGGCATGAATGAATCTATCTAATCTGTAATGATGACTTGATAGGACTGTATAGCTAGTTGGGGATAAGTGACCACTGTGGTGCATCGATAAGAATGCAATTGGATGCTTTGAATCTCTTCAGTGGGTTTATTGATAGTCAGCAGAGGATTATCTGTCGTCATGAATGTACAGTATGTGTGTGGTTCTACAATAAACAATAAAAGAAAAGAAAATTTTAGCATACAATTAAACAACAGTGCTGACCTGATTCAATTTGAAAAGCTAATAAATTGTAATTATTATACCTTTCCCTTTAAGTAGCTCTAGCTGCTTATACATATCAAATAACCAAATAAAAATACCAGGTAACACACATTATCTTCTTATTAAATTAAAGAACAGCCTTCATAATGCTAGTTCTCAATACTATCAACCACTCAAATAATTACACTCAAATAATAACTATACAGAGTCAGGTGAGCACACACATAAGCACAATATTTATATAAAACTAATAATACTAGGCATTAGCATAATGCTAGCGAACTTTATGCTAACATACTACATTCCAATGGAGTATCTCAAAATAGACTCTGTTAACAACCTAAGGCACAGAAATACACATACGTTAACATTTCCACCAGGGTACTCACATGTCTCTGAACGCACACATGCACAGACAGCGACACGGATGACAACTATTCACCTCAGAAATATCTACGATGCGTTTCCCGGCCAATCTCACGTCTAACTCAAAACGAAACTAAAAAACTGTCGGCGCGAAAACGGTGTTCTCTCTGTGATCCCGAAAGAAAGCCGCTGATTGGCTGATCCCCGTTACAGCAGGTCCTTCTTCACAGCCGCCCCCAAATTTGCACAGTCAAATTTGCTTTCCCACAGAAGGACTGGTGGTCTCAGGTGCTGTCTCAGGTATGGCAGGACGTGAAACAAGACGGGCAACTGGCCGGGTATAGTTCCTGTCGTTCACCTGGATTTCCGCTGTCCTTATCCTCCCATCTGCACCTGGGATAACCTGTGTGATGCGACCAATGGGCCAGAGTGCCCTCGGGAGCTGCGGATCAATGATCATGGCGACAGTACCAGGTTGTAATGGGGCCACTTCTTTCTGCCACTTGGTGCGCGTCTGCAGGGCCGGCAGATAGTGCCTGATAAATGTCCTCCAAAATTGGTCAGCAAGAACCTGCGTATGCCTCCAGCGGCGGCGGCTCAACAGCTCGGACTCCGGATACAACACCTGGGGCAGCGATGGGTCGGGCCGCCCCATCACGAGCAGATTGGGGGTTACCGGGTCAGGGTCCGCGACGTCACTGGACACATACCCCAAGGGCTTAGAGTTTAGGATGCCCTCGATCTCGATCAGAACCGTGCGCAGGACTTCTTCTGTCACAGTCTGCATCTGGATTGTAGCATACAGGGCAGCTTTGATGGATTTAATTTCCCTCTCCCATGCCCCACCAAAGTGAGGCGCACTTGGAGGGTTAAATCTAAACTGGATCTGATGTTTGGCCAGTTCTGCCTGTAAAGTGGGGTGCAGCGCCTTGAAAGACTCATGGATTTCCCTCTCACCTCCTCTGAAATTCGTGCCCTGATCCGACAGAAGCTCCGCTGGTTTTCCCCTGCGTGAGATAAATCTGCGGAGGGCCATCAGGAAAGAATCCTGGTCTAGACTAGTCAGGACGTCTATGTGGACAGCTCGGGTAGTAAGGCACTTAAATAGGATACCCCAACGCTTCTCATTACGCCGTCCGATTCTGACCATGAAGGGCCCGAAACAATCCATTCCTGTAGAGAAAAATGGAGGCTTCATCAACCGCAGGCGGGCGAGAGGTAAGTCTGCCATTTGTGGCACTGCAGGCTTCGCTCTCCATCTCCGACAATCAGGGCAGGAGTACTGGTGCCGCTTCACAGCTTCTCTTCCACGAAGGATCCAGGATCGTCGGCGAAGTTCTGCGAATAGTCGCTCTGAGCCTGGATGATGGAGGTCTCGGTCAGCATCTTGAATGATGAGTTTTGTCACCTGGTGAGCTGGGTCCAGAACTATGGGATGAATGGCTTCTGTGTCCAGCAAGTCACTGCGACGCAATCTGCCTCCAACCCGAATCAGCTTCAGTTGGTCATCAAATTCAGGAGCTAATGTAATCAAACGGCTGGTGGCAGGGACAGGTTTCCTTTCTGAAAGGTGTTGAAAGTCCTCTTTGAAGCAGTCTGCCTGAACTCGTCTCAGTAGGTCTATCTCAGCATCCTGATAGTCTTGTGCAGATGGCGTTGACTGACTACCTGCCGCCCCATGGCGGGACCTCACAACTGCCTCTATCATGTCCCTGAAACCATTGAATTGGCTGGCATCAAGTAAGGGCGGAAGGGGAACGGTGATGATGGAGCCGCAAAATGTGGCCTTACGAAGCTCTGTGGCATCCAACTGCTCAGCCTGTGGCTTAGTAGGCCATTGCTGAGGTGACAGGCGCAAAAAGGCTGGGCCATGGTTCCACCGGCTCTCCCCTGCCAGCTCCCTCAGGGTCTTCCCGCGCGTAATGTCATCTGCGGGATTATTTTCAGAATCCACGTACCTCCATGCTTGGGCATCAGTCAGCTCCTGGATCTCAGCGACTCTGGTGCCCACAAACACCTTAAACCTGCAAGAGTCTGACTGAAGCCACGTGAGAACTGTGGTGGAGTCCGTCCAGAGCACCACTCCATGAAGTACCAGGGTGAGTTCGCGCTGCAACAGCACTGCTAGCTGAGCTCCAGTCACCGCTGCACATAGCTCCAATCGCGGTATCGACTGCTGGCGCTTGGGGGCCACTCTCGACCGTGCAGTCAGAAAGGCCACCTCCACCTTACCACCTGAACCCTCCGTACGAAGGTACGCAACTGAACCGTAAGCTTTTTCAGATGCGTCACAGAATATATGGAGGCTTCTGACAGAACTGGGGTGGTCCAGAGGGGGACTTGAGTAGCACCGTGGCAAGACAATCTCTGGAAGGTGTTGCAGCTCATTCTCCCAAGTTAGCCAGGCCTTGAGGGCATCATCTGGCAGCGACGGGTCATCCCACTCTCTCTCTTTGTTCCATAGGTGCTGCACAATGATTTTGGCCCGCGTGGCGAAGGGAACGAGAAAGCCTAGCGGATCATAAAGTCGTGCCAGTGTACTATAGATGTTCCTCATAGTCGGTGTGGGACGGTCAGTGATGTTACACTTGTAGGCCAGAGTGTCCGAGGCGCAAAGCCATCGGAGTCCAAGTGCAAGCTCCTGTGGATCCTCCATTGACTCTGTGAGCCATAACTCGCTGCTCTGAGATCTTGCCCCTTTAGGAAGGTGACTGATAACTTCGGGGACATTACTAGCCCACTGACGCAGCTCAAACCCCCCTGAGGCTAACAACATCTTCAATTTGTCAACCAGCTGTCTTGCTGCTGTAGAGGAGGAGAGGCTCTGTAAGTGGTTATCCACATAAAAGTAACGCTCGATGGCCACCCGGACATCCTCCTCTAGCTGGCTGTGGTCTGTCACATGCTTTTGCAGTGCAAACGTTGCACAGCAGGGGCTGCATGTTGTTCCGAAGGGGAGGACCTGCCACTCATAGACACCGGGTGGCGCCTCTTTGTTCATGTCCCTCCACACGAAACGAAGCAGGGATCTGTCTTCTGGCAGCAACCTGATCTGATGGAACATGCCTTTTATGTCGCTGCTTACAGCAACAGAATGCTCCCTGAATCTCAGCAGGACACCTAGCAGGCTGGAGGTCAATGTGGGGCCTGGTAATAAAAGCTCATTTAGGTTGTAGCCCTTGTATGCGAAGGAGCAGTTAAATACGAGTCTGTTTTTTCCATTATGACTCACCATGTGGTGAGGTATAAACCAAGACTCGCTCGACGTATCCAGCTCTTCCTCTGCTACCTTTTTCACGTACCCCGCCTGTTCCAATTTCAGGATCTCTGCTGCATAGGCTGATGCTCGTGTTGGGTCTTTCATCAGACGTCTCTCAGTGCTCCGCAGACTCGCCAGTACAGCATCTTTTGGGGCGTGGAGACGCGGCATGTTATTAACACGAAGCAAGGGGGTGGCGTAGCGATGGACTCCGTCAACTTCCACCCTCACTGTCCTGGTTTCCAGCATGTGAACTGCCTCTTTATCTTGCTTTGAATGGACCACTACCTTCTCACTCCTGTACGGCAATACGTCCATTTTCCATAGCTTCTCCACGTGATAAAGGAGCTCTGCAGAGGGTGACTGTGTGGATATATGCAGACACTGCTGTGGCTGAAGATGCTGTCGGATGACTTTGGTTGGGCCCTGAATAGTCCAGCCCAACTTGGTCTTTACAGCAGCTGGTCCTCCAGGCGGACCCATACGAACCGGCTCTACTGGGGTGATCAGGTGCGTATAGTCTGACCCAATGAGGACCATGGGGCGAACGCATTCCATTGTTTGCAAGGGAAGTCCTCTCAGGTGCTTATATTTGCGCTGGAGTGTCTTCACCGGTTGTGAATGCTCTGCCAGCCCCAGCTGTTCGGCAGTAAAGGCTCTCCGGATCCTGTAAGTCTTTTGGGGGTGCCTGGCAGGAGAAATGGAGAAGGAGACAGACATTCCATGCAAAACTCTAAGATCCTGGCGCACAGTCCTCAAAGCAAGGTTCTCTGGCTCCCCTTTAAGTTTGAGCTCCTTAGCAGCGGCTGGAAGTAGCATAGTCCGCTCTGACCCGTCATCCAGTATTGCGTAGGTCTCCATGGCCTGCTCTCCATTATGTAGCACAACCTTTGTCACCTTCAGGAGCACCTGACTGCTGCCGGACGGCCTATCCAGATAGAGAACTTCATTGGCAGTACTCACTAAGCATGATGTATTCTCTGTGGCTGTTGTCGCTATGGCTGGTCTAATGTTAAGGTCGTGGAGAGCTTCCAGATGTCTGCCATCACAATTCTTGCACCTGGCCTTTAGTTTACACTGTGCGGCCTGGTGACAACGGCCACAACGCCAGCACCGCCTGTTTTTCTTAACCCAATCTCTCCGCTGCTCAGTTGTTAACTGGCTGAATTTAGTGCACTGGTTCAGGTAATGCAGGGCGTTGGTACAGTATGGGCAGGGTAAGGCGACTTTGCCTTGTGGACTGGCACTGGTAGATGAGACTACTGGGACAGTCGGGCAACTTGAAGATTGTTCAGCTCCATGGAGGACTGTGGTTAGCCTGCCGAACTTTGAGTCCTTCCGTCTATCCCTCTTACCATCTGGGTTCTCTCTGGGTCGAGACTCATATCCATACTCCTGAATCTGCAGTTCAAACTCCAGCCAGCGGGCGAAGTCTAACAGCGTAGGGACACGGATACTGAGGGGATGTAGGTATCTCATAAACCCAGACCGCAGGTCTTGTGGAAGCTTGGACATAAGCCTAGTGACATGAGACCCACACTGAAGCTCAATATGACCTTTTTCTCCAAGCTGGTCGAGCATGCCAACTAAGGCTCTCACTCTGAGAGCAAATCCTTTAAAGGCAGTGATGTCCTGGCTACGAATGTTAGGCGCCTCCATCAGGTCCGCAATGCGCCTTAATGCTAGCTGGTGAGGTTGCCCATAATGCTCTGTTAAGGAGGCCATAGTGTCGGTATAGGGTTGTGTAGAGTTGGTGTATGAATCTGCGATGAGGAGCGCTTCTTCAAATTTGAGATGATCAACTAAAATCTGATATTTAAACCTCTCCGTAGCATCGTGGGGGAGGAGATTTTCCAGGGAGGTCTTCAGCCTAGCAAACTCGCGTGGGTCCCCTCTACTAAAGTCTGGGATGGTGGGTTGAGGACCCCGATATATGTGCTCTGTAGCTCGGCGGGAGTGAAAGTCCTCATGTCTCTGTTCATTAGCTGCGCCTGGCTCAGGAGGAATAAAATGGGGTGATATCTGTAAACGGACTTGCGGCTCCGTTGGCTGGTGTGACCTCCTCATCTGACCGGATGCAACCCGATTATCGTTGCCAAATGCTGGCATTCCAGGAAGCTGCTCTTGAGTGATCCCCATCTTCTTAAGGCATGTCATCAGCTCTGCCACTAACTCTGTGGGCAGTATGGTAGTGGATAGCTGTGGCTTCTCCTCATCATCTGCCACTGGAGGGGGGGGAAGGGGCCAGTCTTCATCATCCACCTCTACCTCACTGGGTACCTGCGCAGGTGCTAATGTGTTATGGACCGTAGCCTGTGGTATGAGCCTTGGTGGGCTAATGGCCGTGGCGAGCACTCCCGACTGAGCCTGCGGGCTGTACTCCGCAGGGGAGAGGGCAGTGTGGTGTGCTGGATCTGGGCCTCTGCTTGAACTAAGCTGTGTTTGCATCTCCATTACGATAAGTTGAAGCCTCCGGTTATCCTCCCTAATCTTTTGCAGCTCATCTAATATTTCAGGTGAAGCCCCTGGGTTTACTCTGTGAGACAGTGGGTCTGGGGTGCTCTGATAATGGGGTCCCGAAAACACTGACTCTCTGGGATACTTAGGGCGAGCACCAGTCTGGTTCCACTGATCATAGAGCTGGGAGGTGCGCGTTAACAGCTGATCGATCCTGTCACCACCGTAGTAGGGCTCCTGCATCTGATGGTGGGGCTGTGGAGAGAGTGCTGCAGCCTGGGGGGGTCTCTCCACAATAGGCAGGGAGACTTCATAGTCAGCAAACCAGGTTGGCGGACGTATCTGACGTCTCGGGCGGGTATCAGGAAGTGGCGTTGCCTCCTCCCTCGCATATGGGAACATCCTCACGCACAGCGGTCACACACAATCTCCGGCTCGAAGGACCAATTTGTAATGATGACTTGATAGGACTGTATAGCTAGTTGGGGATAAGTGACCACTGTGGTGCATCGATAAGAATGCAATTGGATGCTTTGAATCTCTTCAGTGGGTTTATTGATAGTCAGCAGAGGATTATCTGTCGTCATGAATGTACAGTATGTGTGTGGTTCTACAATAAACAATAAAAGAAAAGAAAATATCAGCATACAATTAAACAACAGTGCTGACCTGATTCAATTTGAAAAGCTAATAAATTGTAATTATTATACCTTTCCCTTTAAGTAGCTCTAGCTGCTTATACATATCAAATAACCAAATAAAAATACCAGGTAACACACATTATCTTCTTATTAAATTAAAGAACAGCCTTCATAATGCTAGTTCTCAATACTATCAACCACTCAAATAATTACACTCAAATAATAACTATACAGAGTCAGGTGAGCACACACATAAGCACAATATTTATATAAAACTAATAATACTAGGCATTAGCATAATGCTAGCGAACTTTATGCTAACATACTACATTCCAATGGAGTATCTCAAAATAGACTCTGTTAACAACCTAAGGCACAGAAATACACATACGTTAACATTTCCACCAGGGTACTCACATGTCTCTGAACCCACACATGCACAGACAGCGACACGGATGACAACTATTCACCTCAGAAATATCTACGATGCGTTTCCCGGCCAATCTCACGTCTAACTCAAAACGAAACTAAAAAACTGTCGGCGCGAAAACGGTGTTCTCTCTGTGACCCCGAAAGAAAGCCGCTGATTGGCTGATCCCCGTTACAGCAGGTCCTTCTTCACATAATCCGTCCATCAGCACAGCCAGAGACATCAGCCGAATATCATAAAAGACTGCCATATCTGTCCGAAAGAACAGATGTTAAATTACAGAGAGAAGGTTTACACACAAATATCGAAATGAAAGAATCTTTCGAGTCGAATCTTTTTGAATGATTCGGCTGCGATTAAAAGCTATCAAGAGGTAAGCTCAGTGTCAGTGATAATATAACGACTTAAATTGCAGTTTGTTTGTCACATAAAGCTATATGAATAAATAACGATATTAATATAACAGACGAGTCGTATTAGATCACTTTTATGATGTTTTTTTGTCTTTTACTATTTTATTTTTTTGCGTGACAGCCCCCAGTAGGCTAACGTTACTCATTCACTTTTCATTACATCGACAAGAAGTCTCTCCATTCAAAAATGTCCCTTTGTCTTCCACGGAAAGAAAATTTAAGGATTTGCACATGAAGGTGAGTAAATGACGGCAGAATTATCATTTTTGGAAGAACTAATCCTTTAATATGCATTTCAAGGCTGAGATTATGCATCGTCTGCAGAGCTAACGTTAACGTTACTTACACAAAATAACATCTAAAGCGCATGTGACGAAGACAATATCTTTATGAACTTCAGAAAAATATTTATTAGATTTATGTAGGTATTAACTAACAGACAGACAGACAGACAGTTATATTCAAAACAACCCCAAATCTTACTAACTTAGGCTACCATGATAAAGTGCATTTAAACAGATCCAACAATAAAATGAAGACAAAACATTATCTGTCGATATCTGTCTATATTTGGCCACTAAGAGTATAATGGAAATATAATTAACCACAAACCAACATGAGACTTCAAGTCTTTTAAATAAATGATTCTCTCTTCTTTTGTTATAGAAAATACCAGTTCAGGATTCTTCTTTCGGCTGTTGTTGCAGCCAACTGCACGACATATTGCACATTGCAGGCATTACTGAGACCGCCGCGGTCGCAAAGATGGCGGCGCAAAGCTACAGTGACGTCATGTGAATCGAATGAATACCCACCAGGTCCGGATTTGTTGCGGTACGGCTGCGTCCATGACTGACAGCTGAAGTCACGAGGACCCACGAGATCTCGCTAATTCACGTATGATCGCGCGATATATAGTTTCTATAATCAAAATGTTATGAGGAATGGTATATTATGACGTTTTCAAGGTGTAGTGTAGGGAAATATGATCCGCCATGATCACGGTGTATTTTATTTAGAAAATTAACCGGATCTTTTATTTTGTTTTTGGTTTGTTCTGTTTTTTTGCTCGACTTCCTGTCCTGCGCACTCTGCCCTGTAGTGCTGCGGAGCTCTCCGGCATCCATCCAGCAAAAACAGAAGCTCTGCGTATCTGCTCCGGAGGGCTGCGGATCGCCGGAGTCGGAACGCAGCCGTTCCGCAGTCAGTGAAAATACACACATTGACTTTAATGGAAACCTATTGACTCCGCCGCCGTTCCGGAGCGGATCCGCAGCCGTTCCGCAGTTGGTGGAAATTGGGGGTTACGGTGTGTTCACACAGGGCGTCAGCGTCAACGCTTCCCATTGACTTTGAATGGGTGACGTCAAGTGTTGCCGAAAAGAATTGTGGATCCGTCGGCGGCGCTTCACTGGCGTTGCTCGCGGCAGAAGTTGAGAATTTTTCAACTTCTGCCGCGAGTAACGCCAGTGAAGCGCCGCCAACGGAAGCGTCAGCCAATCAGGATCGCTCTATGCAAATACAGTAGCCTAGGCGCTAGCGACGATGTATAACGACATGTAACGGTGTAGTAGTGGTGTCCCATTTCTTAGGGGAATATTTTCACCTCTACGCCTTGACACTCTGTTTCAAGGGGCAAGGGTTAGGGGGAGGCGAAGGGGTATAAAATAGAATTGGGATTGAGCCTTACAGTAGCCTACTTTAAGAATGACATAAAGAGGTCATTGAAAACTTGTGCATTGTTCAAATTTGGGACATTTCAAGTCCAGCATGTCTTTAGTCTTAAAACTGTCCATGTATGATCTCAGACAAACTCTCTTCAACAGTCCTGTACAGAAGAAGAGGATGATATCTGAGATATTGTGAGAGATGACACATCTGAGCTCTGACTGAACAAACACATGAAGACAGGAGGAGTGGAGCTTTAGAGGTTCAGTGGATCAGTGTGTCTCTCTACTGGAGATATTCAGTATTACAGCAACATCATATCACACTTCATAAGACATGTCTGCTTTACAGTTTACTTCACTGCAACTTTTACTCTTAGAAGGAATGTGGAAAAATTACACATGTGTAACACTCTAATTTGCACATTAACGAAAACAGTGTATATATAAAAAAAAATCTATTTTACACATCCATGTGTAGTTTAAAGTTTACACAACTTGGGTATTTACTTTAAAGCATTTAACACAATATGAGTAGACTGATGTGCTTACACACTTTAACATGTTATTTTTTGTAACTTGACCGTTATTTAAATTAGCTAGTCGAACTGAACCAACCAATAAGTTGTAGCTGTATATTCCATATATTCAAGTGATCTCTAATGCCAAAGTCATATAGCCTACTAAACACTAAGTTGTAGCTGCACAGTAAAGAGTGAGATAGTGAAAAACTCTAAAAACGTACATGTGGTGGGAGATATCCCATACGATAAGAAAAAAATAAAAATTCTACAATATATTTTGAAATATATTTCAAAAAATACAAAAAAAGCCAAAAAATATATTTGCTAAAATACATTTCAAAATATATGTACATAAATACATTTTAGAAAATATATTTTAAAAACATTTAACAAAATATATTTTGCCCTCCATATATTTCAGTCTAAGAAAATAGTCACATGTAACATTTTAAGAACATTTTTATTTGATGTCTGAAACATGTTCATATAACACAATCAAGCAGGGAGCATATTCTAAATCAAATATATATATATATATAATGTTTTTTCCTTTCAAGCAGTCTCAGTTCCCCCAGCTTAGAATTCACTGCAATCCCCAAAGCTCCTCTGGACACATTGGGGAACCTCTTCACTGCCACTGTAGAAGACAAATATATTTTATTTATATATTATATATTTTTGTTTTAAAGGGGTGGTTCACCACATATCCATATTTAAACATAACACACATCAGTAAGCACAAATAGAAGCTGAAACATGCTTGCTTGACGAATGAGGACCAATTACACAATGTTTTAGCTTTTAGAAACACATGAAGTTTGTTATTCCACATTAAGTGCTTCTTTTTATGTTTGCTGATCAAAGTTTGTGTGTAGATAAAAGCCTAAATTAAATCTGCTCATCATATAAAGTGAGTCTCTTCTGAAAATCGGGACTAAACCGCTTGACGAATATGAATAGGTTTTACGATCTGTTTATGAACTTTCTGAAGCATCAGTGTCTGCGTCAGTCTGAGTTTGATTGAAATCACATCACCTTAATCACAGCAGAGCATGATAACATCATTGAGAGCGGTGTCGTCTCCACTTCCCTGTGGCGGTTCTACCAGGGTCTGTAAGCCGCAGATTCCTTTTCCTTCACACGTTGGACTCCAGTCACCCCAGTTGCCCCATTCTGTGCCGCCACCCTCCACCTCCTGACCTCCACTGCATTTGAACCTGAAAAAAAAAATTATGTGACAATATTATGATAAAATATATTGTGCTGTTGTGTCAGTCGCATGATCACCTGCAGCAATCACAATCTTGAACAGCAGCACCACTGCAAGTGTGACATTACCTAAACTATTGATGGGGGAAAACTGAGTCCTTAAATGGCAAAATAAAACCAGGATGGGTAAGATATGGTGTAAGAGGTTTACACTGGGTAAGAGATGTTGTAGAACTTATAGCAGCACACACTCACTTGATGTTGTTTGCGGCCGTATCATCTCTGTCTCCTTGGGAAGATTCAACTCTCAGCTGGAAAGCTGTAAAGTATCCAGAACGACACCATCTGATACGTTGCCAAGAACCCCACCTGAAGAAAACAGCTGCCTGATTAAATCATTGTTATTCAAGAAAATCCTTAATTTACTTATCTAGCTTAAATGCAATAATTGTTCATAATCGGAGTCCATTACTTTGCTACGTTGGACTCATTTACGGTGTATCCACGTGAGCTTGATGAATCTTTGGACCGATCGACACAGTGAAGACGAATCCCATTGAGCGCTGTATCATCACCCAACTGAAGTGTTTCCACCTTAAAACAACATTGAGACAATCTTCCACTTGAAAGAAACTCTAACCCAAAACTTAGTAACATTTATCTTCATGCTCTTTAATATTATACTGGCACTTAAATCTTAAGCAGGTGCAGTTCCCTGGCATTAAATGAACAGCAACTCTATAGTTTTGAATCTTTGAAGCGCTCATCCACCCCCACATTAGCCACAGAGTCAATGCCCAACTTACCTTCAGACTAAACCCTGCGGCGTATGTTCCACTCGGACATATGCTCTTAGGCCCCCACGATCCCCAACCCATTCCATTCGTCACCTTCAGCTCAGATCTGTAAGACCGGTCGGTGCTCACATGCCCAATAATGGCTAGCAGGGAAAACATCATGGAAAAGAAGTGATGCATTGCTACAGCACTGGCCTGAACACTGATAGTTAGATTAATTTGCAGAGAATAATTAAACAGAGACAGTATAGTACCATAACACTCTCAAGTTTAGTTAGGAAGAAGCCTCATATTTATACACAAGAATCATTAACCACGATGTCCATTCCATCCAATCATAATACTCAAAGATCAACCCCTACCATATTTGGCATATTAAGAAATAATGTTTTATTAACAAAGTTCGGGAGGAGCACGTTCAGATAATTAACCCTAATTAAACACCTGTGGAGCACAATCAGTTAATCAACCCAATCAATGAGTTAAGAGGTGTCTATATATACAGCAGATAATCACACTTTGAGTCAAAGGAGTCGTCAACTCCGAGCTTGTTGTATTTCACTCGGGGTTTATTTTCCTCAGCTCTGGGTCTTGGTAGTGATGGCCAAATGAAGCGTTTCGAAGCATTGTTGCTTTCTGATACAATTGTGTCGAAAATGGTTCATTACTCGAAGCTTCATTCAGATAGAAATTGCAGCACCATCTCCTGGTGAAGTAAATGTAATGCAACAAAGCTGACAACCATAAAATGCAAGTAACGCCCCGTTTATTACGTGTTCACCGAGGCGATCAAAGCTGACACAGTGTTAGTGCTGTGAAACTCATGTAGGTGAATTTTACAGATACTGATGAATTTCACGTGTTCACCTTGATAATAAAACATTAAGCATGATTTGTGTGTGTGTAATTATTTCTTTAGACAAGGACAGAAGATCAGACCAGCTTAAAAAAAGTTGGAAACCATCACAGAAATTCTAATGGGTTTATATTAAAATGGGAACCATTGGCTTTTACCATTTAAACCACTACATAATTTATTTATTTTTTTAACTGTGTGTTTGGTACATATTGCATTAGGATTTAATGCCCCCACCAATACAGCCCAACACATATCAGTGGACCCACAGAGACCACTATAATTCCCATTACAACCAATAAAATTCCCATGAAAACCATTAAATCCAATAGAATTTCTGTAATGGTTTCTATGTTGTTGTTTTTTTACCTTAACTTTTATAAGAAATACAGCCGCCAGGTTTCAAACCTGTCAACACTGGATTGGGCTGTCAAAGCAGTCAGGTGGTTCACTACAGGACTGAACCAGTGTGTTTGCTTCAGAAGTCATTTTCACGTGACTAGTGACGTAATGATACAAGCTCCGAAGCAGTGGTTCATTGCAAGGACCGGTCGAGTTCGAAGCAAGCTTCGGAGCGTCGTTGTCAGACGTAGCATCACTAGGTATTGGTGGTTTAATGACATATCATTATCCAAAGAGGCAATCAACTCATCAGAAACCTGTTGTTTTCCACCAAATTTAGGTTCTAATCTTCACCTTTTCATATACCTGAACTCCAGTAAACTCAACCAAGATGGCTGATATGATTCTTTTTAAGGTTCTAATAGTGCAGAAGATTAATGGCACATTTCAAGAGAATCGTTCAAATTGGAATAAAAGCATGAAATTTGGCAAAGATACTCTCTAAGGGTCAATTTTTTTGGAAAAAGGCATTGGCCATCCAAAAATTCAACATGGTGGCCATTTTTTCAAGATGGCCGCTATTTCTGTCAAATGCTCATTATAGCTGTGTCCCAATGTGAAGACTGCATCCTTAGAAGGCTGCGGACTTCAAACGATGCAGCCTATGCGTCCTCCGAACGATGCACCATGTAGCCTTCGTAGGATTTCCTAATTGTGCAGCCAGGTGTTCCCGATTACCGCTCCAGGTGCCAAGCAACGGTGCGAGAGTATCCTGCCATCCTGACAATTCATTTGATATAATTGAGTAAACAGCTATGGAGCCCGAATTGGCTATTGTCATTTTTATGTTTTATATTTTACTGGAGGACATGGTATTAAGGATGTTTGAGGTCATGTAGCCTACTTTCGGCTTAGAATCTTCGGATAGCCGAAGATTAAAATGTTCATTTATATCTTACCTTGATGCGATTTTGTAGGCTAGTGTATTATTTTTTATTATGTACATAAATGGACCTTGGTAAATATATTTACACAGGTTTTCAACCCTATTTGAATATAAAACTCAGCTGAATATAAAAAGTCCAGTGCGCATGTTACTCCCGCTCGTCATCGGCAGCTGTCAGTCACTGTTGCTAGGCAACAAGAGCAATCCTCCGTAGGCTATACCGGTCCGAGCGCTTCAGATGCGCCCTTTGAAATTGGACGGAGCTGTATAGCAACAATTTGTTAATATTGTGACAATAGGTCTACATTTTGTTACTTTAATTTTCAAAATAACCAGTGGTGGTATGTAAGGAACTACATCGTTAATTCTCGAAGTGATTTTCCCACACAGGACAGCAACACTATAGGTTATTTTACAATATGATGCAGTTTTACAATAAACTACACAAAAGTATATAGTTTAAATGTATCAACCTTGAAAATATTCGGAAGTAAAATGCAACATATGCAGTAGGCCTAAAATAAAAGCAGAACCATCATAAAAACCCTGACGAGGTTATTTTCCTGCAGAATTCCTTTACTTTTACTCTTGATACGTTAAGTACATTAGAGTACATAGAGTATGCAAGATAATTTTGCTTAGCTAAGGTTTGAAATATATGACTAGTAGTTTTTCCCCCAATGCGGTATTAGAGGTTATTACAGTGTGTGCAGAATTATTAGGCACGTTGATTTTCTGATCATATTTTATTTCCAGGAACATTTTGCCAATTCCAAACCATATTAATCTTAATAATTACTATTAATTTTGTATTTAATCATTTATAAGTGATATATAATTGTTCATGAAGGCTGGAAATGAAAAATGTCTTTCGAAAAATGGAAAAGAATGAAGAATTAAGGTGAAGAATTAAGTGTGA
Organism: Rutilus rutilus; assembly: GCA_021464565.1. Lineage (NCBI taxonomy): Eukaryota > Metazoa > Chordata > Actinopteri > Cypriniformes > Leuciscidae > Rutilus > Rutilus rutilus. The sequence continues at coordinate 33,717,430 of JAJAQA010000017.1, forward strand.
AACCATCAGGAACCCTTTAGTCTTCAGCGCCACCATTTTCCAGAACTGCAACCTACCTGGAGTCTCCAGAAGAGCAAGGTGTCAGGGTCTCAGAGACTTGGGGTAGGCAAAGAATCCTAAAAAACGACCCTCTCTTAATAAGAATCACAAACTGAAGAGTAGTAAAATACATGAAGACTGTTTTTTTATAGGCTTTATACAGACAGATTGAGAGTGACTCTTGAAGGACCAGAACCACATCCTCTTCTACCACTGTTTGAAGAATTCATCTTCTAGAATATGTTTTAATACGTTTTGTGAGTTTATTTTTAGTCCATCTCTGCAAAACGGACTTCAGGGTAGGAGATGGACTAAAAATAAACTCACAAAACGTATTAAAACGTATTCTGGAAGATGAATTCTTCAAACAGTGGTAGAAGAGGATGTGGTTCTGGTAATTAATAATAATTTATATTTAATTTAAAAAAATAATAAAATAATATAAAATATTTACTAATATAGGTATTTTATATAAATAAGCACAGCTGCATCCACCTCCGACTTCTGGTTATTAGCGGCTACTTCCTGCTGCCAGCTGTCGATTTTTTGCTGAACCCGCTCTCCGAGGGGCACAACCGAAGGGAATTGTCTCCGTTTTTCAAAATAACCATGTACATGTAAACGGGGCCTAAATTTAAATAAAGTAGAAGCTATTTTTATCAAAACCGGGCATGCTTTGACGGCTAATTGCCCCGTTTACACATACATGGTTATTTTGAAAAACGGAGACATTTCCCTTCGTTAGAGATAAGGGAACGAGTACTGCATTGCAAACGCTGTGGGAAAACTCCTTTTCTCGAGAATATTGAAGCCTTTATTTTAAAACGCATTGCAGCTGCACAGCAAGAGCATAATAGCCCGCGAAACGGGCTGATTGACTGTGCAGCGGCAACTGCACAAACCTATGGTGAGTGCCCGGGCGCGCGTGGTCCAATAGGAGCGCTTGATGCCCTGCCAACTTGAGCGACATGTCAGAAGAGTATAAATAGGGAGAAAACTCACCATAAACCACCAGATATATACTGCTTGCCGACAGGATTCTATTCACCAGACCACATCACTATCATCATGTATTAATGAACTAAAGGCCTGGCTCAACTCCAATTTTCTCAGTCTGAATCTGACTAAAACAGAAATATTAATCACTGGCCCTCCATCTCTAACAAAAAATGTAAGCAACATTCCCAGACTTGACCTCGAAGCTACAGCAATAATTCCATCTGCCACTGTCAAAAACTTGGGTATTATTCTTGACCCTGCACTGACGTTCAACGCTTACATTAGTCAACTTTGTAAAGCGTCCTTTTTTTCAGGAAGGAGAGGACCAATGGTACTTCGCACGTATTTGGGTCGAGGTTCCGAGCTAAACCGTTCGATGACCTGATCCGTTTGATGTCCTGAGGAATCATAGAGACTGGAGGGAACGCACAGAGGGTGAGGCTGGGCCATTCGTGGGCCAGCGCATCCCTGCTCTTTGAGAAAAAGATTGGGCAGTGACAGTTGTCTCTGAGGCAAAGAGGTCTACCTCTGCTCTGTCGTAGACCTCGCTCCCATAACAGGAGAACCGTCTGGGGATGGAGAGACCATTTCTCTGGGGAAACGTTGCCCCGAGAAAGCATGTCTGCTCCCACGTTCATCGTGCCTGGCACGTGAGCTGCCTTGAGTGAGCGCAAGTTGGTTTGAGCCCATAGCAGTAGCTGTGAGGCTATGGCTAACAGGTTTGGGGACCTGAGGCCGCCCTGGTGATTTATGTAAGACGCCACTGACATGTTTTCCGTGCGGACCAAGACGTGGTGTCCCACCAGGTATGGAAGGAAGGTTTTTAGGGCTAGAAAAACCTCGATATGTTGATATGAATGCTGATATGAAGGCGTTGCTCCGAGCTCGACCAGAGGCCGGATACGGGCCTGCCCTAGCACAGGGCTCCCCAACCTGAGTTGGAAGCATCTGTTGAGATAACCCTCCTTTCTGAGATCAGACCCTGCTGGTACCACTATCTTTCCAGGGCTCCAGGGCTTTGGTACAGCGCTGATCTACCCTGATATTTAAAAGGCCCGAGCGCCACTGTGTCTGCATTATATTTTGAAAAAGAAGTAGATTATCTTAATATCAAAACCTTAAATTTTCTCTGGACTCAATGATAAATACATGTCTGACCGTGTCGGACATAAATAAGTTACACGTCCGACATATAGGCTATCTATCACTTCGCACAGCGGTGTAATTTACTTCCGGGTAAAGATAGGATCAGTCAAATGAAATAAATCCGTGTATCATTCGTTCAATCGTTTTTTGATTTAATATTGAAAGTAGAAAAATGAGAAAACAGTTCCTTTTTCGATTTTTCATTTTTCCAAAAAAACGAAAAACAAGAATTCAGCTTGATTTTTCGTTTTTCGTTCTGAGGTAGCAAAATTAATAAACAGCTGGAAAATTCGATTTCTACACGTGGGCGGGAATGAAACGCCCCTTTCCTCTGATTTGTCAGCCGAAGATCAAACTGTCCCGTCATCAGTTCTTCCTCAGTTCTGCACTGCAGAATAAGAGTCCTCCGTTGTGTGGATTCTTAACGCGTTTATTGCAACTTTTTCATGTTTTCCATCAACGAGACTATGAATGGCTCGACACAACCCGTACTGGGGAATAGACTAGACGGGGCTTTCTTCTTTGTAGACCAGAGTTCTCAAGTGCCAGGGGTTTGCTATTTTCATATTATCCGAACTGTAATTTTTTTTTTCTTTTTTATCATGAACCACGCTGAGTTTTATTCCTAAGTGACTATATAATGCATTTTACTTCAAATAATCTAAATGTTGACTTTGAAAAGTAGGCGCGTCCGAAGGCTATTCACTCTATTTTGGTTCATTTTTGGTGTGCGCCAGAAAGATGTTCAAGGAGACTGAGACGCACTAAAGTAGAAATCATGTTGTTTTCTTTATTTTTCAAAGGCATGGCATTTTGTAGTCATTTTGAATGTACACAAATAAAAATATAAATTTTTACTGTTTCGAATGACAGAGTAACAAATAACGAAGTTATTTCCCCTGCTGAGCAACAAATCCATTATCAGTTCACTTGATAATCGCTCGCTCTCACAACATAGGCTATTATCAGTTCACTTCTGGCATTGCTAACTTGACATCGCAGCCTGTTCATTATTAAAATAAAACACAGTCAACCAAATATATAAAAAGTTATTCTGCTTAATTTAATTCGTCTGTTGTACAATATAAAGGCTGTGCCGCACTGCAGTTATTCCAAACTCATTTCCCATGCTGTGAAGATGATGATTTAGCCTATACGTGTAGGCCTATATTGGGACTCGACTGAAGTTTAAAGCCTTCTTTACAGTTAGCATCCAAATTTTGCATTGCAAATATGGAAACTTAGGACCGAGATGCGCGAAACCAACGTCGGTACAGTTTCAGTTTCGATTCAAAGAGCCTAAATTTGCTTAGGCTTGGCGTTTAAAATAGGCTAAATGTTGTTTATAATAAAGGACACAATAGGCTATTATTATAAGCTATTAGGTTATATTTTTATTATACGTGGCTACTTATTTTTTATTCTTGTTGTTTTCTGAATACCATTCATTTAAGGATTTGACATAGGCAAATGTCAAAGGGGAAGTAATGGTAAGGGGAAGTAAAATATGCATAGAAATAGCCTATATGTTATTAATAGTGTTTATAATGTTAATGTTGAATTTTATTTACCGGTCTTTTTCTGAATAGGCTAATAATAAAATGCGTTTGTTTCCCTCTCAACATGACCCAGTGCACTGCGCACAAGCGCACATCTTTGAGATATAAATTAATAAAATTTAATAAAACACAATAAGGCCTACATTATAAAACTCAGAAGAGTATGTATTTTAATATCTCTGTTGTTCTCTGTTCTCCGGTTGTTAGATAGTCAGTCTGAATGACAGTTCATGCGTTTATGTTAATATAGTCTAGGCTTAGGCTATATATAGCCTAGTCAATGCATTATTCTTTTCTTTTTCTATAAGTGTTTAAAATATTTAATTTACAACTAATTATATTGATTATCTATATCTACATTTATTATTTAAAAAAAAAAATTACTGAGCGATCGAGGGCGACCATGTTAGGCTAACAGCCGTCATTTACCCTGCATACCGAGCTGATGCAAAGCATAAAGTTAGGTGAATTTATATCTACACAGAAGAAAGCCCTGTCTAGTTTATTTCCCAGTACGGGTTGTGTCGAACCATTCGTTAGTCTGGTTGTTTGATGAAAAAAAGATTAAATGTAGTTGCAATAAACGCGTTAAGAATCCACACAACGGAGGACTCTTATTCTGCAGTGCAGAACTGAGGAAGAGCTGATGACGGGACAGTTTGATCTTCGGCTGACAAATCAGAGGAAAGGGGCGTTTCATTCCCGCCCACGTGTAGAAATCGAATTTTCCAGCTGTTTATTAATTTTGCTACCTCAGAACGAAAAACGAAAAATCAAGCTGAATTCTTGTTTTTCGTTTTTTTGGAAAAATGAAAAATCGAAAAAGGAACTGTTTTCTAATTTTTCTACTTTCATTATTAAATCAAAAAACGATTGAACGAATGATACACGGATTCTTATATAAACCTGGACCGGAATAAATATGTTAGCAGCAGTAGTTTATTACAGCTATTTAATATCGTGCCTATCCAGACATCACTAGTCACGTTTAATAAGCGCATTGTTTGGCTCAAAACAGTTGGTAATATAGGTTAACCTAAGAACTTATTGTGTGTGCAGAGTTGTTACTGTTAGCGCTATATTATATAATTAAATTTATATTTAATGTGGTTTCCACTGTAATGGATAACTGTTCCCCCTTTCTACCAGCAGGTGGCAGTATTTAAATGACTGACTGTATGGTGTCTTTGGTAACTGTTTTAAATCAAGATTACTGATACAGATGTATTTATTGTTGTTCATTTTATTTTGTTTTTGATTTTATTTGCCTAGTTATCATCATCATTCACCCAGCCCAGAGTTAAACCTGCTTCTGTTTTAACCTGATTATAACACTGCTACACAGCAAATTTATGGAGTTGAAAAATCCAGAGTTAGGCAAAAAAGTGCGAAAGAGTTAGATTTGTGAGTTTATTTTTTAACTCTGACTACAGTTTGTGTTATGGGATACTCCCTGTTTGTGTTGTATTTTGGAGTTTATTCAATGGTGTTCAGAAGCGTGTTTTAACACTACATCTGGAGTTAAATATTAAGAAGTGCGCCACACGATCGAGTCACGACCCTGGTGCAGCACTAAAGGCCTAATGGATCCGCCGTGAGGTATGTAAAAACGTTTTTATTACAATATATATATATATATTTTCAAAATGTTCGATATTTTCTGACAGAAACACGTTTTGTCGTAGCTGTTGCATTATATGTGTGTGTACTAACGTCAATGACCGTGGCGAACGTGGTGTTTGAATTGAGTGGCTGTTAGCCTGTTTTGTGAGTTTTTTTCCCCTCGATTAAACGAACTAACATTAGATAGGCTAACCGTCTTTCACACCGTGTTTCTGAAAATTAGTTGTTTTTTTTGCCGTCAAATGGTGACTCAACTCAAGAAACCTTCTTCTGTTGAGCTTCCATACGTTAATGCCGACGAGGTAATACACTTTATACAGCCATGGAACTTTATGCCTGTTTTACAGACGTCCTAACTGCAGTGTCTACCCTGGATAATAATATATTTGAGCCGTGAAAGTGTAACGTTTGGCCTGCAACGGGTTTGAATTGTAATGATAAACGTTTTAGACTAGTGAATAGTTAAAAAGTGCGTAGTTTTCAGCTTAAACATTTTTTTATTTTATTTTTTTTGCATTTTCAATCACACTAACATAACAGTTAACAAAAATTACATGTTTTCTCTTTAATGTCAGTTCACGATGTTGATAATAGTGCAACGTGAATGTAAAGCAAATTCTCTCGTCAAAGCCAGCAGGGATGACAGTGATTATGAAAATTGTATCAAAAATATTACATTACATTAGATGTCTGAATGGTTGTCTTTCCTTTTTTAATTAGATTTAGCAAGACTTCTTACTGATGTTTGGAGCAGAGGTTGCTTTAAGTTTCCTGGAAAAATGGAACACCAGTTTTAAAGAGCAACTTGCAGGTAAAAAAAAATCTAAATGAATATATAACCGTGTATGAAAATACCATATGAAAAGATAATGCAGGATTTAAAATGTTTTAAAACGACATAATGACACCAATTTAGTAGATAAAGTGAGCGTTTCTTTGACTGCTCGTACAAGCCGCTTTTTTTTCAACATCGCGTCATTTTACGTCACACGAGGGAGACGTGTGCTGTGCTCTGCCGCAGCTCAGTGCAGAGTAGGTTGGTATTCAGTAAGAGCGGTCGTGAGACAGTGTGTTTTCAGTAGTTTTTGTATTTCAATTTATCATCGTCATGGTAAATGTATGTGTTTGTGGAGCTTGCAAAAACTCCAGCCTGTCAGGACATCGAGTCCACCGGTTTCCTAACAGGAAAAAGGACGGTGCTATCTTTCGTGCCTGGGTGCGGGTTGTGCGGTGAAGAGACGGGATTTCTCTTCCGCGTCGGCTTCGGAAAACGCGGTCGTGTGTAGCGTTCACTTCAGATCGGAGGATTATCGTCCCGGCGATATGAAGGAGTTCAACATGGGATACCGAAGTAAGAACCGGGTGAGACTCAGAGCTAGTGCGGTTCCTTCAGTGCACGCATCTTCGGGTTCTCCCGCTGGATGTAGGCGCGAGCACAACATCAACTGGCAAACGCAATGTAAGCGGAACGAAACTGAGCTAACAGTTACTCGTTATTGTGTTTGTGTGGACCGTTTATCAGTTTGGACCAGTGCAGCGCGAGCCTGATCAAGCAACACTGTAGCCTAACTGCGAGATCCAGTAAATAAAGAGTTCGCCACTGAAGTAATAACATCGCTGCGAGATCTAGTGAGAAATATTCACATTTCTCCGTTATTAACGAATCAAACAGCGCTGACGTGAAAACCAGGAATAAACATTGTGCAATGAATGAACGAACTATCCAGTGTCCACAGATCAGCAACATTCACCATGGCTTTACTGTAGTAACACTAACTGCAACCATGGAAGTTTGGCATTTTCCACTAAGGCCCAGTATGCATCCACCTCCCTGTAACACTGACTTTCCTCAGCTGTAAACATTGCCTCGCATTTCCCACACAAGCACCTATGGAACAAAAAATGTATCATGAATAAATATCTCTCTGTCTCTCCATGAGAAACTGCTAAGTTATATCACGTAACGTTAGTCTGGGCGGATATTAATGAGCATGACAAACGCCTGATCAAAGCTTAGTTTCTGTTATTGTAAGTTCCAATATGTTCTGTCTAACATTAATCCTGGCCTGTCCCTGCTCTCTTGGCAGCCTAGCAGGCTCATAATTGTATGGCTGTGGTCCGTCAACAATTTCCTCAGCGTCCGAAATGTCATTGCAATCCATATTTCCCTGTTGTGTGAATCGACCGCTCTCCCTCGTGCTACGTCACGACTCTCGCCCGTCACGCCCATTTTCAGATGCGGAAGTAAAATTTTCTCACAAAAACGACTCCAGAAGCCACTGTAGCATATTTATAATTTTTTTTTAAAGAAAATCTAGTTCCTACATTATTTTTCTATACATTGACTTGTTGGGTATTCTAACCTGCAAGTTGCTCTTTAAAGAAAGTCATCCAGGAGGCCAGGAGGAACCTTAACTCCTTAAACCCTGAGGCCATTTTTGGAGTTGTTTTGTCTGAGTGACACACAAAAAAGTAAAGACTCATAACTTCAAAACTATAACAAGGAGAGTCAAAAGGTAGGTATCGTTTGATAGAACTCTTTTCAAATTTTTTGAAAATATAAATTACATTACATTTGGATATTCTCCTGCCGAGAAACTGCTGATAAATACAAAAAAAAAAACATAATTTTTATTATGATTTTGCATATCTCTCTTGTTTGACATGCAATAACTTGGGAAGGAAATATGGTAGCAGATTAATTCTTTTTTGGGGAAGTACCCCTAAATGTGAGCTGCATCTGAATCAAATTTTGTGGTGATCGCATAAAGTACTCAAACGTTACAGCATTTGGAACAAAGGTAGCCTTTTTGTTTAGTCCTCGCACATTTGGAAAGCAATAAAAAAAATGAGTTTTCTGAGTGACATACACAAAACTACAGACTCATAACTTCAAAACTATAGCAAGGAGAGTCAAAAGGTAGGTATCGTTTGAAAGAACACTTTTCAAATTTTTTGAAAATAAAAATTACATTACATTTGGACATTCTGCTGCCGAGAAACTGCTGATAAAAGACAAAAAATATATATATTTTTTATAATGATAATGCATATCTTTCTTGTTTGGCATGGTATAACTCAGGAAGGAAATAAGGTAGGAGGAAAATTCTTTTTTGGGGAAGTCCCTCTACATATGAGCTGCATCTGGATAAAATTTTGTGGTGATTGGATAAAGTAATCAAAAGTTACAGCAAGAAAAAAAAAAGATCGCCTTTTTGTTGAGACCTTGACGCCCCCTCATGGGCATTTTTGATAGTGTTTCACCATGAAGAATATCTTATCATAAAAGCAATAGATAAAGTTAATTTTGGGCTCATTTTAATTGTATTAATATGCTGTAAAAAATGAAGTGCCATTTTCAACGATTTTTTTAATGTTTCATGAGATGTATGATGTTTTTGACACATTGCAGTACAGAGTACAAAAAAGTATTTTATAGATTATGATTTTTTTTTTTATATTTATCAGCAAATAACTCAGCAATACTTAGGAGTTTTTCAAATTGGCTACATTCACTGTAAAGTTCAGACTCTAAGGTTTCAAATGACACCAATTTTGTTTGAATCAAGGCAATATTTTTGAAAAATATGATAATGAATATTTTCGCAGCTAGGTGGCGCCATGGGTGGCGCACGCGGGCGGTACACTCCGGTTTAGAGAGACTAGTCAGCACTTGTTCAGAGTTGATTGAAGTGGTTGGATTCTTTAAAAAGCTGAGATTCTAAGCTTTAAGATGATACATATTTTTTGTTATTCCACATTTGAAAACGAGCGCGGACGGTCCCGGGAAAATTGGAAAACACTTTGCTCCCCAGAAGGATGAGAGACTTGTTTTTTAGCCAAGTATGCATCACTTTGTGAGGAATATCTCGTGATCAAAGCAATGGATTATGTTGTGTTTGGGCTCTTTGTAATCGTGAGAGTCTGCTGTCAATAAAGATGTTGTGATTTTTCACAATCCATGCATGTTTTATTGAGTTATGAGCTGAAACGTCACATCAAAACAACATAGCATCACTGCTATTGCTACTTCATAGGTGCGCCTCTGGTATTTTTTTGTGTCAGAACGCCATAAGGAATATCTTTAGATCTGAATGATGGATTATGGTGTGTTTGGGCTCTTTTTAATCTTAACAATCTGCTGTAAATAATGATGTGCCATTTTCCACAATTGATGCATGCTTCATTGAGTTATGAGTTAGAACGCGACATAGGTGCTACATCTATAATAAAGATCTATGTGCGCATTTGTGGCTTCGTGTGTTACAAATCCACGAGGAATAACTTTAGATATGAGTGATGGATTATGCTGAGTTTGGGCTCTTTTTAATCGTGAGAGTCTTCTGAAAATAATGATGTGCATTTTTCTACGATATGTGCATGCTGCATGAAGTTATAAGTGAAAACCAAACGCGAGTGCTTCATGAGTATATATTTGGCTAGGTGCGTCTTTGGTATTTTCTGTGTTAGAACGCCATGAAGAATATCTTTAGATATGATTGATGAGTTTGGGCTCTTCTTAATCGTGAGCTCCTGCTGTAAATAACGATGTGTCATTTTTCATGATCGATGTATGTTTCATGAAGATACGAGTAAAAAGGCCAAGTCTAAGCTACCTCGCTTGGCTACGTGCGTTTGTGTATTTTTTGTGTATTAGAACTCCATGAGGAGTATCTTTAGTTCTGAGTGATGGATTACGTTGAGTTTGGACTCATTTTAATTGTAAGCATCTGCTGTAAATAATGATGTGTCATTTTCCACAATCGGAGCATGTTTCATGAAGTTACAAGCGGAAATGTGTCTAAAATTCAGCATCCATATATGGTGTACCCATGGGTCTCTTGAGGGGCTTATTTTACAAAAACCTTGCTCAAGTTTAGTAAAAGCCTGAAACAATTATGCTTGTTGTATTCTACTCATTGAGACCTTTCAAATGACATATGACACATGACTATCTGAGCAGTATGATGTTTTTGACACATATCAGTACAAAATAATTTCCTCTTCCTCATAAATTATGTATTAAAAAAAAATCATTTTATCAGCAAATAACTCAGCACTACTTTGGAGATAATCATAATGGCTACATTCATTGTAAAGTTTAGACTCTAAGCTTTCAAATGATGCCTATTTTGTGTTGATCAATGCAGTAGTTTTGAAAAATATGACAATTAATTTTTTCCATAGCTAGGTGGCGCCCTCCGGCGGTATAATCCGTTCTAAAGGAATAACTCAGCACCTTTTAGGAGTTGAATAAAATGTATAGGTGCATTGAAAAGCTGAGATTCTAAGCTTTAAAATGATACCTATTGTGTATTATATCATTCAGTGGTTGCTTAGTAATTTGATTATGAATTTTTTTCATGGGGTGGCGTCCCGCCGGCGGGACGCTTAGGGTTTAAGGGGTTGAGACTGCTCTCCTAAAACAGCTTTTGAAAGCTGCACTGAATGAAGTATCTGACACTACTGATGATCCAGGTACAGTCATCATCAAAATAGTAATGTTGTTACTTGAGCCAATCAATCTTCTGGTTAAAAAGTTTTTATTGATTATTTCCCAAAAAGTCTGCTAAAAACACTTAATACACAGTTATTTCTTAATGTAATTTATTATGAAAGCTCATGAATTCATGCTTTGTGAATGCTTTTCATAAATTTTACATAAAAAAAAATCATGATGCATGTAAGAACATAGTAAGAGTAAGTCCCCTTGGCTTTGGGCATGTACAGTATCCAGTTTGCTCTCCAGCACACAATAAAAAACTACTAATAAAACTACCCCAATAATATTTCATCATTTTGATATATTATGATACACAATTCACAGGGCTAACTTAGAGATGCCCTAAACATACTTTGAAACAACTACGTTTTTTTCTGTCTCCAGAATGGGACAGCGACATGGCTTCTTTACTTGTCCTGCTGCATCTTCTCACTCCACAACTGGTGGAATCTGGTGAAATTTCACAAGGTTTGTTAAGACAACACTATCCTACTCCAAATATTGTAGTTAATGCCTATTTTTAAACAAATTGTTTATAAAGAGACATTTATGTTGTGTTTCAAGTCATTCCAAAGCCTTGATGATCATATCCTGACCACTGAAGGAAACCCTCAGCTATACCTTCTTGCCTCAGGGACTTCGAAAGCACAGGTTTTCACCTTTTACATTGTCTTGGACAAAAAACTCTTGCCTTGTCAGTCATGTACATCCTTGGGTGCTTTTGACAAGCTGTTCAAGTCCCATTTAAATGAGTTCACTGTGAAGTTGTTCATTGTTACTTCATCTGATGTATAAGTGTCTATCTCAGGTTACACAATCCTACTGCACTACATGTTTTTCTATATAATCCTGCAGTCTTGATTTTATATAATGAAGTGATGTGTTGTTGACATTGTTTTATACAATTTAATTTTTTTTAGTTGGCACTCTGTTAGCTGCATAAATGTAAATGTTTTGCTGTTAGATTTTTACAGTATTTTATGACAGATATTATTTTAAAGTGTGTCCATACATGGAATTTTTAAACCAATGTATGAATTTGATCAAATAAAAGCACTGAGTTGAGAGTATGGCGTTCAGTATATCATTTTCACATAAAACATTATATTATGTTAAATATATGTTAACTCTAAGAAGTGTTAAATGCAATATTTTTTAAGCGTTGATTTTTGACACTGTTAAGGAGTTCATATTATAAATAACTAAATTTTAGAGTTACAATTACTCTCTGTATGATTTGTATTTTAACTCCAGAAAGAGTTATATTTTAAATCTGAAAAAGTGTTAAAAATTCAACACCAAGAGCGGAGTTATTTTAACTCTGCGTTGAAGTCTATTTGATGGTCACGCATGTACACTCAAATTGAGTTGATTTTAACTCGCATGGAGTTTATTCCAAAGACCAGAATTTGCTGTGTATCAGCTTCTTCACTCAGACAACAAACTCACATCAGACATGTCCTAATCCTAATGTAGGCCATCTGGCCAAAAGAATGATTTACCAGTGTGCTATATACTGTGTGAATCTTTCTTATACACATTCCAGTTTGTATAACATACAAAACTCTGATTGTGTCATGCAAGTGAAGAGAATCCATACAAGTCTTAAAACTTTATATAGCACATCCATGCTTTCAAAGGCATTGCATGTAATGGCTGCAGAACATTTGTTAAGCCCTAAGGTAAGAACATTTCACAAGGTCCTCAAAAGAAAACCCCAAAACATAATTACATTATTAAAAACAGTCTGTTAACGCTGATTACATCAGCAATAGCTGCAACAAAACGTTTCCAGTAACTTTTGAACAGTTCTGCTTATTGTACACAGCTTCAACTCTTGGATGTTGGTGGGTTTCCTCACATGAGCTGCTTGCTTCCTCATCTTTCCACAACATTTCAATCATTTTAAGGTCATAACTTTTGACTGGGAAGTTGCTCTGCAGTCTGGTGGTGCGGCAGCAGAAACTTCTATATCTCTTCCCAGAAGGCAGCAGGATGAACAGGCTGTGGCTGGGTGGGTACTGTCCTTTAGTTTCCTTTTGGCTCTGCGTAGGCACCTCACCTCACCGACATCACTGATGCTCCGGGGATGGGTAGCCTACCAGTGATCTTCTGAGCAGTTTTAATCTCCCGCTGCAGAGCCCTCCGGTCCTGGGCCGTGCACATCCCATGGCAGTTTGTGATGTTTCCAGTCAGGTGATCACCACCATTTGCTGATGTAACGTGTCACACTGATGATGTATAATCCTCAAGGCTCTCCTTGGTGACCTCATCTGTCCATACTTTGAATGTCCTTACTTATGATCAGACTTGCAGCACTGCCTTTATATTTCAATGTTAACATAAAAATGTTTTAGAATGGCATACAATTAAGAAATGAGAATGTGTCTGTACACCTAGCCTGTGTGTCTTAATCAGCATAAGCATTCAACTTTTGTTTGCTTTCAGTCCCTTTGACTGCAGCTCAATGTATCATTTGGACTGTGCAATGACAGATATCACAATAGATGATGGAGAAGTGAACTGTGCATCACTATGCTTACATGAACTTTATCTGAAAAATGTATGTAAAAGTAGAATTCCATAAATTATATTCCATAAATATTATCAAAACTTTAGGTGTTCTCATAGTGTGGTCTTGTATCAAATAATGATGGCAGTTGTTAAGTAGGCTATAGGCTATTCTGCTTAACATTGCCAATAGTAATTGCTGACAACAACTAGCCTTTAAAATCAATCTGGAATGGAAACAAAACATTTCAAGGTACACATTTCAAAGAAGACTATTATACGTGAATGAATATGAGGTAGCCTACTAGAAAAACAAAATTCATCAGGCGGTATCCAATGATAGACCACCCACCATGGGCCCAAACTTTTCTGTAGCTTTTCCATAGACAGCTTTTCAAAGCTGCCTCAGTATAATAGCCTACCGCTGTCACGCAATCTCTATGCGCAATCTGTGCTTCGGAGAAGTGCGATCGCGCCCATGGTCGCACCTTCTACGCTTAAAAATATAGCCTATTGCGCGTCTATGTCAGCTTAAGCGCGAATGCATGTTTAAAATACATAAATGTAAAGAATGATTTTCATGACAACTAAATTTTTTTTTTGTGCAAAACAACACTATTTAATTATTATTTACCGCATATATTTTGTTTTGACAATATAGTCGATGTCCTACATTATCAGATACGGTCAGGAATTTACTCAATTTAAAAATATATATATTTTTATGTTATTATTGCTCATTAAAACCATCCTTGATTTAATCTAAGCCGAGTCATTTCCAGAAGTGGTCCAGATCATACAGCCGGAGCCGTTTGTATACTATTTTAAGTGGTAAAATAGTCCTAGGTAATTTTATGCAACATTTATTAAAACACATTTTCATAGTGGTTTTGGTAAAGCAAATTCACATTTTACTATGCAAATCCTAAATGTTATGTTGTAGTAAATAACAGAATAATTTGCCTAATAATAACAACAGTCATCCTTAAACTATCGTAGATAGTTCCCCCTCAGAGGACCAAAAGCTCGGCTTTTATTTTGATAGGCCATATTTACTATTACTTCCGGGTCAAGTGGCCAACATGTCTATATTTCAATGTAGATCTTCAAACGGAAAAATGGAAAAAGGAATTTCAAAAAACCAAAATCGGACCGTTATTTGATTTTGGTTGTGTCATTTTTCGTTTTTGGATTCAGAACCAAAAACGGGAGAACGGCTCTTTTTTTACCGTTTATTTGTTTTTGGTTTGAAACGACAAACGAAAAACAGGTGGTTTCTCGTTATTTTGTTTTGTGGTTCAAACGAAAAAACAAACTATCAAAACGTACACGGACCCAAAATCCGTGTATCATTCGTTCAATCGTTTTTTGATTTAATAATGAAAGTAGAAAAATTAGAAAACAGTTCCTTTTTCGATTTTTCATTTTTTTTCAAAAAAACGAAAAACAAGAATTCAGCTTGATTTTTCGTTTTTCGTTCTGAGGTAGCAAAATTAATAAACAGCTGGAAAATTCGATTTCTACACGTGGGCGGGAATGAAACGCCCCTTTCCTCTGATTTGTCAGCCGAAGATCAAACTGTCCCGTCATCAGTTCTTCCTCAGTTCTGCACTGCAGAATAAGAGTCCTCTCCGTTGTGTGGATTCTTAACGCGTTTATTGCAACTACATTTAATCTTTTTTTCATCAAACAACCAGACTAACGAATGGTTCGACACAACCCGTACTGGGAAATAAACTAGACAGGGCTTTCTTCTGTGTAGATATAAATTCACCTAACTTTATGCTTTGCATCAGCTCGGTATGCAGGGTAAATGACGGCTGTTAGCCTAACATGGTCGCCCTCGATCGCTCAGTAATTTTTTTTTTTTAAATAATAAATGTAGATATAGATAATCAATATAATTAGTTGTAAATTAAATATTTTAAACACTTATAGAAAAAGAAAAGAATAATGCATTGACTAGGCTATATATAGCCTAAGCCTAGACTATATTAACATAAACGCATGAACTGTCATTCAGACTGACTATCTAACAACCGGAGAACAGAGAACAACAGAGATATTAAAATACATACTCTTCTGAGTTTTATAATGTAGGCCTTATTGTGTTTTATTAAATTTTATTAATTTATATCTCAAAGATGTGTGCTTGTGCGCAGTGCACTGGGTCATGTTGAGAGGGAAACAAACGCATTTTATTATTAGCCTATTCAGAAAAAGACCGGTAAATAAAATTCAACATTAACATTATAAACACTATTAATAACATATAGGCTATTTCTATGCATATTTTACTTCCCCTTACCATTACTTCCCCTTTGACATTTGCCTATGTCAAATCCTTAAATGAATGGTATTCAGAAAACAACAAGAATAAAAAATAAGTAGCCACGTATAATAAAAATATAACCTAATAGCTTATAATAATAGCCTATTGTGTCCTTTATTATAAACAACATTTAGCCTATTTTAAACGCCAAGCCTAAGCAAATTTAGGCTCTTTGAATCGAAACTGAAACTGTACCGACGTTGGTTTCGCGCATCTCGGTCCTAAGTTTCCATATTTGCAATGCAAAATTTGGATGCTAACTGTAAAGAAGGCTTTAAACTTCAGTCGAGTCCCAATATAGGCCTACACGTATAGGCTAAATCATCATCTTCACAGCATGGGAAATGAGTTTGGAATAACTGCAGTGTGGCACAGCCTTTATATTGTACAACAGACGAATTAAATTAAGCAGAATAACTTTTTATATATTTGGTTGACTGTGTTTTATTTTAATAATGAACAGGCTGCGATGTCAAGTTAGCAATGCCAGAAGTGAACTGATAATAGCCTATGTTGTGAGAGCGAGCGATTATCAAGTGAACTGATAATGGATTTGTTGCTCAGCAGGGGAAATAACTTCGTTATTTGTTACTCTGTCATTCGAAACAGTAAAAATTTATATTTTTATTTGTGTACATTCAAAATGACTACAAAATGCCATGCCTTTGAAAAATAAAGAAAACAACATGATTTCTACTTTAGTGCGTCTCAGTCTCCTTGAACATCTTTCTGGCGCACACCAAAAATGAACCAAAATAGAGTGAATAGCCTTCGGACGCGCCTACTTTTCAAAGTCAACATTTAGATTATTTGAAGTAAAATGCATTATATAGTCACTTAGGAATAAAACTCAGCGTGGTTCATGATAAAAAAAAAAAAAAAAATTACAGTTCGGATAATATGAAAATAGCAAACCCCTGGCACTTGAGAACTCTGGTCTACAAAGAAGAAAGCCCCGTCTAGTCTATTCCCCAGTACGGGTTGTGTCGAGCCATTCATAGTCTCGTTGATGGAAAACATGAAAAAGTTGCAATAAACGCGTTAAGAATCCACACAACGGAGGACTCTTATTCTGCAGTGCAGAACTGAGGAAGAGCTGATGACGGGACAGTTTGATCTTCGGCTGACAAATCAGAGGAAAGGGGCGTTTCATTCCCGCCCACGTGTAGAAATCGAATTTTCCAGCTGTTTATTAATTTTGCTACCTCAGAACGAAAAACGAAAAATCAAGCTGAATTCTTGTTTTTCGTTTTTTTTGGAAAAATGAAAAATCGAAAAAGGAACTGTTTTCTCATTTTTCTACTTTCAATATTAAATCAAAAAACGATTGAACGAATGATACACGGATTTATTTCATTTGACTGATCCTATCTTTACCCGGAAGTAAATTACACCGCTGTGCGAAGTGATAGATAGCCTATATGTCGGACGTGTAACTTATTTATGTCCGACACGGTCAGACATGTATTTATCATTGAGTCCAGAGAAAATTTAAGGTTTTGATATTAAGATAATCTACTTCTTTTTCAAAATATAATGCAGACACAGTGGCGCTCGGGCCTTTTAAATATCAGGGTAGATCAGCGCTGTACCAAAGCCCTGGAGCCCTGGAAAGATAGTGGTACCAGCAGGGTCTGATCTCAGAAAGGAGGGTTATCTCAACAGATGCTTCCAACTCAGGTTGGGGAGCCCTGTGCTAGGGCAGGCCCGTATCCGGCCTCTGGTCGAGCTCGGAGCAACGCCTTCATATCAGCATTCATATCAACATATCGAGGTTTTTCTAGCCCTAAAAACCTTCCTTCCATACCTGGTGGGACACCACGTCTTGGTCCGCACGGAAAACATGTCAGTGGCGTCTTACATAAATCACCAGGGCGGCCTCAGGTCCCCAAACCTGTTAGCCATAGCCTCACAGCTACTGCTATGGGCTCAAACCAACTTGCGCTCACTCAAGGCAGCTCACGTGCCAGGCACGATGAACGTGGGAGCAGACATGCTTTCTCGGGGCAACGTTTCCCCAGAGAAATGGTCTCTCCATCCCCAGACGGTTCTCCTGTTATGGGAGCGAGGTCTACGACAGAGCAGAGGTAGACCTCTTTGCCTCAGAGACAACTGTCACTGCCCAATCTTTTTCTCAAAGAGCAGGGATGCGCTGGCCCACGAATGGCCCAGCCTCACCCTCTGTGCGTTCCCTCCAGTCTCTATGATTCCTCAGGACATCAAACGGATCAGGTCATCGAACGGTTTAGCTCGGAACCTCGACCCAAATACGTGCGAAGTACCATTGGTCCTCTCCTTCCTGAAAAAAAGGACGCTTTACAAAGTTGACTAATGTAAGCGTTGAACGTCAGTGCAGGGTCAAGAATAATACCCAAGTTTTTGACAGTGGCAGATGGAATTATTGCTGTAGCTTCGAGGTCAAGTCTGGGAATGTTGCTTACATTTTTTGTTAGAGATGGAGGGCCAGTGATTAATATTTCTGTTTTAGTCAGATTCAGACTGAGAAAATTGGAGTTGAGCCAGGCCTTTAGTTCATTAATACATGATGATAGTGATGTGGTCTGGTGAATAGAATCCTGTCGGCAAGCAGTATATATCTGGTGGTTTATGGTGAGTTTTCTCCCTATTTATACTCTTCTGACATGTCGCTCAAGTTGGCAGGGCATCAAGCGCTCCTATTGGACCACGCGCGCCCGGGCACTCACCATAGGTTTGTGCAGTTGCCGCTGCACAGTCAATCAGCCCGTTTCGCGGGCTATTATGCTCTTGCTGTGCAGCTGCAATGCGTTTTAAAATAAAGGCTTCAATATTCTCGAGAAAAGGAGTTTTCCCACAGCGTTTGCAATGCAGTACTCGTTCCCTTATCTCTAACGAAGGGAAATGTCTCCGTTTTTCAAAATAACCATGTATGTGTAAACGGGGCAATTAGCCGTCAAAGCATGCCCGGTTTTGATAAAAATAGCTTCTACTTTATTTAAATTTAGGCCCCGTTTACATGTACATGGTTATTTTGAAAAACGGAGACAATTCCCTTCGGTTGTGCCCCTCGGAGAGCGGGTTCAGCAAAAAATCGACAGCTGGCAGCAGGAAGTAGCCGCTAATAACCAGAAGTCGGAGGTGGATGCAGCTGTGCTTATTTATATAAAATACCTATATTAGTAAATATTTTATATTATTTTATTATTTTTTTAAATTAAATATAAATTATTATTAATTACCAGAACCACATCCTCTTCTACCACTGTTTGAAGAATTCATCTTCCAGAATACGTTTTAATACGTTTTGTGAGTTTATTTTTAGTCCATCTCCTACCCTGAAGTCCGTTTTGCAGAGATGGACTAAAAATAAACTCACAAAACGTATTAAAACATATTCTAGAAGATGAATTCTTCAAACAGTGGTAGAAGAGGATGTGGTTCTGGTCCTTCAAGAGTCACTCTCAATCTGTCTGTATAAAGCCTATAAAAAAACAGTCTTCATGTATTTTACTACTCTTCAGTTTGTGATTCTTATTAAGAGAGGGTCGTTTTTTAGGATTCTTTGCCTACCCCAAGTCTCTGAGACCCTGACACCTTGCTCTTCTGGAGACTCCAGGTAGGTTGCAGTTCTGGAAAATGGTGGCGCTGAAGACTAAAGGGTTCCTGATGGTTTCACACTTAATTCTTCACCTTAATTCTTCATTCTTTTGCAGTTAACATGTGTTTTTTCTTCTCCACCTGTTTTTGTCTGACCCAATGAGCATTTCACTGTCCAGTGGTCATGCCTTAACTGCAATCTCTAGTATTGCATTAGTATTGCATTCTTCTCATGGGGATTTAATCATTTTTGACTTTTCAGTCTTTGTTAAATCTCTTTTTTGGCTTATTTTATCTGTAAAAGAAAACTTGCCTAACAATTCTGCACACCTGAAAATAAAAAGACATTTTTCATTTCCAGCCTTCATGAACAATTATATATCACTTATAAATGATTAAATACAAAATTAATAGTAATTATTAAGATTAATATGGTTTGGAATTGGCAAAATGTTCCTGGAAATAAAATATGATCAGAAAATCAACGTGCCTAATAATTCTGCACACACTGTAATAACCTCTAATACCGCATTGGGGGAAAAACTACTAGTCATATATTTCAAACCTTAGCTAAGCAAAATTATCTTGCATACTCTATGTACTCTAATGTACTTAACGTATCAAGAGTAAAAGTAAAGGAATTCTGCAGGAAAATAACCTCGTCAGGGTTTTTATGATGGTTCTGCTTTTATTTTAGGCCTACTGCATATGTTGCATTTTACTTCCGAATATTTTCAAGGTTGATACATTTAAACTATATACTTTTGTGTAGTTTATTGTAAAACTGCATCATATTGTAAAATAACCTATAGTGTTGCTGTCCTGTGTGGGAAAATCACTTCGAGAATTAACGATGTAGTTCCTTACATACCACCACTGGTTATTTTGAAAATTAAAGTAACAAAATGTAGACCTATTGTCACAATATTAACAAATTGTTGCTATACAGCTCCGTCCAATTTCAAAGGGCGCATCTGAAGCGCTCGGACCGGTATAGCCTACGGAGGATTGCTCTTGTTGCCTAGCAACAGTGACTGACAGCTGCCGATGACGAGCGGGAGTAACATGCGCACTGGACTTTTTATATTCAGCTGAGTTTTATATTCAAATAGGGTTGAAAACCTGTGTAAATATATTTACCAAGGTCCATTTATGTACATAATAAAAAATAATACACTAGCCTACAAAATCGCATCAAGGTAAGATATAAATGAACATTTTAATCTTCGGCTATCCGAAGATTCTAAGCCGAAAGTAGGCTACATGACCTCAAACATCCTTAATACCATGTCCTCCAGTAAAATATAAAACATAAAAATGACAATAGCCAATTCGGGCTCCATAGCTGTTTACTCAATTATATCAAATGAATTGTCAGGATGGCAGGATACTCTCGCACCGTTGCTTGGCACCTGGAGCGGTAATCGGGAACACCTGGCTGCACAATTAGGAAATCCTACGAAGGCTACATGGTGCATCGTTCGGAGGACGCATAGGCTGCATCGTTTGAAGTCCGCAGCCTTCTAAGGATGCAGTCTTCACATTGGGACACAGCTATAATGAGCATTTGACAGAAATAGCGGCCATCTTGAAAAAATGGCCACCATGTTGAATTTTTGGATGGCCAATGCCTTTTTCCAAAAAAATTGACCCTTAGAGAGTATCTTTGCCAAATTTCATGCTTTTATTCCAATTTGAACGATTCTCTTGAAATGTGCCATTAATCTTCTGCACTATTAGAACCTTAAAAAGAATCATATCAGCCATCTTGGTTGAGTTTACTGGAGTTCAGGTATATGAAAAGGTGAAGATTAGAACCTAAATTTGGTGGAAAACAACAGGTTTCTGATGAGTTGATTGCCTCTTTGGATAATGATATGTCATTAAACCACCAATACCTAGTGATGCTACGTCTGACACCGACGCTCCGAAGCTTGCTTCGAACTCGACCGGTCCTTGCAATGAACCACTGCTTCGGAGCTTGTATCATTACGTCACTAGTCACGTGAAAATGACTTCTGAAGCAAACACACTGGTTCAGTCCTGTAGTGAACCACCTGACTGCTTTGACAGCCCAATCCAGTGTTGACAGGTTTGAAACCTGGCGGCTGTATTTCTTATAAAAGTTAAGGTAAAAAAACAACAACATAGAAACCATTACAGAAATTCTATTGGATTTAATGGTTTTCATGGGAATTTTATTGGTTGTAATGGGAATTATAGTGGTCTCTGTGGGTCCACTGATATGTGTTGGGCTGTATTGGTGGGGGCATTAAATCCTAATGCAATATGTACCAAACACACAGTTAAAAAAATAAATAAATTATGTAGTGGTTTAAATGGTAAAAGCCAATGGTTCCCATTTTAATATAAACCCATTAGAATTTCTGTGATGGTTTCCAACTTTTTTTAAGCTGGTCTGATCTTCTGTCCTTGTCTAAAGAAATAATTACACACACACAAATCATGCTTAATGTTTTATTATCAAGGTGAACACGTGAAATTCATCAGTATCTGTAAAATTCACCTACATGAGTTTCACAGCACTAACACTGTGTCAGCTTTGATCGCCTCGGTGAACACGTAATAAACGGGGCGTTACTTGCATTTTATGGTTGTCAGCTTTGTTGCATTACATTTACTTCACCAGGAGATGGTGCTGCAATTTCTATCTGAATGAAGCTTCGAGTAATGAACCATTTTCGACACAATTGTATCAGAAAGCAACAATGCTTCGAAACGCTTCATTTGGCCATCACTACCAATACCCAGAGCTGAGGAAAATAAACCCCGAGTGAAATACAACAAGCTCGGAGTTGACGACTCCTTTGACTCAAAGTGTGATTATCTGCTGTATATATAGACACCTCTTAACTCATTGATTGGGTTGATTAACTGATTGTGCTCCACAGGTGTTTAATTAGGGTTAATTATCTGAACGTGCTCCTCCCGAACTTTGTTAATAAAACATTATTTCTTAATATGCCAAATATGGTAGGGGTTGATCTTTGAGTATTATGATTGGATGGAATGGACATCGTGGTTAATGATTCTTGTGTATAAATATGAGGCTTCTTCCTAACTAAACTTGAGAGTGTTATGGTACTATACTGTCTCTGTTTAATTATTCTCTGCAAATTAATCTAACTATCAGTGTTCAGGCCAGTGCTGTAGCAATGCATCACTTCTTTTCCATGATGTTTTCCCTGCTAGCCATTATTGGGCATGTGAGCACCGACCGGTCTTACAGATCTGAGCTGAAGGTGACGAATGGAATGGGTTGGGGATCGTGGGGGCCTAAGAGCATATGTCCGAGTGGAACATACGCCGCAGGGTTTAGTCTGAAGGTAAGTTGGGCATTGACTCTGTGGCTAATGTGGGGGTGGATGAGCGCTTCAAAGATTCAAAACTATAGAGTTGCTGTTCATTTAATGCCAGGGAACTGCACCTGCTTAAGATTTAAGTGCCAGTATAATATTAAAGAGCATGAAGATAAATGTTACTAAGTTTTGGGTTAGAGTTTCTTTCAAGTGGAAGATTGTCTCAATGTTGTTTTAAGGTGGAAACACTTCAGTTGGGTGATGATACAGCGCTCAATGGGATTCGTCTTCACTGTGTCGATCGGTCCAAAGATTCATCAAGCTCACGTGGATACACCGTAAATGAGTCCAACGTAGCAAAGTAATGGACTCCGATTATGAACAATTATTGCATTTAAGCTAGATAAGTAAATTAAGGATTTTCTTGAATAACAATGATTTAATCAGGCAGCTGTTTTCTTCAGGTGGGGTTCTTGGCAACGTATCAGATGGTGTCGTTCTGGATACTTTACAGCTTTCCAGCTGAGAGTTGAATCTTCCCAAGGAGACAGAGATGATACGGCCGCAAACAACATCAAGTGAGTGTGTGCTGCTATAAGTTCTACAACATCTCTTACCCAGTGTAAACCTCTTACACCATATCTTACCCATCCTGGTTTTATTTTGCCATTTAAGGACTCAGTTTTCCCCCATCAATAGTTTAGGTAATATCACACTTGCAGTGGTGCTGCTGTTCAAGATTGTGATTGCTGCAGGTGATCATGCGACTGACACAACAGCACAATATATTTTATCATAATATTGTCACATAATTTTTTTTTTCAGGTTCAAATGCAGTGGAGGTCAGGAGGTGGAGGGTGGCGGCACAGAATGGGGCAACTGGGGTGACTGGAGTCCAACGTGTGAAGGAAAAGGAATCTGCGGCTTACAGACCCTGGTAGAACCGCCACAGGGAAGTGGAGACGACACCGCTCTCAATGATGTTATCATGCTCTGCTGTGATTAAGGTGATGTGATTTCAATCAAACTCAGACTGACGCAGACACTGATGCTTCAGAAAGTTCATAAACAGATCGTAAAACCTATTCATATTCGTCAAGCGGTTTAGTCCCGATTTTCAGAAGAGACTCACTTTATATGATGAGCAGATTTAATTTAGGCTTTTATCTACACACAAACTTTGATCAGCAAACATAAAAAGAAGCACTTAATGTGGAATAACAAACTTCATGTGTTTCTAAAAGCTAAAACATTGTGTAATTGGTCCTCATTCGTCAAGCAAGCATGTTTCAGCTTCTATTTGTGCTTACTGATGTGTGTTATGTTTAAATATGGATATGTGGTGAACCACCCCTTTAAAACAAAAATATATAATATATAAATAAAATATATTTGTCTTCTACAGTGGCAGTGAAGAGGTTCCCCAATGTGTCCAGAGGAGCTTTGGGGATTGCAGTGAATTCTAAGCTGGGGGAACTGAGACTGCTTGAAAGGAAAAAACATTATATATATATATATTTGATTTAGAATATGCTCCCTGCTTGATTGTGTTATATGAACATGTTTCAGACATCAAATAAAAATGTTCTTAAAATGTTACATGTGACTATTTTCTTAGACTGAAATATATGGAGGGCAAAATATATTTTGTGGTATATTTTGTTAAATGTTTTTAAAATATATTTTCTAAAATGTATTTATGTACATATATTTTGAAATGTATTTTAGCAAATATATTTTTTGGCTTTTTTTGTATTTTTTGAAATATATTTCAAAATATATTGTAGAATTTTTATTTTTTTCTTATCGTATGGGATATCTCCCACCACATTTACGTTTTTAGAGTTTTTCACTATCTCACTCTTTACTGTGCAGCTACAACTTAGTGTTTAGTAGGCTATATGACTTTGGCATTAGAGATCACTTGAATATATGGAATATACAGCTACAACTTATTGGTTGGTTCAGTTCGACTAGCTAATTTAAATAACGGTCAAGTTACAAAAAATAACATGTTAAAGTGTGTAAGCACATCAGTCTACTCATATTGTGTTAAATGCTTTAAAGTAAATACCCAAGTTGTGTAAACTTTAAACTACACATGGATGTGTAAAATAGATTTTTTTTTATATATACACTGTTTTCGTTAATGTGCAAATTAGAGTGTTACACATGTGTAATTTTTCCACATTCCTTCTAAGAGTAAAAGTTGCAGTGAAGTAAACTGTAAAGCAGACATGTCTTATGAAGTGTGATATGATGTTGCTGTAATACTGAATATCTCCAGTAGAGAGACACACTGATCCACTGAACCTCTAAAGCTCCACTCCTCCTGTCTTCATGTGTTTGTTCAGTCAGAGCTCAGATGTGTCATCTCTCACAATATCTCAGATATCATCCTCTTCTTCTGTACAGGACTGTTGAAGAGAGTTTGTCTGAGATCATACATGGACAGTTTTAAGACTAAAGACATGCTGGACTTGAAATGTCCCAAATTTGAACAATGCACAAGTTTTCAATGACCTCTTTATGTCATTCTTAAAGTAGGCTACTGTAAGGCTCAATCCCAATTCTATTTTATACCCCTTCGCCTCCCCCTAACCCTTGCCCCTTGAAACAGAGTGTCAAGGCGTAGAGGTGAAAATATTCCCCTAAGAAATGGGACACCACTACTACACCGTTACATGTCGTTATACATCGTCGCTAGCGCCTAGGCTACTGTATTTGCATAGAGCGATCCTGATTGGCTGACGCTTCCGTTGGCGGCGCTTCACTGGCGTTACTCGCGGCAGAAGTTGAAAAATTCTCAACTTCTGCCGCGAGTAACGCCAGTGAAGCGCCGCCAACGGATCCACAATTCTTTTCGGCAACACTTGACGTCACCCATTCAAAGTCAATGGGAAGCGTTGACGCTGACGCCCTGTGTGAACACACCGTAACCCCCAATTTCCACCAACTGCGGAACGGCTGCGGATCCGCTCCGGAACGGTGGCGGAGTCAATAGGTTTCCATTAAAGTCAATGTGTGTATTTTCACTGACTGCGGAACGGCTGCGTTCCGACTCCGGCGATCCGCAGCCCTCTGGAGCATTTACGCAGAGCTTCTGTTTTTGCTGGATGGATGCCGGAGAGCTCCGCAGCACTACAGGGCAGAGTGCGCAGGACAGGAAGTCGAGCAAAAAAACAGAACAAACCAAAAACAAAATAAAAGATCCGGTTAATTTTCTAAATAAAATACACCGTGATCATGGCGGATCATATTTCCCTACACTACACCTTGAAAACGTCATAATATACCATTCCTCATAACATTTTGATTATATAAACTATATATCGCGCGATCATACGTGAATTAGCGAGATCTCGTGGGTCCTCGTGACTTCAGCTGTCAGTCATGGACGCAGCCGTACCGCAACAAATCCGGACCTGGTGGGTATTCATTCGATTCACATGACGTCACTGTAGCTTTGCGCCGCCATCTTTGCGACCGCGGCGGTCTCAGTAATGCCTGCAATGTGCAATATGTCGTGCAGTTGGCTGCAACAACAGCCGAAAGAAGAATCCTGAACTGGTATTTTCTATAACAAAAGAAGAGAGAATCATTTATTTAAAAGACTTGAAGTCTCATGTTGGTTTGTGGTTAATTATATTTCCATTATACTCTTAGTGGCCAAATATAGACAGATATCGACAGATAATGTTTTGTCTTCATTTTATTGTTGGATCTGTTTAAATGCACTTTATCATGGTAGCCTAAGTTAGTAAGATTTGGGGTTGTTTTGAATATAACTGTCTGTCTGTCTGTCTGTTAGTTAATACCTACATAAATCTAATAAATATTTTTCTGAAGTTCATAAAGATATTGTCTTCGTCACATGCGCTTTAGATGTTATTTTGTGTAAGTAACGTTAACGTTAGCTCTGCAGACGATGCATAATCTCAGCCTTGAAATGCATATTAAAGGATTAGTTCTTCCAAAAATGATAATTCTGCCGTCATTTACTCACCTTCATGTGCAAATCCTTAAATTTACTTTCCGTGGAAGACAAAGGGACATTTTTGAATGGAGAGACTTCTTGTCGATGTAATGAAAAGTGAATGAGTAACGTTAGCCTACTGGGGGCTGTCACGCAAAAAAATAAAATAGTAAAAGACAAAAAAACATCATAAAAGTGATCTAATACGACTCGTCTGTTATATTAATATCGTTATTTATTCATATAGCTTTATGTGACAAACAAACTGCAATTTAAGTCGTTATATTATCACTGACACTGAGCTTACCTCTTGATAGCTTTTAATCGCAGCCGAATCATTCAAAAAGATTCGACTCGAAAGATTCTTTCATTTCGATATTTGTGTGTAAACCTTCTCTCTGTAATTTAACATCTGTTCTTTCGGACAGATATGGCAGTCTTTTATGATATTCGGCTTATGTCTCTGGCTGTGCTGCACTGTAAAAAATTATTCTGTGGCTTAGTAAATATTACAGAAATTTTTAACTTTATTAACTTAATAAAATCTCTGTATATCGTTTACTTGATTGTTTGAGTTAAACATACCAAAATAATTGAGTAAAAATCCAACAGTTAATTTTATCTAAAATTTACAGATATATTTAAGTTTTTTTCAATAAAATAATTTAGTATTTGACTAACCAATTATTTCTTTATAATATACTTAATATATATGTGAAATTTCTATCAAAATATTTGAGAATGTTTAATTAAACTGGGCCCGGTTTCCCAAAGCGTTCTTATCTCTAAGTAGTTCTTAACCTATTCCTTAACCTCTCTCTTAACCTTATGGGACGGTTCCCGAAACGTTCGTACGCTAAGTATATCTTTTGTAAGTCACACTTTCGTAAGGTTGGTCTGGACCATTCGTAGCTCTCTCTTAGCGTTGTTGCAGGTCTAAATGAATATAATTCTGAAGTTTTAATACACCCAGACAGTATTAAATTAGGCTAATTCAAGTGTTTTCATGCAAAGAATAAAATTGTCATTACACTGATTGTTGTTAGATTTTTAATTATATTATTATACAATATTATTAATTGAATTAAAACGCTCTTTTAAAGGCCAGTGAAAGCATAGGCTACTGTCAGTTAAGTCCTATTCGGACGCTAATATTGTTTCTCATGGGCTCGTCCGGTATTTTAAACATTTACAGGAGTAAGTCGGTGATTTTAGTGCCGTCCGAATCCATAATATCAGTGTTTTTCTCACCCAATCCGCGTAAAAATCCCTGGCCAAATTAGTACCTTCTGTTTTTTGACAAACAGGTCGTGTGGTAATTTAATTGCCGTCTGAATCCACATCTCCGAGTTTACAAGAGATTCAAAATTCACGGTTTAAATCCTTTTTGATCACTGCCGAGCACCGTACGCAAGATGTAAACTTTTATTACTGAAATGCTGGAAAGTATTTACAAGAACAATATTTCATCGCAGCTCCACCTCAGCGAACAAAAATGGGAAAGATAAGGCGGCACGTAACTTTTTGAAAAGGTTATTGTGGCAGCAATAGGCTATATGTTACAATTTTAAAATATGTAGGCTAGGCTATTATAGGCTATTATAGTTTGAATTATTTTTTATAATATCCAATAATCATAATAAATTGAAATTTCAACTATTTCTGAAGTGCTTCTTTTATAAAGATGACCGCTTTCTCACATAAACAGCCCCTGCACGAGAGAATAATTGATTCTCGAGCAATCGATTTCAAACAATTCAGCACCATTGGCACGGACAGCGCCGGGTAACGTCCCACGTAAGAAGGTATATCTTAAGCGGCTTCCTAAGGTATAGTTCGGGGAACACACTTAGGAAAATAAACAAATTTGGTAAGATATATCTTTCGAGTCTTCTTAGCAGGCTAAGAGTGAGCGTTATCGGGAAACCGGGCCCTGATCTGTTTCAAGAAACAAAAAAATTACTTAATTCAAATCAATATTATTAATATATTTAACACGCTCTTAAAATTGAGTAAGTTTACTCAATTAAAACAATGCCCCCCCTCCCCCACCCTCTGACGTGACGAAAACTCGACGGTTGGAGTGAGCGTGGCTGTTTGAACTCTCCAGTCAAGAACAACAGCTCTCTTCTCAGCGTCGCAGATTTGGTGCATTTTCACTGTGAAATTCAGGTTGGTGTATGTTTTATTTTATCTATAAAATCATTACTGTGCTTTAAATCATATTTAATGCAAAACAACATAGCCTACAGAGGCGTAATTCGACACCTAAACGAGACGAGAGCCGCGTTTGTCTTTTTGCGTGATTGAAACGCTTTGCATAAACACATGACTGACTTTCATAATGATAATGAATATAATTATTATCATTTGGATGATAAAATGTCCTCAGAACTATCACTTTTTGTTTATTGGCAGGTTATGTCAGTCGCTCGCAGTATATTTCGGCTGTGCCTCAGACAGTGACTGTGAGTGAAATGCAAGACGGCGGTATGAAGTTCAAAGTTCACCCGCAGAGCGCGAGTCTGTCTCCGGCACGAGGACCAGCGCAGATTCGGTGGATATTGGATAACAGAGTGGTTGATTACACTTGAATTTGGCTACCTGAATGTTTAAATATTTCATTTTTACTTGTTAAATAAGTTTAAATGCAGGCAATATTGTATACATGAAAAAACAGTCTAAAATGTGCTGTATTGCTGTACTCATTGAAAATAAAGGCCAATGTAATGTATAATGGTGGTTGTCTGGTCTGGAGTACTATTTTTACAAAGGTTTAGAGAAAATAAAAAAGTTAATATTACTCATTAATAAAAACAGTTAATATTACTCATAAATATTGTTTTTTTAATGTTTAAATGTTAAATTATTTCTACTCAATTTTATTTGTTAATGTACCAGATGCAGTTACTCAGATTTACTTAATTTTTTTACTTGCATTTACTCAATTCATACAGTATATTTCATTGATTTCACAGCTTTAAAATTTACTCAATTTTTTTGAGTGTAAAAATGTTTCACCAATAAAATTGAGTAAATAATAGTTAAACTTTTTACAGTGTGATGGACGGATTAGATAGATTAATTCATGCCAGCCGAACAGCTGCAGATTCATAGATTCATTCATGACATCGCCTCGACTCTCATGAACGCGCGCCATGCTCTATGACTTGAGTATTTCTTTCTATATCATGAAAGGCCAATTGGGGCAAGCATGGGGCAGATAATAATGGACTAAAGAAAACTGGGGCTAAAAAATAAGGATCGGAGCCTAAAATAGAAATTTTCTCCAGGTATCTCTGTCTCTCTCTCTCATTCAAATGGGCAGTTTGGGCGGCCAACCGGGCGAGTCGGTCGCAAATATGGCGGCGTTCTATTTGTAGTGACGTAGGTGGCATAATTGAAGGACGACGGAGCACGGAGTCGACACGCAGCGGAGCCGATCCGCAGCCGTTCCGCAGTTGGTGGAATTCCGGGGTAAGTCGCGTTTACACGCGTCTGGAGGTCTTGCTGCGCGAATGAGGCGTTTAGTGCGACGCGGTGGACGTGAAGTCGACTCATTCGCGCGTCCACTTCGCTTCAAACTTTTGCTTTTTACACGCGTCATATTGTTAACGAACTTTAACGATTTTTTTTGCAACCGTTTCTTTGAAGAACATTACCGTAAACATTGAATGTGAATGATAAGATTGAATGTGACAAAAATTGAATGTGACATAAAGAAAATGATTATTGGCAGTCATGTTGCCTCTAGCCGGTGTATGCAGGTACATTTCTCATACCCCTTCGTTTGAAGTGTGGTCCCGAAAAATCTCAATTTAAATGGTTATTATTATGGCAGCAATATATGATACAATTTAATTTTAAAATATGTCGGCAAGGCTATTATAGGCTATTATAGTTTTTTATATATATATATAATATCCCATGAGTCCTAATAAATGTAATTTAAACTATTTCTGAAGTGCTTATTTTATAAAGAACACCGCTTTCTCACATAAACAGCCCCTGCACGAGAGAATAATTGATTCTCGAGCGATCGATATCAACTAATTCAGCACCATCGCCACGGACAGCGCCGGTTAACGTCGCACGTAAGAAGGAATATCTTAAGCAGCTTCCTAAGGCATAGTTCGGGGAACACGCCTAGAAATGGTATACCTTCAGTTAAGTTATACCTTAAGAGTCTTCGCAGCGCGCTAAGAGACAACGTTATCGGGAAACTCAGCCCAGTTCACTCGCCCGCGCCTCCGTGTCATGATTATCTATTTTCTACTATATTTAGACTACTTCTTATTTATTAAATCCAGATGAAACATTGATTAAAATTAAGTTAAATTTAATAAAAAAACGAAATTCACTTTAAAGAAAGGCTTTGTGCTTTCTGTTTGAGGTCTCTGTGCAATTTTTAAAGTCGCTTCAGAGCAGTCATGTCCGTGCGTAATGGAGAACTGTCACGTCCGTAACATTTTTTTTTTCACATAAATGCAAACACGAAAAATAAAATAAAAATAAGATAAAATTACATTTTCTGTGGAGGCCGATCTTTATTCATCCGGTGGGTATATATATTTTGGTTTGCAAAGTGTAATTTATAGAATTACTAAAAAATATTTTGCCACCTAAAAATTAAAGATTTTTTTTGTGTCACGTCACATGTGTATTTCCCTCATATTAAATATAAAACGCATGTGTAGACTGATATTTTTCTAATGTCTTGACTCCTTTCAGACGTTTCAAATAAATGCATTTTCTGAGAATTTTTATTTTAAGTTTTGACTGCAAATGTCACGTCCATTCACTGGAATCGCCCAATTTTAACGAATTTATCCTCAACTAGTTTTTGTGGTGTAGGTCTATATGTATTTTATGTTAACTTAAATAATAGCCTACTAATAGTGATTTAAAGATGTGGTAGCACTGCGAAGATCGCGATTCGTCAACTTCATCTGTCTAGCCGACAGTGACATAAAAAATAACTGTTTTATTAGTAAACAATTAAAATGTCTCCTGCTATATTGAACATATTTGCCTGTTCCTTACAAAACACTGACAGTGGGGTTTTTGACTGTTTTTTTTTTTTTTTGAGCAGCTGCGGACAAATTATTTCGACACACACACAATAATACAATAAAAATATAATTTAATTTATTGTTTAATAAAATTATAAGCCTATTATTTTTAGTTTATTAACAGCAACAACAGCTGTAAAGATGAAGTTGACGATCACCATCTCCGTAGTAGTGATCACGCGAAGAAATGCACATCATTACATAACCAGAGAGTAGCCTATTTCTTTTCGTTTTAAATTGTTAAAAAGCATTTCAAGCTTTCTTAAGATATATTTCATGTCTGTGTGAGGCATATGCTGAGTTTCGTTAAGTTAGGATGAGATGCGCTCCTGTTTACGAGCAGTGCAAGTGACCACGCCGGCGCCTCTATGATTGTGTTGTCTGACTGCTATATTTGGTATTTGGCAATTGGTTGATAAAAAAAATATATTAAAATTAAGATATAATTTATACAAAACGAAATTCACTTAAAAAATCGTTTTCTGCAAAACAAAACTTAATTAAGTGGTCAAAATCATGTCTGACCCGCTCCATGTCTCTCGATATTGCGTATACTCGTGTGTGCGGTTCACTTTTCATAATCAACATAGATGAAAAAATAACATTATTATATTTGAACAAAAATGAAACTAAATGAGCTTATTTAATGGTAACAACACAGTAGGCCTACAGACTCTGTATTTGTACAAATTGCTGCACATTCATTTTATTCTGAATTTTGCACACACAAGTTGAAAGGCATTTGTTTGTGCATGCATGTAAAACATATCTGCAACATTTATCAAGTTCACTTATAATTATGCGTGCATTTATTAATTATTATCTTAATGAATAATGTAACAAGGACGAAGCGTGTAAACTGTTTGTTTGGAATTTGGATCGATCATCGCAAATAGATCCGAATGAAGAAACGTACAAAACCATAGGCTATAGAAAATGGGTGGGCCCGGACCTAAATGCCCACCCGGGCCCAATGGTAGCGCCGCGGCTGGTGGTAGCCCTACATCTTACACATCGTGGAAACAAAATAAGAATGGAAACTAAAATATGCAGTATCGCCCTACAGCGCACATTCTATCAGCAGTTCTGGCGCCTCAGTCCCAATACTGTTAAATTCGACGTACGTTCACATCACATGTTAATGCAGCGGTAGAGTTACACTCACAGGACACTGTACACTTAACAACAGTTCATTATTTGCTCGTGCTTTAAAGCTTTGCCGGGTAAACATTTCTTTGGCATTCTGTTCTGACATGATGCACTTTTTCTAAGTGCGAACTGAAGCGCACACTGTCAAACAGCGCCAAACTGGATTTTTTTTGTGTCAGACCCATCTGATATCGAAGGGGGGCTGATAACGCGAGATCAACATGGAGCTAAATGGAAAAAAATAGCACCAAACAAGCCACTTTGAAATGTTGCTGTTTTAATGAATATAAAAGTTGGGTGACCCTCCCCTTAGACTAAAAAAAAGTTGGATGACCCTCCCCTCAACAAAGAATAAAAAGACATGACCCTCCCCTATTTTCCTCCGGTGGCCCCTTTTATAAATACCGAACGGTCCCTAAGCGAATATCGTTTATTATCTTTATGAGCGCTGTCTCTGTGCTGTGGTGTGGTCGGAAACCAGATTGAAAATTGTCAAAGTATCCATTTGAGCATAGGAATTTGTTCAGCTGATTGAAGACAACTTTTTCAATGATCTTGCCTATGAAAGGAAGATTTGAGATCGGTCTATAGTTGCTTAATATGGTCTTATCCAGATTGCTCTTTTTCAGGAGGGCTTGACAACTGCAGTTTTCAGGGAGTTTGGAAAACTCCGGCATTTACCACTTCTAGAAGATCTGCTTCTAAACTGTTTAACACACTTTTGAAAAATGATGTGGGAAGTGTGTCAAGAGCCCAGGTTGATGTTTTAAGGTGCTGTACGGTTTCTTCCAAAATTTTGCCATCAATTTCTTTGAAGTCAGACATAGTAACTACTTTCTCAGGCAGTTTGATCTGTCTGACCCCAGGGCAACTCAAGGATGTGCTGATCACCTTTCTGATATTACTGATTTTCTCAGAGAAGAAAGAAGCAAACTCACTGCACTTGTTGTCTGAGAGCATTTCACTGGGAATCTGGCTTGGGGGGTTTGTCAATCTCTCTACAGTAGCAAAAAGAGTGCGTGTGTTGTTTAAATTACTGTTTATAATATTTGAGAAGAAAGTCTGTCTAGCTTTGCCTAGTGCCATATTGAAAGCATGAAGGCTGTCTTTGTAGATGTTATTCTGGACTACAAGTTTAGTCTTCCGCCACATGCGCTCTGCTTTTCTGCATTGTCTTTTCATATTTTGCACTGCTGTTGAGTTTCTCCAAGGTGCTTTTTGTCTGCCATTCTTCTTCCTGACTTTCACAGGAGCAATATCATCAATTACACTTTTAACTTTTGAGTTTATTACACACACACAGTGACGCGCCTCAGCACACAAACTAACCAAATATTAAAAATAAAAGGATTACAATGTAAAAGATTAATATTGTGTAAATAAAGATATGGTGGTATTCGGCTTGTCCAATAGATGGTCTGTCAGCACACTTTAACCTCACGAGCAGATCCGTTTGCGCTCTGGAGACGTGTTCAGTCTTTCCGCTTGCAAATTTAGTCATGTAAATAACTAATCCGCCATGGCGCGAATTTAAGGGCTGTCACGATGTTAGATTTTTCACACCACGGTTATTGTGGCCAAAAGAATTCACGATATCGATATATCGCGATATCTATAGAATCTATGGGGGGGGGGGGGGGGGGGGGGGGATAACTTGCATATTCATCAAGTTATCAGTCAAATTAATTTTTTACTTTGTTTATATAGTTTTTCTTTTTTACCCAACAAACATAAGGATACTGATAAACACAAGGCACATGCATTTTTACTTCTTGCGTAGCCTACTCAATCTATGGCAAATTTTTGTGAAGGAAGACAAGCATGTGAAGTTTATCTGGTTTCAAACTGAAGCCAAACACTGTCTGAATGTTTCCTGAAGAACTGAAAAGCTCTTAAACCTGTTGTTGCACTGGCGCCAATAAAGTCATGCAGATAGCAGATTTGAATAAAATAATCAAGTGCAAATACAAATACAAAAATAAGATGAGTAAAGAAAATGGGGTTCTTAATTTTAATAATCACCCTTTATTAAATATATGAACACAGAAACCGCCTGTTAACAGTTAATGTCACGTTTCCCATTCCATGATGACTAGTAAAATAATAGCCGCGTCACGTCTATGACAACTCCGAGGTATCGAGTCACACCGGACGCACACTTTCTCAGTTTATGGCCAGCAATATCATTATGTTTAAGGACATTATGGAATTGAGATAATGTCTGTACTATGTTATGATTATACTGTACAATTAAATACAATAGTTGCTGAGTCTGTGATCTGAACACTTTTTCTGCGCTCTGTGTCGCGGCAGGATTTTGAACACGGTCCTGAGCCGTTGCTGGGCGCCGCGGACAGACGCCGAATAGAACCGCGCTGTGCTTCTCGTCCGGTGTGTGTACACTCAGAATGTGTTCGAATTTTAAAGACGTGGCGCTGCGCTTCTCGTCCGGTGTGCGACCACCTCTAAGGTGCTGTTTTCTTTGAAGCCGAAGAACTCTGTTGTTAATACGTGTGTGTGGACAGAGTGTTTCACTCTAGCTGCGCGGGCGCGGACGAGCGCTGCGTATAGAAAACGCCAATATCACCAATACCGGTATATTGTATTGCTCTAAATTAACACGATGTCGATATTTCATGCTTTGAATATCACGATTATCGTCAATACCGGTATATTGCGACACCCCTATGCAACTGGCTTTTGAAAGCCTATATTAAGAATGATGAATGAAGTTATGCAGAAATAAGGTTCTGTTTTTTGTACACACAATAAGAGAATAGAGCTGTACAGTTTATGTGCATTGGGCACATCATTTGTTCTTGGAAATAGTAATGTACCCGATGCTTTTATCAAAACTGACTTACAGAAATCTTAACCCTGGAGCTTTTTTTGCTTAAAGCAAAGGCACATTAAATTGCTTATGACTCAATCCTTGACTAATTTGATTATTAATACATATTATATGGTATAAATGTTTGAGTTCATACTGAGACATTTGATTTGTAAAGTTACAGTTTTTCTCAGTCGCTTTGGTGCATTTCTCATAACACTATTTACATTTGCACAAGAGTTAATGCAGTTCTCAAAACAATTAGTACAAACTGCAAAACCTAGTTGATAACCTGCAAAAGCGTGTCACTTGCTCAAAATGGATAGCTCATTCCTCAAAAGCAAGTATTTATGTCAATGAATGTGTCAGTGTCATCAAAATGAAAAGTCCTGACACCATCGTTTATGAACAAGATAGTCAAATGGCTTTGTCATGTTTTCATTATGACAGTTTACTCTGTAAATGTTTTCCAATGATAAAAGTCAGATCTTGGTGACACTACCTGAAAATGCTCAATACAGCACTAAATACTATTTGCACAGCCATTTGAAAAATACAGTAAAGTTACACATTACTGTATGTATGAGGTAACTGAGTACAAGACACAAATGTTTCACATTTTTACTGCATATGCTCTTTGCAATTCTAATTTGTTCACAGCATTGTGCAAAAGAAAAAATACACCATTATTTACAACAAACATAAACCCCCTTTGGGTAGAGCTGTGCACAACTGTAAACAATATTGCAGTAGGCCTATATACTGTATTGGAACTGAACATACAACATACATAGGACTGTAATCATTCATGCACATCCAGACGTTCCTCTCTGTCTGGTCACATAATTTCATCTACATCCCAGCGAATATCATCTCTTGCTCAATTGCAAATTGTTCAATTTAGGAGACTTTTTCAGCATTTTTTTTTGTTGTTGTTTTTCTTAAATGACAGATTTTGACAACTAGTTCAACATTTTTGTATGTAATGACTCAAGCAATGAAATGAGGACTATTAGTTTTATATGGAATGACTATTCATCATTCACAAGTATAGTTAATTTTGACTGACATGACATAAGCAAATGATAATGTTATAAAACAGCAGAGAGTTGTATGAAAGCAATAGATGCATGTCCAAAAGCATTTGCAATTTGTTGGAAGGAATGAGAAACTGCTACTATGATGTGCACAAATGACTAAATGTTGTGGAGGTTGAACTAACTGTTGTGCAAATGTAAATAGTGATGTGAGAAATGCACCAAAGCGACTGAGAAAAACTGTAAGATCTCTAATAAACTTTAGAGGAGACAAATATGAGACCACCAGAATCTCTAGGCAAGGAGAAAAATCTGAGCACAGTGTGTGATGTTGCTAAGATCTTGTTTGAAACTTTGGAAGGGACAAATATCAGACCACTGTAGTCTCTAGTTTAGGAGCACAGTGTGTGATGTTGAGATCTTTTCTAATCTTTAGAGTCAAACGTGAGCGATCCAGTTTCTCTAGCTAAAGAGAAAAACCTGAGATGTTGAGATCTTATCTAATCTTGAGAGACAAATGTGAGCGATCCAGTTTCTCTAGCTAAAGAGAAAAACCTGAGCACAGTGTGTGATGTTGAGATCTCTTCTCAGGGCCGCAGAGGTGGGTAGAGTATCCAAAAACTGTACTCTAGTGAAAGTACTCATAGAAATATTTACTCAAAGTAAAAGTAATAATCTTAATAGTTACTTGAGTAAGAGTAAAAAATAACAAATAAAAAAAAATCCAGTGAATAAACTACTCAAGTCACTAGTAACTTTGGACAAATATTATATAGATAGATAGATAGATAGATAGATAGATAGATAGACAGTGCTATGCATAAGTTTAGGCACCCATACTAAAGTTGACTTAAAAGAGGAATAAAAAATCATCTTTTGGAAATTGAACTTAATGCCTTAATTTAAAAAAATAGGAAAAATCCAACCTTTAAAGACACCAGTTTTCTTTGTGAATGAATAATGTATCGTAAATAAATAAATGTTCTTCCTTAAAATACAGGGTGCATAAGTTTGGACACCCCTATGTTAAATTCCCATAGAGGCAGGCAGATTTTTATTTTTAAGTTTTTTTTTTTTTTTAGTTTTTTTTAGGATACTATGCATCCTGATAAAGTTCCCTTGGCCTTTGGAATTAAAATAGCCCCACATCATCACATAGCCTTCACCATACCTAGAGATTGGCATGGTTTTATTTCAGTTAGCCTAAAAGCTAGTTGGATTTGCATTGAGAGATGATCTTATGGAAAGTACATGCCACTGGCTTTTGCGTTCTACAGTCGCCATTCATTGCGGGAGAAAGACGCGAGGCCGGTGGCGTGATTGGTTGATGTGCGTTTTACCATTGCTAAAATACCCGCTCCTCCTTGAGAGATACGAGACCAGTGCGTCTCACAGGTGTCAGTCATCAGTAATCACGCCACCGGCCTCGCTCGTTCTCCCGCGACCCTAGTCTCGTCCTGCTCGCCACAGTAAACATGATGAATGGCGACTGTAGAACGCAAAAGCCGAAGCCTGGACATTTTGTGCGATATGCAATCTCAAAAACCCGGGCAGACTCACGGAGACTAGTAACTTAGCTTAGCTTTATTGTTTACAACTGCTCTCTAACCGGTAGGCGTGGCTTGGGAGTGGCCTCGTAGAGCAGCGAAGCAAGTGCATTCTGGGAGTTGTTGTCTTTCATCCACATGAGCCAAAAATACATTTTCTGGCTTTTCTCAGTCTAGAAAGCTCCAAATTCAAAAATAATTTCACATTTCGTCTACATAAATGACCCAGTTTAAATACACATTCATCGGTGGAGTATCCCTTTAATAGAACTGAGAACGGACAAGACAGACTGAACAGAAGGAACTTAAATACATACACAGATGACACTGATTAATAGGTGATACAGATGAGGATGATTAACTTAACACACAGGTGATAAGGATGTACGGATTAAGACAGAGAAGACGACACGTGATGTGATGACAGGCGGATAAGTCCAATGAAGACAAACTAAACAGAACACAATTGTGACAGCCTGTCCTTTGGTTTGTATAATAGTAACTTATACAACTACATTTGGATTGTTAATCAATGTAATTAATCAAAATAAAGTGAATCTGCAGAGTTTTGCATTTAAAAGCATGTAAAGTAGGGTGATCATACGTCCTATTTTTCCCGGGCATGTCCTCTTTTTGGACCTGAAGAAATGCATCTGGCCGTGATTTCTAGATCGTCCAAAATGTCTGGGATTTGGCTTTTGCTTTTTAGAGTTGCTGTTTCTGCATTGCTTTAGGTCCCACCTTCTCTCATGCCACCATTGGTCGGTCGGTCATGTACACGCAATCATTGGTCAAACTGCATCTCAATCATTAGTCATTACCTTCAGCACCACGGCAACAGCAAAGAGACAGAGCAGCCCTTGCTTGTCAACAGTGGCACATGGCTCCTGAACAGCGTAAAAAAAAAAGGCCAAATGTGAATTCTCAGATGATTACAGAGAAAATTCCTGTGTTTTCGTCTCTTTTGGGATCCGTGTAAAGCAAAATGACCTGCAGAGACCTGCAAAGCTGGCACGTACGTGTCAGTGTCAAATAAAGGGGCCAGAGACCTAGAAGCCCACATAAGGAAAGTATACAAGAACATAAGGAGGACTGAAATTATTTTATACTGAAATAGTGTAGTTGATTATTTATTTTATTTTAATATATGCCCATGAGAAGAAACAGTGTCATGTAAAAGATGTTAAAAGCTAAACAATTTTCTTTCTTTGTTTGTTATTATTCTATTGTTGCGGGCCAAAAGTTAAATGGAAAGGAAGAATTGCTTTATATATTGAAGTACAATAAGCTAGTTGCAAGGTTGTGAATACATTTGTCAAGTATTTGTTGGAAGTTCAATTAATCATCAATCACAACTCCAAGGTTCCTGGCTGATCTTGATAGAGTTATGGATGACGAACCCAGCTGAAGTTGTGCCAAAGTATTGGATTTGCCGGGACCACAAGTAGCTCTGTCTTTGCAAGGTTTAGTTGAAGGTGGTGGTCCTTCATCCAGCCAGAAATGTCTGTCAGGCAGGCAGAGATACGATCAGCTACCGTCGGATCCTCTGGCTGAAATGAGAGGTAGAGTTGTGTGTCATCAGCGTAGCATTGATAGGAAAAGCCATGTTTCTGAATCACAGATCCTAGTGATGATATGTAGATGAAGAGAAGCGGTCCCAGCACTAAAGCACTCCAGTTGCTAGATGTTGCGACGTAGACACCTCACCCCTCCACGTCACCCTAAAACCGACCTGAGAGATATGACTTGAACCATTTTGGAGCGTAGGTTTCGCCAAAAAGTGACGTGGAGGAGTGTGTGCTGGTTCTGAGGCAGGTTGAGGTTAAGAGTGAGGAGGAAGTGATCTGAGGTGTGCAGTGGAGTGACCAGTGTATGGTCAATGGAGCAGTAATGGGTGTAAATAAGCTCCAATTGGTTACCTGATTTGTGAAGCCGCAGTAGATACTCGTTTGAGGTCGAATGAGGCAAGCAGAGTGTGGAAATCAGCAGCCTGAGGCTTTTCTAGGTGGATGGTAAAGTTTTCAAGAACTACGAGAGGAGTAGGCTACAATCCTCAGGGAAGGATGAGAGTAGCACATCAAACTCCTCCAAGAAACTGCCAAGCTTAACTTGGGGGACGATAAACAACTACAAAATGGATTTTAATAGGACTAGTGATAGTAATTGAATGTGAGATGTCTGAATGAGCTGTTGTCACACAGAGGTGGTAAAGGATAACATTGTTTGAGATGAGCAGACCAGTTCCTCCACCTCTTCCGGTCAGGCAAGTGGTGTGTGAGAAAGTGAAGTTAGTGGAGAGGGCAACAGGTTTGGCAGTGTCCTCTGGTCTGATCCAGGCATCAGCCAGGACACACACACATCTTGAAATGTAGGAGATGGGTGTGGAGATAATTCAAGGGGCAATTCACACCTCATAACACTCATACTGCAGCTCCATGGCCTCCCGGTGTAGCTCCGGAACTGAATTATACACCACAGATTATGGTAGACACCACACATCTCCTATGCACAAAGATACAGAACACACCCTGACACCTACAACTTTACAACATCTCTACCTGGCATAGATCATAGGACTATCCAGGCCATTCATAATTTCTCCTCACTTGTGTCAAACAATTTTACAGCGTTAAAGTCTTGGCAACTTCCTGTATGTAAAACACTGTAATGTGCATTGGACATGTGCATAGTCACACATCAATTAATGTAATTTCTAATCATTCAAATTCCACATTCAAATGCAATGCAACTGGTCTCTTTTTATAAAATGTTTATTATGTCCAGTCATTCGCATTGTTGTAAACTAGTAGGACCCACAAAATATGACTAATGACAATTCAAATTTAGAGTTGGAATGCAGTCATTTCTATCAATCAACCACACAGTTCCCAGTCAGACCTGCATTATTGAGTGGGGCTATAGCCTGTACATCAAATGCACAGAGGATGATTGCAAAAGCTAAACTAGGGATTTTAAATCTCTGTTTCTGTAAATCGTATTCTCTAATTGACCTCATTGAAACTTTAGGTTTGCATTAATGATTTGCAATTAAAACAACTAATATAGACAATTTTATTTCTATATTTAATTATGTTTTATATTTTAATTATGCATACTGCTGGTTAATATACTAGTTATTGAACATTTTATTGTTATTTTGCTACCTTTCCTTTAATTCATCCAGACAAAGTCTAAATTCCACTACCATATGGCAGTCGAAGTGAAGACTATGGTGATCAAATGAGCTCACTAAATATATGACTCTGAAAAGGAGACCTTATTTACTGCTCGCACATGAGTTCATCATGTGTTATTTTATGTTCTTGTGTTTATCTAACAACTCCCTTCTCATCTTACAATAAAAACAAATTCATCAGTGTGCAATTATTGCATTATCATTCAGAAGTTGTCCAGGTGTTTCGTACGTAATGGAGTGAACGTCATCAGTGAAGTGATTTATTAACCTGTGGAGATCTGACCTGCCCGGCAAACCAAAGCTTCTGCTTAGAGGTGACCAAGGACTTCTCAGAGGGTCAGTTAAGATTAATGAGGAGGACACAGACCAACACAACAGACTTGGTGCAAAAAGTCATTCTACAGACTGAATGCCACCACAACCGAGTACAGGTAGAAGCAAACCCGATCAACAGGATCACAGACATCCTGTCCAGATGCTACCGATCCACTCAGCGCAGTACACCACACATAAAGGTGTCACAGAGGTGCATTTTGCAGTGCTTTCACCTTAAGGCTAACCCTGTCTGGAGTCCTGGTCAATCATCGACTCATGAAATGTCAAAAATGTCCAGAACAAAACATGAAATGTCCAAAAGTGGCCCATCCGAATTTGCCCCAAAGGGCCAGGGGAGGCCTGTAAAACGTCTCGGTTACGTATGTAACCCTCGTTCCCTGAGTAGGGAACGGAGACGTTACGTCGGATGACGACGAATGGGGTTTCGCTTAGAAATCCTATCATCTTCGAGTATTCAAACACGAGCCAATGGCAAAGAAAATGCCATGGGTCTGCGGAATTTGCATAGCGTAACTCCGCCCCACCCTGGGGGTATATAAGGAAGTCGCTGGCAAGATGCAGATATGTCTTCGCTGAGGAGCCGAGACTGAACTCAGGCGTTCCAGCGGTACAGCGGAAGTGGCAGGGAGACGTAACGTCTCCGTTCCCTACTCAGGGAACGAGGGTTACATACGTAACCGAGACGTTCCCCTTCGTTGTCACTCCGAGTTACGTCGGATGACGACGAATGGGGTTCCCGTAAAATCACGCCACCTCTCGACTGTCTACCAGTGCCCTGCGTAAGTCTGATCTCCCTGTCGTGAAACTAGCACGGACGAAGGAGTCCTACTTAACACAGGAATACCAAGGTACACTGGGAAGCATATCCAGTGGAAATATGCAATCATGCCCAACCCGAAGGGGGGGACTTGGAATACACATATGACCCCGAAGGGCTGCATACGGAGTAACACTGGGGTGTCCAGCCGCAGGTGGAATATTTCAACCCCAGGGGTGGCAAGGTGGCTTGCCAAGGGAAAGACACATGCTCAAGGAGGCTTACAGTGGAAATACACATGTGGGGGTCACCGAAGGGAACCATGCACATGGAGGCACCTAGCCAAGCGCGAAAGCTGCCCGTGGCATAACTCTGGCGCTGACGTCGTCAGTGCTGGAGGAGACTCAGGGCTTATGAGGCTCACCTGAGGAGAATATCGCACGTATCCCGTCCGTGGAGAGGAATGGCAAGCAAGCGAAGACACCTGAGCAGAATCTAGTACCGGCTAGTTGAAGCGAGTACATGAGAAGAAACTGGCTCTACTCGGAGATTGTAAAATCTCGCAAACGTGTTAGGTGTCGCCCAGCCTGCAGCTCTGCAGATGTCTGTTAGCGAGGCGCCATGCGCTAGAGCCCAAGAGGAGGCCACACTCCGAGTGGAGTGGGCCGTCACACCAAGGGGGCACGGTCGACCTTGCTGCTGGTATGCCAAAGCAATGGCGTCCACTATCCAGTGAGACAACCTTTGTTTGGAGAGAGCCTTTCCCTTCAGCTTCCCACCATAACAGACAAAGAGCTGGTCTGAGGTCCTGAAACACTGCGTTCTGTCTACGTAAGCACGAAGGGCGCGTACTGGACAGAGCAGTGCCAAGGCTGGGTCTGCCTCCTCCAAGGGCAGCGCTTGCAGGTTCACTACCTGATCTCGAAAGGGTGTGGTAGGAACCTTGGGCACATATCCAAGCCGGGGTCTCAGGATCACGTGAGAGTTAGCCGGCCCGAATTCCAGGCACGCTTCGTCAACCGAAAATGCCTGCAGGTCCCCTACCCTCTTGATGGAGGCCAATGCAACCAGGAGCGCTGTCTTCATAGACAGGAACTTAAGCTCCACGGATTGCAAAGGCTCAAATGGAGCGCTCTGCAGGGCAGTTAGAACCACTGAGAGGTCCCAAGAGGGTACGAGGGGAGGACGAGAAGGATTTAGTCTCCTCGCTCCCCTCAGGAACCTGATGATCAGGTCATGCTTCCCCAGAGACTTACCTTCAACTGCATCGTGATGTGCGGCAATGGCGGCAACATACACTTTCAGGGTGGAGGGAGACAGCCTTCGCTCCAACCCTTCTTGCAGGAAGGAAAGCACGACACTGATCGGGCATTTCGT
Organism: Rutilus rutilus; assembly: GCA_021464565.1. Taxonomy (NCBI): domain Eukaryota; kingdom Metazoa; phylum Chordata; class Actinopteri; order Cypriniformes; family Leuciscidae; genus Rutilus; species Rutilus rutilus. Next base: position 33,761,315 of record JAJAQA010000017.1, read on the forward strand.
GGGTTCTTGCTGTTTGGAAGAACACCAGTTGACGAAGAGGTTCCACTTCAACGCATAGGCATGTCTCGTGGACGATGCTCTAGCGGAAGTGATGGTAGCCACCACCGCTGGTGGTAGGGTACTCAAACCTACCTCGTCCCGTCCAGAAGCCACACGTGGAGGTTCCAAAGACCGGGACGAGGGTGCCAAAGGGTGCCCCGTCCCTGAGAAAGGAGGTCCTTCCTCAGAGGAATTGGCCAGGGAGGTGCTGTCGCAAGGAGTACGAGTTCTGAGAACCAGGTGTGGCTGGGCCAGTATGGGGCAACCAATATAACCTGCTCCTTGTCCTCCCTGATCTTGCGCAGGGTCCGCGCAAGAAGGCTCACTGGGGGAAACGCATACTTGCGTAGGCCCCTCGGCCAGCTGTGCGCCAGTGCATCCGTGCCGAGCGTGCCCTCGGTCAGGGAATAAAACAGGTCGCAGTGGGACGAGTCGTGGGAGGCAAACAGGTCTACCTGTGCGTCGCCGAACTGATCCCAAATCAGCTGAACCGTCCGGGGATGGAGTCGCCATTCTCCAGCGAGAGGCTGAACTCGAGACAGCTCGTCGGCCGCCTGGTTCAGGTGTCCCGGGATATAAATGGCTCGAAGCGACCTCAGATGCTTCTGGCTCCATATAAGGAGGTGGCGGGCGAGTTGCGACATACGGCGGGAGCGTAGACCACCCTGATGGTTGATGTACGCTACTGTTGCGGTATTGTCTGATCGGACTAGTACGTGCTGACCCCTGAGCAACGCATGGAAGCGGTGCAGGGCGAGACGTACAGCCAGCAACTCGAGGCAATTGACATGCCAAAGGCGCTGGGGTCCTGTCCAGGAGCCCGCGGCAGCATGACCATTGCACATGGCGCCCCAGCCCGTGGTGGAGGCATCTGTTGTAACAACAACATGCCGGGAAACTCGTTCCAGGGGCACTCCGGCCCGTAGAAAGCTGAGGTTCGTCCACGGGGTGAAGGTCTGACGGCAGGACGGAGTCACTGGGACCCGGAGCTTGCCGTGTTGCCATGCCCACCTCGGGACTCGATCGCGAAGCCAAAGCTGAAGCGGTCTCATATGAAGCAATCCGAGCGGCGTTACTGCGGCTACGGATGCCATATGCCCCAGGAGCCTCTGAAAAAGTTTCAGTGGGACCGCACTCTTGCCCTCGAACTGGCGAAGACAAGTCAGCAGTGACTGCGCGCGCTCGCTCGTAAGCTGCGCGCACATGGCGACCGAGTCGATTTCCATACCGAGAAAAGAGATCCTCTGCACTGGGCAGAGTTTGCTCTTCTCCCAGTTGACCCGAAGGCCCAGACGAGCTAGGTGCCGGAGCACAAGATCCCTGTGTTCGCAAACCTGGACTCGAGAGTGAGCTAGGATCAGCCAGTCGTCGAGATAGTTCAGGATGCGAACCCCGTGTTCCCGGAGGGGAACAAGGGCTGCCTCGACGACCTTCGTAAAGACGCGAGGAGACAGGGCTAGCCCGAAAGGGAGAACCGCGTACTGGTATGCCCGCCCCTCGAAAGCAAACCGTAGAAACGGTCTGTGTCGAGGTAAAATGGAGACATGGAAGTAGGCGTCCTTCAGGTCGATCGCTGCAAACCAATCCTGTGGCCGCACACACTCGAAAATGCGTTTGGCCGTGAGCATCTTGAACGGCAGCCTGTGAAGGGAGCGGTTCAGGACGCGCAGGTCCAGGATCGGTCGTAACCCACCCGATTTCTTCGGAACAATGAAGTAAGGGCTGTAGAAGCCGGACCTCATTTCGGCTGGAGGGACAATCTCGATCGCACCCTTCGCCAGTAGGGTGGCGACCTCCGCTCTCATGACAGGGGCATTGCCACCGACCATAGTGAAGCGGACTCCTCTGTAGCGGGGAGGAGATCGCGCGAACTGAATCGCGTAGCCGAGCCTGATGGTTCTCGCGACCCAGCGGGACAGTCTGGGAAGCTCTAGCCAGGCTTCCAGAAAGTGCACCAGCGGGGTCATACGAACCACAGACGTTCCGTCGGGGGTGCAGCGAAGCGGAATGACCGGCCCAGACGTGGGTGGCATAGCGGCCCGGTGCGGGGGCACGGTCATTATCCGCGTCCTGCCAGAGGAGGCCAGGGGAGGACCAGCGTCCCACGGGGGCATGCTCTGGCAGGGGTCTGGCGACAGAGGGGGATGAGAGGAGCGTGGCCCGTGGGCGGCGCGTGCTCTCATCCGCACACTCCGTGTGCTCAGAGATGGGGTAGTGAGTTCTTTCTTTAACCATTTTAGGGTGCTGCCCGTCGTGGGACGAGCAGCGGGAATGGGAAAACCAAGGATTCTCCCCCGGCCCTCCACCGGGGGAAGGAGCGGCCCTGCAACCGGCTCCTGAACAGAACTCAACGCCATCTCTGAGCAGCCCGTCTCAGGAGCGCCGTTTAGCCTGGCGTTTAGCGGGGCACGGGGCGGGAGAGGGCTGTGGCGCCTTCCTACGGCCTCCTCGCCGACGCGACCCGGAAGCAGCGGACTGCTGGGGCCGATCGGGAGGGGGGGGAACCGCAGGAGGGCGCCCTCGGCGGCGAGCGGGCTGAGGCACCTGTGCCGACGACTGCGCTGCCGGAGCAGCGGGCCGCCGGGGCAGGACGTGTTTTAAAGCCTCAGTCTGCTTCTGGGCAGTCGAGAACTGCTGGGCAAAGTCCTCGACTGCGCCGCCGAACAGGCCAGCCTGGGATATGGGGGTGTCGAGGAACCGGGTCCGCTCGGCCTCCCGCATATCAGCCAGGTTTAGCCATAAGTGTCTCTCCTGGACCACCGAAGTGGCCATCACCTGACCCAGCGAGCGTGCGGTCACCTTCGTCGCTCGAAGAGCAAGGTCGGTGGCGGCACGCAACTCATCAAAGAGTGCTGGGTCAGTCCTCCCCTCGTGCATGTCACGCAACATCTGGGCCTGGTAGACCTGGAGTGTCGCCATGGCATGCAGTGAGGAGGCTGCCAGCCCCGCAGCTCTGTAGGCCTTCGCCACAAGGGTGGAGGAGAACCTACAGGCCTTGGAGGGGTGCTTTGGGTCGCCGCGGGAAGAAGCACTCTGAGGACACAACTGCATCGCAACAGAGCGTTCAACCTGGGGAACCCCAGTGTACCCTTTGGCAGCCGCCTGATCAAGGGGAGGCAAGGCGGAGGCGGTCGCCGAGCGATCACGGGAAGACAATGGTGCCTTCCAGGACCTCGTGACCTCCTCATGCACATCCGGGAAAAAAGGCATTGGGGTTGGCTGCCGACGCGGATCAGCAGCCGCACCCAAAAACCAATCGTCCAGCCGCGAACGAACCGGCCCAGGTGGCGGGGACCACTCAAGACCGATCGCCGCGGCTGCCCGGGAAAGCATGGCCGTCATCTCGGGATCAGACTCGGACAATGCTGGGACACCCGAGGGTGGCAGCACAGCCGAATCCTCACTTCCCGAGGACTCCTGCCCACCTTGTGATGCAGCGATCGACATCGAGTCTTCCTCTGGAGCGCCGAATGAAACTCGCGGCAAGTCAGAGGACTGTACAGCGGTTTCCACGCGGACACTCGCGGGTTGCACGGGAACAGAGGGCAGTGTGGAGCGTGGAATAGTCGGCGCTTTGTTCCACACTGTAACCCTCAGATCACCCTGGCCGCCAGCCGAAGTACCAGCCCTCTCGGGACCAGTAGATCGGGGTGCGGATGAGGGGACTCTCACATTAAGATCATTGAGTCTCGATCTCAACCGTGCGATGGGCATGTTCCCGCAATGGGAACATGACTCATCCACAAACGCTGCCTTAGCGTGCTCAACACCCAGACACACAAAACAGCGATTGTGCCCATCAGAGTCAGACACAAATAGACCGCAACCAGAAGTGCACGGGCGAGGCATCTTTAAAAAGACGTGCCGCGTGCAATGCTCTTTTGTGAAAGGAGATTTCTCCGCAGAGTGTTGAAGCGACCAGGGAGAGAACACACAAACTCTGGCAAATCACTGCACAGATCAGCAGGGAATGTGCACTCGCTGGAACTCGCTGTCACACCAACACCTGGAGAGAGGCTCGTCTCGAAGAGATAAGGAGATGAACTCAGGATTTGGCTGTGGAGTGAAGTAAATCAACTTGGCTCCGAAGCGAAAACATATCTGCATCTTGCCAGCGACTTCCTTATATACCCCCAGGGTGGGGCGGAGTTACGCTATGCAAATTCCGCAGACCCATGGCATTTTCTTTGCCATTGGCTCGTGTTTGAATACTCGAAGATGATAGGATTTCTAAGCGAAACCCCATTCGTCGTCATCCGACGTAACTCGGAGTGACAACGAAGGGGAACTTGGTTTTCCTGCTAAGGCAAAAGTTGAGATCAAACCCCCTGCAACAAAACAATAAAACTTACTATGTGATCTGCAGAGAAGATCTCACAGAAAGAGCATAGGACACACCGAAACTAAGAATGCCTATATACCACATATGATGCATCTTGTATCTATTGTTGTTTCCCTTTAATGTTTGGTATCATTTTAAATAGGGGTGTGCCCGTGCCACTGAGCTTCAAAAAAGACAGAAAATCACCAAGCCACAATAAAACTAGCCCAGTGATGAATATCCAGGCTTTCCGAAGCCTTGGTACCACTTTCTGTGAGGAATCAATAAAAATACTACTACTAGTCATATACATCTGGCTTAATTATCCTGGTAGAGTTTATGAAATAAGTTGTAATTATGTCCAGTTCGTGAATGAATCATTTGAGTCGGTCCATTTCTAGGCGAAACCTGTTGATAAAACCAGTCTGAATGATTCATTCATTAATAGAACTTATTTGCTTCTCGAGTTCAAATCACAGATTCAATGATCCTGGATCAATGGATAATTTTTTTCAGTGTACACATGAGGTATAAGTAGTTTTACACGGGTAATATTTTATCTTAATAATCTATTATTTGTTCCAGAACAATTTTTTTGAGGACAGTGCTAGCAAAAAAAAAAAAAAAAAAAAAACAGCCTAAAACACGTCTATTTAGCGTGAGTATACATAGAAAATCAATGGAATGGAAAACGTGTTTTGTGTGAAAGGCCTCTAATTGTTACAGTTTGCATGTTACCGAAAAAATTTAACTAAAGATGCAATTATGGGTTTAAAGCAATGAGGAAGAGATTGTGCTTCCTTGTACTTTGTCAGTCGACTACTGTGTTTGTGTGTTTTTGCGCAGTAGTATTTTATAATATGTAGAGAATTTCCATGGTTTTTCCTATTGGTAAAGTTCACAGTATAGCATTGGATTTCTGAATCTTTTTAGTGAAGTTAACAATAGTGATCCTGTCATTATGTACAGTGAAAAAAATGATTCGTTGAAATTAATCAAAAGTTTTTATCATAAGTGGTTGCACTCAATTGATTTTATCTACATTTAAACAAATGCATTAATTTGAACTTAATTTTATTTAGTTACGTTAGTATAAAAAAAATAGTAATTCCACCCCTATTTAATTGTTACTTCTACTTAAATAATTGATTTCTTATTTATTTAATTTGAGTGTTCAAAATGATCCAGCTTAATCTACTAGTTAAACAAATACAGCAGTATTTAATTGACAGTATGAGAGGTTGTTAAACGTCTTTCAAATACACACAGAAATGACTTTGTTTTAATCTTACCTTTAATGACTGCAATAATAAAAAAAAGCGAACATGTTTAATAACAGTCAGTTTTAGTTGTGGGTACAACACCCTTTCTGTAGACATGTTAAAACTCACATTGTATAATTGGCCACATAAATATCCAGCATATCAACATAGCCCTTATGTGGCAATAGGCCCCAATACAGTTGTTTGAATGCTTACAACAAGTGCTAAAACTCCACTAATGTTAAAAACAGAAGAGTTTCATGAGTTTCATAACATTGCACATTCATATAAGAAAAAAAAAAAAATGTTTGTGAATCATTGAAACAAGTGCCAAACTGCTAAAAGTTTCTAACAGCAAGTTTCTGTCAGGACCACTACCGTTAAATACAATTGACAATTAGCATACAGTTTGGATTGGCGATATGTTTCCGTTCTGGGCGAGAACTCCCTGTGCATCCATGAGGCCTAGCATGGATAAGAGCAGTGAGAGCAGCAAACAGAACAGAACCAACATGAATGTTTTCAAATATATTTAATTCAAGATTTTAAAGTACAACATAATTCGAGAATTTATTCGGATTCAAGGGGAATCAGAATGCCAAATGCTGACTGGGTGACAGGAGGAGCTGGGGACGGAGGAGGGCTATCAGCTCCTGAGAAACACGATAGCTGTTGATAATACTGAAGGAGCTTATACACTCACCTAAAGGATTATTAGGAACACCATACTAATACTGTGTTTGACCCCCTTTCGCCTTCAGAACTGCCTTAATTCTACGTGGCATTGATTCAACAAGGTGCTGAAAGCATTCTTTAGAAATGTTGGCCCATATTGATAGGATAGCATCTTGCAGTTGATGGAGATTTGTGGGATGCACATCCAGGGCACGAAGCTCCCGTTCCACCACATCCCAAAGATGCTCTATTGGGTTGAGATCTGGTGACTGTGGGGGCCATTTTAGTACAGTGAACTCATTGTCATGTTCAAGAAACCAATTTGAAATGATTCGAGCTTTGTGACATGGTGCATTATCCTGCTGGAAGTAGCCATCAGAGGATGGGTACATGGTGGTCATAAAGGAATGGACATGGTCAGAAACAATGCTCAGGTAGGCCGTGCCATTTAAACGATGCCCAATTGGCACTAATGGGGCCTAAAGTGTGCCAAGAAAACATCCTCCACACCATTACACCACCACCACCAGCCTGCACAGTAGTAACAAGGCATGATGGATCCATGTTCTCATTATGTTTACGCCAAATTCTGACTCTACCATCTGAATGTCTCAACAGAAATCGAGACTCATCAGACCAGGCAACATTTTTCCAGTTTTCAACTGTCCAATTTTGGTGAGCTTGTGCAAATTGTAGCCTCTTTTTCCTATTTGTAGTGGAGATGAGTGGTACCCGGTGGGGTCTTCTGCTGTTGTAGCCCATCCGCCTCAAGGTTGTGCGTGTTGTGGCTTCACAAATGCTTTGCTGCATACCTCGGTTGTAACGAGTGGTTATTTCAGTCAAAGTTGCTCTTCTATCAGCTTGAATCAGTCGGCCCATTCTCCTCTGACCTCAAGGCATTTTCGCCCACAGGACTGCCACATACTGGATGTTTTTCCCTTTTCACACCATTCTTTGTAAACCCTAGAAATGGTTGTGTGTGAAAATCCCAGTAACTGAGCAGAATGTGAAATACTCAGACCGGCCCGTCTGGCACCAACAACCATGCCACGCTCAAAATTGCTTAAATCACCTTTCTTTCCCATTCTGACATTCAGTTTGGAGTTCAGGAGATTGTCTTGACCAGGACCACACCCCTAAATGCATTGAAGCAACTGCCATGTGATTGGTTGATTAGATAATTGCATTAATGAGAAATTGAACAGGTGTTCCTAATAATCATTTAGGTGAGTGTATATGTATGTTCAGTCATTCACACAACATGTAAAATCACATTATTATTTGTGAGTTGATAATGAATGACATTCAGTGAATTAAACTGAGAGAATGTCACTTGTTTAAAATAGAAATGAAGGCATTGTAAATAAATGTGTATGAGTGTGTGTTTTCTATTCCTCCTAACACACAGAATATGATCTGCAGTTTTCATCTTTGTCCACTAGATGTCAGAAGTAGATTTGAGGTGAAACTCAAAGGCCTTTAGTTTCAGGATCAGAGACAGTGAAGAGAAATCAGAGAATCTGATCTGAAGCTCAATGAGGATCATCATGTGTCTCATATGAAGCAGAAAGAGACTCTCATCTGATCAGATTATATTACAGGATCAGCCTAACCCTTCATCACATTCATCAGAGAGATCATTACATTTCACAATAAAAACTGATTCATATCAGATGAGTGTGAACAGAATAACGGCTGAAAGACAATGTAAAACAATAACGACAGTTTTATAGTATAGTTATACAGTTATACTGTATAGTATACTGTATGTACACTTTAATGTAAAATATGGACTCATATTCATGTTAATATTCTGATGATAGAAGAGATACAATAAGACACACCAGATCTATAATGATCAATAGAGAAATAATAATGAAATAGGTGTAGAAATAGAAATGAATCATCTGATGAATCTTTTGTTCAGAAACAGATTCACATCATTGTTCTTGAGCTTCAGCAGTTTCTGCACTTTCTCAGAGCAAGAATAAATGAAACATAAATAGTTTCATGAACATAAAAATCATTCTGACTGACTTTGACACTTTATTCTGTAAGAGACGAAAGATCCCAGCCAACATGTATATGTGGGCCCCACATGGTTTATGCTTGGGCTACGTGGGTACCAAGTGGGTATGGTCCCAAAATGGGCATCTTATCTGGGGCCCACTTGGGTCAGCTAAGTAGGTCCCACATGGGCAAAAACAGGTGGGCTCCCCATGTGGGTCCTAGTTGGGTCACTAATTGGAAATGAGTGCATGGGTTCAAAATGGGAAACACAAATGGGGCCCATTTGGGTTTGTCAAATGGGTTAGGCATGGGCAAACACAATAAATCCCATATAGGCTGCCTACATGGGCCCAAGGTAGTACCCACATAGATAATCTTTATATGGGTTATGAATGGGGTAAACATATGGAGCCCACTTTGATAAACCATATGGGTCAGACATGGGCAAACACAATCAGTCCTATATAGGCTGCCTACATGGGCCCAAGGTGGTACCCACATAGGTAATCCCTATATGGGTTATGAATGGGGAAAATATATGGGGCCCACTTTGATAAACAATATGGGTCAGACATGAGCAAACACAATCAGTCCTATATAGGCTGCCTACATGGGCCCAAGGTGGTACCCACATAGGTAATCTCTATATGGGTTATGAATGGGGAAATACATATTGGGCCCACTTTGATAAACCACATGTGTCAGACATGGGCAAACACAATCAGTCTTATATAAACCGCCAACATGAGCCCAAAGTGGTACCCACATAGGTAATCTCTATATGGGTTATGAATGGGAAAAACATATGGGGTCCACTTTGATAAACCATTTGGGTCAGACATGGGCAAACACAACCAGTCCTATATAGGCTGCCTACATGGGCCCAAAGTGGTAACCACATAGATACTCTCTATATGGGTTATAAATGGGAAAACATATGGGGTCCACTTTGATTAACCATATTGTTCAGACATGAGCAAACACAAGCAGTCCTTTATAGGCTGCCTACATGGGCCCAAGGTGGTACCCACATAGATAATCTCAATATGGGTTATGAATGGGGAAAATATGTGGGGCTCACTTTAATAAACCATATGGGTCAGACATGGGCAAACACAATCAGTCCTATATAGGCTGCCTACATGGGCCCAAGGTAGTTCCCACATAGGTAATCTCTATATGGTTTATGAATGGGAAAAACATATGGGACCCACTTTGATAAACCATATGTGTCAAACATAGGCAAACACAATCAGTCCAATATAAGCTGCCTACATGGGCCCAAGGTAGGTCCCACATAGGTAATCTCTATATGGTTTATGGATGGGAAAAACATATGGGACCCACTTTGATAAACCATATGTGTCAAACATGGGCAAACACAATCAGTCCTATATAGGCTGCCTACATGGGCCCAAGGTAGTTCCCACATAGGTAATCTCTATATGAGCCCTGAATGGGGAAATACATATGGCGCCCGCTTGGTGAAACTATATGTGTCAGACATGGGCGAACACAATCAGTCCCATATAAGCTGTCTACATGGGCCCAAGGTAGGTCCCACATAGGTAATCTCTATATGGTTTATGAATGGGAAAAACATATGGGACCCACTTTGATAAACCATATGTGTCAAACATGGGCAAACACAATCAGTCCTATATAAGCTGCCTACATGGGCCCAAGGTAGTACCCACATAGGTAATCTCTATATGGTTTATGAATGGGAAAAACATATGGAACCCACTTTGATAAGCCATATGTGTCAAACATGGGCAAACACAATCAGTCCTATATAGGCTGCCTACATGGGCCAAAGGTAGTTCCCACATAGGTAATCTCTATATGGTTTATGAATGGGAAAAACATATGGGACCCACTTTGATAAACCATATGTGTCAAACATGGGCAAACACAATCAGTCCTATATAGGCTGCCTACATGAGCCCAAGGTGGTACCCACACAGGTAATCTCTACATGGGTTATGAATGGGAAAAACATATGGGGTCCACTTTGATACACCATATGGGTCAGACATGAGCAAACACAATCAGTCCTATATAGGCTGCCTACATGGGCCCAAGTTGGTACCCACATAGGTAATGTCTATATGGGTTATGAATGGGGAAAATATGTGGGGCCCACTTTAATAAACCATATGGGTCAGACATGGGCAAACACAATCAGTCCTATATAGGCTGCCTACATGGGCCCAAGGTGATACCCACATAGGTAATCTCTATATGGGCCCTGAATGGGGAAATACACATGGCGCCCGCTTGGCCAAACTATATGTGTCAGACATGGGCAAACACAACCAGTCCCATATAGGCTGCCTACATGGGCCCAAGGTAGTTCCCACATAGGTAATCTCTATATGGGTTATGAATGGGAAAAACATATGGGACCCACTTTGATAAACCATATGTGTCATGAGCAAACACAATCAGTCTTATGGTGGTAGCCACATAGGTAATCTATATATGGACCCTGAATGGAGCAATACATACAGTACAAGTATAATTGTGAATATAATGAATTATGTAGTAAATATAAATTGTGCATCTGTAAATTGCATCATAAACTATACACTTGTAAACAACATATCTGTACAATCATTAAAACAATTATATGCAGTATGTGTAATTTATAATCTTTCATATAATACCACTAACAGCTGACTGCGGAATATTTAGTAGTGAGGAAATTTCACAAGTGGACTTATTACACAATTGGAAACCTGGTACCACGCTTGAACTCACTGAATTCACTGAGCTCCTGAGAGCGACCTATTCTTTCACAAAATTTGTAGAAGCGTCTGCTTAGTGCTTGATTTTATACAACTGTGGACAATCGGGGTGTCCCAATACCTTTGGCAATATAGTGTATGTGGTTACAGTATAGGCCATGTCTCTTCAAATCCAGTCCTGGAGTGTTGGTGTTCAGCAGACATTAGTTCCAACCCATGACACTAAATATTCAAAGTGTCAACTTTTAGTGGTCTGATTTTGTGAGTTACTGCAAAATGCTTATCTCCATATAGTTATTTAAAAAATATATATACAAATGGTTCAAAATATCCAGAAAATGGTCACTGTACAATATGAAGAACGGGTTACAGAAGTTATCAAATTCTGTCTATCAAAATCTATCTAAATAATGGAATTATAATGGCTTAGAGATGGGTAGAAGAAATCAAACCCCTAGCAACAGCCATATGCCCTTATTCAATTGAGATACTCCAGAGTTTTCTGGTCAGTCGGTTAGTGACAATGTAATTCTAGAGATTGAATATTGGGGTTAGGGTTAGGGTTTTGATTATTGTAAGGGGCACATCAGTTCAGATGATGAAATAGCCCAAGTAAAGAAAGATAGAATGGAAATTCATGGTTTGAAGGGAAAATCCAATGTAAATTCACAAATCATATTTGTATTATATACAGGAGTACAGAATAAAGTGCAGTTTCATTCATTTAGCATATTGTGTTTTGAGTTCAGTTTTCTTTTGAGGCCAACAGCACAGACTTTTACTTTCAGTCATAGTTGGCACATGACTGACCCTCAAAGTTGAAATACGGTTGAAATAATGTCAGTTGTTGGGTTAGGGTTAGGGTTAGGTTTAGGGTTAGTTAGTTTTTTTTTTTTTACAAAATCTGTATGTTGAATCAATGTCATGTCTTCAAGGAATACATCTTTGAATTATAATTATTTCTAATTATTATTTTGTTATTTTAGCATTGTATAATATTTTGATCCAAACACCACTTCAAAAATCTAAATTTATGTTAAAATATAATCATATTATTAACAAAAATAATAATAATAATGGATATAATTTCAATCTCAACAGAGAAGTGCAGCAGAAACTTTTTTGCTTTGTTTTTTGCTTTGTGTGATTTTGTTTGTTTGGACAATTTTGTGTTTGCCTAAAGCTTACCATGCAGGATTGCATTTTTATTCACACTGTCATCAAAACACTATTTGACCAACTACTTAAATAACATAGTCTACAAATAAAACTGAACACATTTCATAAAAAAAAAAAAAAAAAAAAAAAAAAAAAGTAATATTTTCCATTACCATGCTGAAACAATTGCTATTTGTTGTTTTTACCTTATTTGATTATGATTGGTTAATATGACTGCCATCTACGTAACTGGCCAATGACAACCGTGCGCGCCTTTTTACTGGTCAAGTTTGAAAATACGTCAGTTTGTATTGATGATGACGACATGTGTGTGCTACTGCTCTGCAAGATTACTCGGTCTTTCCTTATGCCTGTTAAATTATTATTTTAAACTAATTTGCGTTGTGACATGTAAACGGAGGAGAACAGAAGCTGATATGTGAACACAGAGGAAGGTCGGTCTGGATGTGTGAGTCGTGCAAACATTTTGGCGATATCAGGTAAGAGAACATTTGTCAGTCTCTATTACGTAAAGTTAGGCTTCGTATCATGTCCTATCCACTATCATTTTAGAAAAATAGAGATCAATTAATAATACAGATTTAAACGTTTAGGTATTACTTTAAAATAAGCGGATAAGAATGTTAATATAGTTCATGGTAGAATATATAATGCAGGTAAACCAATCGTGTGTTAATGGAGTTCATTCACTTCCCAGTGATGTTCTTTGTAAGTTAACTTTCACGGATAAACGGACGTAGGCTACTACAACCTGCAGCTGTGTGTGTGACTGTGTGTGTACCATTGATTTGTTTACAGTAAGATACTAATCGCGATTAGCGTATGCGCTTATTTAACGTTGAAGCCTCTGATGTCAATGTTGTCAGCTAGTTTAAAACTCAAAAACATGAAAACCCTAATAAAAAAACTACAAAAAAAAAAAAAACTAAAATATATTTGAAACATTTATTTTATGCTAAAGTTTACTGCAAAGCATTTACATACATGTACTTAATATAAATACCCTGCAATTGTACTTTTGTATCCTAAAATATATACTTGACCCTTGGGCTGCATTATATATTTGACACCGTTGAGTGCGTTAGGGGACAAAAATGTCCACTCTAAACACTGCCATAAAACTATTATATAATATTATTTTTTTCCACTTTGACTGAATTCAATATTTTAACCAGCATCAGTCCTCATCATACATACCACATATTTATTTAATTTCAGGATTTTAACCCTTTAAATTCCAGTTTTGGTGACGGTACCCTCAATTTTTATAAGAGGAAAAAACACAAAAATGTAATTATTTTCCATATAGTAAATGCAAATTGAAAACCTTGGCTTTGGATTATCACAGTCTTGAATATGTAAAAGATTAGCAGCAAAAAAAATTTTGGTGCATTTTTATTTTTTGTGCTACATCAGATTAAAATAAAAAAAACCCATTCAGCGCATTAAGGGAGAAAAATGTCCACTCTAAACACTGCCATAAAACAATTATATATTATTATTTTTTTCCACTTTGACTGAGTTCAATATTTTAACCAGCATCAGTCCTCAACATACATACCACATATTTATTCAATTTCAGGATTTTAACCCTTTAAATTCCAGTTTTGGTGACGGTACCCTCAATTTTGAAAAAACCTCAATCTAAAATCTAATATCAAAAAAATCAAACCGAAAGAAAACAATGCCGTGAGAAGCGCTTTCTCTCTCTCGTGCGCGCGCGCTCACACACACACACACACACACACACACACACACACACACACACACACACTCACACACACACACACACACACACACACACAGAGAGAGAGAGAGAGAGAGAGAGAGAGAGAGTAAAACATGACTTTCAGGATATTGTGATTTTTGTCACTCGCCTAAACACCATGCATTACGGCCCTACACACACACACACACACTCTCACACACACATACACACACACACACATACACACACACACACACACATACACACACACACACACACACACACACACACAGAGAGAGGGAGAGAGAGAGTAAAACATGACTTTCAGGATATTGTGATTTTTGTCACTCGCCTAAACACCATGCATTACGGCCCTACACACACACACACACACACACAATTTTTGTCAACGCAGACACACATCGCTCTCAGGCATACACACACACACACACACACAGAGAGAGAGAGAGAGAGAGAGAGAGAGAGAGAGAGAGTAAAACATGACTTTCAGGATATTGTGATTTTTGACACTCGCCTAAACACCATGCATTACGGCCCTACACACACACACACACACACACACAATTTTTGTCAACGCAGACACACATCGCTCTCAGACATCCACACACACACACACACACACACACACACAGAGAGAGAGAGAGAGAGAGAGTAAAACATGACTTTCAGGATATTGTGATTTTTGTCACTCGCCTAAACACCATGCATTACGGCCCTACACACACACACACACACACAATTTTTGTCAACGCAGACACACATCGCTCTCAGACATCCACACATACTCGGAAACATAATTTTTAGATCTTTGAACCATTCAAATCCTTCATGCACAGTCAAGTGCCCCTATAGTGGAAACCAGGAAAATAGCGTGCATTTCCCCCTATAGGGAATACACATTTAGTGACGTCATCTGGTAAAATACACTATATAATGCAAATATAATGCCTTTGCTTCAAAATGAAAGAATGTTTCAACATAAATCATGATTTATGTATTAATGACGGCCCCGGCTTTAAACGACGTTTTAATGGGAGTCAATGGGACATTTTTGTCCCTTATGGTACTGAATGGTGCTATTTGTTCTACACCGTGTGTGTTATACATATTTAAAAAAAAAATTTCAAAATTTGTTAATTTATGCAAAAAGTCACAACTGTGGCAAATTACATACCATTGGCATTAAAACAGCCAAAATGGTCAAAGAAATAAAAATGAAAAGGACAAAAATGTCCCTAATGCAGCCTAAGGGTTAAAGTCAATAAGAACAATAAATGTTGTATTTAACCCTCTGATGGTCTTCGTTTAGCAGTCACACTGGGGGCCTTCCCGGTCATAAATGACCGGACACCTAAAAATGAAACTTCCTCCATCCCAGTAAAAACCAATGCAATTTATTTTTGTTCTATAATATTTATTCTTTTTAATTTAGAATTTTGAGACAATTTGATTGAACTTATTAATATTTATGCAATATTTATAATCCATTTTTTGCCATTGAAAATAATGATTTTTTTTTTTTTTTGATTTAAAAAAAGAATTCTATGCAGTATTTTCGGGTAAAATAGAGACTAGGCTTTCAGAAAAAAAATAAAAATTAAAAAAATTAATCAATTTATTAAACATAAAATTAAATAAAACATGTTATTGCATGGGTTTACCACTAGATGCCTGTATAGCTCTAAATGGAGATGTTTGTGAATTCTAGTTGTTTTTAGACCAAATTACTTACTTTTAAGATGTGGATTGAATGTATTTTTTTAGAAATTCTCAAATAATACTTTTTGCCAAGGTTTATAACACTTTATTAATTATTATTTTAATAATTTTAATAATTATTATATTAATTATATATACATATATTAATTATAATTATTAATTATGTTATGTTTTTCACTCTTGATGTTTTAGAGCTTCACCCCTTCATTGCTGAGCACTTTTTTTCTGCATCGTGGCTGATTTGTAGAGAATTTTTGTGTTTTTGTCAATTTCCCATTCATTTCCTATGGGGGTAATTTTGACCGAAGACCAAAATCATGACAAATTTTTTTACGACCACTTAGCATGCTCGGATCATGAACTCAATTTTTTTGTATGTTCACATACCTAATGCCAGAAAAGTCACCAAGTTTCGTAATATTCCGATGAAGCCGTGATTTTTAAAAATTCTAAACAGATTTTTGTAGTCTGAATTTATTGGTGTGTATGTGTATAAAAGTGTGTTTGTATGTGTGTGTGTGTGGGTGGGTGTGAATTTTTTGCACTCTTGATGTTGTAGAGTGTCACCCCTTTCCTGCGGTGTACTTTTTTTTAGAATCGTGGCCGATTTGTAGATTGTACAGTCAAAAGTTCAGAGAATTTTTGCGTTTTTGTAAATTTCCCATTCATTTCCTATGGGTCGGTCATTTTTGACCGAAGACCACGAAAGGGACTATTTTTTTTACGGCCACTTAGCATGCTCGGATCATGACCTCAATTTTTTTTTGTATTCACATACCTAATCCCAGAAAAGTCACCAAGTATCATAACCTTCCGATGAAGCTGTGATTTTTAAAAATTCAAAACAGAAAATTATTCGGTCAGAAGTGACCGAAGACCATCAGAGGGTTAATGCACTTTAGTTATGTGGAAGTCGTGCTGAGGTTAAGTGTATTTGATTGTATTAAAGTGAAACTATTGCAAGTGTACTTTAGGTACACTTTATTAATGGTTATATATTTTTTTTAAATGTTGTCGTAATATTAAAAAATGTGCATTGTGTACTAAAGAAAGGCTCCAAATAATGTTTAATTATAAATTAAATATAAGTCTTAGGAGATGTGTCAATAAATATGTTAATGGATTTGAAGTATAATAAAAATGAAGTTAATGTGTTTTACATATATTTAAATATAATTTTTTTTTTTTTTTTTTTTTTTTTCTCGGGAAGGAGCATCCGAATGAGTAAAGTGACTGATAAAACAGTCATTTACATATGGATATATCTCAAGCATTGGAAGAAGATTTTTTTGGGGTGAACAGGCACCCAACGGAGACACAAATCCACCACGATTATCAACTTCAGTAAGATGCAAGTCAATTTTAACCATTGCTTCTAAACCTTACATTGGGATTTATAGTTAAAAGTATTAGGCTATTCTCATCATCAAAAGTCATTTCATCTACCAGTGACAAATCTGAGTAACTTTTTATCCTTTTGTCTTTCTTCCTCTAAAGTGACAAAGAAAGGAGAACATGTCACCATCATCAGTCCTTTATTTAGTTCACTGAAGAGCATCAAGGGAAAGACCCTCAGACGTGTCATAGCAGGATAAATGTGGCGACAGGTAAAATTATTAGATGGTTTGTTTGATTTTGGTGTACCAATTTGCTTTTTTCAAAGCTACAATTGTGTGATGTGACGTGACATGTATGTGCAAAAACGTCTGCCCACTGCTCCGGGTGTGTGTTCAGAGTATGTGTGTGTGTGTGTGTTCAGTGAGTATTGAACACACACACACTGTGAACACACACCCGGAGCAGTGGGCAGACGTTTTTGCTGCGGCACCCAGGGAGCTATTGGGGACCATTTGTTCTGAATGTTTAATAATGGCAAATGTTGGTACAATTTAAATACGCTTTGTTTAATATTGTTTAAAGGAATGGTACAAATTAAAACTTTCTTTTAAGGACTTTTCAGCCCACTCCACCCAACCCCAGATTGACCAAGGATCCAGATGAGTACTGGCAATTTGGTGAAGGATTGCACTGTCACTTCTGGTATGAATCCATTAACCTTTGTTATGTGTGAGGTGTTTTGAATTTACTTAATTTATTCAAATTTACAAAATTAGATTTTACATAATTGAGGTAGAGTAGTAGTAATTTTCACTAAAATTAAAATGACCCCATGATTTACTCACCCTCAATCCACTGTTAGTGTATATGACTTTCAGATGAATACAATAGGGCTTGGGCGTCGTGACGTCATACTTGGCGTGGCGGCCATGTTGATGGCCTCGCGAATGTAAACATACAGCAAGTCGAACGAGGAGAAGCAGAGTTGGGAGAAAGAAAAAAGATGTTAAAATCCCGAAAAGGATGTGGTATTTATGGGGATACGTTAAATAGGGAAGCCAGGGACCAGTATGTGGACAAAATCGGCAAAAAAAGTGTAGTTAGTAGCTGTCAACCCTCCCGTTTTTTTCCGGGTTTCTCACGTATTTGAGCTCTTTTCCCACTGTCTTCCCGTTTTAGTATTTTCCTATAAAATATCCCGAAAAATAAAAATTTCAACATTCATCTTTCTGTTGCTATCCCTCTGCAAAACTGCAGCATTAACTAAGCGAGTTGTGAAGCTAGGTCTAACGCGACTTTGCTTACAGATTGGCGTGAAATCGTGCTCTCACAACAACCACGCTGTTATCTTAAAAAGGCCAATATCACGCTAAGGTTGCCTTCAAGTTAGCAAAACGATGCTTTGAAAACATCTGTTTTTCTGGAAGGGCAAGGGGGTAGCAACAGGACAACAGTACAGAGACTGACAGGTCCGATGGAAGGGCTAACATTAATGTTATGAGAGTAAGAAATACGGGATATTTTACAGGAAAATTTGTCCACATTACTTACTGGTCCCTGGTTTCCCTATTTAACGTATCCCGGTAAATTCCACATCCTTTTCGGGATTTTAACATCTTTTTTCTTTCTCCCAACTCTGCCTCTCCTCGTTCGACTTGCTGTATGTTTACATTCGCGAGGCCATCAACATGGCCGCCACGCCAAGTATGACGTCACGACGCCCAAGCCCTATTGGAGTTATATTAACTATGAGGTTGGGTTAATAAAGTCCTTCTGGAGCAAGGCCATGAGTTTCC
This sequence comes from Rutilus rutilus, assembly GCA_021464565.1. Classification (NCBI taxonomy): domain Eukaryota; kingdom Metazoa; phylum Chordata; class Actinopteri; order Cypriniformes; family Leuciscidae; genus Rutilus; species Rutilus rutilus. The sequence goes on from JAJAQA010000017.1 coordinate 33,780,133, forward strand.
AAAAGTATCCATATTTAAAACTTTATAAAGTAAAATAACTAGCTTCCGGCTATACACAGTCTACTTGTATATAAAGCGCAACTTATGACGTCAGAAGTAGCGTAGTGCATCATGGGGTAGCGTAAATATATATATAATATATATAGTAATCGATTGTCGAGTTCACGCGCACAGGTTTAGTACCTATGATCAAGCGCGTGAACTCGACAATCGATTACTATGGACTTCGACCGAAAACAGGAAATAAATACAGTATGAGCGCTGGCTGAATAAACATAATTATTATTCATATCTTTCACATCTACTGCAGTCAAATTCACTTGTGTTCACGCTGAAGGAATAACTCACATTGGCTGTGCACTTGTAATGACACATCAAGGATGTTAAGAGGCTAAAAGCAGGTTTAAGACTTGCCCTATTGAAGTCAATAGGATTCATATTTTAAAAAGAGGATAACACGGTGTAGGCAACACCGATTTTTGTCGTTGTTCTCTGTATTGACAGCACTTCAAATGTACAAAAAAATGAGCTCAATGTTAAAATTGACCGGAGTTCTCCTTTAAGTGGAATCCGTATGTTTGTTTGCCCGGAAGCTAGTTGTTTTACTTTATAAAGTTTTAAATATGAATATTTTTTTACACAAACTCATGGCGTCGCCATCGCCATGGCGTCGCAGCTTCAGAAGGCCTTTATTAACCCCCCGGAGCCACGTAGAGTTCTTATACAGGGTGGGCCATTTATATGGATACACCATAATAACATGGGAATGGTTGGTGATATTAAAGTCCTGTTTGTGGCACAACTTTTGTTTTTTCAATAGGAAGAGGGCCATGTGACACATCAAACTTATTGGTAATGTTACAAGAAAAACAATGGTGTGCTTGGTTTCAACGTAACTTTATTCGTTCATGAGTTATTTACAAGTTTCTGACCACTTATAAAATGTGTTCAATGTGCTGCCCATTGTGTTGGATTGTCAATGCAACCCTGTTCTCCCACTCTTCACACACTGATAGCAACACCGCAGGAGAAAGCACACCATTGTTTTTCTTGTGACATTACCAATAAGTTTGATGTGTCACATGGCCCTCTTCCTATTGAAAAAAACAAAAGTTGTATCCAAAATGGCCGGCTTCTAAATGGCCACCATGGTCACCACCCATCTTGAGGAGTTTGCCCCCTCACATTTACTAATGTGCCACAAACAGGACTTTAATATCACCAACCATTCCCATGTTATTACGGTGTATCCATATAAATGGCCCACCCTGTATAATGGATAGATGCACTTTTTGGAGCTTCAATCTGATGGTTGCAATGGTTGCAATCCACTGCCATTATGCAGCTTGGAAGCATCAGTGTGTTTATTAATATAACTTCGATTGTATTTGTCTAAAAGAAGAAAGTCATACACACCTAGGATGAGTGAATCGTGGGCTAATTTTAATTTGTAAAGTGAACTACTTCAATACTTTGTGTAGTTAGGATTCTGAATTAAGTGTAATGTTTCTCTACATATCAGAAATATACAGAACCACTTATTAGGGGTGGAATGGTACACAGAAGTCACGGTTCGGTTCAGACATCACAGTTCGGTACAAGTTTGTTACAATGGAGGGAAAAGCAAAACAAAAATGCAGAAGGCTTGTGCATGTCTCAGGCTGTACCACCAAAGGAAAATAAATTGCTTAAGCCTTGTATGTTTTAAATAAGTTTTATTAATAAAGTAAAGGCAAAAAAAAAAAAAAAACAGTTTATTTGTAGAGCACTGACAATAGTTTTATATAATTAGTTTATTATTTAAATTAATAAAAAGACAAAAAGACCTTGATATATGTTTGGTAATTGCTACAATTAAATAAAAAATTAATTTGCTACATTTCAGATTAATATATTTGTTTTCCTTTAAATTTTACAGTAACTTAAACACTTTGCAGTTTGAATGTCCTGTATAAACAAAATTATCTAGTATGTTTTTATGTTTACACTGTTCGATCACCCCACCCACCCACCCCCACACCCCCCCACACACACACACCCCCACACACACACCCCCACACACACACACACACACACACACACACACACACACACACGCACGCACGCACACACACACACACACACAAATTAAAGTCATTCTGAAAATGAAATCATTCTGATTGATTAATCTGAACATAGTTTTTACATGAATGCTAAGTCATTGGGTTGATGTGCATTTATAAGTCACAAGCTTCAAATTTTATTTAATCTTTTGATGTAAACGTAATATGCAGTTTCCTGCTGTTGTCACAAACTAACCATCCTCTGTTGTTTTAAAAAGCAGACTTATATTTACCTATTTCAGGTCCTTATTAGGAGACGCGAACTACAAAAAGCCTTGCCGTGCTGCTTATATTAATCAAGCCATAAAAAAAAACAAGGTATCTGCAGATGAGAGTCCGAAACAAGCACATGTTGGACAAAGTTGTCCTGCACCACTTCACAGAATGATGAGTGGGAAGATCATTTTAGATTGACACAACAGTAATTTATTATATTCTTAAATAATATTACAACAACATCAGCTCATAATTCAAGTACTGAGATAAGTTTATAGTTCAGATATAAACACTGTCTACAGTAGCAATCAAAATAGAGTAAATCAACTTTTGCAAGAAACTTTACACTTGAAACTTTAATCATTCATTCTAGAGATTCGTTCAAAAACACTGATTTATCCAGTAATGAAACACGTATTTTAGTCATTTAATTATTCATTTAAACCTTTTTTTTCATTCAGATTAAACATTTTAAATCGACTGCAGGAATTAACATTTGTCAGAACCTCTTGAGTATTTAATCGTGATCTCTGTCTGAAACACTGAAAGAATCAGGATTCTCATTTCGACTTAATTCTAACTTGTTTATTAAAACTGTGACTCTTAAGTTGAGCCATCCTGGAAATTTAAGAATCATCCACACCTGTGATCACCTCAATTATTTTACAAAGACACGAAGAATAATATTTTTGTATTTCTACTTTAAAAGCAATCGTAAATCATTAGCAATAAAAAAATAATTAAAATACTTTAATTATGCATCATTTCATCGGCCCATTCTATCATGGACTGAGTTTTTAATGGTGTACTTGTATCAATGAATGATTTGATGCTTTCAAACACATCGCATATTCATACTTTATAAACTGGTTTTATTAATACAAAATTAAATCGGAATAGTCTGAATAAATAAACAGTAATTCTCTGTTAAATTTCCCAAATGCCCTTCCAGTGACATTCCAATACCATGACTATTCCAATTGAAGTTTAATGCTGTTGTTTTTTTTTTTTTTTTATCCTGAGTAAAAGTTGTTATTCTTTCATAAGGTATTGTGTAAGTATGTGTAAGTAACATGATTTCTCTAAAATCATAATCTATAAAAAAAACTAATTTGTTTTGCAGAGGCTCTTAAGAAGACTGCTCAGATCAACTGGCAAGAAACTAAGAGGGAACTTTAAAAAAAGTCTGAGAAAAGAGATGGAGGACAGTGTCCAGAATGCACAAATGACTGTCTGCAGTGTAAGCTGTACTGATACATGTATAGTTGCTGCTTCTTCTAACTGTCCCCAATTTATTTCTTTTTCAAATGTTCAAAGCGTTCAGTATAGACTGGGTCAAATACAGGTTAAAGGTATGTATTTTAACAATTAGGTATATAACTTTAAAGAGATACTTTAATCTGACATAAATCTGCTTCTTTAAATATTGTCTCTGGAATTTCAGAATATAGCATAATATGATGGGTAATTTCAATAAAATTTTAATTTGAAAAGATTTCAATCTCACTGTGTGATCAAATGCTTTAAAACTTGTTTGTGTGGTGTTGCTATTCATTTAGATGGAACCCAGATGATCCCTAGTTGGGCCACATGCATATGATTCCTAGTTGGGCCCCACCTAAAGCCCTGTGAAATCCTGCATAAAACCTAAATGAGTTAGTTGCTGGGGCCAACATGGAACCCATAGACAAACCCACTTACAGCCTGTATTTCGGCCCATGTAGTAACCTTGTAGTACCCACAAAAAAACTAAAGCTGGGACCAAGAAGGGTCTTGTGCATGTAGCCCAGTTGGGGCCCACCTTTTTGTAAGTGCCATCCTATACGAAATCCATGTGGGCAGTTGGTATGGGGCCATTATGGAACCCACGGACAATCCCATACAGAGCCCATTTTTCAGCCTATTTCAAACCCACATGGGCCCCATACACAAATGTCGCGGGGTTAAGCTGGGACCGTGTTGGGTCTTGTGCAATTTGCCCACTTGGGTCCCACCTAGTACAAAGTGCAATCCTATATGAAATCGATCTGGGCAATTAACATGGGGCCATTATGGAACCCGTGGACAATCCCACACAGAGCCCATTTTTCAGCCCATTTCAAACCCACAAGGGCCCCATGTACAAATGTCTACTGGGTTAAAGCTGGGACTGAGGTGGGTCTTGTGCATTTTGCCCACTTGGGTCCCACCTTGTACCAAGTGCAATCCTACGTGAAATCCATCTGGGCAATTCACATGGGGCCATTATGGAACCCGCGGACAATCCCATACAGAGCCCATTTTTCAGCCCATTTCGAACCCACATGGGCCACATGTACAAATGTCTACTGGGTTAAAGCTGGGACCAAGGTGGGTCTTGTGCATTTTGCCCACTTGGGTCCCACCTAGTACCAAGTGCAATCCTACATGAAATCCATCTGGGCAATTCACATGGGGCCATTATGGAACCCGCGGACAATCCCATACAGAGCCCATTTTTCAGCCCATTTCGAACCCACATGGGCCCCATGTACAAATGTCTACTGGGTTAAAGATGGGACCGAGATGGGTCTTGTGCATGTTGCCCACTTTGGTCCCGCCTAGTACCAAGTGCAATCCTACATGAAATCCATCTGGGCAATTAACATGGGGCCATTATGGAACCCGCGGACAATCCTACATGGGGCCCATTTTTCAGCCCATTTCATACCCATATGGGCCCCACATACAAATGTTGGCTGGGATGCTCCGATTAGTCAAAAGCCATCAGTGATTGTCATCTTGATCTGCAATACAGTGAAGAAATAAAGAGCGGTAACACAGTCATCACTGTAATGATAATAATGAACAGGTGATGTAATGTGTTCAGAAGGGTTGTGGGAAAGATGTGGGGATGTCGTGTGTTACAGACTTAAGAAAAATAGCTCTAAAAGCTCAACCAGACCAGACTGTCATGTTTGTCCTTACGTGTGTGTGTGTTTGAGAGAGAGAGAGAGAGAGAGAGAGAGAGAGAGAGAGTGAGTGTGTGTGTGTGTGTGTGTGTGTGTGTGTGTGTGTGTGTGTGTGTGTGTGTGTGTGTGTGTGTGTGTGTGTGACAGACTGAAGGAAGCTTTGAAAAGCATAACTCAGTGTAAAGTGTAAAATAGCAGAACTAAAAAGGTTTAGCCGGTGTAACCAGACAAGAGTAAAGGTCACTACACACTGAGTGTGAAAATGTCATAATGCGTTTTTTTTTTTGTATCCGTCATTCGGTGGCTCTGAATTGTCAAAACACCTCTAAAAATGGGAAAATAGAATCTTCCGGGTTTTATTTTTAATTTTTTATGACGGACGAAAGTTTCGGAGGCAGTGTGTAAGCGTGATTGAAACAACGTGAGGTCGTATTTCTTTTTTTAACGTGCGAAAATTTCCGGCAGTGTGTAAGGACCTTTAGGACCTTCAATGTGTATAGTGTGACTCACATAATCCTGTAAGATCAGGTGAGCCAGAGCAACATAGACCTCTGAATCAATAATAAATTGTAAATGTGTTCAGCATTCAGCAACAAATATTTTTCTAGACTATAGATTTTCTAGACTATAAGTGGGAAAGTGAGCAGGATATATTTAGGCTTCCACATGGATTCGGCTGGCATCTGTGATGCTAAGCAGTGTATGTTTGTTCTGAGACATGACTTTGTTTTCCTCACTGAAATATTTTAAAACAACATTCAGACACATTAAATACTACATTAATGCAATTCTACGATGGCATTCTATGCGTTTGTTGTGTGTAATAAAGCATGTCAATCATCATATGCTTCACTGTTCTGAGCAATGTGTGGTAATTATGTACAGTGCTTAGCATACCCAGGTGAAAAAAGAAGTATTAAATGTATTAAAATATGTACTTGAGTATGTTTTTAGTACAATACAAATACCGTAAATCCTCTAATATAGGCCCGGGCCTTTATTTTACTCAAGCGCATCGCGGCCCCGGCCTTTATTGGAAGGAGGCCAGAATTAGAGACAGGCCTTTATTTCTATTTGAGCAAAACAGACTACCAGTAGAATGAATAAAAATGAGATTTTGTGTCTATTTGAACCTATAAAATACTAAGTTAATTTATTGAAAACGTACAGTTACCATATAACATTATTTTACTCGTCTCAGTATAGCAATAGAGTTTGGTAAAAGCTGTTCATTCATTCACACACAAAAACAATCATTTTGAAACAGTATTTGTGCGCATAGTAGCTCCACAACAGCGCGCATCTGTGCATTCACACACACACACACACACACACACACACACACACGATTCATATTTAAACAGTCTTTTTGCGTGTACAGACACTATTGCGATTAGAACAAAGCAAATACAGAACTGACCTATTCCTCAACCGGATCCGTTGCTCCTCGAAATGAAAACGAGGTGAACCTGAAAGTGAACTCGAGGTGTGTGTTATCCAGCTGATTGTGGGTGTTCACAGGTTTGCGTGGATCGCCTCAGAGTTTGAATAGCGCGCGCTCTCCGTAATTAAGATCAAAGTCAACAGAATATTTTGAATCTCTTTTGCACTTATAAGAAAAAAAGCCTATCGCCGGCGCGATTGTCGACCCCAGGGGGTTAAAAAATAGATTTTCGCCAAAAATCCTCTTTGGCTCTACGGCTGCCATGGTAAACAACGTTAGCCTTCCGATGACTGAAGTCTCACGTGCGAGTCAAGAGCGAAGTGATTGACATATTGACATGACCAGGCTCCCGTAGCTATGGCTTGGATTCGTTAGCAAACATTGCCCCCCTGAGGTATTTGCATGTTACTATCACAAGCGTAATGCTGTGGCCTGCCCAGAAAAACGTTGGTTCTAATAATAGCCCCGGCCACTATAGAGACCGGCCTTTATTTACCTCCGCCGACAGCGAGACCGGCCACTGTTAGAGACCCGGCCGGTAATGGAATACAGGCCAATATTAGAGGATTTACGGTATACTATAATGCATTTTTAATACATTTTACAGTACGTCTTTTTCACCTAACACATGCTAAAGTTGACTAAAAAGAAGAATAAAAAATCATCTTTTGGAAATTGATCTGAATGCCTTAATTTAAAAAAAAAGAGGAAAACACCCTTAAAACCTTTAAGGACACCACTTTTCTTTGTGAATGAATAATGTATCGTAAATAAATAAATGTTCTTCCTTAAAATACAGGGTGCATAAGTCTGGACACCCCTATGTTAAATTTCCATAGAGGCAGGCAGATTTTTATTTTTAAAGGCCAGTTACTTCATGGATTCAGGATACTATGCATCCTGATAAAGTTCCCTTGGCCTTGGGAATTAAAAAAGCCCCACATCATCACATAGCCTTCACCACACCTACAGACTGGCATGGGGTATTTCCATAAGATCATCTCTCAATGCTAATCAAACTAGCTATTAGGCTAACTGAAATAAAACCATGCCAATCTCTATGGTGATGTATTGTGATTGTCAAAACATTTGGTAAGTATTTGATACAAGCTTGACCCAAATTTCACGATTTCAATTCAATTCGATTGCCAATGGACTAAAGAATTGCTCCTGTCTGCCTCGCTGCCTGCTGTGAGTGTGTTTGCTTCGGTGCTGTAAGCTCCGTCTTAGCCTCGTATTTCTTTGTTTTGAACCATCATTTACTACAATTTGTAGTTGTTTATACTAAATACAGCTTACCCAACATCTCAGATTAACCTGACATCGCTAGCTTCCGTTACTACTAGCACAGCACGCTAGTAATTCGCTAGCCTGTTAATGCGCCATTTTATATTTCTTGCGTGCGCCCGCGCCTTTGAGTTCATAAAAAGTTCAGGTGAGTAAGAATCACTCAACAAACACGGTGAGTAATGTCTTGTCCTGTTATTGTCACCTGCACTTCTGTTGGCAATATAGGATTTATATGTGATAAATGCAAGGAGACAGTTAGGCTGACGGAGAAGATTTCAGAACTAGAGACACGCATCCAAACTTTAATTGAGGATAGTAAGAGTGCTAGAGCTTTAGATACTGCTTTGGATGCGCCTAGCATAGTGAACTCTTTACATGATGCGGTTCCAGCTGAAGTAGTGCCTGTGCAGCCGGGCAAATGGGTGACCGTGAGGGATCGCTCTAGTCGCGGATCAAAAAACCAATCCGTTCCAATTACCATAACAAATCGATTTGCCCCGCTCAGTGAAACACCCACAGAGAGTTCTGTTAATTGTGCCCTAGTTATTGGCGATTTGATCACACGGAACGTGAAAATAGAGACACCAGCCACCATAGTCACATGTTTGCCGGGAGCCAGAGCGCCTGACATCAAAGCAAATTTAAAAGTGCTGGCTAATGCTAATCGTAAATTCTCTAAGATCATTATTCACGTCGGCACTAATGATGTTCGACTCCGCCAGTCGGAGATCACCAAAATTAACATTAAAGAGGTGTGTGAACTCGCAAGTACAATGTCAAGGACTGTAATTTGCTCTGGCCCCCTTCCTGTTCGCAGGAGTGATGAGATAGTCAGTAGATTGTGTTCGCTTAACGGTTGGCTGTCGAAGTGGTGTCCGCTTAATAATATAGAATTCATAGACAATTGGAAAAGTTTTTGGGGCAAACCTGACCTGTTGAAAAGAGATGGTATTCATCCCTCCTGGGATGGTGCTGCTCTTCTCTCTAGTAATATGGCACATAGTCTTAGAGCTCAAACATGACAATCTGGGGCTCAGGTCAGGAAGCAGACAGACTGGCTAAACCGACCGTCTGCTAGCGGCCTCGCGTCACCAAGGTCAGATAAATCCCATCACATAGAGCCTCTTTCACCTAGCTATCATCATATAGAGACTGTGTCTGTTCCCCGAATTTGGAAATCCAAAAAACGTTTAAACCTATCTAAGGTTAAAAATTGAATTGATGTTCAACTAATAAAAAAAAAGCTTTAATACAGATGAGCAAATGCTAAAGCTTGTGTTGCTGAATATTCAATCTCTTACTTCAAAAGCACTTATTGTTAATGATATGATTTCAGATAATAATCTAGATGTGCTGTGTTTGACAGAAGCATTTTTACACTTTGATTCTCTCATCTACACAGAAGCAGCCGTTTTCATTTTTGCAAATCATACATTATTACAAGGAAAAACATTAGGTCTTGTAGGTCTTGATAAGCCTAGGGCTTCTATCTATCCCTTTTCGAACTGTGATTATTATGCAAAAAAAAAAAAAAAATTGGTTTTGTTTTTCTGGTTTTTGTTTTATTGTTATTGATGGATATTTCATGTGTTTCTGTCTTTGGTTTAATTTACTTCTTAATTGTTAGAAATAAAGATTGCATTCATTCATTCATATTAACACACGAGGGAAATCATTGTTGTGTCCATGAAGATGTGAAAAAATAGGCATAAATCTATCTTACACGTTTACCCAAATTATCATATGCCTGTTTAAGCGAAGCTAATCTGTGTGTGTTTCTCCATCCCCAATGTCACTTCTCTGTGTTTTACGGCCCTGACGAGAGCGTCGGTCTCCTCGGCTGTGAACCGCTCCTGGCAAATCCGCCGTTATAATAGCAATCCGCCATGGAACAAGCGCTCCTGCTCTTAAAGGGAATGTGAGATGACGCTCTGATTGGTTTATTTCACGTTACGCCCAAACCACACCTATGAGTAATGAAGCGACTTCAGACCAACACATTTTAGATTTGCGTTGAGCGCAAGAGTCATTTATCGAGAGAAAGTTACTTGCGTTTCGCACTTGATACTTGCGTTTCAGATCGTTAAAATAGGGCCCTCAGTGTAAAATGTCAGTGAACTTACTAGTCAATTTCCTCTGTATAACAGTTTTCTGTATACCTATAGATGATTATATACAGTCCTGACAGTAAATATTAAGATGGATGGTTTGGAAGTGGTCAAATGTCTAATAATTATTCATGTGCTGAAAATGCATCTAAACCTTACCATTGTCATAATGATCAGCTGAGCTCCTCTGGATGATGCATTATCATCTTTACTGTAATTACCTTATTAATAAAAGAGCCATATTTGCAGCTCTGCCAGCCTGACATACAAATTTCTGGACAAAAGTTTTTCAATGATCTCAACAGCTTTAAAACTAAGAAATGAGTCTGCCTCGACCCAGCTCCAAAGCATATGTTAGATGAGCTCATCCCCGAAATATCTTAATTATGACGGAGAAAGAAGGAAGTCAACAGTTATATATTGATTCCTCACCATTAGTGATCCTGTGTGTTGATCACATTAAGCCAGAGGAAGCGTGTGTATCTGTGTAAGAGCGAGGAGAAGAGCCGAGAACATTACCACTCTGAGCTGTGTGTCTATCTGGATGTTTCCTCTTATCTGCTCATCACAATGTGTCTAATTGAGGTGAAGTGTTTGTAGTTTTACTGACTGTGATGAGTGTCTGCTAAACTGATACTGAAACTGATCCTGCATCAGCCTACTGTATATAAGAAGCCAGAGGAGGAGTTTAACCTTCACACTGTATACAAGCTGAGCTGTTTCAGTTAACGATCTCTCAGCGCTGGATTCTCCTCTCTTCTGCTCATCACAAGGTAACTAAAACACTTCATCTTTCATTGTTTTGTAAAGAGATTTTTCGGTTACACTTTATTTAAGGTGTCAGTGTTACAGTGTAATTATATATTTATTATTTTATTTACCTTTATTTTACCAGTAAGTCTCAATGAGAATAAAATCTATTTTACAAGAGAGACCTGGCCAAGGTAGCAGTCATAACCTAAGACAACATTATAAATACAACAAATTAAAAAATAAAAATTAATAATAATAATACTATATTAGAACATAGTATCCTCTCAACAAAAACAATCACAAGCCTTCATTACCACAGTCTTTATGATGCCTTTAAATTCAGTACTGTGTGATATTAAGCAACTACATGTACTTACTATAGGGTTAGGGTAGGATTAGGGTTTGATTGAGGGTAAGTTGCATGTAATTATGCATAATTTACTGTTATTACTATGGTAAGTACATATGTCATATATGTAAGGTGTTGGAAACTTTTCCTTCATCAAAGCAGAGACCAGGAGACTTGGTTCTTTCTTCAGCAGGATTCTTTATTGAGAACACGAGCTGTCGCAGCTGTAGTCATCAAGTCTATCGCTGTAGTCATCAAGTCTAACTAGGGAAGTAGACATTCTAGTTTATATACATTTCAAGGGGACTGTCATTTTCTCGTGAGAGACGTGAGTCATCTGTTGAATGAAACACTTGATAGTTTGATACTGTGGACGCATGTACACCAGTAGGAGAAACAACAGCAGAATTGCTATTTCCTTGATGCACAGCCAGGGTTTACCTAACAAGTTTCCGAACCATGAAGAATTATCTTCAGTCATCTGGTGTAATTTTTCTGAAAGATCAAGAATGTCTTGTTGGATTTTGTTGGCTCAGTGGTTCATGTAGGTTGTCTACAAACCAGAAGGTTGGTGGTTCAATCCCCGGTTCCACCTGACCAAGTGTCGAGGTGTCCATGAGCTCCTGACGAGCTGGATGGCGCCTTGCATGGGTGAATGTGAGGCTATGTAAAGCGCTTTGGTGGCCATAGGTCTGTGAAAGCTCTATATAAATGCAGTCCATTTACCATCCAAGATGTAGGTGTCTTTTTTCCGCAGTAGTTTCAATTTTGATATTTTTAGGTCAAACCGTTCTTGTCTCTCAGTCATTTAATGCAGGTCTATGGTCACTGTCTCAAAGAGCAAGCACAAAGTCCAAATTAAAACAATTCCCCATTGTCCAAATTAAACAATTCCCCATCGTAAGTACACATTGATGGCCTAAGACACGAAACGAGTGGTTTGTGTGAGAAAACGAACAGTATTTATATCGTTTTTACCTCTTGTAACACAGCCACGTCCAAGCAGGTTTGGAAGTTTTCTTTAAGGTCCTGTCGGAACCACTTCCCATTTCAGGTTCTTGAGATTCATTTGATGATGATGTGATCAGCTCATAAACTTCATCATATGTGTTGTAGTTTTATGTTCATTATGATTCCAGGAAAGATCATGAGATCATCTCATCCGTGAGTTTATATAGTCAACTATCTTTGTATTCCAGCCTCTGGTATCACTGTGATCATTTGCACTTAAACTAGTTTCCTTTAATTAACATTGAGTGTGACTTCAGTCAGTCAGCAACACAGATTTCCATTTCTTAAAGTAAACAGGCTTGCAGAGCAGCAGAAGAATCTATATTTAATAAAGATCAGAATCTTAGTGCTTTATCTCGCGATCATTCATGGGTTTCTGATTCTGCTGAGGATATGAATAAACACTGAGTGAACTTTAAAAATGAAAGCATCAGATATAAAGCGTTTTCAGATTCAGTCGTCGTGGTTGAGCCGAAGCGTTTGTGAAAGTTAGACTGGTTTTTCACTCAAACCACCATTGTTAGTTAATTGAGTCTTTAAGGTAATTACAGTTTCACACGTTGGATCAAATAGTTTGTCTGTAATCTCAGGCATTTCCTACATTATATCCACAAGCTTTAAGATGTGTGTTTTTACAGTGAATGAAGAGCTCTTTAAACACTCCAGTGGAAACTTGTGAAACATCTGTCAGTCTGTGTGTTGCTACTCAAACTTCTGCTTTGACCTGCAGACGAAACACACACTCCTGTCAGTAACGTAAGTTCTTCAAGATTTACTCCTAGTTTAATAAACCATTGTACACTTGCAGCTGTGCTGGACTGAATATTCAGAACAACAGCATTCTTGCTTCTGTGATATTGTTCAAATGGAGGATTTCCAAACTTTAATCTCACATTTCACATATTTCAAGCTTTCTTACATTACACACATCTCTAAAGCAAACTGAGGAAACTTTATTTCAACAGTCACACAGAAAACAAGTTATGTCAAATATTTTTCCCTAATGTTTTTTTACTAATGACTACTAATGATGATGTAGATGATGTAATGATGACTAACTAATGCTGGTTTGTTATTTAGGGTTGCCTGTCAAGATTTCATGAAACAATGGCCAGCATCAATGGATCAAGTGGAGTAAATTATTATATCAACGCCAGCAGATCAAGTGGAGTAAATTATGAAGATGAATGGAGCCGTCAGATTGAAGAGTTTGTCATGAAACATGAGTTTGCAGCAGTAATAATTTTCATGATCATTCCAGGCATTGAGATTCTAGTCGTGATCTTAACTCTGTTAGCGTTGTGTGGTCTTATCAAATCTGATCAAATCTCCACTCCAGTGTTTGTTATTCATTTGATTCTTTCAGATCTCATTCAGATCATTTGTGTATTAATAACGATTTTCATAAGGGATGTGATTTATGCATATATGTATAGTTTGATTGTGGGTCTGTATTTTATGGCATGTGTTGCTTTTGAACGATATCTTCTGGTTTCTCCTCCTATCTGGTACAGATCTGATCATTCACCAAAAGTCCCCTGTATCGTTTCTGTGATCATCTGGCTTGTTCCTCTGATCTTAACAGTCACAGACTTTAGCGATCTGACCATACCGATCATCTTTTTAATCCCCTACCCGATAATCATTCTGTGTTTTGTTGGCACTTGTTGCGGTCTTTCACGCGCAATATCGCTTACTCCTCTAAAGCGCAAACAAATTCTGGGTAGTTTGTTCGTGGTGCTTCTGACTTACACTTTTCTCATTCTCCCCCTCGTAATCATGACCAATATAATTGATATTTTAGGAGCTCACAACAGTGTAGCTTTTACATTTTTAATGTTTTCTTATTTTCTCATGTTTCTGAACCCACTGGCTGACTGTGTATTGTACATGTTCTTGAGGCCTGATGTTGGAGGTTAATGAATTGCTGTTGTAGAACTGACACAGATCAGTGTTCGACACACAGCTGGGACGAACACTCTCGAGACAGTAGAGCAGCGTTTGCCTGCTGTGTTTCAATGCAAAAGCCCGCGTCTCATTCACAGACCGCCTGCTGTTCAGTTTAAACATCTGCACTCTATAAATTAAGTCAATGTCATTCTTCTCACTGCACACACCCTTCCTTTCTGTGACATTTAGGTTTATTAGAGATAACTCTTGACTCATAAAACTCAAAACTCATTTGCTCTGTTTGCGGTCCATTAAACACATAGGCCTACGGTAAACAGAGTTTTATTAAAGATGTATTGATGTGCCGTTGATGCTTCTGCTGACGATCTGTGTCATACGATGGAGAGGAGGCTTGTATAAAGCAGTTTATTCTCATTAATTCCCCCGATAGACTGACAGATCAACAACATCAAGTAGTTTAATGTCATAGTCTTGCTTGTGTTCCTAATGCATGTACATTATACTCTTTTACCAAATAACTACTATTCACACTATTATTCACAGCACTTGAATATTGTCAGTTTAACTTCTATTGTTCTCCTCATTTGTAAGTCTGCTAAATGATTAAATGTAAATGTATTAAAAAGATGGTTCACTCAAAAATGAAAATTGATAATGTAAATATGCCCTCATGTCGATCAAAAGCTGAATAACTTTCTTTCCGCTGTGGAACATAAAAAGACAATATTTTGAGATTTCTTTGGCCATACATTAACATTTTAACATAGTGGGATGTCCTGTTACTTCATCCTCTACAGTAAAAGACCTGGGTGTTATATTAGACCGCAACCTGTCTTTTGAAAATCATATTTCATATGTTACAAGAACAGCCTTTTTCCACCTTAGAAACATTGCTAAGCTACAGGGCCCTACAGCTACAGATATGCTATCTGTTTCTGATGCAGAAAAGTTAGTTCATGCGTTCATGACCTCGAGACTAGATTACTGTAATGCGTTATTAGCTGGTTGTCCTGCATCCTCAATAAACAAGCTACAGTTAGTCCAAAATGCCGCCGCTAGAGTTCTAACTAGATCAAGAAAATATGATCATATAACACCGATTTTATCATCACTGCATTGGTTACCTATAAAGTCCCGTATTAATTACAAGGTATTGCTACTGACTTATAAAGCCCTAAACGGCTTAGCTCCAGTCTATTTAACGGATCTTCTATCGCCCTATAATCCATCGCGCTCTTTAAGATCACTAAATTCGAGGCTTTTGGTCATACCTAGGATATCCAGATCCACCAAAGGAGGGAGAGCATTTTCACATTTAGCACCAAAACTCTGGAATAGTCTTCCTGATACTGTTCGCTGCTCAGACTCGCTCTCCCAGTTTAAAACTAGATTAAAGACGCATCTCTTCAGCCAGGCATTCATATAATATTTTTAATCTTACAGTTAAATCCGACCTCTAGTTCATAAACGCCAGAGGAGAACTGGCCCCCGACTGAGCCTGGGTTCTCCCAAGGTTTTTTTTTTCTCCATTAGGTCACCTGATGGAGTTTTTCGGTTCCTTGCCACTGTTGCCTTTGGCTTGCTCAGTTGGGGATATTTGGGGATATTTAATTTAATTAATCAATCAACGATACTATTGATCAGCATTACCAAACGTAGACATTCCACTAGAAACAAACATTGATGTATTGTTCTAATTTATTGCTGTGAAGCTGCTTTGATATAACCTGTGTTGTGAAAAGCGCTATATAAATAAACTTGACTTGACTTGACTTGACATTAGAAGTCAGTGGACAGTTTCGGGTGAACTGTCCCTAAAAAGACTTGATTTAAAGTGCAAATAATATATTAGAAGAGTACTAAGTTTATATACAAATATTAAGCAGAGCTTGCATGGAAATCAGAAGAGGAGTAATTTGTAATATTGTTGTGTCTTTATAGAAGTGTTTCATATATGCCTCATATCGAGTCAGAGGCTGTCCTGTATTCAGGAAACAGAAACACGAGTATTCTGGTGTTGATAAAGAGAACTTGAGCATTACTGACGGGACTGCGGAGGCTGGGAAACACTGGCTATAGCCTACAGAATAAATTAAAGGGGTTATTGATTATGATTTGACTTTTCTAACTTTAGTTAGTGTGTAATGTTGCTGTTTGAGCATAAACAACATATGCAAAGTTACAACACTCAAAGTTCAGAGCAAAGGGAGATATTTGCTTTTAAAGAAATCGTTTTACAACAAACGGCTGGTAGAGACTACACAACATTCCTCCCGGGTTAGTGACATCACTAACCCTGTAATTTACATAAACCCTGCCCCTGGGAATGAGATTTATGGATTATCATGTCAGAATATGCTAATCAATGACTAGAAGATGACTACGCATAAGCTTCATAAATTCATCAACTAACCATTCAGAAATGTCCTGTTACTTCTACATGTTGTCACTTCTTTGTCTCTTCTCTGTCTCTCCATCTTTGTCTGACTCCGGTTTGAACATAAACATTGACATTTCCAGTGCATGTGTGTGTGAGGTAAACCTAACTTATATACATTTAAGGACACAGATATGTTTGTAGAGGTTTATTTCAGGCACTGTTGTCAACACTGCTGTAGGTTACTGTAGTCACCCAATGCCAATAAACTAATTATTGTTTTGAAAATGTGAACTATTGCAGTTAATGCTTAACATTGAAACTTCATTACTTTTTCGGGGGGAAAAAAATCCATTAAAAGTGGTGCGATTTGAGGAGCAAGCACTAATATTTTCAGTTTCATTCCTTTTAATATTATTTTTTATAAAATATGCATTATATGTACGTGTGTGAGTGTCTCAACTTTAAAACTTGCCTTCTCATCTTTGGACCCTGCATTACCTAACATTTCTTATGAAACTTAACTTTAATTTAAACAACATGACAAAAATTGTTCAATGTAACTGATGTAAAGATTAATATCTTACCCTCGTTCTTTTTCTCTATATATTTTTTTCAGCTCATTGTGAACTCTTCTTTTTTCATTTGTATTCTGATGACATTCAACATATTGCTAATAAATGTTGTATATTGTATTCAAAGTTGTATGTCATGTCATCTCTACACAATTTTTTTATTTTTATTTTTAAATTAAATGACAACAGGTAGACTTTAAGCAATTATTGTAGGGATGTCTCGATACCACTTTTTCACTTCCGATACGATACCGATGCCGCAGCTTTGGCTATTTGCCGATACCGATATCAATCCGATATTTTTATTTTATTCTTGAACTAATACTACTAATAATAAAATATATGGAAGCACTTTGCTCAAATAGCCACATAAAAACATCTCACTCAAATGGAGAACAAATACTTCTCCAGTATATACTGTAGTCCACAACAACAGCTGATAATGAAAGACTGCCACCCTTTATTCAAAAGACCTAGAGATATGTTTGGTAATTGCACCTGAATGAATTTAAAATTAACTATATTTCAGATCAATATATTTGTTTCCTTAAAATTTTAATTAACTTTGACTTTATTCTCATCTGAATTATAGATCATTTATTTCTGTATAAAATACTACTACTATTAAAAACACATTTGATTTTCTTTTTTAATCAATGTAGAATGTGTAAGTTAAGGTGCTATTGTTTTACATAATTACCTAGAATTTAGCACGTCGAAGAAGTGATTTAATTTTGCTACAAAGTCAGCTGTATCTTTTGCCTCTGCTGGCAGTCTCTGTAATGTTACCATCGCAGAAATGCCTAGGTCACAACAGATACGACAACTGAATAGGTGGTCAGTATCACATACAATCTGCAGTTAGTTATAGAAGAAAAGTTTTTGAAAAGATGGAACTTTTTCAGCAGAGACAGTGTGGCTAAACACCTGCGTAGCCAAACTGATGCGCATCTTTGAGAATGGGGACAGGTGGATGTGCCTCTCGGTTAGCTTTGGGGCCATTCTAATGCACTGTAAAAAAAAAACCCGTAAAAAAACGGTAATTTTCTGGCAGCTGGGGCGCCAGAAAATTCCTGTTAAAAAACGGAAAAATACTGTAAAAAAATGGTCTTTCTTCCCGTTGTTTTTACGGAAAAAAACTGTATATTTAACATTGGATTTCGGTAATATGATATAATGTTAATTTACCGTCCTATTGAAGTATTAATATCTGTTTTTTACACTGATAACCACCAATCACAGCAGTGATGAGAGTCACATGATCAATCAAAGCTCAACATAAGCAGTTCTTCCACAAGAGAGTTAATACTAATATATATAGAAGCTGCACAGTGTCATTCACACAAACATTAAACACCATCATGGTAACACATGAAATTTTAAAAATGCAATCAACATTAATTTAACAACATTAAATGTAACATAAACCCCTAATGTACATAACTGATTAGAAAAAACGAAGAAAACTATGAAGAAACAAACATAGTTATTTCAACAAAAATACATCAAATGTGAAGTGTCACAGGGAATTGTGGGAATGTCAATTTACGGTTTTTCACTGTAAATGATACAATGAGTTGTTTTTTCACTTTCAAAAACTGTAAATTTAACGGTATGTTACAGTAAAATTACATTAAATGTACCGTTAGATCTATCACAGTTATTTACCGTATATAGTACGGAAACTTTCTGTTAACCAATTAACAGTTTTTCACTGTAGCATTTTTACAGTCTTTTACCGTTAAAATTACGATAATTTTTTACAGTGTGGCGTGAAGCTTGTCCAGCTCATAGAATTTGGTAATGTGATTCCAACAAACATTTTTTGCTTGTGTCTAAGGATATAAATAAATACGAGCTGGTGTGTGAATCATTGTGATATCTTTTATGTTCAGTATGAGTCATTGCAATTGTGATTGCTTTGTTCACTGTGCTTACCTGTAGGCCATATTTGTACAGGTTGTTCCTGATTGATTTGAGAAGGTGAGGTACATCAAAGATCACTGGAACCCTCTGAACCCCCACCAGGATGCAGTGGGACTCCTCACCTCCCAGAGGGTCCAGACTAGCCCCAAGGTTGGCCTCCTGGTCACATATTATTGCCTGCACCTTTGAAATTGGTTTATACATTTTGTCAATACAAGGTTGGAATGGAAGTCCACACAATGCAGTAATGCATTTGTTAATGCTGCTATTTAAACTCTGTGCACTACATACTGTCAGCCCTATGTGTTGTAGGTGGCGAATGGCATATTTAATGATGGCCGCAATTTGAACTTGGGGAAAAGAAATATCCTATGGTCTGTTGAAAGACATGGTTTAGGTAAATGTGTTTGAATATACACAGCAATATCAAAACAAATGTTTTTTCTAAAGTATGGCTTGCCTGCTTCCACTTCCCCAAAATGCCCCTAGCCATGACGACCATTGCTTGTTTGGCAGCAGCTCCTGATCCTGATACGCCACAAATGGTATCATTTCTCCGGTCATAATCAAATTGTTTTTTTGATTGGCATCTCGTCCAGGACTACTGTGCACATTCTTTCCACAGGGGTCATAGTGGTGGCGATGACTCCCATTTGGGAGATGATTCCCTGCAGGAAGCCAGGCTGTCGGAAAAGTAAGTTGAATAATCAGATTTTGTTATATCTTTTGTCAAGTGAGTAGTCTAATTTCATAAATTGGTATTTACAGAAAAATATCCCACACCTCCAGTGACATAACGCCTAAGCGTTCTTGTAGAGGGAAGAACAAATATCGTCTTCAGTTGACGATACGCCTTTGGACTGCTGTGTAAAAGCTGCAGCCCCAGATCCTTCATGTTCTGGTCAAACCTTCTTCCTCTGTCTTTTTTCCCTGCCTCTGACAGCTGTGCCTTAATGAAGTTACGGCAGCCCTCAGGACACCTCTGGAGCATCTCAGCCATAATTTAATGGGGACTACGGAAGAACAAGTAAGTAGATTTTAAGATTCAAGATGCATTCCCTTTTTGATAAATCAAGGGATTATAATTCTAAAGGCAGGTTTTTTTTGCCTTTTATTGACATTACTTGGGTTTTTAGGCCTGGCAGCTGGCTTCCTTTTCCTCCGTTTTAGCCTTTCCAGCCGTGCAAGGCGTGCCTCTAGTTGCATTAAATTCATAAATGAATTAAATTTAATTTAATTCTCTGTAATAACAAAAAAGGCATCCCGTATGTGTGTCTGTGATAATGCTACAGTCACAATCTTGAAATTGAAGATCAGAACATCACCTGGTCCATTTGTTGGAGACTGCGGAGTGGTCACCTGAGCCTGAGCCTGTTCTTTTGTGCCTCCATTTGACTCATTATCTGTCCCTTCTGCGCTCTCCTCTGGCCTTTCCTCTATCTCAACTGGTGTCTCTAGAGTCTCCTCTGGCCTTTCCTCTATAATTTCTGGTGTCTCCTCTGTGCTTTTTTCTGTCCCTCCCTCTGTGTCTATTATATCCCTCTCTTCTTCCTGCTCCTCAGATTGTCTCCGCTTAGCTTTTGAGAATTGAATCAGTCAATTAATATCAAAGGATCAGTTAAAGTTAATTCATTTAATGTAATGTATGTAAATGTAATTTCATGGTCTTGTGTCTTAATTATTTGTATGGTCTTGGCCTCAGTTGTCATTGTTACCTTCAGTTTTTTCCCGCCTTTTTAGAGGTGAGGAGGCAAGTGGTGGCGGGTTGTCGCAATCCACCAATGTAGGGATGGCATAACTAGGATTTTGACCACCTGTTTTTTTTTTTTTTTTTTGGTGGAACCTATTCTCCTTATTTCCTTAGACACAACCAATAGTAAATAAACAAAAATGAGAAATGATAGGATAGGTTACTATACTACAACACTAAACTAACTACAATTAAAGAATTCAGGAGTATGTGTGTGGGAGGGGGCATCTCAACAGAACAATAACCAAGAACAATAACAAGTGGAAGACCTATCAATAAGAACAAGTGGAATACCTAACAATAAGAACAATAACCAATGGTAAATAAACAGGAGATTGTTGGATGATGTAAATAAAGTCCATGAAGTCTGTTTATGGTGAGTGCCGCCTTTCCATTGTGCTATTTGAAGCACACAGCACAATGTATCAGTAATTCTGTATTATTTATTGTATTATTTTTATTTAAATTGTCATTTCCTTCCAAATGCACAACTCACTTTTACAAGGAAGCATTCGTCAAAATGCATTTCACATACAACATATCCCCCCTGCATTAACTCCTCGCGTGACATGGAGAGTCTGAGGTCACTTTGTCTCATGTTAATGAGCCATTTCTTTCTCCTGAAAATTGAAACCTGGATTAGAATCATAATTTTCCTTATCCACATATTGGTTCTTCACTAGCAGTTTGCTCCTTTTTATTGTTGAACCACCTTTGTGTTACAGACTTCATGGACTTTATTTACATCATCCAACAATCTCCTGTTTATTTACCATTGGTTATTGTTCTTATTGTTAGGTATTCCACTTGTTCTTATTGATAGGTCTTCCACTTGTTATTGTTCTTGGTTATTGTTCTGTTGAGATGCCCCCTCCCACACACACATACTCCTGAATTCTTTAATTGTAGTTAGTTTAGTGTTGTAGTATTGTAACGAATACGACTCTGGGTAAATATGAATTAGCTCAAGAATATGGGGAATCTTGGTAATATTAATATTTATGGCTCATGGTCATAATTCATAAGTCGCATGTACATTTATTTTATCAATTATCGAGATTACCTTGTTCTATAACTATCTGACCAACATTTAATTCGTCCAGCGAAATAAATGTAAAATCATTACAGTCAAGAGGTATTCACGAACTTCAGAAGAGTTTCATGTCCTGGCCACGGACACCCAACTTTCTGAGTTTATAAATTAAAACTACTGAATGTAGTCTAATATCGAGCTTGTAGCTTAAATAAGATCTTTGATTTCATTGACTTCATAACAAAAAGTGGATTCTCCAAACACAGAGGCAGTGAAAAGTATTTATGAATTTTAATAAATGCAAAACTAGAGATTATATGAGCTACGAATATAAACGTACGTAAAAATGCAAACAATAAACAAACAACATATAACCAAACAATAACATAAGTGATCAGAATGAAATGAAATGAAAGAAAGAAAGCAAGAAAGAAATATAGAGAAGGGAAAAGCTAGTAATTATTACATACAGAAACCTAGGTTCACGAGACACCGGGAAACAGCTTTTATCAGACAATGTACTTGCGATTCTGTGCCCTTTCGGGTGAGG
The DNA here is from genome assembly GCA_021464565.1 of Rutilus rutilus. Lineage (NCBI taxonomy): Eukaryota > Metazoa > Chordata > Actinopteri > Cypriniformes > Leuciscidae > Rutilus > Rutilus rutilus. The sequence continues at coordinate 33,802,458 of JAJAQA010000017.1, forward strand.
CTGATGCTGAGGGAGGCGTCCTGTTTTTGCTGGGTCTTCCGGTGCCGCGAAGTTCGAAAAGGCTCACTGAATGTAAATTTACCGGAAAATCAGATTCATCTCCCTGGATGGGAGAGGTTTAAAGTCTTTGTTGCAAGGGACGCAGCTACGACTCGGACATGTGCTCGCTCGATAGAGAAGACTAAGGCCTTCTTCAGATGATCCTTGGAGAAGCGCTGCGCCGGGGAGTAGAGGAGGAGGTCAGGGATCGAAGAGAGAAGAGAGGTCGAAGAAGGAAGAGAGTGTGATGAGGGGGTTTCTGCCTTTTAACAAACATCTGTTTACGCCTTCTCTTGGAATGACAGCGAATCAGATTGTCTTTTCTGAAGCGGGAAAATTCTCTTTGTGTGAAGAAGAAAACGCCTACTTTCACCATATGTCTTATGAGAGAAAGAATTCATATTTCTTCTTAAGATTGTACACCTGGAACAATACATCTTACTGTAATACTATGTGCGGGACTGGTTGAATTAAAACAGGGCGGTCAGACAGATACCAAGAATTACAGGTAGATATTGGACACACATAACATTATGTTCATATGCATCATTACACACAAATAAAGCTTGCTTAAACACACAATAAAATGGTCAGTATTTCCGTTATGGCATGTGAAGACACTTGAGACACAGGAATACATATCAAACATTTGAAGAGTTTTCTCTGAAATGTTCCATGTGTGTTAAGGTGTTGGAATGTTGGCTTGCAAAGGAGCTGGATGAGCTGCAGCTTTGGAGCCATAAAAGTTTATGACCAGGTTCGAGTTACAAGACACTATGGAGTGATTTCCTTTCAATGAATCTTTAGAATTCAAGATTTTACTCTTAGCAACCCACACCTTTATTACACGTGCATATAGGAATGTACACACATTATGAAAATAAAAGAAAAGATATTTCTCGTATTCTCAGTTATACACAAAAAGGGTGTTTGTGTGTGTGTGTGTGTGGAATGTCATGAGGCTGTAAAGTCGGGGGAGACCCAGCCAAACTGGCGCTGGCAAATTGGTCCTTGTAGGGTAATTATTAACCAGTTAGGACAAAGACGCTGTGTTTTGGCGTCACATGATTCCTTAATTTGAAAAGCAGATGCCATTGTCGCTACATAATCCCCCCTGTTGTTAGACGAAATCCGGGATGGACTTCGTCGAACAACAAATGGGCACAATGGACAGCAGGTGGATCATGTTGGTCAAATAGCAGGTGGTTGCTAGGCTGATGACTCAGCTCAAGTGAGGTTGAGGTGGTCGATGGTGTGGGACCCCCCTTTTCCAGGGTTCGTAGGAAATTACCAGACACGGCTTTGTGAGCTTGGCTGTGGATGCCCACGTCTCGTTGAGTCTGGTACAGGATGAAAGCCAAGACGAGTGTCAGGGCGTGGTCGGTGACCGTGGTGATGTCCATCACCGTGTTAGACTTTCTGAGTGTGAGTCCTGCCTTGGTGATCAGGAGTCGGGGGTGTTCTCTCTTAATGCGATGCCGGATGCCGGACCTGGTGATTTCCGATTGTGGCTGCTTTCTCGCGAACCACCACAGCATCCTGTTAGAGGCAAAAGAGAGAGAGAGAGAGGAAGGGAGGAACATTTTCAGCGAAGGTTGTCCTTGGTTGGTAGGACGGTCCCTTTTGCTTCGCTGAGGTTGGTATAGGAAAGGTCTGTTCATCAGAGGCCCGCATGACCTTTCTTTGTACACAGCGGAGGTGGCGTAAGCGGCTCTGAGGCGTGCAGTGTAGTTGGTAAAGTTTGTTTGTGCTGTGTAGTCACTGCAATCGTGATGGTGGTAGGTATGTGGCGCAGACATTGGTCTGGTTGCACAGCTGCAGGTCAGAGATGACCTTGAAGCAGCAGGTGTCAGTGTTCGTTTTCTGTGTCGGTGTCAGACGTGGCTGCACTGTCTTCATCTGTCGTGTAAGAAGACTCAGGCTCACCAGTGTTCTGGGGAGAGAGGTTGCAGGTTCGACGGTCTGGGCTTGGAGTTCTGGATGGCGGATGATGCTGGTTCCAGAATCTTTCTGAGCGTTCGGTCCGACGCTCTGGATGAGCACCGTCACAGTCGTGCTGCCACCTGCTGTCTGGCTCTGAGCAGTTCTCAGAGACGGAGTAAATTGTGTGTGTTTTGACAGTCATTTCATCCATAGCCCTTTGCTTGGTGTAAGCCTTGTGGGCTAAGTCTCTGAGTTTTCGAGTAGACATGGTTCGTGGGCAGACGAGCACACCGAGATGTTTACTCACAGTGCTATGTAGATTTCGCAGAAACAAAGTTCTGAAGGTTACATCTTCTTCCATATGTGGGGTGTTGGTTGCTCCGAAGTACGTTTGTCGGAGTCGGCCATAGTAGGAGTGTGGGTGTTCAAGTCGGGCCTGTTTGACGTCAAAGGCTGTGATAAACCCTTGGTCTGATTCTGGATCAGAGAATTCACGGATCAAAGCTTGTCGCAGTTGCTTGTAATCTGCTTTGACCGCCTCTGGTTGGCGATCCAGGAAGCTACGCACTTCTCTATTTGCGGTGATTCGTAACAAGTACAACTTGTCCCAAGCTGTCACATTAGCGACAGTTTGCAGGTGAAAATCAATGTCTTGAAGGTACGCATGAACACTGCAGTCTCCTGCAGAAACTGGATCGAACATAGGAATGTTTCGAGCTAGCTTGTCAAGTTCTCGGGGAGGAGAGCTGTTGCTGGGGGCCCAATCCGTCTGGAAAGGATTCTGACCCTTTACAGCTACGCCCCCTTCAGCTTTTGGTGTTTGGCTGACCGGGAGAAACTCTGTGATGTGTGTTTCTCCGTTCCAGACACTCTGCAATCTGTAAGCATGTTTTAGTTCTGCATGAACAGTGTCAAGTTCATCTTGGAGCTCGTGTCTCTGCTGAGTGAGCTGATGGATTTTAGTCTCTGCTCTCTCAATGAGAGCTTCAGCCCGTTGGAGCCGTTCGTTGAGTTCCTTCCGGGTGAGTTCCTCCGACTGTTGTCTTTGATCTGTGTGCCGATGAAGATCGTCTAGGGCATTTTGAAGTCTTTCAACTTCCTGTTGTAGCGTTGTATCCGTCTCGTCCTCTTCCTCGGTCAGGGAGAGTAGCTGGTCTAGACGGCTCTGTGTGTGTGCTCGGTCCTCCAGGGCCTCTGTGGCCTGGAGCTGTAGTGCGGCTGTCTTTTGCTGCAGGTCGGCGTTGCTCCTTTCGCTGTCCCGGGCCCTGGCGACGAGTTTGAGTGCGAGGTTTCCGAAGATTTTGGACAGCTGCTCGTGGCTGTATGTCTGGGCTGGATCATGGGACTCGAACTGGCTCAGGTCTGTGTCCCGTTGCTCTTGGCGCGAGCGATGTGGGTCCTGGGGCAGCACGGTCTTTGTTATGTCCCTCAGCCATGCCTCAAGGTCGTCCCAGCGGACTGCAGGACAGGGTGAGCTCGACATCTCGGCTTACTGTTGGCGAGAGAAGCACAGCACACACAAAAGAGACAAAATGCAAGTTTGTTTTAGGGTCAAATGAGCTATACTCATACGGGCTAGGCCGTTTATGAGAATTTCGGGCTAACTGATGCCGACAGTTAGCGGAGCCAATTTCGTGGGTATGGCTAAACCCACAATAGAGATTTTGACAGGCGGTAGCCTGGGGGTCGTCTAATGACGCCGGCTTTGATCGTTACTCTATTCGCTTTCCTGGGGTCTCTCTTAGGTTCTGTCTGTAAGTGAAATGAGAGAAACAAATCACAACAGAAATGGAGAGAAATTAAAATAAAACAAAGTTGAAGGTAGGGAAGATCAAAAGGGGAACACAACACAAGGAAGTGAATTGGTCTGCAATGAAATGTCACAAACAATAACACGGGGAGTGTTATAAAATAAAAATAAAGAGGCCTACGCCTAAACACTGACTGAGTCCTGCCAATAGATACACAATAAGGGATTAAGATGTTAGACTTAATGTAAATTAAGGCTTTCTGGTGTCATCAAATTGAGTAAATATGTATGCAGGAGTCCGAGGCGAAGGCTTTACTAAAATAGTGATACAAAAAAAAGAAAATTATGATAACTGATGGTGATTTATCAGAATAAACTACCCCCCCCCCCCCCCCCTTTTGGAGAAAAGAGGGAAGAGGAAAAAAAAAAAAATATCAATGAAATAAAATGTGAGTAACAACACAGGCTTGAGACGCAGGCAGAGGGATAGGCCTCGGCAGTGGGTTTGTGCCACAAAGGTGAGGGGCGTGTTTCCTCTGAGTGGTCCACCTGGTTGAGTAGACACAATTTGAATTAAAATGCAAACTTGTTTGAATTAAAATTCAAACAAGCATGCAAGGAGAGGTCCAAAATAATTATAATAAGGAAGGAAAGAAAATTAGAATGATAACAGGGGAGTATCAATACTAAAAATAATCAAAACTGAAATTCAGAATGACTTCCTATAATCCTTACAATAACACTGAAGTTATTAGTATTGATTATAAAATAATCAAACGAGAAGGGTAGCAATGTTGAGACACTTCAATGAGACTTGGGGGTGAAACAGATATTGATGAGTCAACCCACGATGGCCACACGGTGGCGTGCTTCTTCCTGGGTGGACTTATCAATGAACTGAGTGAATCAAATCTAAGTTTTTAATTCGAAAAGTTTTCTTTTTTTTTCCGAACTTAACTTAAAGTGTGACAGTCAAAAATAGCAAAGAGAATTGTCTAACTCCAAATAATATCAGCATAAGCTAAGCTTTGAATGCAGTTAAGTATTTGAGAGAGAAAATGAATGCAGAGAGAAAAAGAAATTGAAAGCAGGTATTATCTTAGAACGCCACGAGATGGCGTAGTTGCGCTCGCGCAGGCTGACGTCAGTGGGAGGCGACGCTCACGCAGGATGACGTCGGTGGGGGCGCGTAATTTGAGCACTGCCACACCTCTAGAGGCTGCCCTCTAGGGTCGGTGACGTGATTCAGCAGTTAAGACAGCAGATTTTTTTATCTGTGGAATCGCGAGTATTTTGCGCTCTGTTGCATGCGGAAAATGAGCGAGTTTTACAGCACGTGACTACGGGGATTACACATTATGCATTACACATTGAGACGGTTTTAGAATAAGAACAGGGATTATCATCTTTTCTTAATTCATAAAACTGGTCTCCAATTACACATTATATATTATACACATGAGACGGTTTAAAGAAGGAGAACAGGGATTATCATCTGTTTTCTTAATTCATAAAACTGGTCTCCAATTACACATTACATATGGTTTACAATAGAAACAGGTATTAAAACTTCTTGTTTTAATCACTAGAAACTGTGAGCACGACAGGCATCAAAACATCTATTTACTTAAGCTGTGAGCACGACAGGCATCAGAACAGCTGTGAGCAGGAACTATACCATCTGCTCATCTCCCATAAGCAATAATCAAAATAGCACTTTATGATAATGCGTAGGTTTACGAAATTGGATCGCGAGGCCAATTTCTGACCAGGAGCTTATAGTTAACGTATTGTATATAATAAGGCCTATTACGACTGAAACAACTGAGTCACTGCTCAGGTCAGATTTACGTCTTCGTCCTAAAAGAGATCCTTTCGTCTTCATTTAGTCGGTTTAAATCGTATTACATGAACTAACTGTAAAGAGTTTTGCTTCGTCTTTACAGAGACACAATGTAATGTCATGAACTGCAGTTTTAGCAGAGCTGAGCTGGCTTTGTGCCTGCCTTCAGCTGGGTGAGTTCGCCGTAGCGACTTACCTCACAATTCAAAACGCGCGTGTAACGTTACAATTATTAATACCAATAATACACATTCACTGAAACTGAATTTGTTCCACCACCATATGAAGTTTGAAACTGCCTAAAATAACTCCACCAAACATGTAACGAATACGACTCTGGGTAAATATGAATTAGCTCAAGAATATGGGGAATCTTGGTAATATTAATATTTATGGCTCATGGTCATAATTCATAAGTCGCATGTACATTTATTTTATCAATTATCGAGATTACCTTGTTCTATAACTATCTGACCAACATTTAATTCGTCCAGCGAAATAAATGTAAAATCATTACAGTCAAGAGGTATTCACGAACTTCAGAAGAGTTTCATGTCCTGGCCACGGACACCCAACTTTCTGAGTTTATAAATTAAAACTACTGAATGTAGTCTAATATCGAGCTTGTAGCTTAAATAAGATCTTTGATTTCATTGACTTCATAACAAAAAGTGGATTCTCCAAACACAGAGGCAGTGAAAAGTATTTATGAATTTTAATAAATGCAAAACTAGAGATTATATGAGCTACGAATATAAACGTACGTAAAAATGCAAACAATAAACAAACAACATATAACCAAACAATAACATAAGTGATCAGAATGAAATGAAATGAAAGAAAGAAAGCAAGAAAGAAATATAGAGAAGGGAAAAGCTAGTAATTATTACATACAGAAACCTAGGTTCACGAGACACCGGGAAACAGCTTTTATCAGACAATGTACTTGCGATTCTGTGCCCTTTCGGGTGAGGCTGATGCTGAGGGAGGCGTCCTGTTTTTGCTGGGTCTTCCGGTGCCGCGAAGTTCGAAAAGGCTCACTGAATGTAAATTTACCGGAAAATCAGATTCATCTCCCTGGATGGGAGAGGTTTAAAGTCTTTGTTGCAAGGGACGCAGCTACGACTCGGACATGTGCTCGCTCGATAGAGAAGACTAAGGCCTTCTTCAGATGATCCTTGGAGAAGCGCTGCGCCGGGGAGTAGAGGAGGAGGTCAGGGATCGAAGAGAGAAGAGAGGTCGAAGAAGGAAGAGAGTGTGATGAGGGGGTTTCTGCCTTTTAACAAACATCTGTTTACGCCTTCTCTTGGAATGACAGCGAATCAGATTGTCTTTTCTGAAGCGGGAAAATTCTCTTTGTGTGAAGAAGAAAACGCCTACTTTCACCATATGTCTTATGAGAGAAAGAATTCATATTTCTTCTTAAGATTGTACACCTGGAACAATACATCTTACTGTAATACTATGTGCGGGACTGGTTGAATTAAAACAGGGCGGTCAGACAGATACCAAGAATTACAGGTAGATATTGGACACACATAACATTATGTTCATATGCATCATTACACACAAATAAAGCTTGCTTAAACACACAATAAAATGGTCAGTATTTCCGTTATGGCATGTGAAGACACTTGAGACACAGGAATACATATCAAACATTTGAAGAGTTTTCTCTGAAATGTTCCATGTGTGTTAAGGTGTTGGAATGTTGGCTTGCAAAGGAGCTGGATGAGCTGCAGCTTTGGAGCCATAAAAGTTTATGACCAGGTTCGAGTTACAAGACACTATGGAGTGATTTCCTTTCAATGAATCTTTAGAATTCAAGATTTTACTCTTAGCAACCCACACCTTTATTACACGTGCATATAGGAATGTACACACATTATGAAAATAAAAGAAAAGATATTTCTCGTATTCTCAGTTATACACAAAAAGGGTGTTTGTGTGTGTGTGTGTGGAATGTCATGAGGCTGTAAAGTCGGGGGAGACCCAGCCAAACTGGCGCTGGCAAATTGGTCCTTGTAGGGTAATTATTAACCAGTTAGGACAAAGACGCTGTGTTTTGGCGTCACATGATTCCTTAATTTGAAAAGCAGATGCCATTGTCGCTACAGTATAGTAACCTATCCTATCATTTCTCATTTTTGTTTATTTACTATTGGTTGTGTCTAAGGAAATAAGGAGAATAGGTTCCACCAAAAAAAACAAAAACAAAAACAGGTGGTCAAAATCCTAGTTTCAGCAGGCTACTTTTTATTTGAAAAGTAATTGTGTGTTGCACTACCTCAGTGCAGTCCTGATTCAACTTTGAGGTGCACAGATACTTCATTCCAGCAGCCTGCCACCCAACTGATGCATTCTCTCAGAAAGTTCTCCTTCTCCTGGTTTCCTGCACCGAGGAGTCGTTGCCAGGGGTTTGAATGTTCAGTATGTTCAGTGTTGTTGTAGTATAGTATCCTATCATTTCTCATGTTTGTTCCTTTACTAATTTACTATTGGTTATTGTGTTCTTATTGTTAGACTTATATAGATTATAGTTTAACATCTTTTTCTTCTTTTGGTCTTTATCTTAATGGTTTGAGTAGTCAGGAGCTAGACTCGACCGTTTCTATGTTGTAAAAGGCAATAGGGGAAGGTTCTTTAATAGCTCAATTTCGCCATCTTTTATATCAGATCATCACTATGTATCTATTAAAGTTTCTGTCTCTATTCCTAGATTCTCTAAATCACATTGGCACTTTAATAATAGATTATTGCAGGATTGCACCTTTATTCACTCTTTTAATCTTTTCTGGAAAACTTGGAGAGAGGAGAGATGCAGTTTTCAGTCAATCAGTCAATGGTGGGACATCAGTAAAGCTCAAATTAAGACTTTTTGCCAACAGTACACTGCACATAGTACAAGAGCCCTTAAAGAAAAAATGAAGTCTCTTGAAAAAGATATTCTTGGGCAAAGCAGTGACTCTACCTACAATAATTAATCCTTGATTGACTCCTTTGTTGCAAGAGATAAGATCCTTTTAAATAACTTATTGGAGGAACGAGGAAAAACAGCCCGTCTAAGGACCAGGTTTGCTCAGATGAATGACATGGATGCTCCAACAGTTTTCTTTTTTGGACTTGAAAAAAGTCAAGAGAACAGAAGATCTTTCATCAATTGAAGATGCCATGTGGTGGAGTTACAACTGATCAGCGGGAAATTCAAGCATATGCTCTTTCCTTTTATGAGGATTTATACTGTTCCGAGGAATGTGATGGAGCTGTAGCTGATGAATTTTTATATGTTTTATCTAAGCTATCTGAAGAGGAACATGATGACTTGGACAGTCCTTTATCATTTGGAGAACTTTCTCAAGCTGTTCAGGAGATGTCTTCTGGGAAATCACCTGGGTTGGATGGTCTTTCAGCAGAGTTTTTCAAGTCTTTCTGGAATTTAATCGGAGAAGACCTATATGGTATTTTTCTTGAATGTATTGAGCAAGGAACTCTTCCTTTGAGTTGTCGAAGGGCAATTTTAACCCTAATTCCAAAAAAGGGTGATCTTGGGTGTCTAAAGAACTGGCGTCAGGTATCATTGATCTGTGCTGATTTTAAGATATTGTCAAAAGCATTGACTAATAGACTTAAAAAATGTATGGCATCAGTCATTCATAAAGATCAAACATTTAGTGTTCCTAAAAGGTCGATTTTTGACAATCTCTTTTTGTTGAGAGATATCATTACTGTTGCTAAAATGCATAATTTGGATGCATTGTTTTTTTCTCCCGCTAGACCAAGAAAAGGCGTTCGACAGGGTGGTCCATCAATATTTATTTAAGACCCTGGAAGCTTTTGGTTTTGGTCCTTATTTTGTTTCTCTCATTAAGATGTTATATAATGAAATTTACAGCATGTTAAGACTTAATGGTTCCCTAAATAGGCCTTTTTCTGTAACCAGGGGAATAAGGCAAGGGTGCCCTCTGTCAGGTCTCCTGTATGCAATATCTATCGAGCCTCTCCTAGTTTCACTTAGGAGGCAACTACATGGTGTTAATATTCCCATTTTCCCCAGTGTAGATCCAGTTAAACTTACAGCTTACGCAGATGACGTAACAGTAGTTATAAAAGACTCGGAAGATGTTTCAAGATTGATCTCCTCTTTAGAAAGCTTTCGAAAAGCTTCATCTGCATGTATCAACTGGGGGAAATGTGCATCCTTGTTGTTGGGAGTATGGCCGGGTGGAGGACCACCCCAGCTGCCACAGCAATGTAGATGGGCCCAAGATGGCTTTAGAGTCCTTGGTCTTTACTTTGGGACTAATAGTTATACAGAAAAGAACTGGGAAGGGCTATTTGATCGGGTGATTCTTAGAATCCAAAAGTGGCGATAGATTCTTCCACAACTCTCTTACAGAGGGAGATGTTTGGTTATTAACAACTTGGCAGATTCAATGCTGTGGCATAAATGTACTGTTTTGGATCCTCCCGAAGAACTACTTATTGGTGTTCAAAAAGCATTTGTTATTTTTTTTTTTTGGGGATGGTTGCCATTGGCTTCCTCCAGGTGTCCTGTATCTCCCTGTGGCAGAGGGAGGGCAGGGATTAATACATCTGGAATCTAAGATTATGGCAATGAGATTGCATACATTGTAAAAACTCCTGTTCTGTTCAGATCAATTGCCTTGGGTTGTTATTGGTCTGCATATACTCAAGAGTCTTGGAGGAATTGGTCTTGACAAGCAGTTGTTCCTAATGCAGAAATCCTTTGTGGAGAAGACGCTTTTTTTGCCTTTCAGTTTCTATGGATCAATGATTAAATCATGGGATTGTTTTAAACTGCTAAGAAAAAAGGGATGAGCATTATGGTATTGCAGAACCTCTTTTTTTTAATCCTCTTTTTGAAATGCCATCTAATGTGTCCTCATCTTTAATCACCAAATTTTTGAATGCTGGTATTACGAAAGTTATTGACTTGACTGATTTAACAAGAGGTCAATGGCGAACTGAACATGAACTTGCTAATCAAGTTGGGCTAACTTCGGTTAGAATTGTGGAAGAATTAGTTAGGAATCTTAAGGCCTCTTTTCCTCCGATGTTGACTTCTTTAATAAATAATGTTCTTCTGAATGGTTTTATTCCTCAGACATTTCCTGAATTTAAGGTGGTTCTTAAAGATTGGGAATCAGTTGATGATACAAGTCTAACAAACTTACTGAAAGGTTATGGGGATTTGGTATTTTATTGTATTGAGAAAAAAAGTTATATCATATTTGTGTGAAGTCTGTACATCTTGGATAATTGAAACAAAGACTGGACACTAAATGGAGGACTTGGCTTTCTATTTCTGATGAGGTATATCCATCCTGGAGATTACTGTACAAACCCCCTATCTCCAAGAGATTCGGGGATCTTCAGTGAAGGTTATTGCATTGTATTATTGCCTCAAACTCTTTCTATTTCTGATGAGGTATATCCATCCTGGAGATTACTGTACAAACCCCCTATCTCCAAGAGATTCGGGGATCTTCAGTGGAGGTTATTGCATTGTATTATTGCCTCAAACTCTTTTATTTCAAAGCTTAATTAGACTGTTTTACCGAAATGTCCTTTTTGTAAAACAACTGACACGATGTGGCATGGTGCCTCTTTTTAAGTCTTTGGTGAAGTCAAGAGTGGTCATTGAATATACACCTATTATCGGCACACTAATAATGTATCTTATTTTGAATGGAGATGGGGTTTTGGAGCGGTCTTGGTGACTATAAGTGACTTTGAAGTGCTACCTATTGCAACACAACACTGTCACTCTCTATAGAAACGTTCTCCCACATATTAAGCTCTTGTAACTGCGCTTATTTCCGTCGTTGGTATCAGTGGCAGTGGGAGGAATAGACAAGAAATGTACAGTTTTCTACCATCTTGCTAATAACGTTTCTTTAGTCATTCGGCAGTCTTGCAGACTGAACCCCTGCAGAAAAACCACCCTTACAAAATAATTATCAGTATATAATATGAATTTAAATAATATAACAAAGTTGAATATTTAAAAAACATTTGTTTTATATTTCCACAGACAAGCAATTCCCGCACACTATCGTAACTTGCAAAGAAGTATTCTTTATTCACACAACGTTTCGGTCGACCGAAACGTTGACCGAAACGTTGTGTGAATAAAGAATACTTCTTTGCAAGTTACGATAGTGTGCGGGAATTGCTTGTCTGTTGAAACGATCCACCTGGTTGGTCTCATTAATCCTACGCACCTATCAATTGCAGGTGTGCGATGAAGTTTGTTCACTTTTATATTTCCACACAAAGACGCAAGACATAGCCTACCGCTCTGCACTTTGAGAGAGATGTGGGACACGAGCAGAAAGACCATCTCTTTTCTGATATCTTCATGTTTTCTACTTGATGTAGAAGGTCTGAAGAGCAAATTTTATCCTCCACAAGGGCAAGACATTTAGGCTGTTTGATTTTGCGCTGCCAGACTAAAATCACCCGCACGTGTGAAACGTGCTTTACCAAGTCTAATAACAAACACAAACTGTGTTAAAAAGAATTTGCCGTGCAAGTAAAAGGGTAGGCTATCTGTCTCTAATTAAAAGCGAACCAAAGGAAGAAACGTTTATAGTTCCCTGCGAAAATGGGTGAGACTTGAGTGAAGATTCGAGAAAAGAAACAAGAGATTCCATGTCCAGTGGAATAACTAATGGAATAGTGTTAAATTCCCTGATAATCGGGAGACCAGATCACAAATCAGAATACACACAAACCGACAAAGCTTAAATGTATGTTTTCACGTTTTCACGGCTATGATGTAACATTTAATTGCTAACCTATTATTTATTTTGTAAACAAAGCTTTGTGATTCACTCCTGTCATAATATTTATGTAAAACAGCATTTACATAAAAACAATTGTTTTTGCAGACCAGCGCCAGAGCTACTCAGACACAGCGGTGATGCGGTGTTCATGTTTACAGGTGTTTCAACCCCCGCCAAATTATTACACCCCGACCATTGGTAGGGTTAGGATTAGTTCGTTCCGCAATTTACAACACATGAATTCATCCACTTCTCCCGGAATACATGAGAGTAAGCGGCCAGTGAACTGGGAGAAGAAAAGAGTAAACTTTAAAGCTACTTACACAATGTGCTTCTGATTTTAAAAAAACGTGTCGTCAAATATTAATGGAAAAGATTTATTATTGCCGCTTCCATAGACATCAGTGTGTATTTTACAAACTCTAAATAGTTGTTTTAGTACTTATGTGAATTTAAATGTCTAAAACACTGAATAGTTGTGATATATGACAGCTCAGCGCCAGTCAACACGCAAACACACTTTTGAATTTCTCAGTAGATCACGTGATGCACTGACCGTTCTCATCACAGCCGCGTGATCGTATGTGTGAAAGGGTTAATGAGCGAATAACTGATAGTAAGGTATACCGAGAATAATCAACGATCTAAATTAAATCATAATCAATATTTATGATTATTATTATTTTCTAATAAGAAACACAGAACGCTGAAAAGATATTCACACGTTATACCTAATTATACCATTATACATTCCTTACAAAGTGGTGACCCCGACGTGATCTCCAGTGTCTTTCAGAGAAATATTGGGACTTGCAACAAGAGGTTTGATCTTCTCTTTCTTCAGCTGTTCTTCAGCAGTGTTTGAGTTTGGTTGAAGCTCATCTTCCAGATTACTGACTTTAACCCTCGCCTGCCTCGTGTTGTTGCTCTGTATATTGTTCCTGAGACGATATTGTGAAATACTTTTAAAGTTACGGGTAATTGTAGCTTACTGGACTTTAACTCACTGTTGTTGTCGCCACTATGTCTTTAAACGCACTGGATGCCGTTTTATTTCTGTTAGGATGTTTTCACAACTGCCTCATTTAGTTCGGTTGAATCGCACTAGAGTTTGTTTTCCCCATTGGTGCGGTTCATCTGGGCAGGTGTGAATGCGGCAATCGCACTCGGGTGACCAAAAGTGGACCAAACAAGCGTACCGAGACCTTCTGGAAGAGGTGATCTCGGTACGCTTTGAAACGAACTCTGGAGCGGTTAGTTTGTGGTGAGAACGTGATCCGACCTCGAACAGAACCAACTACCGAAGAACTGCGCATTTTTGGACTAAACCAGTTGCCGTAGTCAGCTGCGCTGTGCATTATGGGATGAGGAGAAATGTTTGTTGACAGTTTGCACTTTAAGCATGGCGGCTCATGGACAAACCTGGAGTTGTGAGGAGGTGCGGAGCCTGATAGAAATTATTAACATTATTTTCGAGCCGCATCCTCACCTTATTCTCAAATATTATTGTTTGTCTAAAGTGCTGTAGACAAACAATATAATAAAATATGACCAAGGACATGATGATCCTCATTGAGCTTCAGATCAGATTCTCTGATTTCTCTTCACTGTCTCTGATCCTGAAACTAAAGGCCTTTGAGTTTCACCTCAAATCTACTTCTGACATCTAGTGGACAAAGATGAAAACTGCAGATCATATTCTGTGTGTTAGGAGGAATAGAAAACACACACTCATACATATTTATTTACAATGCCTTCATTTCTATTTTAAACAAGCGTCATTCTCTCAGTTTAATTCACTGAATGTCATTCATTATCAACTCACAAATAATAATGTGATTTTACATTTTGTGTGAATGACTGAACTTCTAGCAACTTCTGCTTTAATGTATACTATGATGTGTTTGTGAACAGTAGATATTGAGTATTGAGTAAGTGTTGATCTGTTGTTGTTCTGAACAGCTTCAGTTCGTCTGTTAAAGTCACTAATGTTCTGCTGATGGAAATCAGTGTTAATAAATCAGAGATGATTAAATGAGCAGCTGATGGAGTTTATCAGATCTGAGTTTTACATTTAACATTCAGACTCTTGAAACTCTTCAGGAAACAATACGGCTGCATCTCACATCAGATATTCAGAGGATATATTGTTTTGAAGAAGTAATTACTTCACAACTGTTAAGGCTACGTTCTATAGACTGAGAATGTGTTGATTTATTTTCATCTTAGATTGAAAATTTCTTACACATCTTCTGTACATAATTTAATTTAAAATAATTTCCATTATTTTGCTGAAGTGCAACAAGGCAATATGGGAGTGGATCAAATGCCACGTGTTCTTCCTCCTCATGGTGATCCCCTGCTTGAAGTCTTAAAAACGCAAGAGGAATGAACATCTGATCTTACTCAACAGAAAGGACATCCTCGAATCTTACCAAAAAGAGAAATCCCAGTCTTTGATGGTGACCCATTGCAGCCTGGATCTACAAGGTATGGACTTGAGATTTATATTCTGTGAATTTGAAAGAATGACACCATAGGAAGTGAATTGTAAGCTTTGTTTATTAACTGAAGCACAATAAAAAAAAGAAAGACACTGTTTGCATCTTACATCTGTTAGTACGCCGTCTAAAACTTGCTCACGCTATTACCAATACCAGCAGCTTAAAGATGCTACAGATCTTCTGTGTGTTTTACTGAAATAACAGAGAAAATCAACCTGAGAATAAACATGATTCTGTCAGAAACACAAACTCAGTTCATTCAGATATTTAACACTGACCAGAGGCTTTAAATGAAGCTCTAAACACAGAGTTCACTGGAACAACAGATCTAGATCCTGATGAAATGACTGAGAGCTTCAGTATAACACAGAAACAGCAGGACTGATCTGATATAATGAGCTGTTTGACTTTTACATTCGTCATCCTTGAGTTTGACTTCCGTAACGCTTCCCTTAAAGCTGCTGCAAGCGATCCCGGGAGTCGTTACTTCTTGTTGACATTCGAATTGTTGTCAAACAAAACGGAGGCTAGCTAGACCCTCCCTCCTCCTCATCCCGTCTCCTCCCCCCTCCCCTCCCTTCCGACATAAAGGAAAGTCAAAATAGTCACTACAAACAAAGTTAAGCTTTACTGATACTTCATTCAATGTGTAATGTCGCCAAGTTAGATAAATGCTTTTATATATTGCAGAACAGAATACAGAATGCAGAAAAACATTATCTTAAAATCGTTTCGCCACCTGAGGTTATAACTATATGTTAGCTCCCATACAAGGACGCAGTAATAGCATGATAACGTTAGCTTCGCGTTTCCCAGTGTCGAGTGAGCATAAACAACAGCGGCGTCGTAAACAAATTTAGTCAAAGTTGTCAATAGCCTATAAATGAACATTCAAATTGTTGTGTTTCTATACCGCTGTAACATCCAAATCCTTCTATAACAATCCCCTAACCTATTCCAATCAAAGATTGTCCTTACCTGCTGGTTATAGATGTTATAAATGGCTTCAGGGTCCTCGGCGGTGTCCGATCCAGTTCAGTCCGGGGTCCGTTTCACTGGGCTTTTGCTTAGTATTAATATCTTAACTATAACAAAGTAAAGATATCTCTAGGAAAAATCACTCTGAGACTTATTTTTAAAAGTTTTTCGAATCACCAAAAATTGGTTTCGTTTTACTCAAGAAAAAGTTTCAGAACAATACAAAGACAATAAATTCAAAAAGGAAAAAATAACAGAAATGCGTATAGGTCTTCACCTCGAATTGCGGCCCCGAGCAACTGGAAACAAAACCTTTTATATGGTTTGATGGGGGGCCGTCTTAAGCATTTAGGGCTGTCCCTTACAATGAAGCAATTCTTAGAAGAATAAAACAATTGATCTGGAATTTTCCATGACCTTAAAGCTGTTATGCAATAAGCATGCGTGTATAGGTTATCTCATCCGCACCACCTACGCTAAAAAGCTTAATATACATTTTGACCGTTACTTGGCCTGCAGGTGTTAAAACCACAGCTCGCTTCTCGCCTCATCTCTAACTGTGGGGAGGCATCTTTCCATCTTCTTGAACTGTGTTAAAGGTCAACTAAGCGGGCATAGCCTTAACACCTGTTGTTCCACTGAACTCACTCAGAGAGATCAAAGAAAACCACAAACACTGTGGTTGCAAAGCAAGCTTGCAACATGCATCTAGCGTTGCAAGCTTCTTTTGCAAGCAATGACACTTAAACTACAAAACGTTATCACAGGGCAAGTTTGCATCGAGCAATTCAAACTTCTCCTGTAAACAGGATATTTCACAATTTGGACATTTAAACTGATTCTCTAACATAACTCCCCTTACAATACTAAGTAATCTTTTATGCAATTTCTCCATCTGTCGGAGAATCCTCATTATTCGTCGACTTTGATATGTCAGCTCGTTCCGTGGATGTTGGGTCCTTCTTCTTCCTCCTCTCTGTTTTCTTAGCTTTATGAAGTTTTCTGGCGTGGTCCTTCTGTAGTTGTGCAACTAAAAGATCGTCCATAGATATTTCAATTTTATCAGTTACTTTTGAGACACTGTCAGTTCCTGAAACATGTAAATCATTTAGGAGAGGTTCCAATTTAAGGGATTTATCAGAAGATTTCATATTAGAATCTAGCAACACAACACCCTCTCTTGAAATCTTATGGTAAAGACCTCTAGTGAATTGTGCTGTTTTTGGTAATCTGTCAAGAGGACAGTTAAACATCACAACAGTACCCCTTTTTACACTTTGGTATTCCTGTTCAACATATAAATCAAATAAATTTCTCTTACGTCTAATCAAAGTTACTTCATCAAAATGATTGTTAGACCATTTAAATTTTGGGTCCTGGTATCTGGGGGTCTCATGGATATAGTTATCATTTCTATCGTCGTGGTCCACACATAGCCTCATTACTGCCTTGGAGAACCATACCCTCTCTGCCGTCTCCGGTCGGGATTTCGCCCGTGTTAGAAACTGCTCGAAGGTTTCTCCAGCCAACTGGCCTCCGGTCTCCTGGATCAGCACTTGAGGCATCTGAAGAACACACGCGATTTATCAATGAACGCAAGTCCAAAAGCCCCCGATCCCACAGACATTGTTGTTTGTCTTAAAGCAATTCCATCCCAAATTGTGAGTTCTTTATCATCCAAAAATTCTACAATTTGGAAAGTACATGTAGATCTCCCATCATTGTCAGAGATCGATACCCACTGTCTTCCAGGAATACACAATTTCAACCATGCTGGAAGCACATAATGTCTAAATCTATCCATTCCCAAAATAATTTCCGAGAAGCCATGTAATTTCAACTCATTTCTTAAACATAGGCCTTCTCGAACACTCATACTCGTTACAAAATCCCAACTCTTGGTTTCACCATGGAACCCATTCTGTACCACTTTGTTTCTATCATTTATACAAAATCCACACCACCTTTGACCGTTAATTAATTCAAAGTACACTCGTCTTATTGATCTCCCACACTCATCACAATGATTTTCACGGAAATTTCTCTCCGTTGTATTTTGAATACCATGTTCGTTTTCGCTAAGTCGTCTGTTTCCCCCAATTTCAATCTGACGTGTCAGCTCCTGAAATTTGGGTAGACATTTAATTAGGACTTACAGAATTCAGATTATTCCAACAGTCTTTACAATGTTTTATCGGTTTTTTCATCTTATCCCATCTATGGAAAAGGATTATAATTCCTAATAGCAAAATATTTTCGCTGGGAATAAAAATTCCCAAAGTAAAAATACTCATGGTTACTACTCCAATTAAAATCCACAACCTGGATTCTTTTCCATGTCGAAATATCAATAATCCAGTCAAATACATTGTCGTTACTGCGATTATTGTTATCTCGCACCATACGGTAATTTCAGGTTTTTTAATTATTTTCATGGTTATGTCGCTTGCCAATTTACCCCCACTCAATAGATAGAGAGCCACGGCTCCTCGCAATTCCAATAATTTAGACCATCCGTCCGAATTAATCAACATATCACAAACTAGTATCAGTTTGCTCAATTTGCCGATCATAAATATTCTTCCAATTTGGAGTGCGGAAATTAACAGGTGCCAACAGAGATTTCGGTTGTAACCATTCAAAAGCATCCATACAAAATAAATAGCAAATTCACTGACCTGCGCAAACGAGCTACTAGAGGTTCCTGGGAAACTCTCAGCCTCGTCGGCAATCCCAATTGAAGTCTCGTTCTTTGTCCCGTTGGATGCCATGTTAATGATTTATCAATTTAGATCTCTGTTGGTCTTACTGGAACAAATTTTTTTTTTTTCAAAAATTTTCTTGATGAAATAAGTAATTGGTTCCCCTTCAAATTCTTATCTTCAAGCAATGCAGAGAGAAGTTTAGTTTTCCTCTATGTCTGACCCACACATCCGTCTAACCTATATACTCTCGTGACTCCGCCTGTCGGTTACAGGTTTCCGGGCCATCCCCCCTGCTTGTTGCTACAGCAACGATTTCTCAGAAAGGGTCCTCTTTTTCTTCAAATTAGAGCCTTGCAAGCTTACCAACTGTTCTAAGACCGCTAATTGATCTATTTTGTCACTTTTCGAACAAATCCTTCTTCCTAAAGCATTACATGAACACTTCACTATAATGAGAATTAACATCAGCCCCAAAATCCCCAATGTGCAGTACAAAACATACCATCCCATATCAATTAAGAAGCTGATTATCCATTCCCATATATCTTTTGTTACGAAATTAACAACGGCTGTCGTTGCGTTAACTACCCCTTGTATTCCTGTTTCAAAAAATACCTTGGGTTCGTCATACCACCTGGGATAGCTATCTGCACCAATAATTTCAATACTACGTTTACAAATAGTTCTTTTCATCCAGTCCATGCCTAGATAGTAATTATTGTCTAAACCCTTACACCACAGCTTTTTCCAACTTTTTCTAGAGATTAGTTGATCCGGATTATCCAAGGCAATTGTCTCTAAATTAGCTAACTTTAGTGGGCTTTCTCGTTCCAAGTCATATCGAATGAATATATTCTCGTCTATTCTAGCAGGAACATGGAATACTTTCCATTGTGATTTTCTATCTACGGTTCTGATGACTCCACCTGGCCCGTATGACATCTCATAAATGTCGGACAGATTGTCTCTAATTAGAGTCCATGGTAACGGCATGATTCCATTAGGCCAGTAACATAATACAGATAACATCTGATTAATAGTTATATAGTCATGTCCACTCGAACATTGTTTGATTAACTCACCACACTCTTTTCCGATTAAGCCTATTATGTCATCATCATGAAAGATTAATTTCATCCTATACTTACCATCCTCTTCTTTCCGTTTGGTCATACCCACTCTTTTAAATAACAATTTCCTTTTTATGCTAATAATATTATCTGTGCGGTTTCCTGTTATCGGATTGGTACCATTCATTAGGTCATTACAATCCATAAGTTCCCCTCTTTTATCACATAAACTAGAGTACGAAAAATCATTATAGCCATTCTTGTTATACCGATATTTAGCTTTGTGGTCTCTCTTACTAATCGTTAGTCGGATACACTTATCCATTGCCCTCATTTTTCCTTCGTAATGATTCTTAATATCCTCTTCCGTTTCTAAGGAGTCATCGATTACCATTTTGATCAAATATACTTCGGTATCTTTCCGTTTGTTATCTACCTCCCATAGTTCCTTCTTATAATTATATTTAACTCTTGGTAATTTCAGTCTTTTCCGCCATATCCATGGAATGGTTTCATTTAGTTCTAGGTTAATTTTTGTTGCAGAGTGTCTCTCGCCTTCTTCTAATTCCATCCCGAGTCGATTGTCCATACTGGGAGACAACTGGGATTTTAAATAGCGACCGTGAGTTGTACTTAGTAGGACAAATTCCCCTATGGGATTTAAAAGTCTACTAGATTTAATCCATTCCATCACATTCTTTTCCACTGCTTGTTCATATTTTTCCTTATTCAGCACTACACTTCTTCTCTCTCGTCCTATAACAGTCCCTTTATTTTTACATTGACCTATTTTCCACGGATTAAATTTTCTATTCATTTTAAATATCCAACATCCCCCTAGCTCCTCATTAGAGCTAGTTCTACTCGTTGAGCCAATGAAATATTTAAGCGTCTCATTTCCGTAATGATCTGTAATGTAACTGTTAGTTTCATAGATCTCTACTTCTTTACTGTACCAGCGCTTCATCTTTACTGTGCGCTTAATTTTAACTTTTGGTATTCTAACCAAATAATACAGCACCTCATGGTCCTGATCCTTGTCCTTTAGGTTACCATTTAACCACTTCCAGAAATATTTATCATTCTCTAATTTACTTTTGTTCTTTTCCCTTGTAGCGAATACAGTTAAATCAAATCCAGAGACATTTTCTCTGTCTACTTGAACTTGCGCTAATATTACTTGTCCGGTTAATATTTCCCATTGTAATATGTAGCTTACTCGTACTATGGCCAATATAAGTATTCCCAATCCTAATAATACCCATAAAATTGTACTTATCCATTTCCAGCGATTTCGTTGCCGTTTCAACCTCCTGATATTTTCTCTTGCTCCCTCCAGCTCTTCAGTCAGGACGTCCAACGACTTCGCCTTCCTCATTTTCCTGTAATTAGAGGTTAGTTCTTAGGCTCTACGAGCCTTTTGGCCCGCCGAAACAGACCTTTCTTTATCACTTTCACTTCAGGTTGTTTCTCATGCAATTCAGCTTCAATTCCCCCGATCCAGTTAAAGTCGGGGTGTGCACAGGTCAACACATTTATTTTTAAATGCATCACTATCTTGAACTGTTTCTCTGGGACTTCTGTTAATTGGCCGTCCCCATAATAGCTCCCCACACAAAAGTTCTGTTCATCAGCTCTCCAAACTTTGTGCTCTTTCATGTCTTTGACTGGTGCTACCTCCAGTTCCACAAACTTCTCTTTCCTTCTTGACTGTCTTTTTTCTTTCGTCACATTTGACCTGGAAAGGGTTCCCCTATAATCCTTATTATAGTTAGGGCTATCTTCCCATCCACTTTCCTGTGCCAACTCCATGGCTAGGGAACCCCAGGTTCTTACTCGCCACTCCTCGCCTCGCTTGACATAGACCCAGGCTAGTTTCCCTGAAGAGCCTCTTTTCATCTCTACCTCGGGAAAACAGCCTAGAATGGGTACCTGCCACAGTGTGAGGCTCCACCTCGTGGATTCCAGATCGGCTAGAGACAAATCGCTCTCACGATCCTTATCCACTATTTCTCCGACCAACGCCTCCCTCTCTCGCAGCGCTTGGTTTCTAATCTCCCTATCATCACTCGGGAAAATAGGGATTCTGGTTTCCAGAAAAGCTATCCTCTCATGCTTCCTCATCCCCACCCAGGGGTGTCTGGAAAACCTGGTGACTATTCCCTCTTGGAATAGTCCTATGGGTTTCATAACTCTTATGGATTCCCATACGGACCTAGACGACATTAGTGTCCTGTCCTTAGTGCCACATACTAAACAGACCCAGCTGTCACTACCATTCCACGTACAGTTGCATTTCTCTGCTGTACCCCCGGACACTCTGTACGAATCAATCCGGAGTTTTGGATGGCTTGGCCAACAATTCTTACATATCAGGACGCCTCCTATCTCTATGTGGCTATGCTCATTGACCAGCCACTCTGCACCCATAGATTTCTTTTCATCTGGTGCAAGAGTAGGCATGGCCACCGCCTTATCACAAATCACACACATGTATGGGCGAACTCGGATCTCCACAGGCGTGGCCTCATTTCCTGTGAAACCCAACACCCGTTGGAGTTCCGGTTCCAACCATAACATGGCTTTCGAACCATGTTGACTGTGCTCCACTCTAATCAGACCCCTCCTACTGGTTACCCGAATTATTTCCTCCATTACTATTTTTTAACTAGATCTTTATTTGATTGGATCCCGTTATTTTCCAACTCTACTGTGTTTGATCCAGTTATGGATTTCACAGTGTCTACCGTTCCTAAACCCTGGTAGAATCTCCCTACCTTTTTCCTTCTAGAGATTATCACACGGTCTCCAGGTTTGAACCTCGGGTTGCTCTTTACCTCCTTTTCTTTTGGTGTCACGTGATCACATCTGTTGAGATGTAGAAGACATTGATCAATTATTGTATCCCACTCCCCGAGTTCCTCATTCTTGCTAAAATACTCTTTTACTGTTCTGATAGCCCTCTCGGCAATCGAATTCGTTTCTGGACGATAAGGGATGCTCTTGGTTAATATTATTTTGTTTTCCTTGCAAAAATCTTCCACGAGCTTCCCACTAATGTTATGCGCGCCGTCAGCTCTAAGGGATTCCATTTTTCCTTCCCATTTGATCCATTCTTTTAAGCATTCGACCACGTTTTTCTCTAGTGCGGCACGCATCGGCCAAATCATCTTTTTCTTAGAGAAATTGTCGATTGCTAATAAGAAATAACAGTTACCTAACTTCGTTTTTGGCCGGAGAGGGCCAGCGAAGTCGACAGAGACCTCTTGACCTCTGTATTCTTTAGGGAGTTCACTGTCCTTTGCTCCTTTAGCCGTCATAAATTTCCTGCATATTTTGCATTCCTTTTTCACTTCCCTATACCTCATTCTCCAATTTGGGATGTCTAGATTTCTCAATCTAAGTTCCATTTGAATCATGTTATAACTAGGATGGTTTAATTCATTGTGCATTTTTTTTCAAATAGCTCGGTGACTTCCTGAAGTTTAACCGTCCCTATGAATTTATCAATTTCTCTGTTTCCTTGGGCGGCTTCACTTTCCTGTTTTTTTTTTTTTTTTTTTTTTTTTTTATGGCTGACCTGATGATAGCAGTGTACTGTAACTTTCTGCATAAGCTCATAAATATTTTCCCATTGTTCTTCGTGTGGCATAGGCTTATTATGCGCATTATGGAAACTATTAGCTTTCCAAATTTCAATCTCTTTGTTTAAACCATCTGAGTCACATGTTAGGACAACTTCCTTATGTCCTAATTCTACTGCCTTTTCAAGAGCTTCCTGCACTGCAGTGACCTCAGCCAATTGGGCCGTTCCTTGAATTTTCCCTGCTTTGGGAAGTTACTAACTGACCATCCTTTTTTAATCAAATATCCCCATTTTACTCTTCCTGCCTTTTCGCTTCCATCTGTGAAATACTCTGGCAGGTGCTGGTGTCATGGTATTTGGTCATTTTTTCTTTCCTTTTTAGTTTGATCATTTTCCATTCTAACTGATTGTCACTTAGAATCAAGTTCCATTGATCCCATCTTTGGGAATGAATTCTTGCCTGATTCATCACTAGATTCTTTTTCAGCCTGGTTAATTCTCCTGCTTGCGATTATATCTCAATAGGTTGTTCTTTTGCTACTGTTTTAAGCTGCAATAGTCTCTTTGTCACTGCCGCTAGCACTCTCTCTGGCCCATTCTCCTCATACTTCATCATAGCAGGCTCTTGCGTATGAGTTGAGAAGGCTATAGGTGCTTTTCCGTCTCTATTCGATAATGTGAGTGCGACTTCGTCTTCTGCCTCTTTCACCTCAACGATTAATGGAAAAGTTTCATCACGTCGTTCCAATTCTCCGCCATTCTTATCAGCTTTAATCTGGCTGACTCCATCTCATCAGTCCACTGCCATTTTCCTTCCTTTGTGCTCTGATATAGCACTTTGGCCTCCCTAGAATACTTGGGAATTAATTCTCTGATGTAATTCAGCGTCCCTAGCAGTGATTGTAGTTGCTTTTTGGATTTTGGAGGACTGGAATTTAACAACTCCTCTAACTTACTCCTCGTGTTAGTCTATCTGTCAGTTCTTTAATAGTTTCGCCGATTTCTTTTTCAGCTTTACTATTAATTTTATATTGCCTCTGTGGCGGTGGGATTCCTCTGTGAATTATATGTTCATTATTCGATTGAACTTTCCCACAATCATTTTTTGCTCTTTGAGTAGTAGGGCAAATACTTTTTCAAAAGTATTTCCAGCCCCCCTTTATCTTTCAAATCTGAATCTTTTACAATTCTTTGGATTTCCTCATCTGGATCCACAATCCCTAACTTTCCTATTTTCACTAGGTCATCTGGGCAAAGCAAATTGTCACTTCCTATTACTATGTCTATTTTCTTTTTTCTTCCAAACGCGTTTGTCACTTACACGACCATCAAAATCAATTCTCCATGGTTTTCTGAAGGTTTAATTACACTAATATCGGCCCCTGTATCTACACGGAATGTGGTATCATCGTAAACTTTTGTATAGCCGTTTATCTTTTTCTACTGTTTTTAGTAGGGCCGTCTTTAGGGGGCCCGCTTCTTCCTAGTCTTCCTAGTCTTCAGGATCTGCTCTCTTCTTCTTCTGGGGTTTTTGTTTCCTAGAATTTTCATCTCTAACTTTTGTGTTACTTTAGGTTTTTTCAACTTTAACTCTGCCTACCTTAGCAGCCGGTTTGGTCTTTTCTCTGTCTTTTCTCAATCGTGCCCTTTCTTCGTGGCTAAGTTTATCCCATGTTTCGGGACTGATATATGTCCCCCTCTCTTTGCTGTTCTCACCCCTATTCAGGTTGGGTCTCGATCGATCTCTGTACCTGTCACCTTCCCGATTCATGCTTCTACGATAATAATTTTCTCCTAGATACCTTTTCTGATCGATTTTGGGAGCATGGGGTAGTGCGGGCCTTCTCTAATCATCCCCATACACTGATTGGCTTCATCACTGTCTCCTCTCCACCAGTAAGCTGGTGTGTGGTGGGCGTTCTGGCGCAATATGGCTGCCGTCGCATCATCCAAGTGGATGCTGCACATTGGTGGTGGTTGAGGAGATTTCCCCCTTCCATATGTAAAGCGCTTTGAGGTCTCAGAAAAAGCGCTATATAAATGTAACGAATTATTATTATTATTATTCTCTCTGGCTCATGCCGGTTATACGGCTTCCTTTCACGCTCTGACCTCCGGGTCTGAGTTTTTGATGGATGCTGCTTGTTACTTGGTTTACCTTTTTCTGCCTGAATTAGTTCGGTTCTACGATCATATCTGATCAGGGCTTTTTCTAGCTCCTCTGGTACCGTCTCAGGGCCATATAAGAGGAATTCTCTGGCTCCAGTAAGAGCATTATTCTTCACCCCCCTAAATATGTGTCGCAATAGCCCCTCGACGCCCTTTTGTGCCATTTCCTGGCATGCGGACAGGGCTCCTACAGCGGCTCACTTTTCCTCGAACTGCTTTTGCTCTAACTCCTCTTTATCTGTCGGGATCAATCCTTCTAACGTTTTGAGCTAATTTTCTTCCCCCATGAATTCCAAATTCAGCCAAAATATGTGAATCTATGGATTCACCTGTTATTCCCATCTGTTCTCCATAACGAACTATCTCTCTAACCTTTCCTTTTACCGTGGTGTTTTTTAGCTTTGCTTTTTTAAGCATGCCCATCTCCTGGTCGCGCTTTAAAAGGTCCTCCAAGGTTGCTCTAGTTCTTACTGAATTAACTTCTGGTGACTGGGAGGACCGCCCTAAACCACTGGTAATTTTAGGCCTCTGTCCTGGTGTTCCCAGATGCAGAGCTTCCAAGTGCTGATTTAACTCATGCACTTCAGCAGGACAATCCCTTTCTAAATCATACTGATCGTCTGTGTCAATGGTTTCATCTCTGAACCGCAACTGTCGAGGAACCTGTGGCTTTCGAGCGGGGGTATCCGCCCTCGCACTTTCAACCCTATTTGGTACTTGTGATTCTTTATCTGTCGGCTCCTCGCTATCTGAGTCACTAGGTGAATCATCTTCACTATCATTATCACTCTCTGTACCCACATCAGAGTAATACTGATCATACCATGAATCACCTACACTTCCTTTGATAATTCTCTCTAGGGCTGCCTTGTTTGTTAGATCTTTTTGTGCTAATATGGCCCTTTTAGCCCTTTGAGTTAATCGGGTGTCTGCAAGAATTTCCTCTGCGTCACCGCCATTGAGCAGACACCAAACCTGGCCACAGGTAATGCCTGGTGCATATTCAGTATCCCACATGTCTCTTTTTTCTAAAAGAGTTTCTTTCTTTCTACTTTTCGCATGAGTGGGTCGGTACGATCCCTTACCTATTCTGAAGGTCTAATAGCTCTTACCGAGCTTTAATTTGGGGAAGGGATTTTCAACCGGGTCTTTTGCACCTCGGGAGGTGACTGTTCGCCTTAATGCTGGCCATTCCGGGTCTCTTTCGCATTCTGGGCCTTCCGCCCTAAGCTCGTTCGCTATATGACCCCGTCCTGTTCTTTGATCTGATCCCCCTACGCCCGCTGCTTCATTTTGATTCACCAGTTTTGCTACGTTTTTTAGCACTGCTGAGTCAGGGTGACAGATCATCCATGTTTTAGGCCAGCTAGTCTGGCTCGCCTTTCTTAACAGTGCAGTTACAAGGTATGCACCTAATTTAACTTCATTAAATCCGAACTCTTCTCCGGATATTATCGGCATGGCTATCACACGATACTTATAATCTCTAGCACAGGCACAGATTTTGTCTATTAAAATGTCTAGGGCTATTAAAGCTTGTAATTCCTCTTCGAGGTCATGGCCATTACCTCTCTTATACCCTATTGCATGTATTACTGGTTTGCCATTCGGTCCTCCTATTTTTTGTAGGAGAATATCTCCAGTATGGAGAGAGGTTTTTCTTCGTTGCATTAACTTGTCTGACTCGTCTTGAAACTTTCGTCCTGCCTGTCTTAAAAAGGCTGCTGCAACGCCATCCTCATGACTGAGATGCTTGTTAGAGGCATTAACCAGAGCATCTGCCTCTTCTTCAAACTGTAAAGGTCCTGCTTTTAGAACAACTAAATTTGCTCCCTTCGCAAAATATAACCTGAGGGGTCCTTCGACCTCTGCTATGGCTTCTTCATACGGGCTTTCAGGGTCTTCATAGAGTGGTGCGTCAGGTTCGGTAAAATTCGTACCCATCTCTTCTTGAGAGATTATACTAAAAGCTACCGAGCCTTTGTCTGATTCTTCCTCAGAGCCATCTCCAGCTAGGGTGGCCCAACTTTTCGTTGGTATACCTTTTACCTCTTTCCCTACTGAATTAAAGACTCGTACTTTGGGGTTTTCATCATTGCCTCCTTTATTGGAGTAGATGAAGTTTGGAGCCTCTGCTCCTTCCTTTACCCTTAAATTTACCACTGGCGCAGCCTCTCTGACCTCTTGCCAGGGTATATTTCTAAAGCCACATTTACACTTAGTAGAGTCAGACCATTCCAACTTTCCTACAGTGTCACTAGCAACTAAATCTATAGTCACCATTCGGTTCTCCATTTTTTTCTAAAGTGTTAGGATTCACTTCAAACTTCCTATTTTTTACAAGTGTTTGGATTCACTGGCGTTACTTCGAAGCGTCCCGATGCTCACACCGAATGTGGTGTTGTTATTAGATTTATCAGAAGTGCCTGCCCGCACTTCCTTGTGACATGTGCGGCTAAGAAACCAATGCCCACCAACAACACAACCCGAAGGGAGCAGCGTTCGAGCCGTGCTGAAAGCATGCACTGAAAACTTAGGCACCCATGTGTTGCATACAAGTGATGCAACTCTTCACAAATCTATACGACTCCTTACTCCCTTATTTTCTGCAAGTGTTTGGGTTCACTCAAATCCCTTATTTTCTGCAAGTGTTTGGGTTCACTCAAAACCGGTTTATCTCTCTAGACCAACTCACCCTTCTCTCTTGGGCTTCGAGTTTTTTGTCTGTCATAACAGGTCTTCATATGAGCCTGCGCGCGCTTATGTTCACTCAGTTCTCTTGAACTCTGCGAGTGAGTTGTGTTCAATATTAGTTTCTCTGAACTATGAACACTGACAGTGGCTGTAGTATGTGGACTTTTCACCTCTACATGTTATTATTCCTGAACAATTGTCTTTTAATTTCCCCTATAAGCAAAATGCCCCACACGATTGGGCGCCATGTTGTGTTTCTATACCGCTGTAACATCCAAATCCTTCTATAACAATCCCCTAACCTATTTCAATCAAAGATTGTCCTTACCTGCTGGTTATAGATGTTATAAATGGCTTCAGGGTCCTCGGCGGTGTCTGATCCAGTTCAGTCCGGGGTCCGTTTCACTGGGCTTTTGCTTAGTATTAATAACTATAAATCTTAACTATAACAAAGTAAAGATATCTCTAGGAAAAATCACTCTGAGACTTATTTTTAAAAGTTTTTCGAATCACCAAAAATTGGTTTCGTTTTACTCAAGAAAAAGTTTCAGAACAATACAAAGACAATAAATTCAAAAAGGAAAAAATAACAGAAATGCGTATAGGTCTTCACCTCGAATTGCGGCCCCGAGCAACTGGAAACAAAACCTTTTATATGGTTTGATGGGGGGCCGTCTTAAGCATTTAGGGCTGTCCCTTACAATGAAGCAATTCTTAGAAGAATAAAACAATTGATCTGGAATTTTCCATGACCTTAAAGCTGTTATGCAATAAGCATGCGTGTATAGGTTATCTCATCCGCACCACCTACGCTAAAAAGCTTAATATACATTTTGACCGTTACTTGGCCTGCAGGTGTTAAAACCACAGCTCGCTTCTCGCCTCATCTCTAACTGTGGGGAGGCATCTTTCCATCTTCTTGAACTGTGTTAAAGGTCAACTAAGCGGGCATAGCCTTAACACCTGTTGTTCCACTGAACTCACTCAGAGAGATCAAAGAAAACCACAAACACTGTGGTTGCAAAGCAAGCTTGCAACATGCATCTAGCGTTGCAAGCTTCTTTTGCAAGCAATGACACTTAAACTACAAAACGTTATCACAGGGCAAGTTTGCATCGAGCAATTCAAACTTCTCCTGTAAACAGGATATTTCACAATTTGGACATTTAAACTGATTCTCTAACATAACTCCCCTTACAATACTAAGTAATCTTTTATGCAATTTCTCCATCTGTCGGAGAATCCTCATTATTCGTCGACTTTGATATGTCAGCTCGTTCCGTGGATGTTGGGTCCTTCTTCTTCCTCCTCTCTGTTTTCTTAGCTTTATGAAGTTTTCTGGCGTGGTCCTTCTGTAGTTGTGCAACTAAAAGATCGTCCATAGATATTTCAATTTTATCAGTTACTTTTGAGACACTGTCAGTTCCTGAAACATGTAAATCATTTAGGAGAGGTTCCAATTTAAGGGATTTATCAGAAGATTTCATATTAGAATCTAGCAACACAACAAAATTCATAACAAACAGTGGATGAAAACAAACATTCACACAAATTGTCGCCCTACTGTGAATTTGCTTGATCATTTACAATAGAGATTGATCGCTGCTAGAAACATACATGTTGTATTCACCAAAGTTAACGCTGACTGCATAGATCTAGCTAATTACATCCTTGTGTTGGTCTGGTGAACATGAACGTCAGTTTAGAAATAAAAATGGATTTACCTGTTCTGCAAAAACAGAGCAACTAGGCCTATGTCGGATTGGAAGCCCTTCTGCCGGCGGAGTTCTCGCCACCTTTCGAAGGTTTTTCCGATGTAAATTCAGGACGCGTTCCTTATCCTTGTCCCTCTTCTTTGCAATTTGTTCATCGGAACGTCGTCTCTTTGGTCGTGTGTCGGCCATAATTCAAACTTCCCTCTTCATGCTTCTCTCTATCTCTCTCTCTCTCCTCCACACCCCCTTCATGTGCACGCGCACAGACCCCACCCTCAAATACTTCTTGTCGGTTATTGGCTGGAACACTGTTTATTATGTTTCGTGGTGCGGGTTAGCCCAGTTTGTTTTTGTTGCCGTTTGTGGAGCCTGTGGTGTCTAGAGAGACCGCGCTTTTTTTACAGTGTGTTGAGGGGACAGGCAGCTAGCGGATAGTGAGGAGATGTTTGCTGTATGTGACAAAAAATGTTTTGGCCTAAAAAACGTGTCGCATCACTTACAGCACCTTTAACTTAAGCACTGACCGTATTTCTTTATATTTGAGTCCAAGTTCAAACACTATGAAACGCTCCATTAACGTACAGAGCTTTGAACACCAACAGCCTTAATATCTGTGTTAATTTAATTTGACTAAAAATAAAGATGAATATTCAGTGTAAAATGTCATGGAACTTACTAGTCAGTTTCCTCTGTATAACAGTTTTCTGTATATCTATAGATGATTATATACAGTCCTGACAGTAAATATTAAGATGGATGGTTTGGAATTGGAAAGATATGCTTGTCTAATGATCAATTGCTCCTCATGGTTCCCCGATGATCGGGTGATCGGTGATCGGGCGTTCTCTGCTCCTGGAGTCTGGATGACCTTCCTCTGTCTGTACAATCTTCTCCTTCAATGGGTGTTTTTCAGAGTGCGCTTAAAACGTATTTGTTTTCTTTAGCATTTGAAAATGCTTTGTAAGCTGTATATGTCATATGTTTGCATTGTTTTAATGTTTTTGTTTTTATTTTCTCTTTTATATTTTCTGTACAGCACTTTGGTTCCACTTGTGGTGTTGAAAGTGCTCTATAAACTTATAAAGTTGAGTTGAGTTGAGTTGCATTTGTAACATCACAACTTTGCAAGGATGTGATGATCTCAGCAGAGATGGGTAGAAACTCATTTCACTGACAGTGAGATTCAGGAAATTCGGTTATAAAACAGGAAGTGGTGAAGTGTTGAAGTGTTGTGTTGTGGAAGTGTTGTTTTGTGTTGTGAATGACTGACTGCTTCAGATCCACAAGAGGAGGAGTCTGTCATACATTCATGAAATACATACAGTATAAAAGCTGGACGTCTGAGCCATCTGATCTCTCAGATCTGAGCTGGATGTGTCCTCTCTTCTGCTCATCACAAGGTAACCAAAACACTTTATCTTTAATTGTTCTCTAAAGAGATTTCTAATAATTATTTAAATCCAGACATGCCTCTATTATAGTGAAACTGAAATGTAAACCTCTATTGCTCAACAATCATTAACTGATGTCAAACTTCACTCTGAACTGAACTACTGTATTCTCTTGAACAGATATTACCAAAGTCAGAATATATGATAATTACAGCATGGAGAACATGTGTTGAGCTTCACAAACTACAGCATAATTACACATGAGCCAAGAGAGAGAGAGAGAACAAAAAGGACAAAAAGTTACGGTCTAATGAACCAAACTTGCCGAGTCTAGTCAGACAAAACAGCATTTATGATGTTTAATATCAAACACTGTATGGAGGGTGTCTCTCGCATTCACTTTCAATGGCCGGCCATTGTGACCATTTTTGACCATGTCAACTCTCAGATAAATGAGGCCTACGATTAATCAGATGCAAATAGAAATATAAAACCAGTCCTAATTGAAAGAAAACAAGTTGACAAAAATATTGAATCCAAAATTGGGTGATAATATACCATAACAAGTGATATGTAAGCTATTTTGTGTAGGCCGTTCATTTTTGACCCGGGAACATCAAAAGTGTTCTAGGGTTTTGAACACAACCTGAGGGCCAAGAGCTCTACGCTACTATACAGAATAAAAAAGAGAGAAGCATTAAACACAGGATGGATGACTCTTCCTCAAACACACACTGACCCCAAAACACATTTTTCCAGGCGCTCTGTCAAACTGGGACACTTCAAAAACTGTGACTCATATTTAGTCCGGCCAGACAGCGTATAGAGGGTTTTCACCGACGTCACGTTCTGGGCGGTAACCCGGATGCACGGCCATTATGGAGGCACTCGGATGAAAACAATGGATTGCACTGTTTATGTACTAATGAACACATTTTTACAAAAAAACAGATGGAAGCTGCAAAATCATATACAGAAGGACTTAGTAAGCAGGAAAGAGCGCAAAATTTTGACAAACTAAAGTTAATATGTGGTAAAGATCGAACGAGCTTCTCTAGCCCTTACTGCAATTCTTCCTTCTATTTCTAATCCTGTTCAGATTGTCAGTCCAAAAAAGCACATGAAATCCGTTTCAAGCTACATCCATATAATCCTATTCTAATCACATATCAGGAAATCCGCTTCAGTCTGAACGCTCTGATCAGATTTCGTGTGGTTTATGTGACTTTCTCACGCCACGTAAAATGTAAACGTCAGACGTTGTTATAGGGAACATGCTGAAAGTCTCTGCCGAAACAAGGCTGTGTTGTTGCAAAGTGCCGGACGAGCAGGAAATTATTATTGTTGAAACGTATTTTGAAACCGGCGCGGAAAAAGAGTTGTGCATCCCAGCCTCCTACAGTTCTGCAGCTCCAGACCAATACTCCAGACGCAGAACTCCAGCGCGGCGGATACACATCTCCATGTTGTACAATTTAAATAAGACAACATCTCTATTGCAAATGCAAACCCCTCCATCAACGCAACATCATTGCTGTATTGTCAAAGAGCCCCTTACGAAAAAGAAGTTTATTCAAGTGTGCTATTAGTATACTTCTTTTAAACTAAAAAATAAGAAAGTATACTTTCAGTCTACTTTTTATATACTTCTCAGAAATATACTTTATGTACTTCTCAGAAATATACTTCAAATTCCACTTAAGTATACTTGACTTATACTGACAGAAAAGTCTAAGTATATTTGGCCTCTACTTGTTGATCGAGATATACTTAAAAGTATAATTAAGTATTCTAAGTATTCTTGGCTTGTACTTGTGTTTACTATTTTGATTGAGTAGCTTATTAAATACTTTTTTAAAAACATAATATTACACACTGTCGTATAAACTAAAATGTTCAGCTTTATATAGTAACAAACTTTCGGGTGGAAGAGCTTATAGAGTAAATAAAATAAGCATGGAAAATACGTTTATTCAAGTGTTCTATTAGTATACTTCTTTTCAACTAAAAAGAAGAAAGCATACTTTCAGTCTACATTTTATATACTTCTCAAAAATATACTTAATTACGCTTAAGTGTACTTGACT
Source organism: Rutilus rutilus (assembly GCA_021464565.1). Taxonomy (NCBI): domain Eukaryota; kingdom Metazoa; phylum Chordata; class Actinopteri; order Cypriniformes; family Leuciscidae; genus Rutilus; species Rutilus rutilus. Next base: position 33,835,721 of record JAJAQA010000017.1, read on the forward strand.
TATACTGAGAGAAAAGTCCAAGTATATTTGGCCTATACTTGTACTCAATCTTTTGATCGAGATATACTTAAAAGTTAAATTATTCAAAGTATAATTGGCTTGTAGTTGTGTTAACTCTTTTGATCGAGTAGCCTATTAAATATACTTTTTTTTACATCGTTTTTCATATACAGTCTTATGAAACTTTGTTTGAAAATATTGATTAAAATATTGATATAAAACAGATATGTTTCTAATTCTGCGTATCTGAATTTTTGTGTAGGCTAGTCCACTGGTAGTGTACATAGGAATTTACTTTAATTCAACTTTCCCCCGCCATTGACTGAATTTTCCAGCTATCCATGTTTTCACTGGTATACGGTAGGGGGCGCTATATGACATCTTCTAGTACAGAATCTCCGGATCAAAACATAGGAGAAGAAGAAGCTGAACCATGTGATAGAAGATTGCTCACTCAAAAGTAAAATAACGTGATCATCAAACATTAAACAGCTTGTAAATCAAAACTACTTAATGTTTCCAAATGAAACGTAACCCATTAAGAGAAAACGACTGAAGCTGTGGGGGTGTCGGACTCGATCTACTCCATCTGTGTTTGATCATCGTTCTGAATCTGATCAAGGCGTAGTCTTTGACTAAACTATTTTGTTTAAAATGTTGCCTTTCTTTATGAAACTTACCGACATTCAAGTGTTGATAAAAAGGATGCATGAAGCTAATAAAAGGTTTTTAAAATTAAAGTAGAGTTAAAGGTATTTTTCAAGTATAAAAAATAACATTTGAACATAGTAGTATAGGCCTACTGCAAGTGCAAAAATTGTATATAAATGGTAAACTATAAGTATAATGTTAAGTTTGACTGAATTTTCCAGCTATCCATGTTTTCACTGGTATACGGTAGGGGGCGCTATATGACATCTTCTAGTACAGAATCTCCGGATCAAAACATAGGAGAAGAAGAAGCTGAACCATGTGATAGAAGATTGCTCACTCAAAAGTAAAATAACGTGATCATCAAACATTAAACAGCTTGTAAATCAAAACTACTTAATGTTTCCAAATGAAACGTAACCCATTAAGAGAAAACGACTGAAGCTGTGGGGGTGTCGGACTCGATCTACTCCATCTGTGTTTGATCATCGTTCTGAATCTGATCAAGGCGTAGTCTTTGACTAAACTATTTTGTTTAAAATGTTGCCTTTCTTTATGAAACTTACCGACATTCAAGTGTTGATAAAAAGGATGCATGAAGCTAATAAAAGGTTTTTAAAATTAAAGTAGAGTTAAAGGTATTTTTCAAGTATAAAAAATAACATTTGAACATAGTAGTATAGGCCTACTGCAAGTGCAAAAATTGTATATAAATGGTAAACTATAAGTATAATGTTAAGTTCACTTAAAGAAAACTTGTAGTATAAAACTACTAAACTAGTAGTTTCCTGAGAGTACACTAAAAGAAAACTTTCTAATATACTTGCGGTATAAAACTACTAAACTAGTAGTTTACTGAGAGTACACTAAAAGAGCAAAAATAATATATAAATGGTAAACTATAAGTATGATGTTAAGTTCACTTAAAGAAAACTTGTAGTATAAAACTACTAAACTAGTACTTTACTGAGAGTATACTTCAAAGTTGCTACAAGTATTAAAATAGTAAACTACTAGTACACTCATAAGTTCACTTGCAGTACAAATGAGAAACATAATTATGAACTAGTTGTGCACTTAAAGTTTACTACTGTTACACTTATAGTACACTTAAACATATACTTTTATATACTTCAAGTGGGCCAATTTAGTCCCAAGCGGTATTAAAATAGTACACTTACAAGTTTACTACTAGTACATATTGACATTAGTATACTTACTTCATAAAGTATACTTAAAAATATACTTGAACATTACTCAAGTATACTTCATAAAATGAACTTGAAGTATACTTTTTTTTCATAAGGGGCTGCATGGACACACACATCGGATCTGAACAGTTGCGATACACAGTGTGGACATCATTTTAGATCAGATTCCAGTCGGATACAAAGATAATCGGATTTGGACTGACAGTGTGAATGTAGCCATAGTGAACTACTTTACGTCAACATTTTAGCCAGTCAACGCTTCATTTACACATGTGGCTGATGCTGTGCCTCTCTCAACCACAAACGCCGCCTTTCATCAGTTTTTTGCACTCTTCTCTTTAACTTTCGGCAGTCTATAGAACTCAAAAGTTTTTTCCCGATGCGACCGATTAGTACAGTCCAAAACACAACCATTTTTCAGCAGCAATAATCAGCCAAATTTGCGAGTCCGTTCAGTTCAGTGGCATTGTTTACGTTCAGTGCCTCCAAAATGGCCGACTTCCGGATTGATGACGTGTAGTGAAAACCCTCTATAGATCATTCATAAACTCATAATGCGCATGCTCATGCCTCAAGCCTTGTTTATACTTTTGGCCGGCTCCTTACGGAAGAGGTATGGAGCTTTTTCGTGACGTCACCATCGGCAGTGAACAAAGTAACAAAACAAAAAAAGAGTAAAGAGTAAACCTGATCTTTAGTCTGAGAGAAGCGTCGGCTATACTGTAACCAGGCGGTGGAGTCGGGTTATGAGATACACTAAACATGACTCCGCTGTTGACTTTTCACTTTCTTTATTTCTTTGTGAGAGAGCTCGAGAACAGATTAATATTGATCGTTTTTCTTTATATTTTGTTTAATAGTTTAAATTACAGTAGATGGAAACTATGAGTAAACACATGCAGAGAGAGAGAGAGATGAAGACACAAACCACTGAAAACATGAAGCTTGAGAAGATTGTCAGATGGAGCAGCTTTAATGATTCAAGACCGAACTGTGAGTAAAACAATCACTCATAATTCAATCAGTAAATGTTTGAGGGAGTCATCTGTGTTTCTGAACTATATATGCCATTGAACGTGTCCATATTTGTGTTAATTCTGCAAATGGAAGTTGCTCTGATTAATATTGTGATGAATGATTTCATATGTGGTCTCCTGATATATGATTATTACTTTACTTTTATTAAACTGACTTGTAATGGCTGATATGGTAAACCAGTGGCGAGGACACATAATGGCCAGAGAAACTACCAGAATATAAGACTAATGCTCTGAATATAAAACAAAACTGCAAAATAATCATATCTGTTGTGTATATATAATTTGTAAAGTAGCCTATTATTAAAAATACATAGCGCCTATAACTGTTTCACGCTGATAATACTGTGCTGGTGCTGTGCTGAATTTCTATTAACAGCAAAGAAACCAATAGCACCCAATAGCACACAATAACACCAGACACGGCGATGAGTGAGAGTAGGCTGCCATCTAGTGGACATAATTTACTATAGTAAAGTACATACTCAGGAGTCTGACTATGACAGACTTCGTACTTCCGCTCAATTTCAGTTCGCTTCTGTACTCAGTGGCCCTGTCCCAAATGGCGCACTTCATGAGGACTTTCGGTCTTGTGGACTTAAAGGGGTGATGAACTGAGAAATAAAATTTTCCTTGAGCTTTTGACATATAAGAGGTCATCATATTATAAGAATATCCTGTAAGTTTCAGAACTGAAAAAGTCCTTGTTAGTCCAATAAAAGCTTTTATTGACACCAGGCTCAGCAAACGACTCGTTATTCAAAGTGGGGAACTATGACGACAAAGAGGATAAAACACCACCCCCGCAGAAGAAGACCAATGCCTACTTCAACACCGCCGGTTTAGCCCCGCCCACCGATTCGCGCATTACAAAACTGTTATCCACTCACAGCAGTGGGCGTTTACTTCCAAGTCTTCAATGCGACACGCCCATAAAAACCGAGCGTTTTTGAGCTAGGCTCAAAACTAGGGTAGAAAATAGCCTATTACTTATTCATTTTGATGTTTTTGAATGTAAAAACCAAGTGAACGTCATAAGTTGACCTCAGACAACAATATAATTTTTTTTAAAAAGCCAGTTCATGACCCCTTTAAATTGTACGTGCTCGCCGAGTCTACGAGTCCGTAGGCCGTCCCATTCAGCATTTTAACGCTCTGAAGTATGCTCAGCAGCGCCTCCTTTGTACCCTTGAAGCGGTCTTCCGCATAGATGCAGGCTCCACACACTTTAACTACCCAGGAATCCTTGTGAAAGGCCAATCAGACAACGGATGGGAGGAGATTTCGCTCACGGATAATTGTTGACATATGTCTGAGAAGAAAATATTACGGTTTTTATGACCTAGATGTACATTTTACCAGTTGTTACCTACAGTTTATACAAACATTATGGTCATCGACCAGTGGTTGATGTCTCAGACATATTAATAGTGCGTTGAATAATACAATCACATTATGATTCATTAAATAAATAGAACCGAATGGCAGGGCTTTACTGAGTCATATGTAAACATAGTATGAATATTGAAACCTGTAAATTCTTCTGAAACTCACGCACATTTTCATTATGTGTAAAAATGTTCATCTTAGTTCAAATAGAACATTATGTATTATTATGTACAACTGTATACATATTTTAAATAAGCATGATGTATCTATTGTATAGAATATATAGAACTGTAAAATTAGGCTGTGTAGTGGACATGGAGATGAGACGTTGGAGCGCAAAAATGTGATTTCTCCTGTCCAACAGCAACCAGAGCGTTATTTCCGGCGTGCCGATTGAGTCTGCCCCAAAAATACCTCTCAATGCTCCTCGTGGACTCACGCCAAGGGCCCTATAAGTCTGCACTACATTACGTCACCAAAGTGTGAACTCTGAGGAAGTCCACAAGTCCGGAGTGTGCCATTTGGGACAGGGCCAGTCTGAGATAGCGACCTATCTCCCCGTTTTCCTCCAGCCTCAAAACAGCCGGCCAATCAACGAACAGAGGGCGGGCTGAGAGCCGTGACGTAGACACTGATTGTACGGTGGATGCGTAGATTTACTTCACATAATCTGCAAAAGTCGTTCACAGCCATGTTCACTCCGGATTTTCGCGCAATGGTTTTGTTTTCGCATCATACATGTGTTTACAGTGGAAGTCAGATGCGGCTGAGCCGGCGCATAACACACGCCATAACCAAACGTCATGTGATTGGCTTACGGGTAACCAATGATTTTAAACTTCTCTACATACTCAGCTCACTGAGGGCCTTTTGTACAGTACACAACATCCAGACTGCTGAGAGTGATGTGTAGATGAATATGTGAATATGTGCTGCGCTTTCCTCTCAATAACTCAATAAACACACAACAAAATGAGGAAACTGCAAGCTTTTTTAATAAACCACAAGAAAAGCATCTGAACACGTCACTATTATTTTATAGCAGCTTTACAGTATTAAAGATGAAAACAGTGTCAGTGTCTCGTTTCACCAGAAGTTAAACTTCATTTGCCTGTCATCAACAGATTATCAGCTTTATCATCATCATTATTATTATCTTGTGCAGTTTTAGTGTTGTATGTGTTTGTTCTGTCTCTCTTTAAACTGAAGATAATATTATGTTTCTTCATGGACAGTTTCTGTGGATCCACACACTCCTGTAAAGAGTGGATCTGAATCATCAGAGAAGATCAAACATGAGCTGAGATCATGATATCTGAATGGGGACGAGTGATGAATGAAACGTGTGTAGAAACATGTATCTCACCTGTGAGAAGAAGAGAGATGTAGAACAATCACACTGAATATATAAAGAAAAGGTCTTGCAGAGATAAAGGAGTGAGAATACTATAGTATAGAGTCAGTAATCTAGTCAAGTCAAGTCATCTTCATTTATATAGCGCTTTTAACAATGTAGATTGTTTCAAAGCAGCTTTACAGTAATAAAAGGATCATTTACAGTAACAGAGATTGTTTTGGCTTTACAGCATCTCTAGGATAAAGTTATTGTCCAGTTAGTTTTGATTGATTCACTTCCGTCACAATGATCATTAGTTATTAACTTATGGGCCGCTAACACGACACCTTTCTAACAGAAAACTCTTAAGTTCTTTCTACGCAAACTTTAAACGCGAGCCTGTGAGAACACTGATGGTCATCTGTAGAGAATTCAGTCGAACTCTGTGTGCTTCTGTTTTCAGACTGGGTCTTGATGGGTGGAGCTTGTTGAATGTGTGTGTGTGTGTGTGTGTGTGTGTGTGTACGAAGATGCTCTTTTCATGCAAGAATATAGACAGGAAATATATAGTGATACTATGGCGAAGGACGGCCCATGATAGTATGTCTCTGGGGCAACTTTGGGACGCTCCTGCCCCCCAGGGGTGCAACTTTTACCCCATTGTGAGGTGTGTTCTCACAGAGCCTGTCAGAATCTTCAAATGTGGTAAATCACACGTTTCTGCGAAATCCTCGCTCAGAGCTATGACCTGTCAAAGTCATCGCAATGCAAAGTCTATGGGACTTCTATGGCCCAGTAAATGTCATGTATCTCTCTCTATAGTCCATGAGAAGAAGCGTTAGGAAGTGATTTCCACATGAAGAACTTTCTCATCTTTGCTGTGTCACGTTTGAGCCCTGATGTGAGGAACTTCTTGTTCTTGCACTCGAACAGGAATGTGAGGAAAGTCTGTTTAGCTGTGCATTCACTGAATGAACACTGTATCACTTTATCTTATCTATGTGCCTCTTTTTAACTGTTTTCATACATTAATACGATACTGTTTTAATCAATATCTTATTCTTTGTTTTTTTTTATTTCCTATGCACTTGTGATTCTTTTATGATATTTTTTAATCCTTTTTATGCAAAGCACTTTGAATGACCATTGTGTATGAAATATGCTATGTACAAAAACTTGCCTCGCCGCCTTACTAGTTTTATGTGGTAATGTAAAAAAGCAAAAGTGTTCCAACTGTACATGATCTATACTCACATATTAGTTCCATTAAATACAATCAGCAATGTTCACATTTAAATAAAACAACAAACACAACAATTAAATATAAGTGTTTTGTCACTTTGTAATGAGGAGTGGGAAGCATTAACCTCGACTTTATCTTGAGATCTGTGATGTGAGGTTTTTAACCCTCGTGATGAAGCATTACCGTAAACAGAGTCGACACTTTTCTCAAGTGCTTAAACCTCAATTCCACAAACTGTCATTAAAAAAGAAAAGAAAAAAAGATCAATGATGGAAGGCAAATTGTCAAGAACAGCTTTCACTGTGTGAATCTGGCAAGCCTGTGTGTTGGACAGATGCACCAGTTCTCATGATTACAATCACAGTTTTGTTTGTGCTTCTTTAAACTTGTGGAGGCTGACCAGGGAAACATTACAATTAATAAAGACATTCCAGCAAACTAAACAACTCCTCTGAATGATTGCTCTTACGGTGTGGCTCAGTCCACTCAGTGAACAGGCCTCAGTGTCTCTTCCCTGAACAGATTGAGAACACCTCCACTCATCACTGCTCCCTTTATTAGCACTTTCCCTGCTTCATCACGACTCCTGGATGAAAGCTCACAGCCTCAACACATCGCATGTCTTTGTCTAATGTCATCAGCATTTACTGCTTCAATCTACTGTATAACATTTCCCTGTAATGCACCAGCCTTGTAGCTTTTCCAGGAGACATTACAATCCTTGTGTGACTGAGTTCCCTCATGTTTGTGAAATGCGAGTCTAAACAGAACAAGAGTGAATGAAGAGCAAAGGGTATATGGCTATTAATAAATCTAGACTATTCATGGTTTCCATATAACGAGTCTACATTGGACGGAAGATTTGAGCGACAAAGCAAATCATTGTGTGTTCCTCATATCAGAAGAGTATTTATATAAGGAGAATATATATTTAATGTTGTATTTTGAGATTTTATGGTACTAAATAATATTTCTGCAATAATTATGATCCATTTAAAATAATATCTTTATTATTTATATTGCAATAAATTTTGTATTTAAGGGTAAAATATGCCATGTATTTAAATTCAAATACAAAGAGGCAATTTAGAAGATTCTGGTTGCAGTTTTCATCTTTGTCCACTAGATGTCAGAAGTAGATTTGAGGTGAAACTCAAAGGCCTTTAGTTTCAGGATCAGAGACAGTGAAGAGAAATCAGAGAATCTGATCTGAAGCTCAATGAGGATCATCATGTGTCTCATATGAAGCAGAAAGAGACTCTCATCTGATCAGATTATATTACAGGATCATCATGTGTCTCATATGAAGCAGAAAGAGACTCTCATCTGATGTGAATCTGGAGGAGAAAGTGTCCCAGTAACGGAGGATAAACAGTCTGAGGATCATATCGAGATCTCTTCTACACACTTAAAGAACAGATACGACCTTCAAACTTCAGCGTATCAGCAAATCACTTTAGAGATTAGAAAGGCCTCTTGATTTCAAGTCTCTTTATAAACTTCCCTGTTTTCTTTAGTATATTCATTCTTTTCTTCAGTTGGTTTAACTAATTTATATTTGAGTCTTATATTTGCTACTTCTGTTTTATGGTTACTATTAGCTATTTTTGCTCTTATTCTTTGTTTTATTTGTTGTAATGCATGTTATATCTTCTTCTAATCTTGTTGTTCTGTAAAGCACTTTGGTCAGCCTAGTGGCTGTTGTAAATGTGCAATATAAATAAAACTGAACTTGAATATATAACTTGATATAAAAAAAGGAGCTTCCAACTAAAGCCTCATATAATGAGACGCTGCCCCAAAGTGATCATACAGGAGCATACCTGTTTCTTAAAGGACCCACAGAGAGGAGGATCACGCTTATCTTAGAGATCTTAGAGATCGATGTCGCTGATGGAGATCAGGTGAGCGGATGCCTCAGAAGAACGAATATCTGTAGCGAGAGGACAAACAGTGGCCATCTTAAAGACATCTTGTATGAACCAATTGATCAAACACGGTCGTGTGCAGACACTAGGTCCTTCCCTTTACCTCTGCACAGATAAAACACTGCAAAATAATTCCGGTTCTCATGGACATGCAGAAGCGATAAAAAAAAATCTGGATTATGAATTTTTAAGGCCAGAAAGGGAGTTTGTTGAGGTCAATTTGTAAAGAAAGACTACACGCCTGCGCACATATATATTTAAATGCACATACCTATAGACTAAAACACGTCTGTTCTCACAGGTTTGCGTTTTTGAAGTTTGCGCGGAGATGACTTTTTTTTTTTTTTACGCTTGCACCTGTTTCATGATTTGTGTTCTCAGGCACCGGACACTGTTGTTGTGTGAGTGAGCGGCCGGAGCGCGTTAAGGGTTTTCTGTGAGAACGGTGTGTGTCAGTGGCCCCTAAGCTAATAACTAATGATCTTTACAATGGAAGTGAATCAATCAAAACTAACTTTATCTGGACAATAACTTTATTCTAGAGCTGCTGTAAAGCCTAAACAATCTCTGTTACTGTAATCTCCTATTATCACTGTAAAGCTGCTTTGAAACAATCTATATTGTTAAACACGCTATATAAATGAAGGTGACTTGACTTGGTGCTTAACTGTAAACTCAACATTAAGGTGTAAGCACTAAGAAAAGCAACAGGTGAGTTTACCTGTCTTTAACAAAAATAGAAGGCAACGTCACAGTAAAAGAAAGAGGAAGAAAAGGAGGAGAAACATCATCGGCCACAGAGCGATTTTTAATGTCCCAGGTCAACATGGAGGAAACATCTCATTGTGCGTTGCAGTCACACAGAATGATTACATACTCTCATCATTAGACTGACTACACAATCATCACAGCAGAAGAGCGAAGAGATGATGCTTATAGTTTTTTATGTGAATCATGCCTTAAATTATATCAGTGTTTAAATGTTTTTGTTAATGCACTATACTGTATTTGGAATACATTCTGATTTTCAGTGCAACCTTTGGAAAAGAACAGATTAATTGAATGGTTTTACAGTGTGGAGAGAAATAAATATGTTCACCACTGTGCAGTACTGGTCATGCGTGTTGTTTGGTCAATATATTTATGAACTTTAACAATATCTTTGAAAAATAAAATAAAAATTAATTCAAACCCAGACTATATCATTAGAAAAGATATATGAACTCTTTAATTGAACAAGATGGCGCCAGTGTGTGTGGCTCGCCGTCTGTCTCTGCCTGCGCTCTGTGTGTTTGTGCTGTATCACTTGTCGCTCTGAATGTCAACTCTCTGCTGGTGTATAATCGCCAAAAACTGCTGGATCTACGACTTTACGCCGAAGTTTTAGTAAAGTCGGATAATTCTGGATGTGGGAATTTACCCCCGTTCCTGGCGAGGATCCCTGCTCACCTATGCCGCCTCCCGCACCCACTTCCTCGGCGTAAGCGCACCCGTCGTCGGGGTAGACGTAGCGGTCGGCTGGTGAGGCTGAAGGCTTCTGTGGTGGACCTTTCTTCTGCTCCTTGGACCGAGTTTGGAGGCGTGCGTGGCAGCCTTATTTCCCAGCGCTTACTGGAACCTGACGACCCCTGGCTGATACCTGTCGTTGGCCCGGATGATGGGTTTCAGGCCCGCGGTCCCTGCTCTCCTCGCCCCCGCTGGCGCGGGGTGAATCACTGCAACCTGCGGCCTCTGTGTCGGACTCCCCGGACAGCTGATACCGCAGATCCACCGGTTCCTGCCAGACTCGGTCTGGTGAACGCTAGATCACTAGCGAACAAGACTTTTATCCTAAAGGATCTCTTCACTTCCAGAGAATTGGATTTTCTCTTCGTGACTGAGATGTGGATGGCTGTTGGTGAGTCCAGCGCCTTCACTGAACTATTACCACCTGATTGCTGTTATTTTAACTCACCTCGGATGTCTGGTCGAGGAGGAGGAACAGCCACTGTTTTTAAGAGTTTTTATAAGTGTAAGCTGCAATATCCGTCATCCTCTTTTACCAGCTTTGAACTCACTTTATTTGTGCTGGGTCACCCTCACATCGTACTGTGTGCTGTGGTCTATCGACCTCCGAAGTACAACAAGGACTTCATAAATGAATTTTCTGTTTTTCTGGCTGAAATCATGCCTAAATATGACCGTGTCCTTATTTTAATGTTCATGTATGTTGTCCTGATAAGCCAATGGCAACGGACTTTTCAAACCTTATTGATTCTTTTAATCTTGTGCAGTCTGTGTCTGGACCTACACAAGAACAGGACACACACTTGACACACACTTGATCTTGTTTTATCTTATGGTCTGCCTGTTCTTAATCTTGAGATATGTGATGCAACTTTCTCTGATCATATGCCCGTTCTGTTTGAGGTTGCTCTTGCCTGTAATTCTGCAGTTAGATCTGCTGCTGCTGTTCGGCGCTGTCGTATTATTAACCCTTCCACTGCCGCTCAGTTCTCCACTGCCTTCAATCTCAGCTGCGTCTTTCCTAAGACTGTGTCCTCTACTGAGGAGCTCAGTTCATGGTTTCACTCCACCTGTAAGTATGTAATAGACACTGTGGCTCCATTAAAGGTCCCGTTGTATGCCCCTTTTCACAAGATGTAAAATAAGTCTCTGATGTCCCCAGAGTGTGTATGTGAAGTTTGAGCTCAAAATACCCAACAGATAATTTTTTACAGCATGTTTAAATTGACATTTTTTGGGGCTCAGAAAAACGAGCTGTTTCAGTGTGTGCCCTTTAAATGCAAATGAGCTGCTGCTGGACGACCCAGGGGGCGGAGCTTCATGAGCTCGCGCTCAGTCTCTCAGGACAATTTCATCTCACGGAATGATGATAATATCAGAAACTCTCAGTAACGGCGTTCATTTCGAGTCGGACAATAATGCCTACAGAGTCAGAGTGCTGTATAGAGATGAAACAGGTATGGTTTAGTAGTTTAATTACGGTTATTATAACGTATTGTCATCTGCTTGTATGTATCCATTATTTATTAACAGCCTACAAGTCTGCTGTTTCGGACCAGGTCCGAATGATGATCAAACATGTACTGATGAGTTTAATAAAGTTTATTGTACATCACACAAAAGATGAAGCGTCAGTTTTACTTCAGAAAATCACGGTAAGAGCTGAGTAAACACAGTAGCCTAAGTTATAAGAAGTGCGCAAGTAGCCAGTAGAGTTGAGGGAGCATTCCTGTGGGCGGAGGTTAGTCTAAACACTGTTCTGGTGATGTCACTAATGAAGGAAGTAGAGGGATGTAGTCCAATCCAGCCGTTTTATGTAGTCAACTTCTGTTAAATAAAATATCTCGCTTGGCATTGAACTTTGAGCTTTATAATTTTACAGATATTATTTATACTCTAACAACAACATTACACACTAACTAAAGTTTGAAACATGGGATCACGTAGAACGGGACCTTTAAAAACTAGGCAGCCTAAAATCAGATCTGAGCCCTGGTTGAATGACGCAACTCGGGCTATTAGACGTGAGTGTCGCAGAGCTGAGCGCAGGTGGAAGAGGGACAAACTGCAGGTGTTTTTTGAAATGCTTAGGGACTGTTGGCGACACTATCAAACAACTGTGAAAGCTGCTAAAAGAAAATATTTGTCGGACATCAGTATGGAGACCTCCCCTGCTGTTTGTGAAAATTTTCTTCATTTTTTTATCAACAAGGTTTGTTCTACTAGGGCTTTAATTTCCCCCTCTGCGTATGACCCTTCAATCTCTGTCACCTGCTCTGCTATTTTTAACCAGTTTGAGCCTGTGACGCTGTCGTTCGTACAGGAGATTGTTGGTCATATGAAGCCCTCAGGTTCTCCAAATGATGCTGTCCCTGCACTTTTTTTAAGGAGATCTTCCCTACTGTAGCTCCTTATGTTACTTCAGTCATTAACAGTAGTCTGTTCTCAGGTGTGGTCCCTTTGAATTTTAAATATGCAGTGGTGCAGCCACTGATTAAAAAACCAGGGCTAGATCCTGCTGTTCTTGCCAATTACAGGCCCATCTCTAAACTCCCTTTTTTTTTCAAAAATCATTGAGAAAGTAGTTTATGGTCAATTAATGGCCTTTTTGGAACATCAAAATATTCTCGAGATTTTCCAATCCGGTTTTAAATCCCTGCATAGCACTGAATCAGCACTTTTAAGAGTTTTTAATGATATCTTGTTAGCTACAGACTCTGGTGATTCTGTGATTCTCGTGCTTTTAGATTTAACTGCTGCCTTCGACACAGTGGACCACGAGATCCTAATTTCTCGCCTGGACCAGTGGGTGGGCATTAGAGGCGTGGCATTGGATTGGTTCAGGTCGTACTTGGCTGATAGAATGTTTTGTGTTAGCCTCAGCGACTCTGTGTCATCCTCTGCTCCCCTCTCATGTGGGGTCCCACAGGGCTCAGTGCTTGGCCCTCTCCTCTTCTCTCTTTACCTACTCCCGCTTGGCTCCATAATTAGGAAGCATGGGATTCTATTCCACTGTTATGCGGACGACAGCCAAATTTATGTAACTCTTAAGAAAAATGACACCAGCTCTGTTATTGCATTACTGAAATGTCTGGATGACATCAAGGCCTGGATGTCTTTTAACTTTTAAAATTTTAATCATGACAAAACAGAGGTGATGGTTTTTAGTGGAACCACTGGAACCCCCCTGCCAGATCTTGGTCCCCTAACCCAGTACATGAAACCCACCATTACAAACCTGGGGGTGAAGATGGACCCCGATTTTAAACTTGAGAGCCAGATCAGGTCTGTCGTGAAATCAAGTTTCTTTCACCTGAGGCAGCTGGCCAAAATAAAACCGATTCTTTCCAGGCAGCATTTTGAGACAGTAGTCCACGCTTTCATAACCACTCGGCTGGATTACTGCAACGCACTGTATGTGGGGGTCAGTGCGTCGACCATCTCTCGGCTCCAGATGGTACAGAACGCTGCAGCTCGTCTTTTAACTGGCACAAGAAAACATGAGCACATTACCCCCATTTTAGCCTCACTCCACTGGTTGCCCATTCATTTTAGAATTAATTTCAAAATTCTTCTATTTGTTTTTAAATCCTGCAATGGTCTTGCCCCGCTATACCTCTCTGAGCTTGTACAATTTTATACTCCTTCCCGGTCTCTCAGGTCATCAGATCAGCTGCTCCTGAGAGAGCCTAAAACAAAGCGGAAGCTCAGAGGGGATCGTGCCTTCGCAGTGGCAGCTCCAAAACTTTGGAACAGTCTGCCTCAGCACATCAGACAGGCCTCCTCTCTGTCTGTTTTTAAATCCCACCTAAAGACCCACCTCTTTTCCTTGGCTTTTAACACCTAGTAGGAAGTTGACTTCATTTATTTTATTTTAAGGATTTTATATTTATTTGTTGTTAAATTTTACATTTTGTTACTTTATCTATTGAGTCCATTGTACTATTATGCTTCTGTTTGTTATTTATTATTATTGTATTTTTATTTTTGTGTGCAGCACTTTGGAAACCTTGTGTTTATTTAAATTGTGCTATATAAATAAAATTGGATTGGATTGGATTGGATATGTGTTTGTTTGTGTATGTGTATGTGTGTGTGTGAATCGTGTGTAGTGTTTTGACAAAAATGGTGCCATCTTTAAATGGTGCTTAAGCAAGCATAAAAACCTGTAAGCCCTGCTGTGTTACGGTACGTGAAGCACTCAAAGACGAGGAGATAAACTTTAATAACAATATTCTGGAAGGGTTTAAAACGCAGGAGTAAAACACACGTTAATGAGAACCCACAAACACTGAGGGAGAACTAAAGGCTTATAAGCTTGACCAAACAATGGGAACTTAATAAACTGATTAATAAGACACAGTTAAATGAAAAGACTAATTAAACTAAAGACCAATGAAATGGGGAACACAGAACATGCATGTTACACCCTGTGTGTTTGTTTCTGTTGATTCTGAGTGTCATTATTTCTGAGTGTTATTGTTTGACTTGGATTATTGCCTTGGATTAACTTTGAATTAATCTTTGCTGCCTGCCTTTCACTTATGTTTGTTTGGACCAATTCTGCTGTTTGCCGATCCTGTTATGACTTCCTTCACTGCTCTGGTTGTGATATTGCTGTTTACCCTGGTATTTTAACCCACGCCTGTTTGTACTTTCTGTGTCAGTTCTAGTAAACCACACAAGGATCCCATTCAGCCCGAGTCCTCGTTACAACAACTGTTGTAGTTGTGTTTTACTTTTGCCACTTGTGTTTAACGTTTCGAAACACAAGTGCATCACAGTCTGAAATGTATTTGAGTGAGTGAGAATGTGTTTAAAGAGCGCATGAGATTTGCAAATGAAGTCTAACTGCCTGAACTTATTTAAGGTTTTACAGAAAGAGTGACTTTTTTTACAAATGGGGGAATTAGTATCTCTTTTGTAATTTATCTGTATATTTTTGATGAAAAATATGACCATTATAGCGGATAGCGAGCGATAGATGTTTTATTTACCACAAGTCTCTATAATCTCATAAGAATGTGTAAATTCATGGATCAGTCATGATACATTAAATATGGGTCTCTTTATGTAGTGGAATATGTAAAATAATGTTATTTTGTGTTAGCATTATTTAATGTTAAAGATGTGTTAGTTTGATGATACAATTTTCTCATTCAGTTTTAAACGTGAACATTGCTGTCTGCACAATAATGGGAATATCAGCAGACTTGTATCTTTTCTATCTTGATATAAAGATCGTCTCGGTTACTAACGTAACCTCGGTTCCTTGAGATGAGGGAACGAGTATTTCATAAGGCTAGCTTACGCTATGGGAAAACTCCTTTTCTCGAGAATCTTTAAAATGCAGTGCAGCTGCACAGCATACACAGATGAACCACAGATGAACAGTGAGAGCAGTCATTGGCTGTGCTGCAGCAACTGCACGAGCCTATGGCGTGGTGGTTCAGACGCGCGAACCAATCAGGACACTTCGCGCCCTAGCACGTCAGAGCCCGCCCGAATGGGCGCGGCCAAAGGCTATAAAGCGGCCATTGACAGCCAAGGACCTCAGGTTTAATCGACTTTAGCGATCCCCTGATCAAAGCACAAAGCACGGCAGGTAACGGAATACTCGTTCCCTCATCTCAGGGAACCGAGGTTACGTTAGTAACCGAGATGTATAGCGAGAGGTGCTTCAGATCCACAGACCGAAGCGGCTCAAACGGAGGACCTTTTAATGCACCCAGGACCGTGGAGAGGTCCCAGATAGGCACAGAGGGTGGGCTGGGAGGGTTTAGCCTCCTTGCCCCGTTAAGGAAGCACATGATGAGGTCGTTTCTTCAATCCTAGTGATTGTCCGGCCACAGGAGCGTGAGATGCTGTTATGGCCGCCAAATATACTTTGAGCGTGGAGGGGGTACGACCCGCATCCAAGAGCTCTTGCAAAAGAACGAGTACACTTGGTACTTCGCATGAGTAGGGGTCCAGTCTCCGTGCTGCGCACCTGCCAGAGAACACCCTCCATGTCTGAGCGTAGAGGTACCTAGTTGAGGGCGTTCTTGCTTCAGTGATGTTTTTAGCACCCTATCGGGTAGACACCCAGGTACCCGTTGAGGGGCCATACATGAAGGGCCCACAAGTCGGGACGGGGATGCCAGATTTTTCCCAGATCTTATCCCAGTTTTTATGTGTAGGGGTGCGTACTATACAGTGGGCACACAATCTACATTTATTATCTCTCCCGAGCTGGCTGGGGGAGATTTAATACCGTGTTTGCAGTGTTTATGTGTAGGGGTGCATACTTCATAGTGGGCACACGCACTACATTCATTATACTTCCAGCATGAGCTGGGGGGAAGCTTGGTACTGTGGGAACAGTGCTTATGTGCAGGGGTGCATACTTATAGTGGGCACACAATCGATTTATTACACCTCCAGCACCGTGGCTAGGAAGGTTTTCGCAGGCAGCGCGTTTAAAAGCATTTACATGAATACGAGCGGGATCATATAATGTAACGGTACCCAAAGAATGACAAAAATGAACGAATGCTGCGTTTTGCGTTAAATATTTTAACGCGTTAAACTGAACAAAAAATAATCTCAATGCGTTAACGCGTTAAAAAAATGCAAAGTGAGCTTCAACAGCGGATGTCAAGCTGATGAGGGAAAGTTAGTAATTAATGAAATTAACATAGTTAATTGCTGTCTGGCTTTTACCCAGAAATGGGTTACTCTTGTTTTTGAACGCTCATTAATACTCGAGCCCCGCCGTTGTGAACGGGAGGGCGCAAGGGGCGGGGTCACTTTCTGTACGTTAGAAAGCTGCTCGCGAGCACAGTGAAGAGAGCAGCATAAATTTCATCTGCACCAGAAACGGGATTTGAACACGGGTCTCTGGCGCGAAAGCCTTAGATTTCACCACTGAGCCACAGGGGGGAATGCTTAAGACAGATAGCGTGAGCAGAGAAGAGAGCGGCATGTTTTGTGTCACCTGTAAAACGGCGTTTGTTTGCAGGTGTGCATGTTTTATAACAGGCTCCTTTTGCTGCAATATTGACATTTCTAGCTGCCTGAACTAAAGAGGGGACTGGGAAATGTGTGAGAAATGGAGGTTGGTCTGGCCTCGGCGGGACTCAAACACTCTCTTTCTTCCTTTCGCCTTTGAGTGATGCAGTTATGAAACTCACCCACGGTGTCCGTCTGGGTCATGCAGAGAGCTCGAGAGGGGGCGCGAGGGCAGGGTAACTCTCTTGAACGTAAGGAAAGCTAGCCGCGGGTGCGAACATCGCTCGTGTCCATCCGCTCTGACATCCTTTGTGCATGGCGCTTCTTTCGCGCGGCTCAAGGAAAGGGGAGGAAGCGCGGGGTCGTTATCGTCAAAACCAGCCAGTTGAGCCCCAGGGTGGGGAGATCTATCTCGTCACACTCAGGGCAGCCGCCCTTAGCGAGTGCAGCTTCCGCGTGGTCATGGCCCAGAGGATGTGACGGTCTCCACCAAAGAGAGGGCCTCTGCACGAGGCGCAGGTGGTTCGAGGCATTTGCAACAATGCCTCAAATTTGCTCTTTTAGAAAAAGTGTGACACAACGGCGAACACATGGTTTAAAAGGATATATAGCGCGCCGGATGGCACAGGAGAACAGCGGGCTGAAGGTGGCGTCCAGTTGAAAAACCAGGAAAGCCGGCGTCCTCAGAACTGCAAGGCAGGTGGCTTGTTCCACTGAAGGCTTTTCGACGGTGGCGAGAAGGCTTCTTATCCAGAGATCAGCGAAGTGGTGAGTTCGCTGAAGGAGATAAAATCTGGGGTCCTTGGCGGTGAATGGCCGCTTTATAGCCTTTGGTCACCCCCATTCTGGCGGGCTCTGACATGCTAGGGCGCGTGTCCTGATTGGTTTGCGCGTCTGAGCCGCCACGCCATAAGCTCGTGCAGTTGCTGCAGCACAGCCAATGACTGCTCTCGCCGTTCATCTGTGTATGCTGTGCAGCTGCACTGCGTTTTAAAGATTCTCGAGAAAAGGAGTTTTCCCATAGCGTAAGCTAGCCTTATGAAATACGAGAGACCTCTTGAAAGGGAACTATAGATTACAGTAGTTTTATTTAAAAATCAATAAAAAATGTGAAACATTTTGTTTTAGATGATCATGTGTGTTTTGGGATATTCATTCTCTTTTGAAGATCATGAATTTGTTCCAGCAAAAACCATGTGCAAACTGTAAAACAAAGTGCATTAAGAAAATGAATGGTATTTAAGAGCTGCATGATTCTTTTAGAAAATCCCTTTTGGTGCCTTTTGATTAAAGTGTTTAAGTCAATGTTTAAGACAATATTGTTCACATCCTTCCTCCATTTCTAAAAACAAACACCCAACCCCGACAGTTATATAAAAAATCAACCAGAAAAACCAGAAGAGTAGCAGAAGTGTAAGATGCCTTGACAATATAATAACTGTAAGAAACAGACTGATATATCAGATCATATTTGGCCATTTTGAGAATATTAATATCTGTCAATAACTGCATCTATCCAGAAGTGGCATTCACAATTCACCAACAAGTGATATTTGTCAGGTTAAAAAGTCTCACATATACACAATAGAAATCGCACACATACAACAAAAAACTATTATTCTAAAAAAAACACATTACAGATACTTAAATAAACAATAACTAAAATACAATATACAAATACAACCATTTGTCCTCAATTAAAATAGAAATTGCAGAAGGAATAAAAGTTTCTTTTTGACCAAAGGAAGACTAAATAATCTCTTCCTGAAAATCTACTGACAGTGTCAATATTAATGTCTGTTTATCAATGAATAATGAACATGTTCTGATCTCAAATTCAAGCTGTTAGTAAATTGAGTGAATATTGTGAAAGAAAAAATAGTGTTGATTTTATTTCAGTAATAATCATATACCATTACTGTACTAGCCATGAAGCGCTGGCTCTCTCAGTATCAGCTTGTGTACTTATGAGATATATGATAAAACTGTGCAAACACCAAACCAGTGTGTGCACGCCCAGATCAACAGGTGTGTGTTACAGGAACTGTGGATCTAAAGCTGAAACACACTCCAGCTCAGACTGAACATCAGCGAGATCTCAGATCTACAGTGGATATCCACTCTTTCATCAGTGGTGATTACAACACTATTATCTTTCATTTAGTACATTTTACTCTGCATTGATGTTTGCATTGGTGAAAATGTAAATCTGTCTTGCACTAGAATCATGAACTGTGCTGGAACTGTGAGCAGCAGCATTGGACTCGGACTAAACTGTGAGTATTTATAATCTTTTTGATAAAACACTCTTACATGTATTTGAACCTTAACTCGGCTTCATCTTCTTCATTATATGAATGTGTAGATTTAGCATCAGCCGTTCTCCTGCAGTCGTGCTTAAATCCAGTTTAACATTCAGGAACAGAGCTCTAATGATTAACATTTTTCTCAGCCCGTGAAGCACAACATAATGACAAAGGTATACTGGCAATATGAATTGTAAGATATAGGCCTAGTCTTTAATTTGTCCAAATACTGTTACTTAGCAATAAGTGTGTCCCTGGTATGCGCTGCTGTCCCAGCATTCAACACGTTGTGACATATCTTCACATTCTCTAGACATGATGTAATGTCAGTAGCAGCAGATGTTCTGCAGCAATCGTCGTCTCATGCGCTCTCTCTCTCTCTCTCTCTCTCTCTCTCTCTCTCTCTCTCTCTCTCTCTCTCAGATCTACAGTGATATGTTAGTAGATATGTACGTCTATACACAGAGATATCTACATGTTTGTTTGTTCATTTATATATGTCACGTTTGGTTTTGGGTAAATTGTCCATGTTTTCATGTCTCTCATTTTGAAGTTTTCCCATTGTAAATCCCAAACTTGACCAGATACAAAATAAACAAAGACTTCGCTTGATATTACTTGAAACTTGAACATAAACCTGGACTTAACACGACTTGACATGGACTCATCAACAGGGAACACAGACCAGAGACAATGGAAACAAGAGGGCGATATATACAGACTGAAATCTAAAGAAGACACTCCTGAAAAGCAATGAACAGAAGGAACCAACCTAACCCTAACCCTAAGCCTAACATTACACATTGAGCTAAAAGGGCAGATGACAGATTCACATGAGAAGGATAAGGGAATCACATGACAAATCCAGGAACATGACAATTGGAAAACTTTAAAGTCTGTGTGAACCGGAAGTTGCAAACGACTTTTCTCCAGTGCTGTGACGTATTTCCCAGTGAAACGGAATATTGAACCGAGGGCAGGGTTTTACTCTAGCGCTCCTCCTCTCCATCTCTCGCTCATTACAGACTAACGGTTTGAGGGGAGTGGTTAAGCGTTTCCCAAACCAAGCCGTCAAACCTACATCATCAGAGAAGGAACGCCATTCCAGACCGGAAGTAACTTTTCAGACTTTGATTAAAGATTACCACGGCAAACAATTTTTTTCTGTGTATTAACTTGCACGGATTAATTGTTCACCACAAGACTAGTAATATGCGCTAACAAAGTAAATAGGGTCAATTTTGATTTCCGTTGGACTTTAAAATAAGAGACATGGAAACATGGACATGAATATAAAACCCAAACCTAAACGTGACAATACGGTCATAAACTTCAATAACCATCATGTGGTTTATTGCATCACAACAGAATGCCAAAATGAGAAATTATTCAAAGACATTAATGCTTTCTCATTGGCACAGTTTGGAGCTTGTAATGGATATGTCTCTCTTTCTCTTATTTTTGAGCATATTATTCACTGCAAAAAAATCAACTTGCATGTGCTTTTTTGAGTTTTACTTACTCCCAAAAGTACAATTAAGTTTTTTTTTGTCAGTTCAAACACATTGGAAAAATCAATAGGACAAACACAGTAAATTAAAGGATTCGTTCACCCCAAAATGTACATTCTGTCAGTAATCACTCGCCCTCATGTTGTTTCAACCCTATAAGACCTTCGTTCATCTTCGGAACACAAATTAAGATATTTTTGATTAAATCTGAGAGCTGGATCACTCCTCCATAGGCTTCTACGGGATCGAAACTTGCTGGCCCAGAAAAGTTATTAAAGACTTACGGGGTTGGAACAACATGAGGGAGAGTAATTACTGACAGAATGTTCATTTTTGGGTGAACTAACCCTTTATGTTTAGTTTACTAAAATCAAAAAGGTGTGTGCTGCAGTGTTGTTGCTTGTGATCTCATGCTGTTAACTGGTTTCCAGTTTGTCACAAATATGGAGCTGGAGTGGACTCTGAAGAGGAATCCAAGGCTGGAGCGTCCTCTGGGATTTCCTCCCTGACCATTATGTGGATAGGCATAAGATTGGGTATTGAAATCGCATTTTTACATACATTTTAGGGGGCAGTGCAGAAGATACAAAACCCTCATGTCACAAAGTATGCAAAGTGCTCTAGCCATACAGGATTTAAACTTTGTCGTCTGAAGACCCACATTTGTTTTGAAGATGAAAAAACATACCAAGCACACGATGTTCTCTCACCGTTCCTGATTTCTAACACACTCACAGCGTTCGGCTGGTCATGCATCTGTCAGAGCAGAAACTAAAGCTAATGCTCTCTGTATGTTTTTCTGTTTTCTCTGGTCGTGTTATTTCATCCTTTCAAGCTTATTTAGATCTATAGATATATGATATATGACTTTCTTTTCATTTGCTCTAAAACAAACGAACTCTCTGAGATTAGGCATGTGGAATTTAACTTGTAAATCTTCACTTAGAACAAAATTTGTTGGGTTGCTTTAATTTGATTTCTTTGTAATTGTGTTTTCTTCATGAAAAGTTGATAGCATTCTTTTTAATTTTGTATTGTTTACCAGAATGCATTTCTTTCATTAATGCATTTCTCTTCTGTGAATGTATTTGTCTTTTATCTTATTCTTGTAAAGCACTTTGAGATGCAACTGATGCACTTTTTTTCTTATACTGATTTACTATGGTAAGCCTATTATAAGTGTTTATATTTTAGATGTGTTGTGATGGTTTTTAAACAAACGCTGAACAGAGGAGAGTCTGCTGGAGAAAAGAGTACGAGACCGAGCGCATAATAAAACAAGAATCAACATAATCTTGGCTTTTCAGAGATGGAGAAAACTGAAGGATTCTCAATAGCAACTAGTGTGTGTGTGTGTGTGTGTGTGTGTGAGTGTGTGTGTGTGTGTGTGTGTGTGTGTGTGTGTGTGTGTGTGTGTGTGTGTGTGTTACATAGGGAGAGCAATATGTTGTGTTATTTAATTTCTTTGATTTTATAATCATTTATATTCATTAATGAATGTAGTTGTCATCTGATTCATCATTTATTCATTATTTCATATATTCATTTCATTTATAAACATTTACTATTATTATTATTCATTTGTCATTTTATGCTTTTATATTATTTATTTGACCTATGTTCTTGCTTTTGCCATGCTTGATAGTTTAATCTTATGATTGTGTGGTTTGAAGGGATGTTTCTCTTCATGAGTAGAGATCAGAGAATATCTTCATTTCAAGGTTTTTAGCGTCACAGGACGATGTTATGATGCAGTAATTTTCCATTGTTTCCCCCTTGGTATAACAACACTTGGTGGATTTGTACTGGTTGAACAATAAACTCTGCACTTTTTATCATCATCACTTCGTCTCCTGCTTCTGCTCTTCCCTGGTTTTCTCAGTTAAACTGATAGAAGACTGATATCTTCTTACAGGGATTCAGTGTCCAGAGTTGAATCTAATATATCTGATATTTATGTCTGATCTAACAGTATCATGAGCTCTGAAGGTCAGAGAAGATCAGACATGAACTCTCCAACACAACACAACTGCTGTTGAAACTATAGCCTTTTGTAAGCTTATATATTTAGAAGTCACATGACATAGAAATATAATAAAATAAAACAATAAAACATTAAAGATACATACATTGCTGCAAGCAGAAAAACAATACAAATGTGTGAAATACTAGAACAGTTTATTGGCAACACACAACATATTTTCTGTTGTTCAGCCCAAATATGCTTATATTTCCTTTTATCTGTAACAGATATGGTAATCAAAAATGAATCTGATAACTTCTGTACAGCTTGAATGAAGATTACGTGAGCAGAATCAGTCAAGTTTGATGTCATTAGAATAAGAATAAAAAAAATTAAAAAAAACGTCAGGAAGCGCTGAACTGTTCACACTACATCAACAATCGGGGAGAATGGCGTGGACTAGATGAGATTGTTGAATAAAGTCGTTATTTGGGGGGTTTTCACACTAAAAGTATTCACATCACTTCATAACATTAAGGTTGAACCACTTGAGTCATATGGACTATTTTAACGATACTTTTCTGGACCTTGAAAGTTGCAATGATGTTGCCGTCGATGTGGGATCAGAAACCGATCAGATTTCATCAAAAATATCTTCATTTGTGTTCCTAAGATGAACAAAGGTCTTACAGGTTTGGAACGACATGAGACATCTGAACATTATTGTATAACACTAAGATAATATACTGTAATCTTCTTTAATGTGTTCATTGTTTCTGCCTAAATGAATATGTGCCGTTAACCACTGTAACTCATGATTGTATTATCTGTGTATTTCTGATGTATGGACGTTACTTTGTCACAGTATGTGTAAGCACTATACAAATAAACAAACGTAAAAGTGAAACTCAACATGTGAAATAAACCGGATCCAGATTGCCCTTTGACCCTGTCCTGCAGTCTCGTGTCTCCCTCTACAGGAGATCATCAGAATCACAGCAGAGTTAAAGAAGCTACAGATGAAAATGTGTTTTACAGCAACAAATGAAAACACTTCCAGATTTCAGTTCATCAGGGAATATGAAAATCAACAAGTTGTAATTTGAAGGGAATCATTATTGAAGTCAAACACAAAGATGTCAAATGTGCGTCACTATAAAATATGACTTCTGCTGTTTTGATATTATTCTGAAGGTTTGAATGGTTTGATCAGAATCAAGATCTCTTTAGTTCCAGTGAATTCTGTGACGCTTCCAGCTTTAATATCATAAAGCAGCCTGTGATTATGATGATGAGTTTATGACAGAATCACTTTTATTCTCCGCTTTCTCCATCATGTGCTTCATCTGTCGTTTCACACAGAAGATCTCTCTGTTTCTCTTTCTGATAGAGTTAGAAACAGGGAATAATTGATGTTCTTCCCAGAGACTGTGTTTCTGGATTCTTCTGTTAGCAGAAGCTGATGATGATGTTTCATATCAGGCAAATCTCCATCAGCTCCTGATTCAACAATATGACAAACTCAGATCACTCACACATGCATTACAATCATGAGTCTCAGTATAATGTGTTTTCCTCATTTAAAAGCTCCTGAAAGATGTCATTTCTCTAGAAGATGAAAATAAATCCACACATTCATTCACACAGAACATACCTTAGTACTTCTTCAGATCAATATCTCCTCTGAATATCTGATGTGAGACGCAGCCGTATTGTTTCCTGAAGAGTTTCAAGAGTCTGAATGTTAAATGTAAAACTCAGATCTGATAAACTCCATCAGCTGCTCATTTAATCATCTCTGATTTATTAACACTGATTTCCATCAGCAGAACATTAGTGACTTTAACAGACGAACTGAAGCTGTTCAGAACAACAACAGATCAACACTTACTCAATACTCAATATCTACTGTTCACAAACACATCATAGTATACATTAAAGCAGAAGTTGCTAGAAGTTCAGTCATTCACACAAAATGTAAAATCACATTATTATTTGTGAGTTGATAATGAATGACATTCAGTGAATTAAACTGAGAGAATGTCACTTGTTTAAAATAGAAATGAAGGCATTGTAAATAAATGTGTATGAGTGTGTGTTTTCTATTCCTCCTAACACACAGAATATGATCTGCAGGTTTCATCTTTGTCCACTAGATGTCAGAAGTAGATTTGAGGTGAAACTCAAAGGCCTTTAGTTTCAGGATCAGAGACAGTGAAGAGAAATCAGAGAATCTGATCTGAAGCTCAATGAGGATCATCATGTGTCTCATATGAAGCAGAAAGAGACTCTCATCTGATCAGATTATATTACAGGATCAGTCGCATAATCAGATTCATCACATTCATCAGCAGTGTTGGGAGTAACGCGTTACAAAAGTAATTAATTACTGTAATGCATTGCTTTTTGCTGTAACGCGGTAATGTAAGGCATTACAGGGGGAAAAAAAGTAATATTTTACTCGGTACAAATGTCAGTAACGCGCGTTACAAGCATTGTTAGTTAACCTGGAATAAGGAGTTTTTTCTTCATACAAATTCGCCAAAATCACCGCGAGAGATCAGCAGAGGAGAAACGTCCGCGCAAAATGTTTCACTTTCTGTACGTTAATCAGACAGAGCCGAGATGAGTGAGCCTGCAGCGGATAGTACATTCTCAACACGTCAACAGCGAGAGAGGGAGTTTCTTTTACTGTCTATGGGAGTTTCCTGCTTACCAGTCGCAGTGGTCCAGCGCCGTTTCCATGGCAACTCTGCGCCGCGGCCGCTCCAGTGTTTGAAAGCGACATGAATGTTCAAAGTTCACGCGCACGGCCATTGATTAAACCACGTCAAAATCATGCAGCATTTACAAACATCTAGAATTAGAACATTACTTAAATAAAAATCTCATTAATATTAAATTATACATTTAAAACTGATTTTGGAGATCTATGACTCGTTCATAGACCAAATGGCCTATGCCCACACTACTGCAGTGCAGTCACTCACAATAATAATTAAAATAAAAATATTTGGCTTAGTTATTATTCATTAGTTATTTTTATTTTTGCTAAAGTTTAAGCCTAAAGTTTACCCCGGGCTTAAAGTAAAAAGATGTCTGTACCATGCATCCATGCAAAGTACCATGGTAATATTTGAGGTACCATGGTTATATCTGAGGTAGTATGTACCATGGTAATATGTACGGCAGAATGTACCATAGTTATATCTGAAGTACTAGGGCATGTACCATGTTAAATCTGAGGTACCATACTATGTACCATAGTAACATACTGTACAGTATAGTACTTCAGATATTATCATGGTACCATGATAATATCTGAAGTACTATAAAGTATGTACCATGGTTATATCTGAGGTTCTATGGTATGTACCATGGTAGGTACCATGGTAAATCTGAGGTACCATACTATGTACCATAGTAACATATACAGTACCATGCAATGTACCATGGTACCATGATAATATCTGAAGTACTATATAGTATGTACCATGGTTAGATGTAAGGTACCATGGTACTACCATGGTATACCATGGTATGTACTATAGTACATCATGGTAAAATTTCTTATGGGTCCAAGCTCAGTCGGATACCACATCACCTTCTACTGGATGTGTAATGAGCTAATTGAGCATCATACGCTACATTTAGATTGCCAAATCCATATTGGCAGTTATTTTGGTGAGAGTAACTTAAAAGTAATGCAATAGTAGTGTAATGCCTTACATTTTAAATACAGTAATATTGTAATGTAACGGATTACTTTGAAATGACAGTAACAAGTAATAAATAACGCATTACAGTTTCGAAGTAACTTGCCCAACACTGTTCATCAGAGAGATCATTACATCTCACAATATAAACTGTTTCATATCAGATGAGTGTGAACAGAATAACGGCTGAAAGTCAATGTAAAACAATTAAAGAGTTTTATTATGTATAGTTATACACTGTTGTTATATGCCAGATGTAATGTTTGCCAGAGGTGAAGGAGTAACAGTGGAAAAGATTTGAGTTGAGTTAGTGTTAGGGTTGCGCAATATGCTCCATTTTCATATCGTCCTATCGTCAGCCTGTGAGATCGGCGATACACGATATTATCGTGAGGGGGGCGGGGCTTACTTATTTGATTATTAACTTGCTTATTTACTCATCAATTTGCTTGTTTTATTACTTCGTTTTAAATGAGAATCTTTTTCTATTTTGCTTGCAAAGGTGGAGTGTTTATTAATAGGCTAAATCAGGTTATTTCCTGGTATAGTGAGGTAAAAAAAAAAAGATCCTAATCATTCTTGTATCTGACCATTCTTGTATATTTCAACATGTCAGCGGGAAATTTACGGACACACATTATCCTCTCATGCCGTTACAGATGCAGCATTTTGACTGTAGGCTGCTTCTGCACGAGATCATGAAAACACGTTTTAATTTATTGGGTCAAGAAAGAGTCGGAGTCTGCGATATGTCCGCCTCTGTCTGGATGCACTTCACTTATGCGCACCGCACTTCAATAAGCCCAAATAACGCGGGTTTTAAATGCCGGGAGAAATCAGAGGCAAAAATCTAAAAGTCGATCGGTACTTACTTATGACTTGACTCTGATAAAGGAAAATGGGTTAATCCGTTTACATGACCACATGCATTGTCAGTTTATTCAGCATAATCGAGTTAATAACGTGCATGTAAACGCGCTCATTCCCTGAAAACGAAAGCAGAAACGGACTGCGCTTTCACTGCATTAACTACGCGTTCTCTCAGAGACGACGGTGGATATAACGGTAGGCTACAGCATCTTAATTTACTGGCTTAATATTTCTCTTGTGGACTTACATTATTGACAGTGAAAAAAAATAGAAGAATATATTTCTTGTTAAACAAGTTTGAAGTTGCTTGTGATTTTCACAGGCAGAGTTCCACAGATGCTTCGTGTAACCTACTAAAGACTTTATTTGGCCTAGGCGGCCTATATAATTTTATTGATATTATTATTATAATTAATATTTTGTAATTGTACTGTTTTTAGTGTTTTTACTGTCATTAAATATTTTGTTAATGTGCTATGGAAACAAAATACTGACGAACAACGATGCCGCGTCTTCATCTTGGCTCTGTATAAGAATGATGCGTCTGTTAAGCACTCTTGGCAATTTGTGAATGGATCACCTTGCAATTAAATTTCGTTGTGGGATGTAGTTTTTTTTAGTCTGTTTTAAAAATATTTTCTTTGAGGAGTCCTCATACGCGCGCGTCGGTGACGTCGCATGTGTGGTTATGTGATGTCGCAAGTGTGGTTATGTGGTGATGTCGTTATGAATTTAGGCAAGGCAAATATAATTGTAACTATACTAGCTTCATAATAATAATAATAATAATAATAATAATAATAATTTAATACATTAATAGGAAAACGAGCCAATTATCGTATTGATATCGTCAAAGGCATCTGCCATCGGCGATATCTCTGTCTATCGTCGATACACGATACTATCGTCTATCGGCACAATGTGCCGTTCCTCTGTCCCGAACGACTGACAGTAAACCCCAGTTCAACAAGGTTTATTAAGTATAAATGAAGAAACTCAAAAGAAAGTAAAATATTCTTCAGGAGGAGGAAAGGCTGAAACAGCAACAGTACTCTGTACTACTTTGTTACAAAGTAAAAATACTCTGTCTAGTCAGAGAAAAAAAATGAACAACAGAAATGTTCACTAACTCCCTAAACAGCCAAACACAGGAGAAAGGGGTTTTAGGGTGCTTTCACATCTGTAGTTCGGTTCATTTGGTCCGGACCAAGGGCGAAAAATTAAGTGTTTCAAGTGTTTTGGTTCCTTTTCACACCAGTTGTGTTTAACTCTAGTTGTGTTTAACTCTAGTTGTGTTGCAGTTGTGTTTAACTCTAGTTGTGTTGCAGTTGTGTTTAACTCTAGTTGTGTTGTAGTTCTGTTTAACTCTACACTGTAAAAAAAAATCCCGTAAAAAAACGGTAAATCTCTGGCAGCAAAGTTTCCAGACGGGTTCCGTTAAATTACAGCAAATAACCATTTCACAAAATTACAGGCAAAACCCGTAAAAATACAGAATTGACTTTACGGTCAAAATTAATTAAATTACAGTACATTACTGTTAATAATGGCTTATTAAACCGTGGAAAAACAGATAAATGTCAAATTACATAAAAAGAACATTTAACTTTAAGGTTAAACTGTAAATTTAGGGTTTTATAAATTTATTTTATAATAATGCTCTGTCTATCTACAGTAATTATCTTTTAATATATAGTTTTTCTGTGTAAAATAACTATGAAGTTATGTATAAAAATGTAATAAGTACATAAATTCAAGTACAAAGTTTGTATATTTACAGTTTTATTTTTTTGCAGATCCAGTTTCACAACTTTGACCAATCTCTAATTAAGTACTTAATAATAGCAAATGTACAGTCAATTTCTGTTAAATTAACTAAACGTACAAGTACGGAATGCCTGCACATTTACAGTATTACTCATTAAACAAACACTGAACATCAAGATACGTGAATGATAGGAAATACAGGCTTAGTATATCATTTAGAACATGTAAAAATATCCACATTAAAAGACAATTGCTGTATGCCTTTATACTCTAATATAACTTATTTCAAATATTTACAATTACATTTTATCCAAAGTGACTTAAAATTAAGAGAACAATAGAAGCAACAAGTGCAGCGACAAGTCCCAGTTAGTGTAGCACAGTACACAAGTTCATTTATTTATTATTAAAACAAAGATTTAGTATTATTGGGTCAAGTGTTTATGAAAAGATGGATCTTTAGCAGTTTCTTGAAAATGTGTTGAGTTGGGCAGGTCATCCCACCAGCAGGGAACAGTCCAGGTAAAGGTCAGTGAAAGTGATTGTGTGTCTCTTTGGGATGATGGCACCACAAGGCGCCGCTTACTTGCAGAACACAAGCTTCTGGAGACACATAGATCTGAAGCAGTGAGTTTAGGTCTTGCTGCAGCATCTGGATCAGTTGCAGAGGTTTGACTGATGCTGGAAGGCCTGCCAGGAGAGCATTACAATAGTCCAGTCTGGATAGAACAAGAGCTTAGACAATGAGTTGTGTGGCTCTGATAGGAAGGGCCAGATCTTTCTGATGTTGTATAAGGCAAATCAGCAGGATCGCATGGTTTGGCTGAAACCATAAGCAGTTCTGTCTTGGCAAGGTTGAGTTGAAGGTGAAGGAAGAATTTTCCATCAGGTAGGCTGAGATGCGAGCAGCAACCGCCAGATCCTCTGGCTGGAATGAAAGGTAGAGATATGTGTCATTAAGTGATAGGAAAAGTCATGTTTCTAAATGACAGAGCCTAGTTACACTACAAAAAATAAATAAAAAAATAATAATAAATAAATAAATGGGTGGAATCTAACACAATCGTGGTCTTACTGTAGTAAAACCAAACCTTGTGCAGCTCCAGTGGCCTCACAAGGATCAAATGAATATTTACATGGGAAAATACAGTATAAAACAAATTAAATGTTCTGCCACTTTTAGTGCAATCATATGGAATCAGAAGACTCGGCCATTACAATATTTTAAATTAGCCTACTTCTTCCCATACCTTGTTTGCCATGATCATTCTGCTTTCCACTTGACCTGAAATCACAAAAAAAACAAAAACAATTTTTTACAACTCAGTATTACATTTACACATGTCAGAATATGTTCCACTGGGACAATGCAAAACCTCAACTGACTATGATCTGGAAGCTGAGCAGGAAAGGCTAACAGTGATGTTTTGAGCTGAGACACCTAACGTTAGGGGTGTAACTGTCTGTTCATCTGGATCAATGCAATTTTCATAACCATTGATCAAAAGTATCCTATGAAAAAGGCTACTATGATGACCCCAGGCCATCCAAAATGTAGATAAGTTCATTTCTTCATCAGAACACAAACATTCTATCAACTTTTATTTTATAAGCCTAATATATGCACATGTATGCATTCTATAGCTAACGTTACGTGTTGGCAAGCAGATGCAGCCAGAATATGCAATTTATCATGTTGGGTTCATATTCTAGTCTCATGTGCTTTCCTGTATCAAGTACAGTATTTACTGAATTCGTTTTCTTAACAGTCTTGATAGCCACGTTAACCCTTACGAAAAATAACTATGGTTTAACCACAAAGAAAAAACTAAAAAACAAACAAACATGGTAGGCCTATTTGTAGTAGAACTGTGGTTATTAAAAATGGTAATAAAAATCCGCCAAAAACGTGGTTACTATAATTTTACTATAATTAAAACCAAGGATATTTTTAAGAGAAGAGTTTTCAGCTTCCAGACGGTGTTTCAAAATGTCCCGCCATTTAAGAGATTGATTTACTGACAGATAGGCCTACTATCGCGTATTAACGAAGATTTTATAGACAATTAAACGGACTTTGATATGTAGCCTATAACATGTCTACGAAAGCTCGTTTTAGGTCTTTTGAGATGTGGGTTCAACTGATCTTTCTTAAAACAGATGGAAAATGTAAAGACGCACGCTAACGTTACATTTTCAGTGTTTTGGCCTCCAGCTCTCGCCAGTTAACTGAACATCATTTAAGAATGCTAACGTTAGCTTGAAACCTGTAAACTTAACACAAATGTAATATAAAATATCGTTCACATGTAACTTAGTATAATGAGACTCTTACCTCAGCCGGTGATCGGTTGGCATGATGTCCGCTGTGACGAACAAGGCTCACTGAAAAGGGCGTTATTTCCGAAGAATCCAAACGGACTGACTGACAACAGCTCCTGCTCACGGCTGCTCTTGATGAATACGATTGCTTTGAACCACTGTTGATCTCACAATCCACTTCACGAGAGTAGACTGAATTCAAATCTCCCGCTTGCCCAAACTCGACGGATCAGCTAACGTTAACCGTTGTGGGCGGGAGTAAACAGCGGAAATGAATTTGAATCTGCGTCATCGCGCGCGCGCACTCAAACACACACACACACACACACACACACACACACACACACACACACACACACACACAAAGTCCTGAATGTGAAGCAACAGAGATTTGGAAAAATATTTATAAAATATACATGAAATTATGGGAGAATAAGACTGTTTATTATTATACTTTACTATACTAGATTATTATACTGAGAATAATAATGATCAAAATGAGTATGAAATAAAATGTGAAATAAAAAATAATTCAGGCCTACTGTAGTCTATGTAGGGTACTGTATGTACAAATCACAGTCTATGGTACAAATACTTTTATTTAACCTTAAAAAAAACCTCACTTTAACCCCCACATGCTTAATAATCTGTCTGTAAGGAAAACATATTGAATAGATGCTGATTTCCGCAGTTATACCTTCTTTTCTTTGTTTTCTAATTTCACAGAAAAAATCTGTAAAATATTACTTAATTTCTGTAAAATTACACATAACTCTGTAAAAATACAGACAAGTTCCTTTTAAAAAAACGTAAAATTGCTGTAAAACTAAAATACAAGCAATTACCTGTAAATTTAACAATGGACCTTTAAATTACAGCAAATGCCTTTTATTTTACAGATATTTGCTGTATAATGACAAAACGGTAAAATTCTGTAAAAAAAATACAGACAATTACCTGTAAAATTACACTTTTTTTTACAGTGTAGTTGTGTTGTAGTTGTTTAACTCTAGTTGTGTTTAACTCTAGTTGTGTTGCAGTTCTGTTTAACTCTAGTTGTGTTGTAGTTGTTTAACTCTAGTTGTGTTGTAGTTGTTTAACTCTAGTTGTGTTTAACTCTAGTTGTGTTTAACTCTAGTTGTGTTGCAGTTGTTTAACTCTAGTTGTGTTGTAGTTGTTTAACTCTAGTTGTGTTTAACTCTAGTTGTGTTGTAGTTGTTTAACTCTAGTTGTGTTTAACTCTAGTTGTGTTGTAGTTGTGTTTAACTCTAGTTGTGTTGTAGTTCTGTTTAACTCTAGTTGTGTTGTAGTTGTTTAACTCTAGTTGTGTTTAACTCTAGTTGTGTTGCAGTTGTGTTTAACTCTAGTTGTGTTGTAGTTGTTTAACTCTAGTTGTGTTGCAGTTGTGTTTGACTCTAGTTGTGTTGCAGTTGTGTTTAACTCTAGTTGTTATAGTTGTGTTTAACTCTAGTTGTGTTGCAGTTGTGTTTAACTCTAGTTGTGTAGTTGTGTTTAACTCTAGTTGTGTTGCAGTTGTGTTTAACTCTAGTTGTGTAGTTGTGTTTAACTCTAGTTGTGTTATAGTTGTGTTTAACTCTAGCTGTGTAGTTGTGTTTAACTCTAGTTGTGTAGTTGTGTTTAACTCTAGTTGTGTTGCAGTTGTGTTTAACTCTAGTTGTGTTGCAGTTGTGTTTAACTCTAGTTGTGTTGTAGTTGTTTAACTCTAGTTGTGTTTAACTCTAGTTGTGTTTAACTCTAGTTGTGTTGCAGTTGTGTTTAACTCTAGTTGTGTTGCAGTTGTGTTTAACTCTAGTTGTGTTGTAGTTGTTTAACTCTAGTTGTGTTTAACTCTAGTTGTGTTTAACTCTAGTTGTGTTGCAGTTGTTTAACTCTAGTTGTGTTGTAGTTGTTTAACTCTAGTTGTGTTTAACTCTAGTTGTGTTTAACTCTAGTTGTGTTGTAGTTGTGTTTAACTCTAGTTGTGTTGTAGTTCTGTTTAACTCTAGTTGTGTTGTAGTTGTTTAACTCTAGTTGTGTTTAACTCTAGTTGTGTTGCAGTTGTGTTTAACTCTAGTTGTGTTGTAGTTGTTTAACTCTAGTTGTGTTGCAGTTGTGTTTAACTCTAGTTGTGTAGTTGTGTTTGACTCTAGTTGTGTTGCAGTTGTGTTTAACTCTAGTTGTTATAGTTGTGTTTAACTCTAGTTGTGTTGCAGTTGTGTTTAACTCTAGTTGTGTAGTTGTGTTTAACTCTAGTTGTGTTGCAGTTGTGTTTAACTCTAGTTGTGTAGTTGTGTTTAACTCTAGTTGTGTTATAGTTGTGTTTAACTCTAGCTGTGTAGTTGTGTTTAACTCTAGTTGTGTAGTTGTGTTTAACTCTAGTTGTGTTGCAGTTGTGTTTAACTCTAGTTGTGTTGCAGTTGTGTTTAACTCTAGTTGTGTTGTAGTTGTTTAACTCTAGTTGTGTTTAACTCTAGTTGTGTTTAACTCTAGTTGTGTTGCAGTTGTGTTTAACTCTAGTTGTGTTGCAGTTGTGTTTAACTCTAGTTGTGTTGTAGTTGTTTAACTCTAGTTGTGTTTAACTCTAGTTGTGTTTAACTCTAGTTGTGTTGCAGTTGTGTTTAACTCTAGTTGTGTTGTAGTTGTTTAACTCTAGTTGTGTTGCAGTTGTGTTTAACTCTAGTTGTGTTTAACTCTAGTTGTTTTGCAGTTGTGTTTAACTCTAGTTGTGTTGTAGTTGTTTACAGTTTTTCTCAGTCGCTTTGGTGCATTTCTCATAACACTATTTACATTTGCACAATAGTTAATGCAGTTCTCAAAACAATTAGTACAAACTGCAAAACCTAGTTGATAACCTGCA
Source organism: Rutilus rutilus (assembly GCA_021464565.1). Classification (NCBI taxonomy): domain Eukaryota; kingdom Metazoa; phylum Chordata; class Actinopteri; order Cypriniformes; family Leuciscidae; genus Rutilus; species Rutilus rutilus. The sequence continues at coordinate 33,870,324 of JAJAQA010000017.1, forward strand.
AAAGCGTGTCACTTGCTCAAAATGGATAGCTCATTCCTCAAAAGCAAGTATTTATGTCAATGAATGTGTCAGTGTCATCAAAATGAAAAGTCCTGACACCATCGTTTATGAACAAGATAGTCAAATGGCTTAGTCATGTTTTCATTATGACAGTTTACTCTGTAAATGTTTTCCAATGCAAAAAAGTCAGATCTTGGTGACACTACCTGAAAATGCTCAATACAGCAATAAATACTATTTGCACAGCCATTTGAAAAAATACAGTAAAGTTACACATTACTGTATTTATGAGGTAACTGAGTACAAGACACTGAATATGTATGTTTCACATTTTTACTGCATATGCTCTTTGCAATTCTAATTTGTTCACAGCATTGTGCAAAAGAAAAAAATACACCATTATTTACAACACACATAAACTCCCTTTGGGTAGAGCTGTGCACAACTGTCAACAATACTGCAGTACATATTGGAACTGAACATACAACATTGTACTGTAATCATTCATGCACATCCAGACGTTCCTCTCTGTCTGGCCACATATTTTCATCTACATCACAGCGAATATCATCTCTTGCAATGCAGCGAGGAAAGTATCTCCTCGAGTGGCGAATCCATCCTCTGCAGGACTCTGCTGTGATGTCATCACATGCTGCATCCATGGCCGCTAGCAGGGCCATTTGGGTATGTGGATGCCGGTCATATACCTTCCACCTCCAGGAAGAGAAATAACTCCTCTATTGGATTTAGGAATGGTGAGTAGGGAGGGAGATATTCCACCAGCATCCTATCATGTGCTGCAAACCACTGTCTGACGACTTCTGAGTGGTGAAAACGCACATTATCCAAAACAACAACATGCTTGCTCAGATGGTCTCCAGTTAGTCCTCTCTCATTCTCAGGGATTATGTCCCTGTAAAGAGTGTCTAAAAAAGTCAGCAGATGTTGTGTGTTGTATGGACCAAGACGGGGGATATGGGTGAGGACGCCGTTTTCTGAGATGGCTGCACACATAGTAATATTCCCTCCTCGTTGACCTGGGACATCAATGGTTGCTCTCTGTCCAATGCGATTCCTTCCACGTCTTCTACCTTTTGCCAGATTGAAACCCGCCTCATCAAGGTATATGAATGTGTGCAGCGGTTCCCTGGCCTCCAGCTCCAGTACATGCTTTATTACAAAAGAGGGAGTGAGAAAAACTATAACAACTTTTCCTGTGTAACATAATGCATTTTGGACAACATATTGTACAGTATGCACTGTGAATACACATACACAGAACTGTCATGTAAGTGTAGTGCATGACACTACACAAAGTAAACGGTTTACAGCACTGAACATTAGAATATGCATAGAACACATACATGTTTTACCTGTACATACTGGTGACGGATCTCCTTCACTCTGTCGCTGTTCCGTTCAAATGGCACATTGTACAATTGTTTCATGCGCATTTCATTCCTACGGAGCACTCTGTCAATTGTAGCGACTGAAACAGATTCAATATTCCCAAAGATGTTGTCATCCTCTATGACAGCACTTTGTATCTCTCTCAACCTTATGGCATTGTTTGCAATCACCATTGCACAAATGGCTTCCTCTTGTTGCGGAGTAAAAAGAGGCCTTCTTCCACCTCTGCAAGGTTGTCTTGCAATCCTGTGTGGTGCAGAGTAAAATTACAGTAAATATGGCAAATCTTTTCTGTAACACTACAATACACTAAATGTGGGATGCAGTAAAGCTGTACATCTAAATGTAAAATGTACAGTGACAAGTTAGTCCCACTGCAAGCTTCATGTATGACACAATGACAGTAGTGCAGTGCAGATTGTTTAGTGCTGAATTACTGTCTATTTACAGTATACACACCTGTTCTCCCGACGAAATGTTTGAATAATTGAATTTACAGTGGTTCTCCCAACATTTGGCTGCACCCTTCGACCAGCCTCAGCCATTGTGAGGCCGTGATTGACAACATGATCCACAATTGTAGCCCTGATTTCATCAGGGATCCGCCTATGTACTTGGCCTCTTCTTCCTCTTCCCCCATTTTGTCCCCTTCCCCTTCCCCTTCCCCTTCCCCTTCCCCTTCCCCTTCCCCTTCCCCTTCCCCTTCCCCTTCCCCTTCCTCCCCCTCCCCGCACCCTCACCCCTCTTCCACGAGGCTGACCTTCCATTTCTGTGTCACAGTATTGTAGAAATGGTACACACTATGTCCTGCTTGGTTCATATATGCTTGTAAAGTGGGGGTTTATGGGATTCAGCTCTGACAGTGATTGTAGAGAAGTGGCTTATCATTGGTTGCAACTAATGCTTCACACATCCCTTCTCATCAGTGAAAGCTGAGATTCACCTGAGAGAAATTGTTCAATTTAGGAGACATTTGCAGGAAAAAAAAATGTGTAAAATTTGCTTGACAGATTTTGACAAATAGTTCAACATTTTTGCATGTAATGACTCAAACAATGAAATGAGGACTATTAGTTTTATATGGAATGACTATTCAGCATTCACAAGTATAGTTAATTTTGACTGACATGACATAAGCAAATGATAATGTTATAAAACAGCAGAGAGTTGTATGAAAGCAATTGATGCATGTCCAAAAGCATTTGCAGTTTGTTGGAAGGAATGAGAAACTGCTACTATGATGTGCACACATGACTAAATGTTGTGGAGGTTGAACTAACTGTTGTGCAAATGTAAATAGTGATGTGAGAAATGCACCAAAGCGACTGAGAAAAACTGTAACTCTAGTTGTGTTGCAGTTCTGTTTAACTCTAGTTGTGTAGTTGTGTTTAACTCTAGTTGTGTTGCAGTTGTGTTTAACTCTAGTTGTGTTGCAGTTGTGTTTAACTCTAGTTGTGTAGTTGTGTTTAACTCTAGGGGCCCTATTTTAACGATCTGAAATGCAAGTGTCAAAGCACAAGTAACTTTGTGGGCGGGTCTTGGCGCTGTTGCTATTATACCGGCGGGATAAATGACTCTTGCGCCCGGCGCAAATCTAAAAGGGGTTGGTCTGAAGAGCTTCATTATTCATAGGTGTGGTTTGGGCGTAACGTGAAATAAACCAATCAGAGCGTCATCTCACATTCCCTTTAAGAGCAGGCGCGCTTGTTCTAAAGCGGATTCCTATTATAACGGCGGATTCGCCAGGCGGGCGCCAGGAGCGGTTCACAGCCGAGGAGACCGACGTTCTCATCAGGGACGTTGGGGATGGAGAAACACACCCAAATTAACTTCGGTTAAACAGGCGTATGATAATTTGGGTAAATGTGTAAGCTAGATGTATGCTTTTATAATAAAATGTCTATCTATCTATCTATCTATCTATCTATCTATCTATCTATCATAATAATGTATGATTTGCAAAAATGATAACTGCTTCGTCTGTGTGTAGATGAGAGAATCAAAGTGTATGCGCGTTGTGCACACGCTACATTGATTATGGCCAAGCATGCGCCCTTAAAATAGCTTATGAATAACATGCGCAACGCGCCACTGACTTTAAACTATTTTTTCCTGGTTAGTGGCGCAATTGTTTTCTAAACCTGCAAAATAGCATGAAGGAACGTTTGCGCTGGAACACGCCTCCTTTTTTGCGCTGAACCACCCAGGGAGCGCAAGTTCATTCCCTAGTTTAGCGACTGTGGAGGGAAAAGCGAGCTTTGCGCGGGTGCAAAATAGGAATGATACATGCGTCAGTGTACTAAGTCATTTGCGCTGGGTGCAAGATAGGGCCCTAGATGTGTAGTTGTGTTTAACGGTAACACTTTACAATTATAGTACATGAATTATCATGTACTAATACCTGAATTAATAATTACTTTACTATGAACTAATGATGAGTTAAGACATGTACTAATGAGGAACTAACCTTAACTACGACATGAGTCATATGAATTCCTGCATGAATATACCATCTTAACTACACGTTAGTACATGCTTGTTAATTAATGTATTAATTAACATTTCGGGGTAAACTAAATCAAACTTTCTCTAGAAAATGGACACATTTAGTGTCCCAAAAGAAGAGCAAGAACCCTAACTGACTAACATCCGACTGCATTATGATATAAAGACAGTAAACCAATCCATAAAATAACCACTTAACCATCATCTGTGCTAACACTGATTTTAATTTTGAAAATTGCATCTGCATGTTAGTGTAGGTATTTCACTCTTGATGGCAGCAGTGGAATCACTTAAAACAGAATGAGATTAAATAGTTTTTAATGATGAATGCATCATTGTGTGTTCAATGAGTAAGGTTAAATGTAAACATTGCAAGACATCTAGTGTCATTCACTGATGTTTGTGACAGTTGCTGGTGTCAAATTTATGAACAATTTTACATTGTGCCCTTTTAGTACATCTTTCTTCTGATCTGGAACATGTTTGATTTAGTTTAAACCCGAAATGTTAACTAATACATTAATTAACAAGCATGTACTAACGTGTAGTTAAGATGGTATATTCATGCAGGAATTCATATGACTCATGTCGTAGTTAAGGTTAGTTCCTCATTAGTACATGTCTTAACTCATCATTAGTTCATAGTAAAGTAATTATTAATTCAGGTATTAGTACATGATTATTCATGTACTATTATTGCAAAGTGTTACCTGTTTAACTGTGTTGCAGCACAAGTGCATTGCAGTGTAAATTTTAGTGAGTGAGAATGTGTGTAGTTTTGCAAAAGAGTGCATGAGCTGGAGCCTACATTCAGAAACCAGACCGAAAGTTCTTTAAGGAGGTGTCTCTGTGTCTGTGGTTTACACCTCTTTTTGTGTAGGTTTCCTGGTAAGTTCTGTGCTGTTGAAAGGCTACATTTAATGCCAGTTTTTATTTTTTGAACTTTTGAAGAATTGCGATTCTTATTTTGAGGAATGTTTTATTCTCACTGAATTTCATAAAGCATGTGAAAGTTGTGTTTGAGATCGGCTCATGTGTAAATGGAGAGTTTTGCGAGTGAACTTTTTCCAGTGTGTTAGTGAGTTCATCCAGTGGTTTCAACACTTCAGTGCAGGATATGTTTATGCCCCCAGTTTAAGTACTTTTTTAAAACTCTAAGTCTACATTTAAAAATGCAACTTTTTCTACATACACTAACTCTATGAAAACCCGATTCAATTTCTAATAATTCTGTCAAAACACTAGCGCTAGTTTTCTATCCAACATGAACATATAGTCATAGCCAGAGGTGAACCAACACTGAGTGTGGGCCCCAGGCAAAATTAATCAATGAGGCCCTTTTTTAAATATATATGTATTTTATATATGTTTTATATAATATATAAGATTTTTTTGTTAATATATCCTCATTGCCTAGAGATATTATTATACAAAATTCAAAAAGTAGTCAAAACAGAACATCTAACAGAACATTAGTTGTTTATTTTTTACAAAATTGTGTGCTTATTTTTTTAATTAACGAAATGTCAACCTTCATCTTTATAACAGAAGATACAACATACAAAAATACAACAATTTTCAAGATACAGTAAATCTTCAAATGTGTAACAGATTGTCACCTTGAAAACAGTCATTTGCGGGGTGGAACAAGCAATGCTATTTAAAAATGTATAGGTAGCATCTTAATTTAATATTTGTTTTATTGTTTTATTAGTTCATTAAAGGTATAGCGGAGGATTTTCTTTTTCCGGGTGGGTAGTGTAAACTATTGGTCCACCTAAGTGTCAATCATTCTGGTGATATGTTTACGTAAGGCCGTCGTACGTGCTCGTCCCTTAGTTTTCGCTTTCTGCGCATGCGCACTTTCAGGTGTTTATGTGTGGTGAGCTAGAGCTCAGCCATTCATTGAAGCTCGCCGTTTCACCGGGTCCTTTGAAAATGTCTGAGGGTCGCAAGAGAAAAAGTTTGTACGAACTGTATGAGAAGAAGAGAAAGGCCTCAGAAGAGAGAAACAAGATCAGAGTGTTTTTGGGAGATTATTTCACACGATGGCGTGCGCTGAAAACACAGGTTGGGCTTCCCACTGATGCCTCAGTCGCGAAGTTTCTACTCGACAGGTAAAGTTTGGCATGCTATTTGGAGAAAAAGTGCAAATCTTCTTTTGGAAAGTAATCTTGTATGAGCGATGCCGACAGCAACTTGTAAACAGAGCGTGCACGAGGAGAACCTCGCACACGTTTAATAGGCGTTCCCTCTCGGGAGCAGGTAGAGTGTTGCGCATGTGCATTTTTTCAAAAAGTGGAGAGGGCGGTTCTTATCTAAAATTCGGAAAGATCCTCCGCTATACCTTTAACTAATTGTTTACTCAAATTTAATGCAAAGAGCTGGATACTTATTACTAATGAAATAGTAAATGTATTGTTTAAAAGTGGACATTTCAAGCTTTATATAGATATAATTCTCATGTTTATGAGGCTAGTAGCCTATACGCTGTGTTTCTGTTTATTTTTGAGACGTGCTCCAATTCACAGTCCATGAAAGCGCGTCCTGATGGTCCACATCCCTGTCCACACTCCGCACAAACACTTGGATATGCGCCTAATAATAGCGAACATTTATCTATGTTAAGGTTAGAGCGAGCGGCCATGCCAGACGGATAATCCTCTACATGTTTAACAAATCAAATCATGCATTTGTTAAATACCGCGAGTAAGTGCTGCTCCAGTTTGAAAAAGGCTGCTGAGGCGAGCAGGTAAAAGCATAACCAGGTAACGAGAGAGGGGCCTCACTAAGGGGGATGCGGAGATGTTGCTGCGTCTTTATATTAACATTCCTGATTGTATGAAGGATCAGCCCTCGGGGGCCCCCTTAAAATGGGGGGCCCAAGCAATCCCCAGACTTGCCTGCCCTATTGCGACGTCTCTGGTCATAGCACAATGACTGGTTAGTATGAACCATGTGAACAGGGCCCTGCCATTAGAACAGACATTAACACAAACTTCCCTGCATTCATTTATTGATGAACATGTATATAAATGAGCAAGCATCCCAGAACATTTTGTGAATGATTTACTGTCTTGTGTAATGTCTTTTAATACTATTATTTTGTTGGTGCTGTGTATTTTACAATAGAATCAATGGTCACCTATACCATGTTTGGTCTCTATAAACTGGTACTTTGAAGATCGAAATGATTATGTACATGATAAGTCGAGAGCTGTGCAACATATTATTATTACAAGAATCTTTCTTAGTTTCTTCATCAGAAACCAATCCAGCTGCCATTGCAGATGAGCACGCTTAAAACAAAGATTCATAAATCAACCACAGAGGAATCTTCCCGCTTGGAAATTCCACCATTCTCATTGGTCAAGCAAACCCGGAGAGGTGGGGCCTTTCTCAGGCTTTATTAGAGACAAATCCACAGTGACTCTCCTCTCTTCTTCTGGCTTTCACTGCTGCTTCTTCAGGTTGATGACCGTGAACACTGCCTGCTATGCCTTCACTCTCCCAAAGGAGTCAGACTGTGTTTTCTTCAATCCAACTCTGTAGAAAACTGCAACCTTACCATCACTGAATGGGCAACGATCAACTCTTGGTCTTCTCGGTACGTTCAGGGTGCCGTGCTGTCCAGCGTGGCCTCAGCAGACCCCAGGGCCTCGACTCACACCAGCCATGTGCTCATCCAGGAGAGTGAGGACTCTCTCAGCCACAGCAACATCAAGGACAACCTCAGGAGTTCATTCGTCACTCGTCTTCATTCAATGCAGAAGAAGTCCATCGCAACTCCCACCATTTTCTCTGCGTGTCCTCTCACAAGAGGGTCACAGTCTGCACTTCAGCCATGAGCTCATGGAGAGAGAGAAAACCTTCAACCAGACCAGAGTCAAACAAACCATGAGTTCATCATATCTTCTTCATCCAACGGAGAAGAAATCGATTGCAACTTCAAAGTTTGACACTTCCACTTCAAGAATTGTGTCCACTGCACAAACCATGCAGGTATCATTTTAATGAGGAGCTCTGAAAACGATGAGCTGATGGTTCTTTTCATAATTCCCTTTCCTGCTTCCGGTTCCATAACACCCACCATTTTTCCCATGTATGTATGTGTGTTTGTTTAGTTTAGTTATGTTTGTGATTTAGTTAATAAAACTTGTGCACAATATGTATTTGGTTCTGATTCTCTGCTTGCAACAAAGTTTACTTTACGGTTTAGATTCTGACTACAGGCTCTTAGTACTGTACAGTAAGAAAAGACATTTCCCTTCCTTTGAAATTGAATATTTCTTAGAATTAATAAACAATTAACGCTGAGTGTTCACAGGACGAACAGGTGGGTTGATTGTAATTTTAATTTGACTACATTAAAGCTGCTCTAAGTGATGATGGGTGACGTCACTTCTTGTTAACGTTTAAAGTATTGAAAATCATAACGGAGGCTAGCTCGACCCTCCCTCCTCCTCAGCCGCGCACTAACCCCCCAGACCACACCACAAATCATTCTTGTCAGTTATTGGCTGGAACAGTGTGTTATGTGTTGTGGTGTGGGTGAGCTCAGTGTGTTCTTGTTGCCGTCTGTGGAGCCTGTGGTTTCTACAGAGACCGCGTGTCTTACAGTGTGTTCAGGGCACAGGAAGCGAGCGGATGAAGAGGAGATGTTTGCTGGAAGTGACAAAAAAAATGTTTTGGCCTAAAAAACGTGTGACATTGCTTAGAGCACCTTTAAGTTAATTATATTAACTGATCCAAATATTCATAATCAGTTATAACCAGTTATTATTTATTATTAATATTTCATAGAGCTAATTCATTACACTTGTCATGTTTCAGTTCTTTTGCATACAATAGAGCATATGACACAAAATCATAAAACAGTGTTTCATCAGCAGTGGCTTTGCTCTCGAGGAGTTCATCATGTCTGATCTTGTTCAGAAGCACCAGCACTATATCAGTCATAACTGATCTTAAAGTTATTAAAGCTTCATTGATGAAAAAAACTAACTTTTCTCACTGAGCTTTGGTCATAGAAACATAAAATACAACAAGAAAATATACAAACTGTTTCAGTAAACACACATTCATATTTATTTGTACATGAAGTGTAACCAATGTTATTCTTTCGTTCAGTTGTACAGATTCATTACGGTGAAATTCATTCTGAAGTCATTCTAAAAAATATTTCATTCCAGTTCATATTTCTGTATTTTCTCAAACTTATTCTATTAAATTATTATCAATGTTAAATCATACAGTTCTGTAAAGCTTCATTACAGAGATTAATTCAAAACATGTATAATATGAAAAAACATTGATTTTTCTGCTGGTTAGACAAATATTCACACAACTAAAGAGAAAACAGTTTCTGTCGATATCGCGTGTGACAAGAACTCTCTGTCTATGATGTGTGAGTCTCACCTCATCCGTGAAACACGAATCACTTTAAACCAAACCTTCCTCCGCTGTTTATATGCAACAAACTAGCATGAGCCGAGTCAACCGGACACTTTCTTAAACAGATGCTGGAAACCACAAACCACATCATCGGTGTCACAGTGTCACAACAGCTTTGGTTGTTTCGCTTTGATAGAACTTTCCATCACCTGTTTATTTGGTGTCCAAGAAGATTGTAATAGTTGAAACCTCCTAATCTCATCTCTTTAATTTTGTGCTGGATGTTGAAATGTTAAAAAAGTGTTTGTAAAAAACAAACAAAACCTTAAAAGACACATAAAACCATACTTTTCATATTGAAAATATTGTTTAATTACATGTTGAAGTATACTCACAGTTTGAAAATGACTTGTACAATATATATATTTTTTTTAGTATGAAGCTTTGTCTTGTGATGTGGGCAATGTTAGGACAACGGCGGTAAAAGGGAGGAGCCAATCAACCAAACAACCGAGCTTGTAATGCCCATGCCAACAGGACATGCCGGTCGCACCGACAGCACCTAGAACAGCCGCCCGACCCAGACCATTTATATCTTATAAAATATGCAAATTATAAATATTTATATGTAATGTTTTCTGAAATGTTATTTATATAGGCGAAGAGAGGGAAGTAAGACAAATAGTTTTATAATATCAGTACCAATACCACCATCCCTACTACCACCTTCACCGACAAAAATAAATAGCAATAATATGCAGATTTTATATAGGTAATAAATGAAAAGAAGTATAGCTTATCGAATATTATTGATATATAAGACATCTATCCATAGATAATTGAATTAAATTAATTCATAGAATGATGTATTCAATAGTATTCAGAGATTATTTATTATAAGTTTGTGAACATGTTAACATTGATCTTGTTTGCTGATTTTTATCAAGGATCAAGTACAACAAAATATTAACACACTAAACTAACAGTTTAGGTCATTTTTGTATTTATTATTTTTTACAAGAAGATTGACACATGTTTACAAATCTGTACAACTCAGGAGAGAATAAAGTAAATCCAAACATTTACTATATTTAAATATAAAATCCATTCAAATATTCATCTTATATACAGTAACAGTGTCTGAACCATGAACTTATTATTAGTTGAGAAAGGAACATGATGGAGAATATTTATCAGGTTAGATGAATCACACTGCTGCTTTCTGAAAGGAGAAATACAGAAATATAACACAAAGATCAATATAACATCAGATTTCTGCTTCAGTTTCTCTCTATTTCTCTGTATTTGTGTGTCTCACCTTTTCTGTGACTAAAACATCACAATGAATCGGTGAAACATGAGAAACTGTGAATGAAGAACAAAAACATCAGATTATAGCAATTCCTGCTCAAACAGCGACAATTAATAAATCAGGGTGGGGGGTAATGTGTGTGTGTGTGTCGGGGGGGGTAATGTGTGTGTGTGTGTGGGGTAGTGATGGCCGGTTCGTGAACGAATCGTTCTTTTGAACCGGTTCTTTTTAGTGAACTGGTCGAACCAGTACACTAAATCGGACTGAATCGTTCGAAACAGTTCGCGTCTTGCGTCAGCGCTGATCCACAAGTTAAATTACTCACTTTCGGACATGCCTGCGTCCTGACAGTCCCTTCGACTCAAAATAAACCAAAATCCCGGAATATAGGCATATGTTACTCCAGTAAATCCAACAGTTCACTGAACTGAGACATGTGCTGAGAGAAGTGATGAGCACGAGCTTGATACTGAGCATGCGCGCACTACCGAACGTACAGGTACAGCGGTTCTCGGACCACCAGTACAGAACCGAGAACTGTTTCTTTCGGACACGTTCGATACGGATAACCGATGAGCTGATGAGCTGAGCATGCGTGCGATTTTTTTCATTGGGACGAAATGCATGTTTCTTAAGTATTTTTGAACATCAATAAGTGTAACAAAATAAAACATGTTAGAAACATGTTTATCACATAGGCTACTGCCTTTTCACTGTATTATTTTAAAGATTGGGAACAATGAATGGATTATAAAACTAAACATTTATTATTATACTAAAACATTATTTTCAGGAACAGATAATTTAATTTCTAAGGTGATATACATTTTTGATGTAAACTCTTGCAAAGGTTTTAAAGGGTGCAAATTAAATGTTTATAATGTGTTAATCAAAACATAACGTATTAAACATACTGGAGACATGCATCGAGTTTTTAGTTTAGTCGACTGAATTAGCCTAGTAAGGTTTCAGTAGTTTTCAGCTCACACACAGGCATATGCTACGGTTCGGTTCTCGAGTCAAGAACTGGTTGTTGCAGCAGTTCTCGGATCACCAGTACAGAACCGAGAACTGTATCTTTCGGACACGTTCGATACGGAGAACCGATGAGCTGGAGAGACTGCGCATGCGTGATCGCACCGTCTCTGAACCGAACTTTCTTTTGGCCAAGTTCAGCTGATGCTGTGTTTATACTGTCACTGTGCTGTGCTGATACATGAGCACGGGTGAACCAAGGACTTGAATGAGGGGGCGAATTCGGCGAAATGTAAGTTTATTTAATTACAAATAAAATAAAAATGATGAAGACCAGTTTATTCACTTTAAGACATGTAAAACATCCGCGTTTGCGCATCGCCTTAGGCCTACTACAGGGTTCATTTTCAAAACGTAAATGTAAGAAACCTATCCAAGATGATTATGACGATGAGGACTATTATTTAACTGAAGTTATGATTACAAATGACTTTATTTGAATGTATATTTATCCGCCGGGATGATAGAATTGACGTCATTACGTGATGACGTAAAAGAACTGGTGAACCGGTTTTTTGAACCGGTTCATTGAAACGAACTGTCCGAAAGAACCGGTTCGCGGAAAAGAACCGGACTTCCCATCACTAGTGTGGGGGGGGGGGGGGGGGGGGGTAATGTTGTCTGGTTTGGCTATAGTGCCAGGGCTGGTTTGTTGCCCCTGCCAGTCGCTGTTCTAGCCAGAGCGAGTGGATGTTGCAGTGGAGTTAAAGTCAAAGGTGAAGTAGACTAATATCAAATTTAAATAATTGTGGTTGTGATTTATTTCTGTTATAGTTTTCTTCAGTCATTTTTATGTTTGAATTTACATTGTGAAAAACAAGGTTGTGTGCCATATTGTGGTGTTCAGCAATTTTAACATAGTATCCTCATCATATCAGTGTAGATGTAGATGAACCAAAATAAAAAAAGTAAATAAGTATTGTGATACTTGTGCCACAGTGACACTCTTGTCCCAAAAAGTATTGCTATACCACAACACTCAATATGCTGTCCCACGGTGAGTAATTTTTGCCTGTTGCACCTACACAAAATGTGAGAGTTCCCACACCTGACTAATCCCACTTTAATCCCAAATAGACAAAATATAAACTTCTGATCACAAAGTTGCTTGTTGCTTTTCCTATATATACTGTATAATGAATGAAAAGTTATAGTTTAGAATTGATGTGACGCATTCAGACACCAGAGAAGATGAAACACTGAAGATTATGAAATATGACGGTTTGATATTAAACATCATAAATACTCACAGTTTGGTTTGTCAATATTAAAACTGTTTTTCCTGACTAGACTCGGTGTGTTTTTCTGTTTTGGTTCATTAGATTGTAACGTTTTGTCCTTTTTGTTCCCATTCTTCTCTCTCTCTGTTGTCCACATGTGTAATTATCCTGTAGTTTGTGAAGCTCCATTCATGTCCTCCCATTCCTCATATATTCTGACTTTGGTAATATCTGTTCAAGAGAATACAGTAGTTCAGTTCAGAGTGAAGTTTGACATCAGTTAATGATTGTTGAGCAATACAGGTTTACATTTCAGTTTCACTATAATAGAGACATTAATGTCTGGATATCTGTCTATGGAAAAATCGGTAACACTTTATTTTACAGTGTCCTTGTTACATATATGACATGTAGGGCCTACTTACCATAGTAATAACAGTAAATTATGCATAATTACATGCAACTCACCCTCAACCAAACCCTAACCCTATAGGTATACATGCAGTTGCTTAATATTACACAGCACTTATAAAAGATCTAAAACTACAGATTGGTGTCTACTGGTGAATTTAAAGGCATCATAAAGACAGTGGTAATGAAGGCTTCTGATGGTTTTTGTTGAGAGGATACTATGTTCTAATATAGTATTATTATTATTAATTTTATTATTATTAATGTTGTCTTCCTCTATGGCTGCTACCTTGGCCAGGTCTCTCTTGTAAAATATGACTATATTACGTCCTGGTGAAATAAAGGTAAATAAAATAATAAATATATAATTACACTGTAACAATTACACCTTAAAATATAGAGTAACCGAAAAATCTCTTTAGAGAACAATTGAAGATAAAGTGTTTTAGTTACCTTGTGATGAGCAGAAGAGAGGAGACATCCAGTGTAGCACTGAGAGATCAGACAGATCAGAAAGATCAGCTTTATACAGTGTGTGAAGGTTAAACTCCTCCTCTGGTTCCCCCTACCTCTCAGGCTGATCAGTTTCAGAATTATACACACAGTCAGTTACTGAAACCACAAACACTCCTCCTCAATACTTCCTGTTTACTGATTTGACTTTACAGTCACAGAATCTCTCAGTGAAATGAACTTCCCCCAATCGCTCCTGTGAGATCATCACAACTTTTGAACTCCAGTAAATGCTGAAGACTCTTTACTGAACAACACAACATTAAACCAAAAAGGCACTTAGGCCTACTAGAGTTGGGGTAGGCTACTCGAACTCGGACTCGGACTCGAGTCCAATCTTGAATGAACTCGGACTTGTCACGCACTCGGGTGAATTTGTACTCGGACTTGTCACGGACTCGAACATTTTAGACTCGGAAAATTTGCCGAGTAGCCTACAGTCGAGTCCGGGCACTGGAGGACACAATATTTTATTATTCAAAAACGAAACAAAGCTAACGTTAGGCTACATTGTGTTGTTTCAGCGTTGAGCATTGTAGCCAATGACCAATCACAGACATGTATATTACACGCATGAACGCAGTGGTAAATTAGAGGCGTTTAGTCACCATGCGGAGAATTCACTCAAAATGTTCAGAATCAGCGCGAGCTTTATCCTTTCGCAAAAATATCCTTATAAACAACAAAGTCTAGACGCGATGTAAATAAGAGATTCACTGCAATGCGGACAACTTCGGTGTTTATGACGAGAGTTTTAGTGAGAGTGCAGAACGCGGTAAGTAAGTGATGGCTTAAAGGGAGCGCTATGACCAGGGCCGGCGATTGCTATAGGCGAACTAGGCGGTTGCCTAGGGCGACAAATGTGTTGGGGGCGCGGACGCACTCTAGTGTCGCCCTATCTACTTCCCATATCATAAAATTAGAACGAAACGGCAAAGAATTAGAAAGGGCAAAGGGCGCCCCTCAACCACACGTTTAAAGTTGCTTGTCAACCTGATTATTAGATTGAATTTATGATTTTTGTCGACCATTTCTGCATTGGCGGGGGGCGGGAGGGTTGCGTTACGTTACGTTAGGGAAGTGCTCAGCTGCTGGCGCGTTGATCGAAAATGAAGCGGTCTAAACCTCAGGTGCACAGGGACGAAAACGGAGAAAGGAAGAAGATAAAAAAATAAAGCTCAGTATAGAGTAAGTCTTCTCATCTTACCAATGAAATAAATTTACTTAGTATTGTAGCCTACATCACCTAATATTGTACGTTTCATTGCTGTCACTAAGCGTTTGCTAGCTATAAGTTAGTTACTTTGAAGGTGAATAGAAATGGCAGAAACAACTGTTAATATTTTATTATTTGGAATAGAACTAAAAGAACTTAAATATTTTAATTTTGTAGTGGTACATTATCCATAATAGCACATTTGTTTGTAGGGTATAGTTAAACCAGTTTAATGGTCATAATTTGCTTAAATTAATCCAATTTGGTAAATATCCTTGAACATTCTTTGTAGAATTTGTGTATAAACAATTTACAGTTGATTCTTCAAGTCATAATTTGCTTGTTGGAGTGACTATTAGAGCATTTTTGTTTGTTCATCAATGAACATTCTTTGTAGCATTTTTGTATGTGCAATTTATTAGAGTGTATCATTTAAGTAATATTTTGCTTGTTGAAGTGTTGGAGTGACTACAGGTGAAACTCGAAAAATTAGAATATCGTGCAAAAGTTCATTTATTTCAATTATTCAACTTATAAGGTGAAACTAATATATTATATAGACTCATTACATGCAAAGTGAGATATTTCAAGACTTTGTTATGGCTTACAGCTTATGACATATTAATTCATATCAATTCTAATTTTCTGTGATTTTGAATTTGGGGGTTTCATAAGCTGTAAGCCATAATCATCAAAATTATAACAAATAAAGGCTTGACACTTATCAATTTTCTTATTTCTTATTTTCTTATAAAGAGGGGGGGGGGGGGGGGGGGGGGGGGCTCTAGAAGCATTTATCATGCTTCTAGAGGACCAGTGATTACATTCACACTGTAAAGTTTAAGGAGTAATAAATTGCATTTAAATGTGGGAGTGAACCCACTAAATTATAGTCCTGTGAGTCATGAAATTGCGATGATTTGACCATGGATTTGACATAGTAACCACAGCAACATGAGAACGTGATAACCATTGCAACATTTTGGGTATAATAATGTTATGATTTTTGTTACATACACCTTGCAGAACCTCCAAAATGTTATTTTGAAAAAGCTTTTTCACATTACAGATGTTTAAGTATAGCCTAGTCCACAAGACAAAATACAAACACAAAATACAAGACAAATTACATAAGCTTGATTTTTAATACTGTGTGTCATTACCTGAATGATCCACAACTGTTTTTTTTTTTTTTTTTTTTTTTTTTGTAATGGTTGTTCTGCCAAATGGTCTTCAGAAAAATCCTCCAGCTCCTGCACATTCTTTGCTTTTCCAGCATCTTCTGCATATTTGACTCTTTACTAGCAGTGATTGTATGATTTTGTGATCCATCTTTTCACACTGGGATTCATACACAACTACCGGTATTACAAACACTGCAAACATTCAGTAATGCACAAGAAGGAAACATCCATTCAGAGCCAGGGCGTGTAAAATGGTGTAAATTGTTAATATTTTGTTTAAAAATTCATTTATTAATTTAATACTGCCCTTCAGAGTCTAAATACAATAATAACATGTAAAAGAAAATAAGAAAAATGTACACATCACCATCTTCTTGCTCAAAGGTTTACCCCTGGCTCTTAATGTATCGTGTTGCATATTCTTGAGCATTACCTTGCAGATTCTGAATATTGTGACCAATCATAATGCAGATATCCACCATTTTTGCCTCAAACCAAAACCAAAAGGTGTGTATTGACATCTTTTTGCATTTCTAATGTTCATTCATGTTTAAATCGTGCTATAACTAAAATAGTTGATCAGTTCGCATGCTGCTTGAACTAAGGCGCTATACAGTAAAGCGACACAGAATGGTATTTATTGTTTGAATTTCACAAAAATTACTCAATTTTAAAGCTGAGACTTTATTTTATATCAAAAGGAACCTGCTCTGTCTTATCAGTATCCTCTATTCGCAATATATTTTTTCACTGTGTGAGAACATGATGTGTGGAGTGAGAGCAGAATGGCTTGTCAGACGTAGCAACAGTAACTAAGAGGGTCTAAGAGTCTTTGTGAAAGGTCAATTTTCAAATCATCGAAATCTTTGTGGACTCGACTCGGACTCGGATGTTAAGGACTCAGACTCAAGTCCGACTCGGGCCCATTTGTACTCGGACTTGGACTCGGACTTGATTGGTAAGGACTTGACTCGGACTCGACAAAGGTGGACTCGGACCCAACACTAGCACTTACAACAACAACAAATAAATCTCTATATTTCTCCTCTGCTCTTGCTTGTCTCCTAATCTAGCTTTCTAATAAACCTGACATTATATACTATAAATATTGTGGCTTTGTGGCAAATTACTTGTGATATTCCTTGTTGTAAGTGGATAAAAACATCTGCTAAATTATTAAATGTAAATCTACAGTACAGTATATTTACAGTATTTTGTCTGTGCTGATTGTATTTAGTATTTTGTTGTTTATTTTATTTCTTGTATTTGTATTTACTCAGTAGTTCATCTTTAGTGTGTTTGTAGTTGTGTGTATGATGACTAACTGATCTACAGTGAATATTGATTTATTTCTCCTGTTTTAAGATATAATGGATATAGCAACAGAATGTCGAGTCATTTGCTTATAGAGTCAATAATGTGACACGAACTGTGAAGTCATTGTTGTGTTGGGAAGCATACAATATTTGATGTTCAATTCATAGTCAGTGTTGGGAGTAACGCGTTACAAAAGTAATTAATTACTGTAATGCATTGCTTTTTGCTGTAACGCGGTAATGTAAGGCATTACAGGGGGAAAAAAAGTAATATTTTACTCGGTACAAATGTCAGTAACGCGCGTTACAAGCATTGTTAGTTAACCTGGAATAAGGAGTTTTTTCTTCATACAAATTCGCCAAAATCACCGCGAGAGATCAGCAGAGGAGAAACGTCCGCGCAAAATGTTTCACTTTCTGTACGTTAATCAGACAGAGCCGAGATGAGTGAGCCTGCAGCGGATAGTACATTCTCAACACGTCAACAGCGAGAGAGGGAGTTTCTTTTACTGTCTATGGGAGTTTCCTGCTTACCAGTCGCAGTGGTCCAGCGCCGTTTCCATGGCAACTCTGCGCCGCGGCCGCTCCAGTGTTTGAAAGCGACATGAATGTTCAAAGTTCACGCGCACGGCCATTGATTAAACCACGTCAAAATCATGCAGCATTTACAAACATCTAGAATTAGAACATTACTTAAATAAAAATCTCATTAATATTAAATTATACATTTAAAACTGATTTTGGAGATCTATGACTCGTTCATAGACCAAATGGCCTATGCCCACACTACTGCAGTGCAGTCACTCACAATAATAATTAAAATAAAAATATTTGGCTTAGTTATTATTCATTAGTTATTTTTATTTTTGCTAAAGTTTAAGCCTAAAGTTTACCCCGGGCTTAAAGTAAAAAGATGTCTGTACCATGCATCCATGCAAAGTACCATGGTAATATTTGAGGTACCATGGTTATATCTGAGGTAGTATGTACCATGGTAATATGTACGGCAGAATGTACCATAGTTATATCTGAAGTACTAGGGCATGTACCATGTTAAATCTGAGGTACCATACTATGTACCATAGTAACATACTGTACAGTATAGTACTTCAGATATTATCATGGTACCATGATAATATCTGAAGTACTATAAAGTATGTACCATGGTTATATCTGAGGTTCTATGGTATGTACCATGGTAGGTACCATGGTAAATCTGAGGTACCATACTATGTACCATAGTAACATATACAGTACCATGCAATGTACCATGGTACCATGATAATATCTGAAGTACTATATAGTATGTACCATGGTTAGATGTAAGGTACCATGGTACTACCATGGTATACCATGGTATGTACTATAGTACATCATGGTAAAATTTCTTATGGGTCCAAGCTCAGTCGGATACCACATCACCTTCTACTGGATGTGTAATGAGCTAATTGAGCATCATACGCTACATTTAGATTGCCAAATCCATATTGGCAGTTATTTTGGTGAGAGTAACTTAAAAGTAATGCAATAGTAGTGTAATGCCTTACATTTTAAATACAGTAATATTGTAATGTAACGGATTACTTTGAAATGACAGTAACAAGTAATAAATAACGCATTACAGTTTCGAAGTAACTTGCCCAACACTGTTCATAGTAGAGATGCGCGGTCGGCGGTTACAGTCGCGGACTCGATCGGGCGGATGACGTGACGAAAAATATTATTTTATTTAAATTCGGGCGGGTGGCGGGCGGTTGAACCAATCAAATGAAAAATATATGTATACATTGTTAAATTGTTATCTGACTATACCTACATCCAAAAAAAAAAAAAAAAAAAAAAAAATCGAGCACACTTTGAAATAGTCAAATTTTCATCAGGCAGTAAAATGGCCTAGTCGAGTCTATGCAGCTTATTATTATCAGAGATGGCAACGCCGGTGAAGGAGGTACGTGACAAACTCAAAAAAGGAGAATTTAAAATCAAAGGAAAAAGAAGGTCAGAAAAGTGTTGCCTGGAATAAGTTTTACAAAGTGGTAAGGCAAGGCAAGGCAAGTTTATTTATATAGCACATTTCATACACAATGGCAATTCAAAGTGCTTTACATAGAAGAAATTAAAATAATAAAAGAAATAAGAATAATTAAAACAGTTTAGAAAAATAAAATAAAATACAGTACAGTTACAGTACAAACAGTCGGACGAACAGTGGCACAGTGCTCATTCAGTAAATGCATAGCTAAACAGATGTGTTTTGAGTCTGGATTTGAATGTGATTACAGTAGGAGCACATCTGATCTCCTCTGGAAGCTGGTTCCAGCTGCGGCTGGCATAATAGCTAAAAGCAGACTCGCCATGCTTAGAGTGAACCCTTGGTATTTCTAGCTGATATGATCCTAATGATCTGAGTGATCTGTTGGGCTTATATTCAGTGAGCATATCTGCAATGTATTGAGGTCCTAGGCCATTGAATGATTTATATACCAGTAATAATACTTTAAAATCAATCCTAAATCTAACTGGGAGCCAGTGTAAAGACCTGAGGACTGGTGTGATATGTTCATATTTTCTGGTTCTGCTCAGAATCCTGGCGGCAGCGTTCTGTATGAGCTGCAACTGTCTTATGGTCTTTCTGGGAAGGCCAGTCAAGTCAAGTCAAGTCATTTTCATTTATATAGCGCTTTTAACAATGTAGATTGTCTCAAAGCAGCTTTACAGAGATAAATGTATAATTTAACGTAAGATTGTTTTGGCTTTATAGCGGTTCTTTAATAAAGTTATTTTCCAGCTAAAGTTAGTTTTGATTGATTCGCTTCCGTCGCAACGATCATTTGTTTTTAAATTAGGGCCGCCAAGACGACACCATTCTCTCTACACAGACTTTAAACGCGAACCTGTGAGAAACGCTGATGGCGTTCAGATGCGCATTAAGAACGGGTTCTATAGTTATGTGTGTTTGAATATATGTGTGCAGGTTTGGAATTCCCTGCAAACCAAGCCTAAACAAATTACTGGTGTTTCCTTATAGTTTTGATTCAGAATTTTATTTTATTTTATCAATTCGGGGTAGATACGCAAATTGAGTTTTCCCGACGACGCGTTATCTGTAGAGTGGGAAAGGGATCCTCCATAGGGAGAGACTAGTTGGCACTTCAGCACTGCGTTGACACCGGGTCCAGGCGAAGGTCCTTCATCAGATCTGGAAGCGGCCTGGATTCGGCAGGCTGCGGGAAAACCTTGGGATAAACAAAGACAATAAAATTAGCATAGATGCCATTCTTCTCATGATGTAACAAGTACATCAGGATTTATGGGAAGTGTTCCCGGTTCCATCTGACCTAATCTATGCAGCCTAATATTGAATTATAGAAGTCTATAATGTATTATGTGAACGCTATGTCAAAGAGATGTGTCTTTAATCTAGATTTGAACTGACAGAGTGTGTCTGCTTCCCGGACAATGGTAGGAAGGCTGTTCCAAAGTTTTGGTGCTAAATAGGAAAAGGATCTACCGCCAGCAGTCGATTTAGATATTCTAGGTATTATCAACTGGCCGGAATTTTGAGATCGCAATAGACGTGAAGGACTATAATGCGTTAAGAGCTCGCTCAAGTACTGCGGAGCTAAACCATTTAGTGCTTTGTAAGTAATCAGCAATATTTTAAAATTGATGCGATGTTTAATAGGGAGCCAGTGCAGTTTTGACAGAACCGGGCTAATATGGTCATACTTCCTGGTTCTGGTAAGAACTCGAGCTGCTGCGTTTTGAACCAGCTGTAGTTTGTTTATTAAGCGTGCTGGGCAACCACCCAGTAGAGCATTACAGTAATCTAGCCTTGAGGTCATGAACGCATGGACTAATTGTTCCGCATTTGTCAATGAGAGCATATGACGTAATTTAGATATATTTTTAAGATGGAAAAATGCAGTTTTACAGATACTAGACACGTGACTTTCAAATGAAAGATTGGTATCAAAGAGCACACCCAGGTTCCTAACCGACGACGAAGACTTAACAGAGCAGCCATCAAGTGTTAGACAGTATTCTAGGTTATTACGTGAGGAAGTTTTTTGTCCAATAATTAGAATCTCTGTTTTTTCAGAACTTAGAAGTAGGAAATTACGAGTCATCCAATTTTTTATATCAGCTATGCATTCTGTTAATTTAGTGAATTGGTAAGTTTCGTTAGGTTTTGAAGAAATATAGAGCTGAGTATCGTCAGCATAACAGTGAAAACTAATTCCATGTTTCCTAATGATATCTCCTAATGGCAGCATGTACAGAGTGAACAGCAGCGGTCCTAGTACTGAGCCCTGTGGTACGCCATACTGAACTTGTGATCGATAAGACATCTCTTCATTTACTGCTACAAACTGATAACGGTCAGATAAGTATGATTTAAACCATGCTAGTGCAATTCCACTAATGCCAACATAGTTTTCTAGTCTATTTAAAAGAATGTTGTGGTCAATGGTGTCAAACGCAGCACTAAGATCGAGTAACACTAATAGAGAGACACAACCACGATCGGATGATAAGAGCAAATCATTTGTTACTCTAACGAGAGCAGTCTCAGTACTATGGTATGGTCTAAATCCGGACTGAAAATCCTCGCAGATATCATTTCTTTCTAGAAAGGAACATAGTTGTGAAGATACTGCCTTTTCTAGTATCTTTGACAGAAAGGGTAGATTCGAGATCGGCCTGTAATTGACTAATTCTGAAGGATCAAGTTGCATTTTTTTAACAAGCGGTTTAATCATAGCCAGCTTAAAGTTTTTTGGTACGTATCCTAGAGACAAAGAGGAATTAATGATATTAAGAAGAGGATCTATGACCTCTGGAAGCATCTCTTTCAGTAGCTTAGTCGGTATAGGGTCTAACATACATGTTGTAGATTTAGATGATTTAACGAGTTTAGTAAATTCTTCCTCTCCTATAGCAATGAATGAATCAAATTTTTCCTCAGGGAGACTACAATGCACTGCCTGATGCGATACTGTAGTAGACGGTTGCATAGTTATAATTTTATCCCTGATATTATCAATCTTATAAGTGAAGAAGTTCATAAAGTCATTACTGCTGTGTTGCTTGGAAACTTCGGTGCTTGAAGCTTTCTTTTTCGTTAGTTTAGCCACCGTTTCAAATAAATACCTAGGATTATGTTTATTTTCTTCTAATAGGTTTGAAAAATAAGCAGATCTAGCAGCTTTTAAAGCCTCTCTGTAAGCAATCGAGCTCTCCTTCCATGAAATGCGAAATACCTCTAATTTAGTTTTCTTCCAGTTGTGCTCCATTTTTCTGGCTGCTCTCTTAAGGGCCCGAGTGTGCTCGTTGTACCACGGCGTTGGATTATTTTCTTTAATCTTCTTTAAGCGCAACGGAGCAACTGTGTCTAAAGTGCTGGAAAAGAGAGAGTTAAAAGTTTCTGTTGCAATATCAAGTTTTTCTAAGCTATCCGGGATGCTAAAATGATGAAACTGATCAGGAAGATTATTAATAAAGCAATCTTTAGTAGCAGAAGTGATAGGTCTAACATATTTGTAACACGGAGTCGGCTTTGCAGCCTTGGCTAAATGTAATTTACACGAGACTAGATAATGATCTGAGATGTCATCGCTCTGCTGCAGAATTTCAACGGCATCAACATCTATTCCATGTGATAATATTAGATCTAGAGTGTGATTACGACGATGAGTAGGTCCTGACACGTGTTGTCTAACTCCAATTGAGTTTACAATGTCTTTAAATGCCAAACCCAATGCATCTTTTTCATTATCGATGTGTATATTAAAATCACCAACAATTAGTACTTTATCTGCAGCCAATACTAACTCTGATAGAAAGTCCGCAAATTCTTTGATAAAGTCTGTATGGTGCCCTGGTGGCCTGTATACAGTATAGCCAGCACAAATCTCAAACGTGATTTATCATTTTTACTATATATTTTTACATTAAGCACTAACACTTCAAAAGAATTATATTCGAAACTTGATTTCTTAGTGGTTTTGAAAATATTACTATAAATTACAGCAACACCACCCCCTTTGCGTTTCAGACGAGGTTCATGTTTATAACAGTAGTCTTGCGGGGTGGACTCATTTAAAGTAATGTAATCGTTTGGTTTTAGCCAGGTTTCTGTCAAACACAGCACATCTAGGTTATTATCTGAAATCATATCATTAACAATGAGTGCTTTTGAAGTAAGCGATCGAATATTCAGCAACCCAAGCTTTATCATTTGCTCATCTGTATTATAGCTGTTTTTTATTTGTTGAACATCAATTAAATTTTTAACCTTAGATAGGTTTAAACATTTTTTGGATTTCCAAAATCGGGGAACAGACACAGTCTCTATATGATGATAGATAGGTGAAAGAGGCTCTATGTGATGGGATTTATCTGACCTGGGTGACGCGAGGCCGCTAGCAGACGGTTGGTTTAGCCAGTCTGTCTGCTTCCTGACCTGGTGCCCAATTTGTCATGTTTGAGCTCTAAGACTATGAGCCATATTACTAGAGAGAAGAGCAGCACCATCCCAGGAGGGATGAATACCATCTCTTTTCAACAGGTCAGGTTTGCCCCAAAAACTTTTCCAATTGTCTATGAATTCTATATTATTACACGGACACCACTCAGACAGCCAGCGATTCAGTGAACACAATCTACTAACTATCTCATCACTCCTGCGAACAGGAAGGGGGCCAGAGCAAATTACAGTGCTTGACATTGTACTTGCGAGTTCACACACCTCTTTAACATTAATTTTGGTGATCTCCGACTGGCGGAGTCGAACATCATTAGTGCCGACGTGAATAATGATCTTAGAGAATTTACGATTAGCATTAGCCAGCACTTTTAAATTTGCTTTGATGTCAGGCGCTCTGGCTCCCGGCAAACATGTGACTATGGTGGCTGGTGTCTCTATTTTCACGTTCCGTGTGATCGAATCACCAATTACTAGGGCACAATCAACAGAATTCTCAGTGGGTGTTTTACTGAGCGGGGCAAATCGATTTGTTGTGGTAATCGGAACGGAAGAGTGGTTTTTTGATCCGCGACTAGAGCGATCCCTCACTGTCACCCATTTGCCCGGCTGCTCAGGCACTACTTCAGCTGGAACCGAATCATGTAAAGAGTTCACTATGCTAGGCGCATCCAAAATAGTATCTAAAGCTCTAGCACTCTTACTATCCTCAATTAAAGTTTGGATGCGTGTCTCTAATTCTGAAATCTTCTCTGTCAGCCTAACTGTCTCCTTACATTTATCACATATAAATCCTACATTGCCAACAGAGAAGTCTATGCTAAACATGTGACATGAAGTGCAGGTGACAATAACAGGACAAGACATTACTCACCGTGTTTGTTGACTGATTATTACTTACCTGAGCTTTTATGAACTCAAAGGCGCGAGAGAAAAATAAATAAATAAAACAGCTGAGTGCACGGGTGGCACGTTAACAGGCTAGCAGTAGCGAATTAGCGTGTTGTGTTAGTAGTAACGGAAGCTAGCGATGTCAATCTGAGATGTTGGGTAAGCTGTATTTAGTATAAACAACTACAAATTGTAGTAAATGATGGTTCAAAACAAAGAAATACGAGGCTAAGACGGAGCTTACAGCACCGAAGCAAACACACTCACAGCAGGCAGCAGGCAGCGAGGCAGACAGGAGCAATCGATCAGCGATCAGGAACAGGAATCGATCGTTTGTCTGTATGAGACTAGCAGTAAGCTAGATCAACATTAGAATAATATACAGATCATATTCTAACATTTTATCATTGTTGAGCTATATAACATTGATTAGTTTTATGTAAATGTGCTCACCTGTTTAATAAAGCACATGTAGGAGTTGTCGAAGTCTCGGACATGGAGCTCTCGTTTATATACTGTCTATGGGAGCTCTCGGCATCTCGAAAACACCGCGCTGATATTGATTCTCGTTTTAGTTCTCCTTTTTTATCCAAAGTCTGCTTGCCATGGTCCGTAAAGTTTGAACGAAACAACAACAGTGTGCAAATAGACATTGCGAACTCCACAGTTGTCTGCGTCTGTCGCTTTGGTTAATCAGAGGGCTCTGCTCATAGCTCTGGTTGCCATGGCAGTACGAGCGGAAACCAAGGACAACGCGGATATGACCATAGATATCATATAAAGGCTAGGGCTGAGTCCCAATTCGCCTACTTATACTACGACCTAAAAGTATGTACTTTTTTTGTGAGGAAAAAGTACATACTTTTGAGTGTGTAGCAAAAAAGTATGCACGTTCTGGGACATACTTCGATGACGTCATGCAACGTGAACGAGAACGTGGTTGCTTAGTTACGCACACCATGACTGTTAACAAAACATTTTACATTTCATTAATTCTTATATGTCATATATAAATGTATTTACTATTCCCATCTTTTTTTCCAAAATACATTTACAATGTGTCCTACCAAATTGAGGAGTGAAGCAGGATGTCGTCGTAGATCAACCAAACGCAGGTCGTTTGTGAGGCGGCTGGTTCTGATGTTCATGTGCAATGTGTGTAACGAAAGCTAAAATATTTAAAGTTTATAGTATAACTATTGTTTAACGTATTTTATACTTATGTATAATACTCAAAAATACCCCGATGAAAATGAACCATGCTTTTACTATAGTAAAAGTGTAGTATGTTTCTTTGGTTGGATTGATAAAGTTAACATTTGTACAGCCACAGTATTACTACAAATAAGTCAGTGTGGTTAAACTATGGTTAGTGTAAAAGGTGTTTATTTTCATAAGGGTTTATAGTAAATCTAAGACAGAAACATCAGAAGAAATACATAAAAAAAGACACTTGCATGACATTACTTTTTATTTCATCGGACCCTACAAGATAAACACTGTACTTTTTGGCACAACATAACCCCATTAATATTACGAGACAATAAAATATAACTTTAATAAGGGTTAAACATTTGAATTCTTACACTTAAAAACTGAGGGCGAATCTCCGCGGCTGCATCCGGCTGCCATGTTTACATCACCATAGATACCACCATCACCACAAAGCTTCTCCCTCCCGCACGCAATGGGTTGTGGGCAATATTAGCCGTTAGAGTGTGCATTGATCTACACTTCGAATTCTAACCGGAAATAGTAGACCATCCGGGTATCTTTGGAATACTCTTTTCAACATACTACGATTTGGGACGTACTAATTCTTGTTTCGCATACTATTTAGGACGGATAGTATGCGAATTGGGACTCAGCATAGATGTCTTAAGGCGGAGTCACTTCCGGCATCACCGGCGGCCATCTTAGGACAGGGCTCTGTGAATTAAGGTGAGTGAGCAGCACGCACACAAATCCTTATCTCGCTGAAATCTGGACGGATTTACAAACGGTTTGGTTTCTTACAAACGTTATTAACGTGGCTATAATTCTGAATGCTTAAACATTTTGAACATAATTATTCATATGTATGCAGTATAATAGCTACATCTCTGACGTTTATAACAAACCAAACCGTTTGAAAATCGGTAGAAAATTGAGCAAGTTATGGTTATTTAAAAGTACATGCACCATGTTATGAGTGAGCGAGCATCCTGTCTTAAGATGGCCGCCGTGTGCGGATGTCGAGCTCCATTGGCCAGCGGCGCGGACGAGACATCTAGCCTTTATATGATATCTATGGATATGACGCCATTGACTGTGACAAACCGGAAATAAAGAAACGTGCCGTGTCTAAAAATTAAATTAAAATTTCTCCTGGTTTAAAAGTTGTTGGAAACAGTCGTGATAATGTAAGTACACAACTAAAAAATATATATAACATAGATATAGTGATTTTTGCTAATTTTAAAGCAAAAAAGTTACATATTGTGCCTTGAAGGAGCATTAGAGCATGGGCGTCAGTTTGGTTTGAAATGTGCTGGGGACAGAGATGCATTCGGAAGTGTATTTTCAGAAGTGCTGGTTATGTTTTGAAAGACGATGTCCTGTAGCTCAGGCACGGCCCCACTTTTCAACAGGCCCACCCAAAACTTAAAAAAAAACAACACTTATATTCTAATTTTGTCAATAATTATATATAAATAATCGTCAATAAGCTCATAATTTGTGCTAAAATAGTGTTTAGCTGGTTATTGATGTTTCTGCGCAAGTTCAGCAGAGGTTCAGGTTTGTTCCGATCAGAGCTCGTGAGTGGAGAGCGCATTAATATTTTCTGAATATTCCGCTCGTTCATTCCGCAGGGTCGCTCGCTCAACAGTCCTGTTGCCTGATTCGAAAATATGTGGAATAAGGGCTGCTTCCGACTAAAAGTTTTTTTCCTAGTCGACTAGTTGTTCATTTAAGTCATTCGTAGACAAATCGCCCCTTTATAGTAATTTAATTACTTATAGCCTACAGGATAATGAGCGTTTACGTAATATAGCTGCACGACCGCACGCATAAAGCTTGCCACAAAGAACCGGTAAAAGTAATGATTATGAATGCGTCTAAATGTGTCTAAATACGCTGTGAATGGAGCTCGCTCACTGCACTGCTCTCGCCCGCTCTCACTGCTCACTCGCTCGCTCGCTCACTGCACTGCTCTCGCCCGCTCTCACTGCTCGCTCACTGCTGCGTCACGTGATTGTTGCGGTGCGTTCAAATACAGATATTTATTTTTAATAATTAATATTTTAAAATAATATTTTAAATAAAATTAAGTTATTTTGAGTCATTTACCTCAAGTCCAAGTCAAGTCTCAAGTCATGAATATCAAAAAAATCGAAACCAAAAGTCAAATTAATATGGACGGAAGTTAAAAGTGGTGGGTACAAAATGACTCATGACGAATTCTGGTGTAGGGTGAATTGCCCTAATGTGGGACACTGCCTAATGTGGGACACCTAAGGTCTAGTGTTTGTAGGTCCCCCATAAATACATGAATGACAGTGAAACTATGGGTTAGACAAAGTTGTGGTGTCATGTGATCAAAATCATTTGAGGGTGGAGCAATCATCAAACAGGAGGCACCTTGTGTGAAGACCATCCGAAGGCCAGTGACATAGAGTTTTAACAAGTTTGATATTAAGGAGTTAAATACATTTTAAACAAAGCAATCCTGCTACTTTTTAGCCTAATATGCTTGTGAAATGTTTGTCCATCAAAAACTAGTCTAACTTTGTGTGTATAAACTATATATTTTATATTTTTATCAAATTTCTTAGTGTCCCACGTTAGGAAATGTGGTTTCCAAATCCGGGACAGCATGATCAGCCTAATGTGGGACAGTACTTCAATGAGTTAAAAATGTGTGGTGGGACATGGTTTGTGGGACAAACATGGTTATTTACATGGTTTTAGTCTTGTAATGCAATATTTGAATACTGTTAATGCAGATTTTTACAGTCATGTGAATTTTTTATTCTTGGAGGGCGGTTTGAAGGCTCTTTTTTTGTGTGTATGTGTGCGTGTGCATGCCTACATACGTGTCTCTCTCTCTCTCTGTGTGTGTGTCATGTATGTGTTATGTATGTGTAAAAGGTATAGTTGACTTAAAATGAAAAATAGCTCTGAATTTAAAAATGCGGTAGAAAACCAATTAAGCCATTCCACTTTATTTTATGCATCTGATTAATTCAATGAAATGCATTTTAGATCACAATGGTAAAGGTGAGAAAGACAGGGACAGATTGTCAGACACAGAAAGAAAGGCAGAAACAGGGAAAGGATAAGAGAAAGAAACTTAATCAGTGGAGGCAGGACAGGATGAGAGGAGCCATAGAGGAGTATAGGCAGATTGTTGAGGATGGTGGGGTCCCTCAGCCGAGACTGTTGTTATCTCCCTAAATTCCCTAAATCTACTCTCCAGTGTATCTAAAATAAAATAAGATTTTACTATTCTACATGTATCAATGTGATTGTGGGTCTTTTATCATAGATTTTTCAGTGTCCCACATTGGGGACACAACTGTCCCACATTAGGAAGCTGCAGATTTTCTCAGACGACTTTCAATAAAAGCACTAATATGTCTATGATTTCTCTTATGAATGGGTTATCTGAATTTTCTCTTTTGATTTGATTAGGACACATCCTGGGTTTTTTAAATGGTAATGGGTGTGGATTTAATGTTTTGGTTACACATTACGCCTACGCGTACATTTTAGAGGATGAGTCAGAAGAAGACACAGAAAGTGGAACAGGAAATGGAGGAGTGTGGCATGACTGACACATGTGTGTAGTAGGCCTAGTTCTTACTTTTTACAGATTCCGATGAAACCGCAGAAGAAGAAAACAGTGAAGTTTTAAGTGTGGCTTGATTGACTGTGACTTTGTATAAACAGAATACAAACCATCTGGGAGGAGCCAGAGGAGGAGTTTAACCTTCACACTGTATAAAAGCTGATCTTTCTGAGCGGTCTGATCTATCAGCGCTGCGCTGGATGTCTCCTCTCTTCTGCTCATCACAAGGTAACTAAAACACTTTATCTTTAATTGTTTTGTAAAGAGATTTTAATTAATTAATTTAAATCCAGACATTAATGTCTCTATTATAGTGAAACTGAAATGTAAACCTGTATTGCTCAACAATCATTAACTGATGTCAAACTTCACTCTGAACTGAACTACTGTATTCTCTTGAACAGATATTACCAAAGTCAGAATATATGAGGAATTACAGCATGGAGAACATGTGCTGAGCTTCACAAACTACAGGATAATTACACATAAAAATGTGGAACAAAAAGTTTAAATCTAACAAACCAAAACAGGAAAACATGCCAAGTCTCTTCAGAAACAACAGCATTAACAGCAGAAAACCAAACTGAGTATTTATGATGTTTAATATCAAACACTGTATCTTTATTTAAGAACAGTTTCATCTTTTAGTGTCTGAATGTGTAAAATCAGTTCTAAACTATAACTTTTCATTCACTTTATAGGAAGAGCATTATTTACATTATATAAATCATTTACATTATTCATTCCATAAACTATAACTCATATCATGGAGCCCAAGACTGGTTTCCCCATTATGATGATAATACACAGATTCCTGACGCAGACACACACATACAATGATGATAACGGGTTGTTTTCTTCATTTCCAGTCTCTGTTGATCCAGTCGGAGCTGTAAAGTGTCGTTCTGATGAATCAAATATGATCAAACATGAGGTGAGAAGAGAAAGATGTTTATGATCAGGACTCACACATAAACTCACATTTCTATATTTGTCATTTGTCATCATCATTGATTATTGTGAATATTGTAGAGTTAATCTGAGATGCTGTAATAACACTGAGCTCATGCAGATGTTGATCAGGAGTTGATCTGATGTCTCGTGATATGATGTTATATCGCTTTAATGAAACTCTGTCTGTGTGATTGAACAGATTCAAATGAAGAGGAGAAAGAAAATCAGCAGAAATCACAGATCAGCAGAAAACAAGAAGACTGAGAGAAAAATGGAGGACAGAAATGAGACACAAACCAGTGAATCACCAGAGGAAAGAGGACAGAGACTTGATAGACGTGAGAGTATGAAGGACCTAAAGCCAAACTGTGAGTGTTTGATTATTATTGAACTTTAATTCTTCATCACATTTTAGTTTTACTGTCAGATTTACTGTTGTTTTCTCTCCTGTTATAAAGTGTCACATTCATACAAATCCATCAGACTGACATTATGACTATAGTTCATTGATGAAGATTATAGTCTTGCTCTTAAGAAAATAAAACTAAACCCAAAGCAATGAGGATAATCTTATATATTTGTGATTTCTAGTCTCCTGTGATCCAGACGAGCCTGTAAAGTTTTATTCTGATGTCAAAACTGAGGAGAGATTCTCATCAAACCCTTCATCATCATCATCATCTTCTTCGTCATCATTATCATCTTCATTTTCTTCATCACCATCATCATCATCATCATCATCTTCTTCTTCATCATCATCTGTTCACTCCTGTCTTCTGGAATCTTCTACACTCTTCTGAACACAAACACACTCATCAAGATCTTCTTTCTCAGTCTGAATTCTCATCACTAATCAATAGTATTGATCTACTGTAAATATTTCATACACACACACACACACACACACCATTTTATTTTTTATTTTATGTCCTGAAGATGAACAAAGGTCTTACAGGTTTGGAACGACATGAGGGAGAGAAATTAATGTCAGAAACTTCATTTTTGGGTGAACTATCCCTGTTAACGCCTGTCAATCATCACTATAGCGCCATCTTCAGGCTGAATAACTCAAGAACACTAGATCTCTGACAGAAGTGTGTGTGTGTGTGTGTGTGTGTGTGTGTGTGTGTGTGTGTGCGCGTGTGTGTGTGTGTGTGTGTGTTCAGTCTCAGTAACGAGAGATCACACAGTTTGAGTTGTGAGGACTTCAGATGATCATCTATATACTGTAATCTGTACAATGTGTTCATTGTTTCTACCTTAAAGGGATACTCCACTTTTTTTGGAAATAGGCTCATTTTACAGCTCCCCCAGAGTTAAACAGTTGAGTTTTACCGTTTTCGAAACCATTCAGCCGAACTCCGGGTCTGGCGGTACCACTTTTAGCATAGCTTAGCATAGATCATTGAATCTGACAAGACCATTAGCATCTCTCTCAAAACAATGACCAAAGAGTTTCGATATTTGTCCTATTTAAAACTTGACTCTTCTGTAGTTACATCGTGTACTAAGACAGACGGAAAATGTAAAGTTGCAATTTTCTAGGCTGATATGGCTAGGAACTATACTCTCATTCCTGCGTAATAATCAAGAAACTTTGCTGCCGTACCATGAGTCCAGCAGGCGTAATGATATGACCATGAATGCAGCAGGCGTAAAGACGCAGCGCCTGAAAATAGGTCTAATAGGTTAGACAAAGTTAATCCCGGTCACGTTGGAAGTTATACCTAGCTGGGGACTATTATCAGGCGCTGCGTCATATCATTACATATCATCAGTTTGTCAAAATGGATTCAAAAACGGTAAAACTCAACTGTTTAACTCAGGGGGAGCTGTAAAATGAGCCTATTTCCAAAAAAAGTGGAGTATCCCTTTAATGAATATCTGCCGTTAACCACTGTAACTGCATGATTGTATTATCTGTATATTTCTGATGTATGGGTGTTACTTTGTCACAGTGTGTATAAGCACCATACAGATAAATGTAAAAGTGAAAATAAAAATAAACACGTGAAATAAACCGGATCCAGATTGCCCTTTGACCCTGTGCTGCAGTCTCGTCAAGTCAAGTATATTTGTATAGCGCTTTTCACAATACAAATTGTATCAAAGCAGCTTCACAGTATTAAATTAAAATAATACAACAAGGTTTGTTTCTAGTGGAATTTATTGATTGATAAAATTTAATTAATATTCCCAAAATATCCCCAACTGAGCAAGCCAAAGGCAACAGTGGCAAGGAACCGAAAAACTCCATCAAGTGACCCAATGGAGAAAAAAAACCTTGGGAGAACCCAGGCTCAGTCGGGGGCCAGTCTCGTGTCTCCCTCTACAGGAGATCATCAGAATCACAGCAGAGTTAAAGAAGCTACAGATGAAAATGTGTTTTACAGCAACAAATGAAAACACTTCCAGATTTCAGTTCATCAGGGAATATGAAAATCAACAAGTTGTAATTTGAAGGGAATCATTATTGAAGTCAAACACAAAGATGTCAAATGTGCGTCACTATAAAATATGACTTCTGCTGTTTTGATATTATTCTGAAGGTTTGAATGGTTTGATCAGAATCAAGATCTCTTTAGTTCCAGTGAATTCTGTGACGCTTCCAGCTTTAATATCATAAAGCAGCCTGTGATTATGATGATGAGTTTATGACAGAATCACTTTTATTCTCTGCTTTCTCCATCATGTGCTTCATCTGTCGTTTCACACAGAAGATCTCTCTGTTTCTCTTTCTGGTAGAGTTAGAAACAGGGAATAATTGATGTTCTTCCCAGAGATTCGTTCATCTGTCACGTGACAGACGCACATGGATCGTTCATGAACGACAGATATATAGGGTATAGAGTGGGGGAAAACGCCCCCCTTAAGGAAAATGTGACATTACAGTGAAACAAAACATAAATGTGACTAGAATTGCCATCCCGGTTTTGAGTGACTATGGCAGGAGTTATTCACCAAATATTAAAATTGCTCAGCCTTCATAATTAATTAGTATTTTCACTGAAAATATTTTTGTACAAAGGGGGCGTTTTGCCCCAGCGGTGGGGTAAAACGCCCCCCAAAGGTGGGGTAAAATGCCCCCTTTCTTACCAACCAGTTTGCTTGATAGATCAACAGCAAAATTAACAGACAATAGTTTTTAATCTCTAAAGGTAAAAGGCAAGTAATGTATCAACATGTATATATATTAATATTTATTTCAGCAATGTCCAAAATAGCCAAATTTAACTACCTTCCATCAGTGAGCTAACTTTGCTAGCAAGCTAGCTAGTTAATGCTCACTTGAGGTAATTTTTTCATGTTTTGTTCAAATATTTAGATTTTACCACCTAGTTATACTGCATTAAGTGTAAAACAAAGGATTTGATAGACAGAAATATTTTATTATAGTAATTATGATAGAGAAACTATGCCCCCAGGGGGGGGGCGTTTTACCCCTCAGCGTATGAGTTTTTAAAAAAATGTTTAATTTTTAAAATATAATTATATTCCTTATAAATAATATAGGCCTATGATCTCAAACTACAGACTTCACTATTCATCTATCATACATCACTGCGATATCCTGCAGAACAATATTCTCTTAAACACTTATTTACATCTGAAAATTATAGCATTTACCATGTAATCCTCTTCTCTTCAAATGTGTCGCTGGTGTCAGCTTCTCCATAGAGATTTGTATATCCCCGTTATCAACGTAGTGCATAGCAACAGTAAAAATGTATCTTGACTACTTTTAGTGGTTATTTTGGGAAAAACAGGTGGGGGGCGTTTTACCCCAGGGGGGCGTTTTCCCCCACTCTACCCTAACAGCTACAAGTCACAAGTGTATGCATTACTTGCTTTATGCAAGCACTATATAGGATAAATCACTATACAGGATTTGCCCTATTATACTTTATCGACCCGAATTGATGTCAAACAGCAAACATCCACCAACAAATAGTCTATAAATAGGCTGTATTTGAGTTCACATGAACAACGGTTAAATCATTCGTCGGGCTACAGAAGAATACCATAATTCCTCCGTTTTAGGCCTAAAGACATCGAGAGTCATGCAGACCTATAACAACCCAGCCACAGCACATTTGGGGAAAAACATGCCTTACCTTAACACAGAATGGATTTCAAGGACTTTGCGTGCAGATCAAGGACTCGTTTATATATTTTTCGACGAATCTGTGAGTTAACATGAGTGGAATTTGCACCGCAGCGCCACCACACCTTGATGCTCATGACAAGAATAGTTAGGTTATCTTTATTGAAGTGAATTACCGGTAGGTTTAAATCGCCGTCCTGCATGAATGAATGATATTTTTGCTATTTTACACATAATAATCCACGATGATCACATTACACAAAACTGAAATTGCACGTCAAAATAACACATTGTCAATATTTTTTGAGACCCCCCAAAATTTCACAAATCACGTTTTCAGGGGAGCCCATGTCTTATTAGCTCGAGCCCTAGCTCCCCCGTAGTTCGCACCCTGCTACTACCGGTCAAAAGTTTTAGATCGGTAAGATTTTTAATGTTTTTAAAAGAAGTCTCTTCTGCTCACCAAAGGCTGCATTTATTTGATTAAAAATACAAACAAAAACATTCATATTGTGAAATATTATTACAATTTAAAACCGCTGTTCTCTATGTGGATACAGTGAAGTGTAATTTATTCCTGTGATCAAAGCTGAATTTTCAGCATCATTACTCCAGTCTTCAGTGTCACATGATCCTTCACAAATCACTCTAATATGAGGATTTGATGCTCAAGAAACATTTATGATTATTATCAATGTTGAAAACAGTTTTTTATATTTTTAATTCATGATGCTATGATGAATAGAAAGTTCAAAAGAACAGCATTTATCTGAAATGGAAAGCTTTTGTAATATTAAACACTACCCTTCAAAAGTTTGGGGTCAGTAAGAATTTTTTTTTGGGGGGGGGGGGGGGGGGGGAGAAATAAAATAAATCAATACTACAAACTGTATAGTTAAACTGATCAAAAGTTACAGTAAAGACATTTATAATGTTAGAAAATATTCTAAAATGTTCTTTTGAACTTTCTAATCATCAAAGAATTTTGAAAAAAAAAATGTACACAACTGTTTTCAACACTGAAAATAATAATTAATTTTTTGAGCATAAAATCAGCATATTAGAATGATTTCTAAAGGATCATGTGACACTGAAGACTGGAGTAATGATGATGAAAATTCATTTCTTTTAAACACATAAAAAATCTTATCGATCTAAAACCTTTGACCAGTAATATATATATATATATATATATATATATATATATATATACTAAGGGTTAAATTCAACGAATAAGGAATAGTCGAAAACCTTTTCTTTCTTTCAAAATTCCTTTGGGGAAAAACTGCCCTCTGAAACTCCATACACAAATGAGGGGTTTCCATTTAGTTTGCTTTAGGGAAAATAATCATTTCGCAAGAGATTAGTTTCAGATTTGGGACTGAATGTAGTGCCCAAACTGGCCAACCCACACACTGCCATAAAAGACTGTCCGGTGGGATTGTATTGGATATAATCTAAATCAAACTATTGTGTATAGCAGGGGTGGGGAACGTTGATCCTGAGGGCCGCTGTCCTGCAGAGTTTAGCTCCAACCCTGAAAAAAACATTCTTCTTCTTCTTCTTCATTTGGTGTTTTATGGCGGTTGGCAAACCAACTTCCGGTGCATTACCGCCACCAACTGGACTGGAGTGTGAAGCGAAAAAAAACATTCAGCTGCCTGCAACTTTAGTAATCCTGAAGACATTGATTAACTTCAGGTGTGTTTGATTAGGGTTGGAGCTAAACTCTGCAGGACAGTGGCCCTCCAGGATCAACGTTCCCCACCCCTGGTGTATAGGAAAAGTATTATACTTCTTTGAGACCATTGAAAACTAGTTTGTGTATTCTGGAAGAAAAAAAAACCCGTTTGGCATCATATTCATATAGCCTAGAGCTCTCCCGATTGGCATCATAGCCTGGAGCTTGTCTTGCATCATAACTCTCTGACCTCATTGGAACTTTTTAAAACATGCGGACGTGTTCTATTGTTCTCCAAAACAGATCATCCCGCCCCAAACTCACGCCATTGGTTGAGCGCTAACTTAAATATGCTCTCGTCCTGAGACAAGTATGATTTTCCAGCAGTTCATTGTATGACCGTAATTGGAGAGGATGACAGCTCGAGTGTACTGCGCTGTGTTATTGTGTCTGTCTGGATGCTTGAGCACAACAGAAGCTGCTCCAGGAACCACAGGTGAGATCCATGTTCTTCTTTAACTTCATTACGCAGCCTGAAGAAATGCATGAACAATAGAACAGGTGACCAGTGAAAGATATGAACTTTGTAAATAAATAAATTGTAATATTATCTGAGTCAGTCAATAGAGTTGCCAAATGCCATTAAAACCTGAAAGAAGAAGAAGAGCAGTCAGTTAATAGAGAAGACTTTTATATTGGAAGGGTTGACGCCTGTTTCACACTGTGCAGTGGGTATGCGGTGCCAGAGCCGTTCAATATGAGAGTTGCGACAGTTTACACCTGGCCACTTCATGCGTTTTCTCAGGTCGGATAGCTATCTGATTTATCAAAACGATTCCATTTACTCCTGGTCACATAAATGTGTTTTTGCGAAACGGATTTAAATCCGATCTTCAATTCTCGCGCTATATGCAGATTTAATGGAGTGCACGTCACCGAAAGCAACAGATATGAGCTGCATTTTATTGATCATCAGCTAATTTCAAAATCAAAGACCGCAATAATAGAGAGCGGCAACATCCCTGGTAAGATCATTTCGTTTCTCTACTTTTAATGATGATGATTGTGTGTTAAGCGTCTGCTACTTATACTTTCACTTTGATTTGCGATAGTTTGCACGTTGGCTTAATTAAGAGATGCTCCGCTTCTCGAGAGGCGGTATTAACATTAAGTGACATGGCATCTGACGCGTAGAAGCCAATGGCACATGTCACTATGCGTATTGGCACATCCGGTGGCGCATCCGGTCTTCATTGGCATATGCCAGTGGATAGTGGCATGTGCCAGTGGTGGATAGTGGCATGTGTCACTGACATCGCGACACACTGACATGACACCTGACTGACACCGAGTCGCGGAACATCCGTGTTGCGACACCTCCAGTAGTAATTGACAGATTAATCGTAAACGTAATTGTGGAACAAAATCCTAAATAAATAGCCTAATTTTGTGATATTTAAAATATCAATTAAAGTGCATTAATATTTTTTTCAAACGTGTTATTTGTGTCATGTCTGTATTTGATTGGTATGTGCGTGCCACTGAATGTTTTGTAATACCAGTGCGACTTTATGTTGTTTATCTCGCAAAGTCACAAACTTCCCATTCTAGGAAAGACACGAAATAAATCTATCATGGGTCACTACGAATAACGTATTAACAGTCGCGTCCGTTACTGTGTAAACCTTTATTTTTGCGCGATGCTGCACAGTCGCACGCCAGTAGGTGTCAGAATAAGCGAGTGTAACACAAGCCAGCGCAAGATTCTCATCTGTGGCTTTAATATTTCAAAAATAATTGTATCGAATTATGTACGTTGTAGGCTACACATTTAACTTAACTTAAAAATCATATTTTTTGACAGCATAAAGCAAATTGTTATGCAAGTGGCATGACGCAATCCATTGGCACATCTCACGTTTTAGTGACACATGCCAATATCCACTGGTATGCCAGTTGGCCTGTGTCACTAAAACTGACATGTCTCTTTATGTTGTGGCACCTCCAGTAGTGACACCTGCAGCTGTCTGCCGGAGTATAATGTAGATTATGTAACATATGCACATAGTTAATTTATACAACAAAAAATTATTTTATTTATTGAATAATTCCATAAAATTATTTTTGAAATATTAAAGGTAGCCTACTGAGAAAGGTCCTGCGCGACCGAAAGTTTGTTGAATTTTTAAAATGCACTGAGCACTTTTTTGCACTTGTATAAATAAAGAATATTGCTAGTAGCTCGGTATAGGCCTAGGCCTACTCCTTTTCAGATACATAGCCTAACAAACAAATGATTTTTAATAAACACAATTTTTTTACACTTTTTGGAAGGACTTGAAACAGATGGGAATCTGATAGAATGGGCAGTTTGTGACTTTGCGAGATAAACAACATAAAGTCGCACTGGTATTACAAAACATTCAGTGGCACGCACATACCAATCAAATACAGACGTGACACAAATAACATGTTTGAAAAAATATTAATGCACTTTAATTCGTTTAATCGATATTTTAAATATCACAAAATTAGGCTATTTATTTAGGATTTTGTGCCACAATTACGTTTACGATTAATCTGTCAATCACTACTGGAGGTGTCTCGCAAGTTGCAACACGGATGTTCCGTGACTCGGTGTCAGTCAGGTGTCATGTCAGTGTCAGTGTGTCGCGATGTCAGTGACACATGCCACTATCCACCACTGGCACATGCCAATAATGTCAGTGACACATGCCACTATCCACTGGCATATGCCAGTGAAGACCGGATGTGCCACCGGATGTGCCAATACGCCACTGGCACATGCCAATAATGTCAGTGACACATGCCACTATCCACTGGCATATGCCAGTGAATACCGGATGTGCCACCGGATGTGCCAATACGCATAGTGACATGTGCCATTGGCTTCTGTGCGTCAGATGCCATGTCACTTAATGTTAAAACTGCTACTGCGCTTCTCATCTGCGGTGATGCGTGTTCTAGTAGCGTCATCATATCTGGCTATTACATTACATATAGACATTCTCTGATATAGCCTATAAAACGCTCTCACACGTTTATTTTATTTTTTTAGCATTTTTGGGAGGAGTAACATTTACATAATGTGGTTTCAACAACCAGATGCATTTACACTTGTCCAGTTTCGTCTGGAATGTGTCTCAGATCTCCTCCTGAAGTGGTTTGAGTGATCGGATTCAAATCCGTCTCGAATGCGTTTCGGAGGGCATTTACACCTGGTCTTTTCATGATCGGATAGCTATCCCATCCTCGGGACCCGCTGCTTTGCACATTTTGTATGTCTCCCTTATTTAACACACCTGAACCAGATCATCAGCTCGTTAGGAGAGACTCCATGAACTGAACTGAGTGTGTCAGATAAGAGAGACCTACAAAATGTGCAGAGCAGTGGGTCCTGAGGACTGAGTTGAGAACCACTGCTATAAACCATGCTATAAACACACTGACCTCCTCGAGCTTTTATTTTGGCACTTCCGGTTACCGGCATTTTGAATTTGCATATTAGTTATTTAGATTTAGATTTAGCATTTAGATTTAGCATTTAGCATTTAGCTTTAGCATTTAGATTTAAGGTAACTATTTAAAATATCTCTAAGTTGACAAATATTGTTGTAAATGTGCTAAAAAGTGACGTCAAATTCATACCAGTTTTTTAAACATTGTTTAGCTAAATGTGACAAACTGTTGCTGTTATTTTCAGCGTGAGCCGCTTT
Organism: Rutilus rutilus; assembly: GCA_021464565.1. Classification (NCBI taxonomy): domain Eukaryota; kingdom Metazoa; phylum Chordata; class Actinopteri; order Cypriniformes; family Leuciscidae; genus Rutilus; species Rutilus rutilus. Next base: position 33,910,526 of record JAJAQA010000017.1, read on the forward strand.
ACAAACGGTATGATGTAGTCTGGCTCGCCCCTCCCGTTATCAGAGACCAGAAAAATGTCTGTTGAGTCAAATCATTTCAGATGTCTAACGGGGATTAGGGATCACATAAATGCCCAGCTCATTTGCGCATAAATATCCCTTAATTTCCCTTTGTGCGATCCCTTAAATTCATTCATTATATTTAAATAATATATAACAAAGTTCGGGAGGAGCACGTTCAGATAATCAACCATATCAGCACGGGATGAGTTAATCAACTCATTGAGTGACATATAGGATTGAGTTAGCCATTTGGCTCAGAACTAGGCTAGTAATGTCGCTGTCTTCACAAAGTGCTGAAATGTTAATGTATCATCATGACATGGCCTGTCAGGAAAAGAAGACCCAAAAGCTGTGAATTTGTAGCAAATCAAACTTTATTTTTATGGGGTGGCCTTTTTATATGGGGCCTATAATATTCGTTGAAATTTATGAAAATTAGAAATGTTACCTTGCAATAAACTGCAATAAGTTTAAAGGAGAACTCCGGTCAATTTTAACATTGAGCTCATTTTTTTGTAAATTTGGAGTGCTGTCAGTACAGAGAACAACGACAAAAATCGGTGTTGCCTACACCGTGTTATCCTCTTTTTAAAATTTGCACCCTGTTGACTTCAATGGGGCAAGTTTTAAACCTGCTTTTAGCCTCTTAACATCCTTCATGTGTCATTACAAGTGCACCAGCCATGTGAGTGATTCCTTCAGAGTGAACACGGGTGAATCTGACTGCAGTAGATGTGAAAGATGTTAATAAGTTACGTTAATTCAGTCAGCGCACATACCTGTATTTACATCCTGTTTTCGGTCGGAGTCTAAAGTAGTCGATTGTCGAGTTCACGCGCGTGATCATAGGTAACTAAACCTATGCGCGTGAACTCGACAAGAGGCTAAAAGCAGGTTTAAAACTTGCCCCGTTTAAGTCAACAGGATGCAAATTTTAAAAAGAGGATAACACTGTGTAGGCAACACTGATTTTTGTCGTTGTTCTCTGTACTGACAGCACTCCAAATTTTCTAAAAAATGAGCTCAATGTTAAAATTGCCCGGAGTTCTCCTTCAAGTTGAAGCTCTAAAATTATGAACTGGAAAGAAATAAAAACTTAAACTAAACTTAAATAGCATATAGCTAATGTAACCCTGAACAGAGTGTGTGACTCACACCGACTGTATAATATTTCCCCCAATATACATATTTAATGCCTAACCCTGATGTTCAGACGTTCACCTATGGAGGCTGTATGGGGAACCAGAACAACTGTGTGTGAGAGTGTGAGAGTGTGAGAGTGTGAGAGTGTGAGAGTGTGAGAGTGTGAGAGTGTGAGAGTGTGAGAGTGTGAGAGTGTAGCCCAGCTGAGTGGCCCATAGTGACCCAGCACACACTTCATCTTGGTGTGGTCCTAATATATAGTGTATTTTGTCCATCTAGCTGCCTGTAGACTGCCTATAGAGCCTGGTCCTTGTAAAGTATACACGCCCAGGTGGGCCTTCAGTTCTTCTGCGGGAAAGTGTGTGTCCTTCACATATGGAGGCTGCAAGGGCAATGACAACCAGTTCTACAGCCAGAAGAAGTGTGAGGAGTCTTGCGGAGTCATGATGATAAGAGGTAGGACACACACATTACACTGGGGGAAAACAACACCACATTATTTTCTTTAATATCGTTTATCTTCTCAAAACTGTAAAGAGAAGCTCATATTGTGATACTTGTGTAATTTTTTCGTTTATGTTTTTGAAATGTTAATGTATCATCATGACATGGCCTGTCAGGAAAAGAAGACCCAAAAGCTGTGAATTTGTAGCAAATCAAACTTTATTTTTATGGGGTGGCCTGTCTGAGCGTGTGACTCGCGGCCTAATGGTGTCCCTGACCGGCATTAGCCTAAATAATTTGTAACATTAAGTTAACTGAAATAAAGCTGAAATTAGGCTAAATAAAATGGGCCTATAATATTCGTTGAAATCTATGAAAATTAGAAAGTTTACCTTGCAATAAACTGCAATAAGTTTAAGTTGAAGCTCTAAAATTACGAACTGGAAAGAAACATAAATAGCCTATAGCTAATGTAACCCTGAACATGTCAGAGTGAGGCTGCACCGACTGTATATTTCCCCCAATATACATATTTAATGCCTAACCCTGATGTTCAGACGTTCACCTGTGGAAAGTCCTCATAATGGTGTGAGTGTGATTCAAAGATGGATTATGGCCCAGCACACACTTCATCTTGGTGTGGTCCTAATATATAGTGTATTTTGTCCATCTAGATACCTGTAGACTGCCTATAGAGCCTGGTCGTTGTTTTGCATACATTCCCAGGTGGGCCTTCCGTTCTTCTGCGGGAAAGTGTGTGTCCTTCATATTTGGAGGCTGCGAGGACAATGGCAACAACTTCAACAGCCGGAAGGAGTGTGAGGAGTTTTGCGGAGTCATGATGATAAGAGGTAGGACACACACATTACACTGGGGGAAAACAACAACACATTATTTTCTTTAATATCGTTTATCTTATCAAAACTGTAAAGAGAAGCTCATATTGTGATAATTGTGTAATTTTTGTTTGTTTGTTTTTGAAATGTTAATGTATCATCATGACATGGCCTGTCAGGAAAAGAAGACCCAAAAGCTGTGAATTTGTAGCAAATCAAACTTTATTTTTATGGGGTGGCCTGTCTGAGCGTGTGACTCGCGGCCTAATGGTGTCCCTGACCGGCATTAGCCTAAATAATTTGTAACATTAAGCATTTAAGTTAACTGAAATAAAGCTGAAATTAGGCTAAATAAAATGGGCCTATAATATTCGTTGAAATTTATGAAAATTAGAAATGTTACCTTGCAATAAACTGCAATAAGTTTAAGTTGAAGCTCTAAAATTACGAACTGGAAAGAAATAAATAGCCTATAGCTAATGTAACCCTGAACATGTCAGAGTGAGGCTGCACCGACTGTGTATTTCCCCCAATATACATATTTAATGCCTAACCCTGATGTTCAGACGTTCACCTATGGAGGCTGTATGGGGAACCAGAACAACTTTGTGGCAGAAAAGGAGTGTCTGCAGAGCTGTCGCACTGAGTGTGTGTCTCTCTGTGTGTGTGTGTGTAGAAGCATGTAAGTCTAAGCCAGATTCCGGTCCGTGCTTCGGGATGATGGAGCGTTTCCATTACAACTCGTCCACCATGACCTGTCAGACGTTCACCTATGGAGGCTGTAAGGGGAACCAGAACAACTTTGTGACAAAAAAGGGGTGTCTGGAGAGCTGTCGCACTGAGGGTGAGTGTGTGTGTGTGTGTGCTTTATATGATTGATGAGGACACAAATTTGCATAATGACATGGGTATTACACTGGTTTTACAGCATAAACATGGTTAAAGATGACATTTCCTGAGTCCTTGTAATTAAAATGGCTTAAACATACTAAATGTTTTATCAAAAATGTAAAAATGCAGAAAGTTTTCTGAGATGGGTCGGGTGAGGTTTCATTTCACCTATGGAAAGTCCTCACAATGATGTGTGTGTGTGTGTGTGTGTGTGTGTGAGAGTCTGTTTTTGTGTGTGTGACTCAAAGATGGATTACGGCCCAGCTGAGTGGCCCATAGTGACCCAGCACACACTTCATCTTGGTGTAGTCCTAATATATAGTGCATTTTGTCCATCTAGATGCCTGTAGACTGCCTATAGTGCCTGGTCCTTGTGAAGCATACATGCCCATGTGGGCCTTCGATTCTTCTGCGGGAAAGTGTGTGTCCTTCAAATATGGAGGCTGCAAGGGCAATGGCAACCAGTTCTACAGCCAGAAGGAGTGTGAGGAGAATTGCGTCATTGAGTCATAATGATAAGAGGTAGGACACACACATTACACTGGGGGAAAACAACAACACATTATTTTCTTTAATATCGTTTATCTTATCAAAACTGTAAAGAGAAGCTCATATTGTGATACTTGTGGAAATTTTTTTTTTTGGTTTGTTTTTGGATTTGCAGGAGATGACTAGTTTCTCACGGTGAACTGAGACTGCTGTGAAAACGAAAGGAGCATTTCTTTGTTTTAAAACAGAAAAGTACAACATGGATCTGTTTCCACAAGGCATTTACTTCAACATTAACACAATAAATAGAAACCTGTTAAATTGTCTGGTTGTGCAGGGTTTTTATTTATTTATTTATTTTTTATACATTTTAAGATGTTGTGGTTCTGTTGTTGTTGGGTGTTTTTTATTATTATTTTTATTATTAAATAAAATGTATGTTATTTTAATTTTAGGGATCTGCTCTATTTTCCTCTCACTGAATATTTTCCCTGGATTCCCCAACTGTATTTTAATTTTCATAAAAGAGGTAGAAGATACCAGATCAAGTTACTCACTGGTTACTGTAAGGGTTTATGATTTATCATAATTTATAATCTTTTTTTTTTTTTTTTTTTTTAGAATCTAAATTTTATAATTTATATATGATTATATAACTTACATAATTTATTGCATATAATAAAACCATGCTGCTAAACCGCAACATTAATTTGTCTAATTTAGACGCATAAATGATTTAGCTGTTGTTTATTATAATCAGACAAATTCCGGTATTTGAGCCTTGAAAGGGACTTTGTTTGAGCTCTTTATTTGAGTATATTTTCCTATATCAAAAGTTCATTTATTTTAAGTGAGTGATTATGTAAGACAGGCAGGTAAAATGCATGCAAGACTTGTGTATAATATAGGATGCCATGTTGATGACTGGTGGATAGAGGAACAATGGGGTGTGTTGCAGCAGCAATGTTCATATGGCGTTCCAATAGTAGAGTGTTAAATACGTGTTAGCAAAAAAGAATAACTTCACTACTACACGTGAATGACGCGTAACGTCGTACACTACACTTCACTGCCACACATGATTTAAGTGATGTCTGCGCCTTAAATTTAATGGAATAAATAGCAGAAAAAATAAGACGTTGAGTGAGACGTTCATTGAGACGAGTGTGTGCTGCAAAGTTACATTAAAGAGCCTATCGGAACGCCATATGTTCATGTGTTGGTCAGCCTGGGCCTCCTCACACTTGGCAAATGTCTAGAGCAGTGTGACATTTATCTTCACAGAAGACATAGAAAGGTTATGATGTTAACAGGAGAGATGAAACGCAGTAATAGTGTCCCAGCATTTGTCAGCAAATTTTGGGCACTTGTAGAGGCTGAGCCAATGAACGAATTGATCAGCTGGAGCCAAGTGAGTGTTTTTTGCAGAATACAGATTTAATTTAACTTCTGTTTATATTAGATAATTGTTATATAGTGGTTCTTTATTTACAGTATTACATGTCTTGTATATATCATAATACAAGCAACAAACAGTACAAATAATACAGTACAAATAATATTAAAGGCAGGGTCGGCAGTTTTTTTCAAAAAATGTTTTTTTCCAAATTTGTTTAAACTTTCTTTATATACCAATACATAATTAAAATGTAAGTACTCTGAAAAAGAGTATAAAAATCAAGTGTCTGTAGTCCTTTTTAGAGCGCAATAAACACAGCTACTTATTTCCATTCACTCCCACCCCCTCCCTTCTGGTCTCCTTCCAAAGCCACGCCCCCAAAGCACATGAACACGCGACGCCGACCGCACAGCGTTTGCCAGCGCCGAGCCGAGAGGAGCAGCAGTGCATGTAGTGATATCATGTCAGAATCACATGTAATAAAATATTTAACTTTATCATTATGAATATAAACAATTAACATGGCTGTTAGTACTCACTATCAAGCTAGCATATCGATACTGGTAAAGTTTAAAATATATTGAGTTTGATTCGGTAAAGAGCTAGTAACATAAGGCAAAGCTAAAAACAGGTTGCATTGATACACGTTTTCCCATTACCATCAGTTACACTGTGATGAGGGTGAATTTCGTGTAAGATTCATAACATATACGGTGTTTTGCATGTAAGAGCTTCCACGATGAAAGCACTGTTGGCTCTAATGAGGACGCCGATATTGACTCTCGTCTGACTTCTTGCTTTATCCAAAGAATTTTTGGTCATAGCCTTTTCGAATACTGTCTTCCTTTTTTGCCTTCGCTGACTGTATCGCAGGTACTGGGAATTTTGACTGCTCTTTCTCTGCCATAATTGTGATTCTTCCTAGCTTCCGTGCCTCTTCCCCTCCTCGAGTCAAACGGGCGCGCGCATGTGGGCAGCTCCTGTAGCGGCAGGGGTGGTAGCCATGGTAGCGAGGGAGAGTGACAGTCGCCCAGCCAATCATTTCATTCGTTCCGAATGGAAATAAGTAGCTGTGTTTATTGCAGACCGGAGAGGACTACAGACACTCGATTTTTATACTCTCTTTTTTCAGAGTACTTACATTTTAATTATGTATTAGTATATAAAGAAAGTTTAAACAAATTTGAAAAAAACATTTTTTGAAAAAAAACTGCCGACCCTGCCTTTAACTCTTCTGAATATAAATTTCACAATAATAATAAACTCTTCAGAATTTCTTGTTAGTGACAGTTGATGATGTAAAGCCAATTAAAAGTTCCTGTTTTTGCCCTTCGAAATATTATAATAGTTAAAAGACATGGCTACAAGTGAGACTGTGTATCGTGATTCTGTGCTATTCTGCTAGTTGAAAATGTATTATGCAGTAACGTAATATTACTCAGAGAGTGTGTGTGTGTGACAGTGATTATGTGCATACATGTCAGTCACTCTTTTTTTTATAGTCTATGGTCCGTCAGCGCGGCATCGCTCGTCAAGTTCGTAGAGATCATTCAGTCCATTTTAAATTCTGATTTTGGCCACCTCTCAAATGGGTTAAATCATAGATATATTGCCTATGAAGTTCAAGTAAATGCGCTAGAAAATCCGCGCTCATTCAAAGATGCGCATTTATTGCATGGACGGAGAAAGCGCCGACACCTGAAGGATTTCATCTGACGGTACATAAACATAGTAGGCTATAATCTATCTGTTCCGTGAAAGCAGAACGAACAAGCCTTTATTGACGTTTTTAAATCTGAAAACTCCAAAAAGGAACGAAATTGTCAGACATCCATTAGTGCATGTTGTTCACAGAGGAAAACAACTGAAATACAGCGCTGTTGTTCTCTCGAACGATGCTTTAAATCTCTAGACAAACCTAAAGACGTAAATGGAAATGGGCTCAGAAGAGGCCAGACTCCTGCTGTAACTTTACCTGGACAGTGTTACTTCTGAAAAAAAAGTGATTTATGTCATATTTGTAATATTTGCGCTTTTTTATTTTTGTAATATAGCTCATATTAAATCATGTGTGTGTTAATTAGTTTGTCCACAAGGTGTCAACACTGACCCGAGCCGCTGCTTTCATTCACACAGTCAGAGGAGAAACGGAGGAGACTGGAGGGCAAGAACAACACGCTGCAGTAAATCTGCTTTTTCAAACTGTTAGTACATTCATTGTATTAATTATATTAAAGCAACACTATGTAGCTTTTCGACCTTCATAATATATTTCCAAGACCCTTGTGATGGTACATCGACTTACAATAGGTTGAATGACACGTCTGCCATAGCCTGACGGGGTCTGTATCGCTTTTACTGGCACTATGTAACTTCGGGGTTCGGGTAGTAACCGAGCACAAAAAGAACTACAAAATTCGACTCCTTTACAGCATACGTCACTTCCCCCACCACTTCCTCAAATTTGGACGTGAGAGGCCAACCAGCGTTTGTTTTCCGGTGTGGTGAATAATCCGGGCTGCGTTCAGCCCCGACAAAACGTTGCACAACGTTTTTTAAACAGAAACGGTGATGCGTTGAACACACTGTTCTGATGACGCAAGAGTTGCAGCTATGGCAGCTGAGAAGGCCATTCTTTGTGTTCTTTGTGAAGAATTTTCTGAGCTTGATGAAGTCGGCATAAATATGTGTTTAATACTACAAAATATGCCCGATGTTACAGTTACTGCACTTGCCGCCCAGAACAAAAGAGAACATCCCAATCGAGTGAAGGGATTGCTGAAACTGAAATGGAAGCACACATCTTACCTAATTCAGACTAAAACACATCTATTTAGCCTCACATACTGACTTTATTTGTAGGTCATACTGTTTTAATACCCTGTATTTTCTTTCTCATTTTTAGGAAAAGCACTTAATTACCATTGTTTATTTCTATACAAATACACTTGCAATGAAGCTAAAAATATAAACAACTACATCATTATTATGTTGATATCCTATATTTTTTACAATAAAACTTTCGACAAACATGTCTTCTAATATCCTCAGTTGTTGCGTATACCGAGCTGCATCAAACACATTTGTAAATTACTTCCTTGCTTGAACCCATTGTGCGAGTTCACTTTAATACCACGTGCTTTATATACATGTTGCTGCTGATTGGACTGCAGTTCTGACACACCCACCAAACAAGAGAAAACGTATCTCAAACCCCGTTGCACACCGGTGCACGCCGTTTCCAGGAAACATGACGTTCAACCCGGAAACCGTAGCAAACCGTTGCGCACCGTTTTGAACTTGAACATGCCCCTGGTCACTTTGGTGTAATGAGTCCGGGCTTAGGACCCAAGCAATCCGATTGGTTCAAAGCACCTTTTATGGGTAATCGTTTTAGTGCCTGGTTACAAATCATACAAAATCATTTTATTATAGAAGACGTTTGTACTAATGGGTAATCACTTTAGTGCCTGGTTACAAATCATACAAAATCATTTTATTATAGAAGACGTTTGTACTACGTTAACTAGTCATTAATGTATTTTAAATTATCCGTTTCATATACTAGTATTTAACCGAAGCTATAGGTTGTGAAATTAAACATTTCTCATTGTTAGTGTGTTTTTTAGTTAGCTTAGATAATAGCATAGCATACAGCTAACGTTATCTGATGATCTAAGCTAACTAAAAAACACACAGGCGGTGTAGGTTATAGTCACGATGCAGGCACAATTGTCTCCAGCTCGGACATTCACCTTCCTGACCATAGTCATGAATATCAAGCTAGGCCAGGCCACCACTATATGACCTTATCAAAGAGTGGGCTTGCTGGCAGCAGTGTTCAACAATTCATAGTATAGCCTAATCTGTGTTTGCAGATTGTAGTTGTATAATTTCAGTTCAGACATAATGGGCTATTTTTATTTTTTTCTGTTCTATTCTTCTATTTACTGGATCTACAGAAACAATCTCATAATAGTTGACGAGATCGAGTTGGCGATCAGAGGTGGGAGTAAGTCACACACGTTCAAGTCACAAGCAAGCAATATCAAGTCTCAAGTCCCTATACATCAAGTCTCAAGCAAGTCTAAGTCGCAGTACACACAAACCAAGTCAAGTCAAGTCAAGTCAGTGGTTAACTTTAAGCAAGTCAAGTCGAGTCTTGCTAAGGGTCAAGTCAAGTCGAAGTCAAGTTACTATACCAAACCAAAAAAAAAGTAGTTTATATTGGCCTCAAACTTATTAATTTTTCCCTCAAAAATGATTACCTTTCTTATACATTTATTTCGTAATATTCATAGAATTTATTAGCATGCATTTATGATTATCAAAATTTGGAATAATTATTATTATCATAATAACAATGATACAAAATGTTTTGAAGATAAAACATTTAAAGGTAAATTCACAAGTGTGATGCATTAATTATATTGGTTTCATAGTAAATGTCATAACAACTGATTTGTTTAAAATGACAGATTCGTTCTGGAACTAAGCAAATGAATTTGTTCTCATAACTCTTTCTGTGGCTTGTTTGGAACTATTGTCATTGGAGAAATAGAGCAAAAACAGAATATTTGGAATATTATGTCTAAAATGTCACATCACAATATTCACTCTTTGTTTACTGAACTGTTTTATAAAATCCTTATCACATTTGTAATCGCGCCAATATTCTGGAAATATTTTTTAATATCATATGCTATAATTATAAAAATAACTCATACTAGGGCATTTTTATATTAATTCTGCTGGCATTTTGCCCCCAACCCCCTGATAACATCTGACCCTGCTTTAAGAGAAACACAAAACACAACAAAACATTAACAGTTTTCTATGTTGTTTTTCGTCATTGGAAAGAACGTCATATTTGGTTTCAAAGCATGATTTGAAAGAAATGTGGTAAATGTTAGGCTATACAAAAAATATGCCATCATTAATTATCATTTGGATATTGACTACATTAAGCTACATTTGAAAACATAATTGTGTATAAAGAGGCATGATGACCAATATTCTCTCTAGATTTAACGATAGTCTAACCCTAACCGTAACGTGGTGAATGAAGTTGGACTGTTCGAGGTTGTGATGGAGGTCCGATATCCCTTGCCAGTTATTATGCGTACAGCAAATCTTCTTGTATGGTCAATTTTAGTGTTTATATCCAAAAAGAAACGATGCTGGGAGATGTTTTTGTATTAAGCGCGCTCACCGCGATGTATGGGTTTTCTGGGCTTGTGCAGCGTCACGCAATCGTGCAGAATCTGATGACTGGCGTCAATGGTTCCGTTGCTTTCATTTTGTTCATCAATTGATGTTGCGATGATTTATATAAAAATGTATATCAAGTCATTCCGGAGTCATACAGTTCAAGTCAAGTCAAGTCTCGAGTCATTGGATCTCAAGTCAAAGTCAAGTCGAGTCATTTTATTAATTTAGTCAAGCAAGTCTCAAGTCCTTAAATTTGCGACTTGAGTCTGACTCGAGTCAAGTCATGTGACTTGAGTCCCCAATCTCTGGCGATCACTGATATATAGCCTATACCAAAGTCCTGTGGCCTAGGCCTATTAAAATTATAAAAGATAAAAACATAAACCCAACAATAAGCTATAAAAATGCAATAGCCTATATCAAGTGTCCTCCATATTTCTGTGTGTGGGGGCATTTGGCCTTCAAAATGTGGGCTAAACAAGAGGACACAGAAATATAACAGACGCAGACGTCACGCTGTAAGACAGACGCAGATGTCACGTTCAGTGAGAGGAATGAGTGAAGGGAAAGTTAATTGTGCAAGAGCTGACACTGCACTGAGCCGTGTTGAGTAGCGTGTTGCAGTACGGGTTAGAGAAAAAAATAATAAATAACTTCACTGCCACACGTGTCAGACGCATGACGTCTGACTCACACTTCACTGCCTCACGTGATTTACGTGACGTCTGACTCACACTTCACTGCCACACGTGATTTACGTGACGTCTGACTAACACTTCACTGCCTCACGTGATTTACGTGACGTCTGACTCACACTTCACTGCCTCACGTGATTTACGTGACGTCTGACTCACACTTCACTGCCACACGTGATTTACGTGACGTCTGACTAACACTTCACTGCCTCACGTGATTTACGTGACGTCTGACTCACACTTCACTGCCTCACGTGATTTACGTGACGTCTGACTCACACTTCACTGCCTCACGTGATTTACGTGACGTCTGACTCACACTTCACTGCCACACGTGATTTACGTGACGTCTGACTAACACTTCACTGCCACACGTGATTTACGTGACGTCTGACTCCACACTTCACTGCCACACGTGATTTACGTGACGTCTGACTAACACTTCACTGCCTCACGTGATTTACGTGACGTCTGACTCACACTTCACTGCCACACGTGATTTACGTGACGTCTGACTAACACTTCACTGCCTCACGTGATTTACGTGACGTCTGACTCACACTTCACTGCCTCACGTGATTTACGTGACGTCTGACTCACACTTCACTGCCACACGTGATTTACGTGACGTCTGACTAACACTTCACTGCCTCACGTGATTTACGTGACGTCTGACTCACACTTCACTGCCTCACGTGATTTACGTGACGTCTGACTCACACTTCACTGCCTCACGTGATTTACGTGACGTCTGACTCACACTTCACTGCCACACGTGATTTACGTGACGTCTGACTCACACTTCACTGCCACACGTGATTTACGTGACGTCTGACTAACACTTCACTGCCTCACGTGATTTACGTGACGTCTGACTCACACTTCACTGCCTCACGTGATTTACGTGACGTCTGACTCACACTTCACTGCCTCACGTGATTTACGTGACGTCTGACTCACACTTCACTGCCACACGTGATTTACGTGACGTCTGACTAACACTTCACTGCCACACGTGATTTACGTGACGTCTGACTCCACACTTCACTGCCACACGTGTCAGATGCATGACGTCTAACTCCACACTTCACTGCCACACGTGTCAGACGCATGACGTCTGACTCACACTTCACTGCCACACGTGTCAGATGCATGACGTCTAACTCCACACTTCACTGCCACACGTGTCAGACGCATGACGTCTGACTCACACTTCACTGCCACACGTGTCAGATGCATGACGTCTAACTCCACACTTCACTGCCACACGTGTCAGATGCATGACGTCTAACTCCACACTTCACTGCCACACGTGTCAGACGCATGACGTCTGACTCACACTTCACTGCCACACGTGTCAGATGCATGACGTCTAACTCCACACTTCACTGCCACACGTGTCAGACGCATGACGTCTGACTCACACTTCACTGCCACACGTGATTTACGTGACGTCTGACTCCACACTTCACTGCCACACGTGATTTACGTGACGTCTGACTCACACTTCACTGCCTCACGTGATTTACGTGACGTCTGACTCACACTTCACTGCCACACGTGATTTACGTGACGTCTGACTAACACTTCACTGCCACACGTGATTTACGTGACGTCTGACTAACACTTCACTGCCTCACGTGATTTACGTGACGTCTGACTAACACTTCACTGCCACACGTGATTTACGTGACGTCTGACTCCACACTTCACTGCCACACGTGATTTACGTGACGTCTGACTCCACACTTCACTGCCTCACGTGATTTACGTGACGTCTGACTCCACACTTCACTGCCACACGTGATTTACGTGACGTCTGACTAACACTTCACTGCCTCACGTGATTTACGTGACGTCTGACTAACACTTCACTGCCTCACGTGATTTACGTGACGTCTGACTCCACACTTCACTGCCACACGTGATTTACGTGACGTCTGACTCCACACTTCACTGCCTCACGTGATTTACGTGACGTCTGACTCCACACTTCACTGCCACACGTGATTTACGTGACGTCTGACTAACACTTCACTGCCTCACGTGATTTACGTGACGTCTGACTCACACTTCACTGCCTCACGTGATTTACGTGACGTCTGACTAACACTTCACTGCCACACGTGATTTACGTGATGTCTGACTCCACACTTCACTGCCACACGTGATTTACGTGACGTCTGACTAACACTTCACTGCCACACGTGATTTACGTGACGTCTGACTCCACACTTCACTGCCTCACGTGATTTACGTGACGTCAGCGTTATGTCTGCGTCTTAAATTGAATGGAATAAATAGCAGAATAAAAAAAAATAAGACGTTGAGTGACACGTTCATTGAGACGAGTGCATGTTGCAAAGATGAATTAAAGACCCGATCGGAACGCCATATGGAACAGATAAGACGAACAACGCGCTTCTGGCATACACAAATAACGCACTTCTTGCGTTGGGACAATACAACAGATAAGACTAACAAAGCGCTTCTCGCGTAGACACAGACGAACAAAAAAACACTTAATGCATGCACTGTTTCTCAAGACCTGGAACCTTCCCTCCTTCTACTTTCTTATCAATTTTAGGTTCTTTTGATTGACAGCTGTACAGCGATAGAGCTCTGGTGTCATATCTGACGCAAATCAGGAAGAGGAGGCCCAGATCTAGCTCTGTTAGCTGTTCGAGCTCTTCAGATCACATAATTCAGTGGAAAATGAATAGAAATGTTATTCTGTATAACTAAATATTTTTCGAACGTGTGATAGAGTCTTTTATTTTAGGCAGTCACTAACCGGCGTTAGCTTACCAGGGGCAACACAAAACAAATATAAGCAAAAATGTGCTTACCTTATTTTATGGCGCGCCTTTTTTTGTGAGGCCTCTGCCAGCAGGCCCACCGTGGCCAGTCCTCGAGCCCTCGTCCACTCCTGGCTGGCTCGCCAATTATGTTGTGGCAAATTCAAAGTCGTTTTTGGTTTAGGTCTCAAAAAAGCTCTCAGAGTCGAAGTTCCAGGTCAAAAAAATGAACTTTATTGCACGTACAACAAAGTGAGAAGCCAGATTGTCATCTGAGGATATCATGGCCAGTGTTCATGTCTTATACCTTTTTCTTATCGTTTGGTGCCCAAAGTGCACCCTCATATCTATCTCTTCTTCTTTGCCACTCCTTGTGTCCTTGCCACCATTAGAAACATCTCCCCCGAGACCTTCTTCTATTGGTGGAACATCTCAAAACATCTTATATAACACATTTTTCTTCCAGTGCCTCCCAACACCTGCATCCCTCCTACAGGTTTTGAACAACAGGTGTGTGTGTGTGTGTGTGTGTGTGTGTGTGTGTGTATCTATGTTTTCTAGTGGATGAATATTTTGGTGGGGCTTCAGTCTCTTACAGACGAGCTGTTCTCCAGTAAACTGAACACATTGTGTTGTGTGTTCTTGAGAACATGATGAAGGGTTTGATCGAAATCGAATTTTACAGGCTTGTCTGGATCACAGGAGACTAGAAATCACAAATATACATCAGATTATCCATATTGTTTATTGTGTTTTATGTCCTCAATCTATAAGACATTCTGTCAACTGAACACAATCACACATCTATAGAGACTGATCTGAAACAGTGGAAAATAATGAATCTCTCTGAATGTGGAACTTTAACATCGTGAGTGTGAAGAAAATAATAGTAAATCTAGCAACACAGTAAGAGTAATAATGATCAAACACTCACAGTTTGGCTTTATTTCTATACTCTCACGTCTATCAAGTCTCTCTCCTCTTTCCTCTGGTGATTCACTGGTTTGTGTCTCATTTCTGTCCTCCATTTTTCTCTCAGTCTTCTTGTTTTCTGCTGATCTGTGATTTCTGCTGATTTTCTTTCTCCTCTTCATTTGAATCTGTTCAATCACACAGACAGAGTTTCATTAAAGATATATTCCTGTCATGCATTCATTTCTCTTGTATTCAGATTCTGCACAAATCTGTTTGAAAAAAATACAGAGATTTATTATATAGTTAAAATGAAAAAATTTGTTAGTGATTTTTTAATACATATTTATCTTTCAGTTTCACTACTTTGTACACTCAGTTCATATTTTTTTTATAAAAATACTTTCACAAAATGTTTAAAGATGAAAGTGTTTAATTACCTTGTGATGATCTGGACAGAGAGAAGCTCCAGTGTTCACTGAGAGTCTGAGGAGCAGAACTGACTTTATACACTTACAAACGCCACACGCCACTCCTCCTGAGTTACTAACGCCAATCCAACTCCTGAGATATCTTATCACCGCACTGATATCTGACATGTTGCACCGGTGTGATGTCACAGAATGTAAAAGCACTATAGCGCGTGCTCCTCCTGTGCCGCATACACACTGCACACACACTGCAACACGCACCGCACACGCACTGCACACGGAGTATGTGTGAAACGGGCGTCAGACTGAGGAATCCCACACATCTCTCTGACCTGTCTTACAGGTTTAGCCCTCACACGCTAAGAATGTCATTACTCCTCTGGCTCTGAGTTCACACACTGGTTTTGTTCTCTGTGTTGTTTTGCACATTTCTCTATAAATGCTTGTTTCACACATCAGTAGTTTAACAGATTCCCAGTGTAGAGATGGTGAAACTGGTGTTATATGATGATATTGTCTTGATCTGGTAATAACTCTAGCTGCTGTATTTTGCACTATAACTGTAGTTTGTTGATTGATAATGATCAGGATAATCTAGTAATGCATTACAGTAATCCAGTCATGAACGCTTTATGAGCTTTTCTGCATCAGAAACATGTTCTGTATTTTGGTGTTTCTGAGGTGAATAACGCTGAAGGATCAGCCAGATCTTTAACTGTACATGATGAAGAAACACACACTGATGCAGATTGTTTACAAGAGATTCTGTGGACAGGATTATGGCCAATCAATAACATCATGTTATTTATGATTATCATCATTTATTATAAGAACATTACTGGTCATCCATATCTTTAACACACTCTGGCAACTTGGATAATATACAAATGTCATTTAATCTGCAAGAAATATATATTTGATTATTAATAAGCATAACAGTGGAAACTAAACTCATGTTTTCTAATAATTTTACAGACCCACATTTGACACACAATAACACTTTACATTCAAACACAAGCTCTTCTTTCTGCTCAGTCTTTATTAGCAGTAAATATTTACACATAGTAAAGTTGTAAGTTGTTACTGTATTATTGACAGTTTTCATGAATCTTTTATAATTTAGTCAGATTTGTGTCATCAGCTCTTCCTCTGCTCTAAAATCATTTTACTCATTTTATCCTCATGAAGTTGATCATGTAGAGAATAACACTGAGTCAGATTCAGACACGTCAGTCCTGCCAAACCTGTTTCATATATTTCATATATTCTGTTATTCAAAACATGCATAGATTTGTACAGACGTCAGAATGGGGAAGACGTGGTTTATTTTAACAAAAGGCCCTCCTGAGAATTAACACTTGAACTATCTCCTGCATATGCAACATGGATTTCCGAGATGCAGCACACAGTGCAGCTCACACTTCACACACACTATCTCCCCTTCATCCCCCTCCTCCTCACCTGAAATACACTGAAAACCTATGCAATGCTATGTATGTACAAGAAGTAACTATGCATGTTTGATATCCTTTAAAGTGTCTCAGTGCGCCTGGTAAAATGGTCTCATTCTCCCAACCATAATGAAAAGCTAAAAGAAGTTATAAAATATGAGAAAAGTGATGTGAGGTTACTCCTGTGGATCACGGCTGAACGCGTCTTCTCCACTCACTTACAAACATTTTTTCGCCTATCGTGCGTCTACTCTACACCCGTACCACTAAAAAGACGGATTGTATCCAAGACTTCAGTCATAAATTAGTATTAATATTGATAGCATCACTGGTAGCTTCGTTGCTAACTTACTGTCCATCTGTTAAAATGGCGAATATATCAGATGTAAGTAGTCTTCCTTTTGGTGCAGGTGAGGACACATTTGAGCTGCACGCGGTGCAGTCTGAGCTGGAAGCTGTTGAGAAACAGATCCACGACCTTTTATTGAGACAAGCCGAGCTGATAGACCGGCGGTTAGCTCTTGAAACATCACGCGCCGATGCACACAAATCAGAGATTAACGTTACTAACCCGCTGACTCCGACTTCGTCTACTCCGTGCGTTTCTCAGCATCGGTCCCGAGCTCCGAGGTCGCGATCAGCCATGGTCTCGTTCACTCCGGCTCCAACACACCACCACGAAGCCTGGGTGGTTCCGCAGCGGAAGACGCGAGTCAGGTCTAGACCAAGACTCTCTCCGACCCTCCCGGTTTTCGAGATATCCACCCAAACCGCTTCTCCCCTCTTCGCGAAACAGAACGCGATGCTGTGATCATCGCCGATTCCATCATTCGGCACGTACGCGCTACGTTAGGTAAAAGTAAGGTGCACAGTCACTGCTTTCCTGGTGCTCGTGTTTCTGAAATCGCTGCTCGCGTTCCCGAGATTCTGAACGGTGACGTGCGCGTCGGAACTGTTGTCCTGCACGCGGGAGTGAACGACATCAGGATGCGCCAGACGGAGGTTCTGAAGAAAGACTTCAGGAATCTGATCGATACGGTACGCAGCACATCGCCTGAAACAACGATCATAGTGTCCGGACCGCTTCCCATGTACCGACTAGGACATGAAAAGTTTAGTAGATTATTTGCGCTAAATGAATGGTTAATATCATGGTGCAATGAGCAGAAACTGCTCTTTGTAAATAATTGGAATCTGTTTTGGGAGCGTCCTAGGCTTTTCCGTGCTGATGGCTTACACCCAAACAGATTCGGAGTGGATCTTCTGTCGGATAACATCTCCAAAATGTTAAATACCTTTTGACTAGTAACCAAAAGTCCAAATCATAGTCTCTGCTGCACCAATTTAACTGATATAAATACTAGTGTAGAACATTGCATAGAAACTGTGTCTATTCCTCGTTTAGTGAGATCAAATAATAAATCTACTGCAGGATCTAGGAAAAATCTAATTGTTATTAAACCAGAAAACGTTGCTATTAGTAAACAAAAACAATTTCTAAAGCTAGGTCTTCTAAACATTAGATCACTCACACTTAAGGCAGTTATTGTAAATGAAATAGTCACAGATAATAGCTTAGATGTACTTTGCCTTACTGAAACCTGGCTTAAACCAAATGATTATTTCGGTCTAAATGAGTCTGCTCCTCCTGGATACTCCTATAAGCATGAGCCCCGTCTGATTGGTCGTGGCGGCGGTGTTGCAACAATCTATAGAGATATTCTCAATGTTACTCAGAAAACGGGCTATAAGTTTATTTCGTTTGAAGTACTTGTACTAAATGTTACGCTCTTAGATGTTAGAAAAACATCCCTATTATCTCTAGCCTTGGCTACTGTATATAGACCGCCTGGGCCTTACGCTGATTTCCTAAAAGAGTTTGCAGATTTTCTCTCAGACTTATTAGTCAATGTCGATAAAGCATTAATTGTTGGAGATTTTAACATACACGTAGATAATCCAAATGATGCGTTAGGGGCTGCGTTTACAGATTTATTAAACTCCTTTGGGGTCAAGCAAAACATTACCGGACCAACTCATCGTTTTAATCATACACTCGATTTAATTATATCACATGGAACCGATCCAACCGATATAGATATCATTCCACAAAGTGATGATGTCACTAACCATTACATGGTAACTTGCATATTACGTACTCCTGTAATATATCATGCTGCGCCGCGTTATCGATCAGGCAGAACAATCCTTCCATCCACCATAGAAAATTTTTCAAATTGCTTATCTGAGCTGTCTCAGCTACTCAGTGAACCCAAACAAACAGATGAACAAGAGGAATTAACTAGCACTATGAGCACTATTCTCTCTGGAAAATTGGATATTGTTGCACCCATTAGACTAAAAAAGGTCAGAGAGAAAAGTAAAGCACCATGGTACAACACTACTACGCATGTTCTAAAGAGAGAAACCCGTAATTTAGAGCGTAAATGGAAACAAACTAATCTAGAGGTCTTTAGAATCGCGTGGAAAGACAGTATATCACGTTATAAAAAGGCCCTAAAAGTGGCCAGGGCTGAGCACCTCCGCAATCGAATAGAAAATAACCAAAACAATCCAAGGTTTTTATTTAACACCGTGGCTAGACTAACAAATAAACAGACGTCACCCGAACAAAATATCCCGTTACAGTTTAGTAGTAATGATTTCATGAAGTTCTTCACTGAGAAAATAGAAAACATCAGAACCACAATTGTAAACGTTCAATCTTCAATCGCGCCTTATAATTCAGCCTTAATTATCACCCCGCAAGA
Organism: Rutilus rutilus; assembly: GCA_021464565.1. Taxonomy (NCBI): domain Eukaryota; kingdom Metazoa; phylum Chordata; class Actinopteri; order Cypriniformes; family Leuciscidae; genus Rutilus; species Rutilus rutilus. The sequence goes on from JAJAQA010000017.1 coordinate 33,930,039, forward strand.
ACAATTACAGTGCTTTACAACTATAGAACAAAAAGAGTTAAATAAACTTATCACTTCCTCTAAAACAACAACATGTTTATTAGATCCTATACCAACTAAACTATTGAAAGAAGTGTTACCTATAGTAGAAGAGCCTCTCCTCAATATTATTAACTCGTCTTTATCTTTAGGTCATGTTCCTAGAACATTTAAACTGGCAGTTATAAAACCTCTTATTAAGAAACCACAATTAGATCATAATAACCTAGCAAATTATAGACCCATTTCAAATCTTCCTTTTATGTCTAAAATACTAGAAAAAGTTGTATCCGCCCAACTGGGCTCTTTCTTACAAGAAAATTACATCTATGAAAAGTTTCAGTTTGGATTCAGGCCGCACCATAGCACTGAAACTGCGCTCGTTAAAATCACAAATGATTTACTCTTAGCTTCTGACGAAGGCTGTATCTCAATACTAGTTTTACTTGATCTTAGTGCTGCGTTCGATACTATAGATTACACAATACTCTTAGATCGACAACAAAATTATACTGGTGTTCAAGGACAAGCATTAAGGTGGTTCAGATCATACTTATCTGACCGCTACCATTTTGTCTATTTAAATGGAGAAAAATCGATCATAACTCCAGTAAACTATGGAGTGCCGCAAGGATCTGTGTTAGGCCCTCTGTTATTCTCAGTATATATGATGCCACTTGGAAACATTATAAGGAAACATGGAATTAGTTTCCATTGTTATGCTGATGACACTCAATTATATATTTCATCAAGGCCAGATGAAAACGCAAAATTATCCAAACTAACAGAGTGTGTTAAAGATATAAAAGACTGGATGATGCGCAATTTTCTTTTATTAAATCCAGACAAGACAGAGGTACTACTTATCGGTTCAAAAAACTGCACACAAAACCTCGCTCACTACAACTTTAACATAGTAGGATGTCCTGTTACTTTATCCTCTACAGTAAAAGACCTGGGTGTTATACTAGACTGCAACCTGTCTTTTGAAAATCATATTTCGTATGTTACAAGAACAGCCTTTTTTCACCTTAGAAACATTGCTAAGCTACGTAATATGCTATCAGTTTCTGATGCAGAAAAGTTAGTTCATGCATTCATGACCTCGAGACTAGATTACTGTAATGCTTTATTAGCCGGTTGTCCTGCATCCTCAATAAACAAGCTACAGTTAGTCCAGAATGCCGCCGCTAGAGTTCTTACTAGATCAAGAAAATATGATCATATAACACCGATTTTATCATCACTGCATTGGTTACCTATAAAGCTCCGTATTAATTATAAGGTATTGCTACTGACTTATAAAGCCCTAAACGGCTTAGCTCCAGTCTATTTAACGGATCTTCTATTGCCCTATAATCCATCGCGCTCTTTAAGATCACTAAATTCAAGGCTTTTGGTCATACCTAGGATATCCAGATCCACCAAAGGAGGGAGAGCATTTTCATATTTAGCTCCAAAACTCTGGAATAGTCTTCCTGATACTGTTCGTTGCTCAGACTCGCTCTCCCAGTTTAAAACTAGATTAAAGACGCATCTCTTCAGCCAGGCATTCATAAAATATTTTAATCTTACAGTTAAATCCGACCTCTAGTTCATAAACGCCAGAGGAGAACTGGCCCCCGACTGAGCCTGGGTTCTCCCAAGGTTTTTTTTTCTCCATTAGGTCACTTGATGGAGTTTTTCGGTTCCTTGCCACTGTTGCCTTTGTCTTGCTCAGTTGGGGATATTTGGGGATACTTAATTAATTAATCAACAGTACTATCGATCAGCATTACCAAACGTGGACGTTTTCCACAAGAAACAAACATTGATGTATTATTTTAATTTAATACTGTGAAGCTGCTTTGATACAATCTGTATTGTGAAAAGCGCTATATAAATAAACTTGACTTGACTTTACCTCATTTTTGATCATATTTGATTCATCAGAACGAAACTTTACAGCTCCGACTGGATCAACAGAGACTGTAAATGAAGAAAACAACCTGTTATCATCATAATTATAATACAGAGACTGAACTGATAGATTCAGATTAGCTCATGTTATTGTTGTAAAATGTTTGTCAGCTTTTAAAGCCTTAATACACCATTAAAGTAGATCAAGACAGGTTTGAATTAGTCAGAATTGTTCTTATCAGAATGAAATTGTTCACCACAACATTAATCACCAACATCAGCATTCATTCTGTAATAAGTCATTTCCAGTTTCCACTGGTAAAATCTACAAATAAGGACACATTCAATGGCATTTGCATCAACACATTAACACAAACACTAGTGATGTGCAGAAGATTCCCTGAAATATTCCTTGTTTGACTGATGAAATATGATGATATGAATGACTGATATTAATCTACTCACAGTCTTTATCACTGCAGCTGCTCCGTCTGAACTTCTCAAGATTCATGTTTTCATTCGTTGTGTTTTCATGCATTTCTTCATAATCTAAACTGTAAACCTAGAGACAAATGTTTAAGCAATTAAAACATTGTATGATAAAATGGCAAATAATCCAGTCATTCATATATGAAAATGTACGGAGCCCCTAAAGGGACGTCCCAGCTAGCAGGGAACGTTCTCAGAACTTTCGCTAACATTCCCTACAAGTTTGGTTAATGTTCTAAAGAAAACATTTGAATGTAATGTTTACCGAACATTTTAAGGATGTTTTCTCATTTAAAAAAATGTTCCTATAACGTTATATGAAAACTAAGATATAACATTTTAACTGCAACATTCAAAAGATGTTTTGGGAATGTTTCTGAAATAACAAGTTGTACTATGATCTCAAAATATCATTGTCCCTATGTTTCATTATAACGAAAGAAGAACGTTCTCTCTGTCACGTTAGGAAAACGTTTTGAGGATATCATTGAGAGATGAGATGTTGAATGTTCTTTATAAAACGTTATTTTAATGTGACGAGTTAACAAAATTATAACATTTTATTTGCAACATTTTGAGAATATTTTGGGAATGTTGTTAAAGTTAAAGTTTGTACAATGATCTCAATATAACATTGTCCCAATGTTTCATAAAAACAAAAGAAGAACATTCTCTCTGTCACATTTGTAGAATATTTTGAGGATATCATTGAGAGATGAGATGTTGAATGTTCTTTATAAAACGTTCTTCTAATGTGACGAGTTAACACAATTAGAACATTCTACTTGCAACATTTTGAGCATATTTTGGGAATGTTGTTAAAGTTAAAGTTTGTACAATGATCTCAAAATAACGTTGTCTTAATGTTTTGTCATAACAAAAGAAGAACGTTCTCTCTGTCACGTTAGGAAAATGTTTTGGGGATATCATTGAGAGATGAGATGTTTATTGTTCTTTATAAAACGTTCTTCTAATGTGACGAGTTAACACAATTAGAACATTCTACTTGCAACATTTTGAGCATATTTTGGGAATGTTGTTAAAGTTAAATATTGTACAATGATCTCAATATAACATTGTCCCAATGTTTCATGCTAACAAAAGAAGAACATTCTACTTGCAACATTTTGAGCATATTTTGGGAATGTTGTTAAAGTTAAAGTTTGTACAATGATCTCAATATAACATTGTCCCAATGTTTCATGCTAACAAAAGAAGAACATTCCACTTGCAACATTTTGAGCATATTTTGGGAATGTTGTTAAAGTTAAAGTTTGTACAATGATCTCAAAATAACATTGTCCCAATGTTTCATAAAAACAAAAGAGGAACATTCTCTCTGTCACATTAGGAAAATGTTTTGAGGATATCATTGAGAGATGAGAGGTTGAATGTTCTTTATAAAACGTTATTTTAATGTGACGAGTTAACACAATTAGAACATTTTACTTGCAACATTTTGAGCATATTTTGGGAATGTTGTTAAAGTTAAAGTTTGTACAATGATCTCAAAATAACGTTGTCTTAATGTTTTGTCATAACAAAAGAAGAACGTTCTCTCTGTCACGTTAGGGAAATGTTTTGAGGATATCATTGAGAGATGAGATGTTGAATGTTCTTTATAAAACGTTCTTCTAATGTGACGAGTTAACACAATTAGAACATTCTACTTGCAACATTTTGAGCATATTTTGGGAATGTTGTTAAAGTTAAAGTTTGTACAATGATCTCAATATAACGTTGTCTTAATGTTTTGTCATAACAAAAGAAGAACGTTCTCTCTGTCACGTTAGGAAAATGTTTTGAGGATATCATTGAGAGATGAGATGTTGAATGGTCTTCATAAAACGTTCTTCTAATGTGACGAGTTAACACAATTAGAACATTTTACTTGCAACATTTTGAGCATATTTTGGGAATGTTGTTAAAGTTAAAGTTTGTACAATGATCTCAATATAACATTGTCCCAATGTTTCATGATAACAAAAGAAGAACATTCTACTTGCAACATTTTGAGCATATTTTGGGAATGTTGTTAAAGTTAAAGTTTGTACAATGATCTCAAAATAACATTGTCCCAATGTTTCATAAAAACAAAAGAGGAACATTCTCTCTGTCACATTAGGAAAATGTTTTGAGGATATCATTGAGAGATGAGATGTTGAATGTTCTTTATAAAACGTTATTTTAATGTGACGAGTTAACACTATTAGAACATTTTACTTGCAACATTTTGAGCATATTTTGGGAATGTTGTTAATGTTAAAGTTTGTACAATAATCTCAAAATAACGTTGTCTTAATGTTTTGTCATGACAAAAGAAGAACGTTCTCTCTGTCATGTTAGGAAAATGTTTTGCGGATATCATTGAGAGATGAGAGGTTGAATGTTCTTTATAAAACGTTATTTTAATGTGACGAGTTAACACAATTAGAACATTTTACTTGCAACATTTTGAGCATATTTTGGGAATGTTGTTAAAGTTAAAGTTTGGACAATGATCTTAAAATAACATTGTCCCAATGTTTCATGATAACAAAAGAAGAGCATTCTACTTGCAACATTTTGAGGATATTTTGGGAATGTTATTAAAGTTAAAGTTTGTACAATGATCTCAATATAACATTGTCCCAATGTTTCATAAAACCAAAAGAAGAACAATTCTCTCTGTCACATTAGGAAAATGTTTTGAGGATATCATTGAGAGATGAGATGTTTATAGTTCTTTATAAAACGTTCTTTTAATGTGACGAGTTAACACAATTAGAACATTTTATTTGCAACATTTTGAGCATAGTTTGGAAATGTTGTTAAAGTTAAAGTTTGTACAATGATCTCAAAATAACATTGTCTTAATGTTTTGTCATAACAAAAGAAGAACGTTCTCTCTGTCACATTTGTAGAATGTTTTGAGGATATCATTGAGAGATGAGATGTTTATTGTTCTTTATAAAATATTCTTCTAATGTGACGAGTTAACACAATTAGAACATTTTACTTGCAACATTTTGAGCATATTTTGGGAATGTTGCTAAAGTTAAAGTTTGTACAATGATCTCAATATAACATTGTCCCAATGTTTCATGATAACAAAAGAAGAACGTTCTACTTGCAACATTTTGAGGATATTTTGGGAATGTTGTTAAAGTTAAAGTTTGTACAATGATCTCAATATAACATTGTCCCAATGTTTTGTCATAACAAAAGAAGAACATTCTCTCTGTCACATTAGGAAAATGTTTTGAGGATATCATTGAGAGATGAGATGTTGAATGTTCTTTATAAAACGTTCTTGTAATGTTATGTGTTAACACAATTAGAACATTTTAATTGCAACATTTTGAGGATGTTTTGAGGATGTTGTTGAGATAACAGATTATATAATGTTCTCAGTAAAACATTGGCACAATGTTCCATAATAACAGAGGAGGAACTTTATCAAATCAACGTTCGTAAAATGTTTTGAGGATATCACTGAGACCTGAGATGATGAGTGCTTTTAAAAAAAATTCTTGTAATGTGACGTGTTAACAACACTAGAACATTTTAAATGTAACATTTAGCAATCAAACTACACAATTATTGTTAAATTGAGCTTGCTGGTCAGACAGCAGGCCAACAGGGTTCACGATGGAACATATGGTGCATTTAAGTCCTCCTGGGAAGTTTGTATTCATGAGGTTTTACAATTTTGTTTAATGTTTTAAATTAATGAAGCCACTGTAAACTTTATCATCACATATTATACTGTTACATATTAATGCTATCATATTTTGTGCAGGCATTAGCTTACTTCATTGTTACTGCTAAATACCTAAGTATAGTGGTATCCCACAATGTTTCCCACTGACACACCCCTAACTCTTCAAGATCAGGGTTAAAGAAAATCCTGAGCTTCCTACTCATATTCTCATCATTGTGGTGGCGTTCAACTTGTAAATACGATCTTTATGACATGACTTGAATGCACCAATAGCTCTAGCTTAATTAGGGACAATCCATACAAACACTCTTTGCTAAAATACATTACAGACTGTCACAGTAAGAAGTTATTCGTCCTGTATCAACGCTAAAGGCCTAACCACTGCAGTCAACACCTTGGAGTATCCATGCTGTTAAATAAAAGTCTGTAGACAAGGGTTAGGGTTAGGGTTAACCTTAACCCTTAATTTCTAACCCAGACCCGGTTTCACAGAGTTTAGATTAAGCCAGGATTAGGCCTTAGTGCATTTAATTAGCTTTTAAAAATGTGCCTTAGAAAAAAGTAAAAGAAACATTACTGGTGTGCATCTTGAGACAAAACAATGGCACTGACATATTTTAAGATATGTCAGTGCAAGTTGCTTTCAGGTAAAACAGCTCAAACGTGCATTTTAGTCTGGGACTACAGGCTTAAACCTTGCCTGTGAAACCCGGGGTATATGTTGCAACTTGTATAGAATTATGCCAATGTTACCAAAGTGTTGTGTTGGACAGAGGATTTACCCTAAACCAACAGGTTGTGTAACTGTGCCACACAGGGTGAAAAGCAAGTTGACATTATTAGGCATAAGAGTGTTTCTAAAGGAAAGGTCAATATTTTGTTAAAGTGCAAAAGGATCATTATGGGTCACATGAATGTAACTCTAATGTTACCATGATACCAATCCATTAGTTTTTCATGTAGGTAGGTAGGCCTATATAGAATTGTATATGAATAGCCTACATATGCAATGTTTGCTCTGTTTAATATATAATATGTTTGCTCTTTTAAACTGCTGTTTGGCAGAGCAGTGGTAAATATATGTTGTTATACATGGTATATATTATTTGTGTAATTTATTATTATTATTTATATGTTATTGTAAGTTTATTTTTTTTTTATCATGCACTGCAATGAAGACACCATTTAACCAATTGATTAAATATAACAGCCAGCTTACAAATACAACTAAATAAATAGCCGTGCACATTTTTTTCATATTCTTTCTTTTAAAACATGTAATCTTTTCCTGTAATTGCAATGTTACCACATTATTGGCTGTCTCTTCGAGTTGTTTTGAGCATGATTGGCTATTCAGACTGTCATCCAGGAATCTGGCCAATGGCAGCTATGCGCGCCTTTTACTGGTCAAGTTTGAAGTTTGAATATTCGTCTGTTAGAGTGAGAGTGTGTGTGTGTGCGCGCTGCTGCTGCTCGGGAGGATCTTCAGTACTAGCCTCCTTCGGTTCTGTGGCTTTTACATTGTTTAAAACATGGATTATTTTGCATCGTACTGTTACATTTTTATTTTGAGCGAGTTGCGGGATGTAAATGGACAACGAATTTTAACAACGTAGCCTACGTGTAACGGACATATTGCAATCTGCGGAAGGTAAATAACTTTATTTTATATAAAAATACATTCTGCTACATCAAAATATAGTGTGTTAAATTGAGAAGCTAATTTTAAATGCGACTAGAGCAATATCGATATTATGTCAATGTTTCAGGCTGCATGTGTAACGTTAGGCTAAATATTGTCAGCTAAGTTAGTTTTTGATAAAAATAAATAAAAATAAACCTCAGCATAGTCTGAGCTTTACAATGAGTGAACTGAGAACATTGTGTCTTTATACAGAGAGGAACTCGAACCACACTATGAAAACTAGGCTTTTGAATGATCGCGGGATATCGGCCTAACGTTACCGTCAAAATGATGAGTCATCATCATAATATGTTTTTGAGCTGGTGAGTAAAAATTTGCAAGCTTTTTATGTCTCTTTTAGTAAGTAAATACAAATAGCTAATAATATTGCTGTATGTGTGTGTTTCCCATCCAGGAATTTTGGGAATAAATTATCCAGCCACATGATCAGTTGCGGTGAGTATTGTCATAGTAAAATACACGTGAAATAGAGGCAGAACATGTAAACTCTGCTCAAAGGCACACTGGTCCAAACCCTCCAGTCAAAATTGTACCTGTCTTCTTGATATGAGTTTTTATGGGCCTAGCTGACCCAAACATATGTCCTTTCAAAATGAAATTATTTTCAAACCTGTATGACTTCTGTGAAACACAAGAATGTTGGGAATAAAACAACATTGGAACCCATTTTATGGAAACAAATGTTCCCAATGTTTCATGATAACAAAAGAAGAACATTCTACTTGCAACATTTTGAGCATATTTTGGGAATGTTGCTAAAGTTAAAGTTGTACAATGATCTCAATATAACATTGTCCTAATGTTTCATGATAACAAAAGAAGAACATTCTCTCTGTCACGTTAGGGAAATGTTTTGAGGATATCATTGAGAGATGAGATGTTGAATGTTCTTCATAAAACGTTCTTCTAATGTGACAAGTTAACACAATTAGAACATTTTACTTGCAACACTTTGAAAAAAATAAATAAAATAAACCTCAGCATAGGAGCTTTACAATGAGGGAACTGAGAACATTGTGTCTTTATACATAACATAAATGTCCTTTCAAAATGAAATTATTTTCAAACCTGTATGACTTAGGCTACTTCTCTGAAACACAAGAATGTTGGGAATTAAACAACATTGGAACCCATTTTATGGAGAAAAAAAAACAAAAAAACAGTGAAGTCATTTCTCAAGATATCTTAATTAAGGTTATACAAAATAAATTCATACAGTTTTGGAACAACATGGAGTACCGGTAAATAACGATAGAGAGTCTATTTTTTGGATGAGCTGTTCTTTTTAGGACATGTTCCCAGGGTCCTTTGCTAAATTAACCATGGTTTTTATTATAGTAAAGTGTAGAAACAATATTTTTATGGTGGATTGATTACAATAATTTATTACCATTTAGTTAGTGTAGCAAAACCATGGTTAATGTTAGTAAGGGTTCTCCAGATTTATATAGCCTAACACTTAAGGAAAACATAAAAAATGGTCCTATGTCACCCAGATCAATAGTCTGTTAACACACATTAACACACTTTTTACATTTTCTTAAGATCAAGCATTGGACCAATGTTTACGGAGCAGAACAGGCACCAACAGAGAAACAAGTCCATCACTAGTAAGTATCCACTGCATTTTATAAAACCGTAGTCAATTTTAAACGCACAATGCACTCCAAAATAAAAATGATCTATTTTTTTCTCCCTCGTGCCAGATTTATATCTGTCCCAGATTTATATCTGACTTTCTTTCCACAGAGATTTTTAGAAAAATTATCATTAAAGAGAATCATATAAAGAGAAATGTGGGAGGAGCTTGAATTTATTGCCTAGCCCTGTTTGTTTGAACCGCGAGAGCCGTCAAAGCTTATGCTACTCCTATGTCATGCACCTACAAGAGCCTTTTATAGTCAACACGTCGGACGCAAGCAACTTGCAGTTTTGCCCCCACCAACAACGCATAGTATTGCTATTGCATACAACGGTGCGTCGCGTATCAAAAACTGGGACGACACATTTTTCTACTCATAGACGCATGGCGGCCGAAGTGTAGTGATGCGTAGCCTTGCAGGCGCATATGCGTATCGATGCGTTGACTAACTCTTTGGGCGTAATTTGACTTGCATATGGCTGTCTGCTGGAAGCTAGTTATTTAAGTCGATAAAATTATAAATATGGTAGGGCTGGGGGAATTAACACGTTAATCTTCGCGATTAATTTGAGATGCTTAACGAGTTTATAAAAAAAATGTAATTAACGCAGCACTTTTTTTGCCTCATTTTAATGACTTCCTGTTGCGGAAAAGGCTGCAAAATATGCCGTCCCGCCCCTCCGTGTTTGGCGATCAGGTTTTATTCTCGCGCAGCTTTCATGACCGGGTCTTTTCCGCTCTGCGCTCTCCATTCCGTGTGTGTGTGTCGGCGCACTGACACACACACACAACACTGAGCAAACATTGAGCTCTTTGCTCAATGTTCTGCTCCGTGTTTGCGCTGCGTGTTCTGCTCTGTCGTTAACGGCCCAAACGCTCCAATCATGTACCGATCATGCACTGGAAAAGCTAAGTCAAATAACGTGAAATTTCTCAGTAGTAGACTTCTGTGAAATAGCCCTACTGAGCTGGTATAGTCATGCTGACAACAATGGTAAAATTACCTGCTCTGATCACATGCTCTTGTAATAATAGCTTTGTAGGACTATGTTTTATTTTGATAATTAGAAAAAAAAAATTATAATAATAAATTGTTAAATTTATTATGTTGATTGATTATTGAAAATAATAATATATTGATATATTGATGTTTAATATTATTTTAATACAGGGCTATTTTCTGTTCCTTTTTTTTCCTTTTTGTTGTTTAATTAGGTTATTCTAAGTTTAAATATTGATGATTACAAGCTTGGGGGAAATGCAATTAATTGCATTTAATTACAGCAAATTGTGTAAATAATCAGTTACTTTTTTTAATCGATTCCCAGCCCTAAAATATAAAATATGGATATGTTTCTTACACAAACGCATCACTTCGCTTCACCTTTCGCCTTTATTAACCTGCCAGAGCCGTGTGGAGTACTTTTATCATGGATGGATGCATTTTTATGGACTTGTCAAAAAAATCCCACAGGTAGCTACAGAATAAGAAATCTTTGAAGTCCACTTTTTTACTGTCTGTTTCCATCAGTAAAATTACAGTTTTTTTTTTTCTCTCAGAATTGTGAGGCAAGAACACACAATTGCAAGAAAATATCAGAATTGTGAGCTGTCTTTTTTACTCCCCTCAGAATTCACCCTTCAAGGGAGTTTGATTGACAGGTATTTTTTACATTTTTATTTTACCAAAAATATTTTTTTCTAAAAAAATTACACAAATTAAACGTTGAGACTTTGTTTCAACTTTCATATCAAAAGTAACCTGCTCTGTCTTGTCTCTGCGTTTAAACGTTTCAGCGTTTTTTCTGTGATCCGCAATGTATTTTTCATTGCGTGACAACATGATGTGTGGCGTGAGAGCGCCATGACTTGTTGGACATAGCAACAGTAACTAAAGGGGGCGGGTCTTTGCAAATTGCATTAACCATGGCTGCCTGTTAATTATCACTGGACTACTTCGCTCTCGCATCTCCCAAAAGTAATTTTTTTTTTGTTTTCTTGATTCCATTTGAATGGTTTAATTAAATTGCTATAACCAATTATTTAAAATGTAATGATTTAAGCAAAACGTTCTTCAAAGGTTAAACCAAACTTTTATTTGACGGATTGCCGTGTAGACCTTTGAGTTTCTCTGTGTTTTATGATATGATGATAGTTTTTCTCAAATGAAGCTAAAATGCTGCTGAAGTGACTCTCAGAGCAGCTGTATTGATGAAGTGCATTAATGTTCTCATATAGAAACGACAGCAAAAAAAAATAAGCCAGAATTGCTTTTTTTTCTCAGGTTTTACTAATTTATCCTGTGATTCTGACTTTCAAACGGCCAATTGCGAGTTTATATCTCGCACTTCTGAGAAAAAAAAGTTTGAATTGTGATTCGCAATTACCTTTTTTTAAAATTGTATTCCATGGCGGAAACAAGCTTTCATATGCACAGACAGTAGCTCACATTTAACATGCAGATTGTGCGCACACAGAAACCTACTGGAGCACAAAAAGTTAGTGTCAACACTGTCCTGTGATTTCTCAATAAGAAACAGAAGTTATAGCATATTTTTCTTTCTGCTTTTGAAGTAACTAAAACTTACAGCTTAGCTAATAGCAAAGAGACGATTCACAGGTATGATTAAATCACACTAGAAATTGTTCTATCTCAAATGCAGTACTACTTTATCTGTATCTGATTTAAAACAAGCAGAAATCTGTAAGAAATGTAACAATCCATAGACAATATAACTGATGAAAATGAGCTGTTACATCAGAGCAAAAGCATCGTGGGCAGTGCTGTGACATGCTGCAGCTGTGCTCAAGGCTACCTGAGTTCGAGGTTCACACTTCTCAAGCCAAGTTTGTAGTTTGTTAAAATAATTTAGCCTCTAGTTGTGTTATTAAAGGGATACTCCACTTTTTTTGGAAATAGGCTCATTTTACAACTCCCCCAGAGTTAAACAGTTGAGTTTTACCGTTTTCGAATCCATTCAGCCGAGTTTCTGATATTTGGAAGAATATCAGTAACCAGACAGTTTCTGGTCTCATTGACTTCCACAGTAGGAAAAAATATATACTATGGAAGTCAATGAGACCAGAAACTGTCTGGTTACTGATATTCTTCTAAATATCAGAAACTCGGCTGAATGGATTCGAAAACGGTAAAACTCAACTGTTTAACTCTGGGGGAGTTATAAAATGAGCCTATTTCCAAAAAAAGTGGAGTATCCCTTTAACATGTATATAATGGATTAAGTATATGTTTTAAATTACAGAAACAAAATAGATACTCATAAGGTATCATATTTATACTTTTAAATAAACTAATCTAATTAATTTCTGATTAATAATTAGGCTGGCTAATTTTGAAAGTTTTCAAAGTCAATATTGCTTGTGATCTTAATATGTAATATGTATTTGTATTATTTTTGTTTACACTGTTGCATGATCTTCTTTTATAGGCTATGAGGAAAAACTCTACCATGCACACAGAGAATGGAGCTCAATTCTGCTAACTGGGATAGCAGCTGAAAAAGAAGAAGAGAAGAACAGTAGAACACCTATTAATGCAGATGACTTTATTCTTTTTCTGCAAGAACCAAGACAACCAAAGACTGATGATGAGCGCTCTGAGCAAACAGCAGTCAAGACGTGTGATTGCACATTGGACTTTACTGAGTTCTTCATTTAATGTTGGGCATCTACTGTACGCAGAACTTCTAATAATTTATGTGAATGCCATTCATAAACCTGTTAGATTTTTGTTTTATTTTAGAGATTAATAAAATTGTATGTTTTAACAATGTTATAGCTAAGCATTTTTTATGTTTAAGAGAACATTTTGGGAACAAAAATAAAACTTCCCACTAAAAAATTTATAAGAATGTTAAGTAGTATTTTTAAGAGTATTTTTAGAGAATGTTATCCTAACTTTTAGAAGAACGTTCTAAGAATAAAAATAAAACTTCCTGCTAAAAACTTTATAAGAATAAAGGGATAATGTTCTAAAAATGTTATGATTAAACATTTATAGAAGGTCATCATCACAAAACATTTTTAGAGTGTTCTTAGAGAATGTTATCCTACCTTTTAGAAATAATGTTCTAACAATATTATTATTAAACATTTTTATAATGTTGTAAAAAAAAATGTTATCTGAACTTTTAAAAGAACATTCTGGGAACAAAAATAAAAACACCCCCTGAAAACTTTCTAAGAACGTTAGAGAATAATGTTGTAAGAATGGTACACCTAAACATTTTAATAATGTTTTTAAATAATGTTATCCGAACATTTAAAAGAACATTCTGGGAACAAAAATAAAACTATCCGCTTACAACATTATAAGAACGTTAGAGAATAATGTTATAAGAATGTTATTACTAAACATTTTAATAATGTTTTTAGAAAATGTTCTCTAAACATTTAAAAAAACATTCTGGGAACAAAACTAAAACTAGCCGCTGAAAACGTTCTATGAACATTAGAGAATAATGTTATAAGAACGTTATTACTAAACATTTTAATAATGTTTTTAAAAAAATGTTATCCGAACATTTATAAGAACATTCTGGGAACAAAAATAAAACTACACGCTAAAAACATTATAAGAACGTCGGAGAATAATGTTATAAAAATGTTACTACTAAACATTTTAATAATGTTTTTAGAAAATGTTCTCTAAACATTTAAAAAAACATTCTGGGAACACAAATAAAACTAGCCGCTGAAAACGTTCTGAGAAAATTAAAGATTAATGTTAAAAGAATGTTACTACTAAACATTTTAATAATGTTTTTAAAGAATGTTCTCCAAACTTTTAAAAGAACATTCTGGGAACAAAACTAAAACTAGCCGCTGAAAACTTTCTAAGAACGTTAGAGAATAATGTTAAAAGAATGTTACTACTAAACATTTTAATAATGTTTTTAAAGAATGTTCTCCAAACTTTTAAAAGAACATTCTGGGAACAAAACTAAAACTAGCCGCTGAAAACTTTCTAAGAACGTTAGAGAATAATGTTAAAAGAATGTTACTACTAAACATTTTAATAATGTTTTTAAAGAATGTTCTCCAAACTTTTAAAAGAACATTCTGAGAACAAAACTAAAACTAGCCGCTGAAAACATTTATAGAACAATACATGCTAATGTTCTTAGAACATTTTTAGAACAAAAAAATTCTAGCTGGGGTGGTGGTGGAAAAATTTTTAGGTTGGGAAAAAATTTTTTTCCAAATCTTTTGCGTTCCCCCGAGAAACTTTGCGTTCCCTCGCAAAGTTATTTGCGTTCCCACACAAAAGTTTTGCGTTCCCTCGCAAAGATATTTGCGTTCCCACGCAAAACCTGTTTTGAGCTCGGACATACACTTCCTGTTTAATGTCCCGCTGGCAGTGTTTCAGAGCTCCGTACGTTAATGGAGCGTTTCATAGTGTTTGAACTTGGACTCAGATATAAAGATGCGGTCACTGCTTAACTCAAGGAGTTCAGTGAAGCTGGCAATATTCACATAGGCTATTCGAACGTCCCTATCTTGAGCTAAACGCTGTTAAAGCACAAACGACACCTATTTACAATCACAGTAACCTAGACAACGAGCTACAACCCAATTCTCATCAAAACGAGCTTTATAATATTAATTTGTCTCTAACCAGACGAATGAGAGACAAGTCCAAATAAGGGGCCGTCTGTAAAGTGCAAATCCCCAAACCTTCTGCACATTTTATATTATTGAACATATTCAATAGCTTCACTGTGACGCACTGTACTGTCACCAAATTCAGATCACACATTACTGCTCTCCTGCTGGTTATACTACATAGTTATAGTTATAGTACATTTAAAAAAAAATGCATAATTTTTATAATTATTTATTATTAAATAAAATCAATAACTTCACCCTTTTTAGAAAATATATTAGGCTATAAATAACTTCACACTGTTATACAGTGATGCCATCAAATTCAGTAAGCAAATATAATGCAAAAGCTGCGTACAGTACCAAAATAATTTGTGTAAAGAATAGGCTTACTTATTTTTTATGTGCAATTACTTCCCAAACTAAGTAGGCCTATAACCAACATTAGAGCGGTGATGTGTGAACTAAATTTGGTGTGTTACAGTGAAGTTATTGAATATTTTTCATAATATAAAATGTGCAAAAGCAGTGTATGACCAGTGGGTCACCATTGATATGTAAACTGAATTGGGTGGCACTACAGTTTGTAACATTGAAGTCAATGACTATTTTTGACTATGAGTTGATGCTTTAGTCGTTTTTGGGTTATATTGCACTTTGCAGACGGTCCCTTTGAACTTGTCTCTGCCGCATGCTCATAGAGATCCATTTAGCCTATATTATAAATGCTTGTTTTGATGATAATTGGGTTGTAGCTCGTTGTCTAGATTACTGTGATTGTAAATAGGTGTCGTTTGTGCTTTAACAACGTTTAGCTCAAGAATAGGGACGTTCGAATAGCCTATGTGAATATTGCCAGCTTCACTGAACTCCATGAGTTAAGCACTGACCGCATCTTTATATCTGAGTCCAAGTTCAAACACTATGAAACGCTCCATTAACATACGGAGCTCTGAAACACTGCCAGCGGGACATTAAACAGGAAGTGTCTGTCCGAGCTCAAAACAGGTTTTGCGTGGGAACGCAAATATCTTTGCGAGGGAACGCAAAACTTTGCAAGGGAACGCAAATATCTTTGTGAGGGAACGCAAAACTTTGCGTGGGAACGCAAATATCTTTGCGAGGGAACGCAAAAGTTTTGCGTGGGAACGCAAAGTTTCTCGGGGGAACGCAAACGTTTTGCGAGGGAACGCAAAAGATTTGAAAAAAAAAATTCTCCCAACCTAAAATTTTTTCCACCACCACGTCCCTTTAGGGGCTCCGTAAAAATGAAACTCCTCAATCAAGTACGCTAAAAAAAAATGTTAAATTATGTAGCCTATTCAAAGCCAAACATATATCTCACCTGTGAGAAGAAGAGAGGTGCAAAACAGTTTGTTAATAAAATCCCTGAATATATATAAAGGAAAAGTCCAGAGTGAGAATCCTAGAGTCAGCGAAGAGTTGCAGAGATTCTCCTCAGACTCAATGAGCTCAAAGTCAAGATCACCGGGGCAGAAAACACACACGCATTCTTCTGCCTCTCCAATTCAAGGGCGTGGCTTTGATTTTGAGATTGGCGGGTGATTCCCACAAGCTGAGGAATCAGGAAATGAATAGGATTGCACGTTTCTGCAGGTTTCTGCAGGTTTCTGCCCATGGCGACGCCATTTGGTTTTCAAAAGTTCCAACAAAGCATGTAAACTGTTCTGTCGTCGCTGCAAGACGAGTACTGAACACTATTTGAGGTTTTTAGTCTATACTGACTTTAATAATACGTTCATTAATGAATTGTGTCATGCTACAGGTAACTAATAAAAACAAGGAGGCAGTTTAACAGACTTAACTTTACTCTGTTCATAGTGCAGTGCAATAGTGCAAAACTGTCTTGTTCCTTGCTTTCTGAAGAAGCCAAACACATGTCTGCATCTGTCATTACAAGTGACATATGAAAATCAGACTTTTTCCGTGTGTAAGTGCTATAATCGGGTCCCAGTGCTTCTACCAGCCCTGATATGAACCCCTGGTGTATTTCTGTGCAGTGTGTGTGTGTGTGTGTGTGTGTTTAAACCTGCAACATGGATCAAGATTGTTCATGCTCAGCAAGTTTAGTTTTACTGTGAGAGTTACACCCTGAATACCAGACCTGACAGCCTGAAGACATGATCATAAAACCCCAATCTTGGCTTCACTTCATTGGCTGACAGTCGATTTGAACATTCTTTTATTAGTTCACAAGTGTTTGAATAACTTTGCACCTCTTCTGATCTTCTGTCTTCACACAATCCTTCTAGAGATCAACACTTATATCTGTTCCTTTACAGACAGTCCCTTAAGGGGACATTGTGCATTTCTATTGTGTGATACTAGCATTTCTACAATAGGGGAGAGGAGGGGATGTCAGTGGTTATGAATAAAAAATGAGGGTTATAAATTGTTATAAATGTATTGTCTGTATACTAGGGTAGGCATTGTGAGATACTTGAAAGGAAGGGTCTGAACCGGCTATCCGTTATCAGAATTTATTCAGCAAATGCGTTTCCATCTCCCATTATTCACATTAACTCTTTTTCACACAAGTCAACACATAAAAACTTTTTTGAAAAACAAATTTGCCATTTGCATCACTTGTTTTTGATGCGATACTTCAGAATGCAATTAAAAACAGGGTGATGGAAACATAGTCGTAAGTGATCAAACTCTAATGTTCTGTGTTGAAAGGATGGCATTGGCTGGGAATAGTGCAGGAGTCTCAGTATAGGGTTTATAGTTCGTAAAAATCACGAAATACGCCGGCGAGATACTGGTGAAACTTCCTGACAGCAAAAACATTCGCCAAAGCTTCACTATCAATATGGCATAATTCATCCGTCAAGATCCATGTGGAATAAAGCCTGAAGCCCAAGAGTCTCAAACACTGCCAAGGGTTTCTGTTCATTATAGTGAACCAGCACTTTATCCGTTTCAACCTGAGCCTTTCTACAACTCTTCCACAAACATTCCTCAAACATTGTGGTTGCCTGAGAACACTTTATTATTCACTGTCCTCAAGCATTTCATGTATCGAGGGGTCATGAGTTCTCACAATGCTCACAGGTCAAGCTTGATGCTCTTTTTAACAATGACAATGTGAACTTTTCTGAACAGGCTCATATTCTTGGTTTGATCACATCATTAGAATCAAGTGTGAACACTTTTGAGCCGTTGTGTGTCATTCATGACATTGTGGAGCGAGTCCTGAGGACCAACATGAAGACGTGCCGCTGATCATCAATCTCTCACTCACTTTGATTCTGCAGTCTTACAGTTTTCATTGATCTTTTGTGCTTTTGCTGTTTGAATACTGTATTTGTACAGTAGAGCTCCAGCTAGACAGAGATATGAAGGGTGTTTGTCTCTGCAGTGATGAGATGTATTATAGATGTCTTTATAAGATGCTCCTGTTTGTCCTCCTCTCGCTACAGATATTTGTTCTTCTGAGGCGTCCGCTCACCTGAGCTTCATATCAGCAACATCGCTCTCTAAGATCTCTAAGATAGAGACCACATTTAGGCCACATGAATGTGGGGAAATGAACAATCCAGCCCTCTCCATTGACTCTGTATTGTGTGAAGCTCCTCTTTGACATTTCTGACTTAGAACAAAAAACAAAACAATGTCTAAAAGCTGCTGTGTGACGAGGTGTACAGAAAACAAGCTAAAAAAACCCCCCAAAAAAACAGCATTTAAGAACACAAAAGTGGATACAGGCAATTGGGACAGTGTCATATTACTCTGAGAACTGACTTACACCCACTGAAGGGAACATAATCAGGGACAGGGTTAGCTATAATCTTACAGAAATATAATATATAAAACTGACATTTAGATATTTGACTTACTAGTGACAAAATGTTTTCTGCACACGTAGTGTATTTTTAGTGCATACTGAGTTTACCACAATTTACCCATTCGTTCCAGCCGATGCTTCACGTCTTATTGCCTGAATCCACTTTTGTCTCCTTAAACGCTCATTTTTTTGGGGGTCAACAGTTTATAAAAACGTATTTCTGGGTTTTTTAGCTTGTTTGCTGTACACCTTTTAGACTTTGTTTAGTTTTTGTTATAAGTCAGAAATGACAAGAAGGAAGCTTCACACAATACAAAGTCAATGGAGACGTTCCCAGTAAACGATTACCGTCTTTGAACGTTAAAATATGGTTGAAAATAAGTCGGTCCGCCTTGGACTGGTTCACGACGTGTTTGACTACATGTTTTCAGCTGATCATCTAAGACAGGATAAGTCTGTTATACATGCTAAAATAACGGAGAAAAACAAACTACCAAACCATGTTCATTATTATCTCAAATTAATTCAAAGAGTTTTACATATTCCATCAAGACGTTGAAGATTGACCTGTTTTCAACGTTGAAAAGTCGTAATTAGACGTTGAAGATTTACGTCTATTCAGCGTCTAATAGACAACTGTTTGCTAGCTGGGCTGGATTGTCACTAATGTTCTGCTGATGTAAATCAGTGTTAATAAATCAGAGATGATTAAATGAGCAGCTGATGGAGTTTATCAGATCTGAGTTTTACATTTAACATTCAGACTCTTGAAACTCTTCAGGAAACAATTCGGCTGCGTCTCACATCAGATATTCAGAGGAGATATTGTCTTGAAGAAGTACTAAGGTATGTTCTGTGTGAATGAGTGTGTGGATTTATTTTCATCTTAGATTGACATTTTCTAATGCATCTTCTAGAGAAATGACATCTTTCAGTAGCTTTTAAATGAGGAAAACATTATAATGAGACTGATATGAGTTTGTGCATATTGTTGAATCAGGAGCTGATGGAGATTTGCCTGATATGAAACATCATCATCAGCTTCTGCTAACAGAAGAATCCAGAAACACAGTCTCTGGGAAGAACATCAATTATTCCCTGTTTCTAACTCTATCAGAAAGAGAAACAGAGAGATCTTCTGTGTGAAACGACAGATGAAGCACATGATGGAGAAAGCGGAGAATAAAAGTGATTCTGTCATAAACTCATCATCATAATCACAGGCTGCTTTATGATATTAAAGCTGGAAGCGTCACAGAATTCACTGGAACTAAAGAGATCTTGATTCTGATCAAACCATTCAAACCTTCAGAATAATATCAAAACAGCAGAAGTCATATTTTATAGTGACGCACATTTGACATCTTTGTGTTTGACTTCAATAATGATTCCCTTCAAATTACAACTTGTTGATTATCATATTCCCTGATGAACTGAAATCTGTAAGTGTTTTCATTTGTTGCTGTAAAACACATTTTCATCTGTAGCTTCTTTAACTCTGCTGTGATTCTGATGATCTCCTGTAGAGGGAGACACGAGACTGCAGGACAGGGTCAAAGGGCAATCTGGATCCGCTTTATTTCAGATGTTTAGTTTTATTTTCACTTTATTTAGTGCTTATACATAATGTGTCAAAGTAACGTCCATATATCAGAAATATACAGATAATACAATCTTGAGTTACAGTAGTTCACATCACATATTCATTTAGGCAGAAATAATGAACATATTAAAGATGATTACAGTATATTATCTTACAGTATTGTACAGATTACAGTATATAGATGATAATGTGTTGACTCAGAGTTATGATCATCTGAAGTCTTCATAACTCAAACTGGTGTGATCTCTAGTTACTGAGACTGAACATACACACACACTTCTGTCAGAGATCTAGTGTTCTTATCAGCTGATATGAGTGAGGTTTACTTCACGCTAGAACCACCTAAAAATATTAGTTGCTAAATTTTGAACATATTAGATTGATTGTCTGTCTGTCAGTCAGTCTGTGTGTCTGTATGACTGTTATTCGCATATCTCTAGAACCGTTAGTCTGATGGATTTCAAACTTGACGAGTGTCTCGCTATGGGCATCAGTAAGTGCAGTGCCAAGTTTGACATTGTTTGGATTAGAAATGCAAAAGATATTGTTAAATAAATATCGGTAAAAGTATATATAAGTATATAAAAGTATATAAAAGTATATCGGCACACTGAGTGAGCTGGCCACTCCCCCTCTCACACTGACACTGAGTGAGCACAGCGCTGGCCACTCCCCCTCTCACACCGCACACTGAGTGAGCACAGCGCTGACCACTCCCCCTCTCACACTGACACTGAGTGAGCACAGCGCTGGCCACTCCCCCTCTCACACCGCACACTGAGTGAGCACAGCGCTGACCACTCCCCCTCTCACACCGCACACTGAGTGAGCACAGCGCTGGCCACTCCCCCTCTCACACACACACTGAGTGAGCACAGCGCTGGCCACTCCCCCTCTCACACCGCACACTGAGTGAGCACAGCGCTGACCACTCCCCCTCTCACACTGACACTGAGTGAGCACAGCGCTGGCCACTCCCCCTCTCACACCGCACACTGAGTGAGCACAGCGCTGACCACTCCCCCTCTCACACTGACACTGAGTGAGCACAGCGCTGGCCACTCCCCCTCTCACACTGACACTGAGTGAGCACAGCGCTGGCCACTCCCCCTCTCACACCGCACACTGAGTGAGCACAGCGCTGACCAGTCCCCCTCTCACACTGACACTGAGTGAGCACAGCGCTGGCCACTCCCCCTCTCACACCGCACACTGAGTGAGCACAGCGCTGACCACTCCCCCTCTCACACCGCACACTGAGTGAGCACAGCGCTGACCACTCCCCCTCTCACACTGACACTGAGTGAGCACAGCGCTGACCACTCCCCCTCTCACACCGCACACTGAGTGAGCACAGCGCTGACCACTCCCCCTCTCACACTGACACTGAGTGAGCACAGCGCTGACCACTCCCCCTCTCACACTGACACTGAGTGAGCACAGCGCTGGCCACTCCCCCTCTCACACCGCACACTGAGTGAGCACAGCGCTGGCCACTCCCCCTCTCACACCGCACACTGAGTGAGCACAGCGCTGGCCACTCCCCCTCTCACACCGCACACTGAGTGAGCACAGCGCAGGACCAGAGACAGAGAGGGTCGAAGAAAGCAGCGGAGCTTAAGTAGCGTTTTCTCTGAGTTCCCTGTGTAGTCTGCTCCCTGAATCGTGTAGTTCAATTTTCCACATTTATTGTATGTCACTATGTCAGTATCAGTATTTGCTTTCTACCATGCACAAATAAAAATGTCACTGAACTTTTGCTGTGTAATTGTAACAATGAGCACTCAAACACACCAAACCAACAATTACTAAAAACACACACAAAAAGTGATTTTGCACGGTGAGTTTGCACTGCTCCCTGAATCGACGCGCTTATTCATTTGTGGATGTAAACTGAATCTGTAAGTCAGCTATGTTGTTTACTTCTGAATATTATATTTCATTCTGGTGCGCTTAAACATTATCGCTACTGTGTAATAGTAGCCTATGCTATTCACCAGCTAAACATATCCTATTCAATGCGTTCACAGTCTCTTTCACGGGCATCATTTGTAGTTGCCTATTCACAAACTGTTTGCTCAAGCATAGCTTTTTCTCTGAGTTCACTGTGTGCTTTCTACCATGCACAAATAAAAATGAGCAACAATGAGCACTCAAACACACCAAACCAACAATTACTAAAAACACACACAAAAACTGATTTTGCACGGGCATTTTGCACTAGTTCTGTCAATTAAACACAATCACACATCTGGTATGTGTGAAGACAATAATAGTAAATCTAGCAAGACTGTAAGAGTATTAATGATCAAACACTCACAGGTTGGCTTTCTTCTCTCCATACTGTCACGTCTAACAAGTCTCTCTCCTCTTTCCTCTCGTGATTCACTGGTTTGTGTCTCATTTCTGTCCTCCATTTTTCTCTCAGTCTTCTTGTTTTCTGCTGATCTGTGATTTCAGCTGATTTTCTTTCTCCTCTTCATTTGAATCTGTTCAATCACACAGACAACATAAACAGTTTAGTTAAAGTCAGATTAATTTAGTATCAAAAATAAAAGGAAAATAAAAGTGCAGTAAACATTAACCATCAGCATCAGTGTTTCCACATGTTCTAGTTCATCCCTCTATAGATGCGAGGAAAAGAAACTGGGACAGAGGAATGAAAGGAAGAAAGATGATTTTGTAAATTGCTAAAGTATTTTTGTATAGTTATCAAAGTTAAGCATCACATCTTTGCTCAGCTGCATGAACACAGAATCCTTTCAACTAAAAAACATAATCCTGTCATTTACACAAGAAGAACATTGGTAATTAAAACTATACAAATACTTTCTTGCATGCAAAACATCACTTATTTTACTCATTACAGGTCCTCCATCTGATCTGGATACGGCCCAGATCCGGCTGACTACATCTTGCGTTGTGGTCGTGTCTAGACACAGGTCCTCCATCTGATCTGGATACGGCCCGGATCCGGCTGACAACATCTTGCGTTGTGGTCGTGTCTAGACACAGG
This sequence comes from Rutilus rutilus, assembly GCA_021464565.1. Lineage (NCBI taxonomy): Eukaryota > Metazoa > Chordata > Actinopteri > Cypriniformes > Leuciscidae > Rutilus > Rutilus rutilus. The sequence continues at coordinate 33,953,547 of JAJAQA010000017.1, forward strand.
TCCTCCATCTGATCTGGATACGGCCCGGATCCGGCTGACTACATCTTGCGTTGTGGTCGTGTCTAGACACAGGTCCTCCATCTGATCTGGATACGGCCCGGATCCGGCTGACAACATCTTGCGTTGTGGTCGTGTCTAGACACAGGTCCTCCATCTGATCTGGATACGGCCCGGATCCGGCTGACTACATCTTGCGTTGTGGTCGTGTCTAGGCACAGGTCCTCCATCTGATCTGGATACGGCCCAGATCCGGCTGACAACATCTTGCGTTGTGGTCGTGTCTAGACACAGGTCCTCCATCTGATCTGGATACGGCCCGGATCCGGCTGACTACATCTTGCGTTGTGGTCGTGTCTAGACACAGGTCCTCCATCTGATCTGGATACGGCCCGGATCCGGCTGACTACATCTTGCATTGTGGTCGTGTCTAGGCACAGGTCCTCCATCTGATCTGGATACGGCCCGGATCCGGCTGACTACATCTTGCATTGTGGTCGTGTCTAGGAGCAGGTCCTCCATCTGATCTGGATACGGCCCGGATCCGGCTGACTACATCATGCGTTGTGGTCGTGTCTAGGCGCAGGTCCCCCATCTGATCTGGATACGGCCCGGATCCGGCTGACTACATCTTGTGTTGTGGTCGTGTCTAGGAGCAGGTCCTCCATCTGATCTGGATACAGCCCGGATCCGGCTGACTACATCATGCGTTGTGGTCGTGTCTAGGAGCAGGTCCTCCATCTGATCTGGATACGGCCCGGATCCGGCTGACTACATCTTGCGTTGTGGTCGTGTCTAGACACAGGTCCTCCATCTGATCTGGATACGGCCCGGATCCGGCTGACAACATCTTGCGTTGTGGTCGTGTCTAGACACAGGTCCTCCATCTGATCTGGATACGGCCCGGATCCGGCTGACTACATCTTGCGTTGTGGTCGTGTCTAGGCACAGGTCCTCCATCTGATCTGGATACGGCCCAGATCCGGCTGACAACATCTTGCGTTGTGGTCGTGTCTAGACACAGGTCCTCCATCTGATCTGGATACGGCCCGGATCCGGCTGACTACATCTTGCGTTGTGGTCGTGTCTAGACACAGGTCCTCCATCTGATCTGGATACGGCCCGGATCCGGCTGACTACATCTTGCATTGTGGTCGTGTCTAGGCACAGGTCCTCCATCTGATCTGGATACGGCCCGGATCCGGCTGACTACATCTTGCATTGTGGTCGTGTCTAGGAGCAGGTCCTCCATCTGATCTGGATACGGCCCGGATCCGGCTGACTACATCATGCGTTGTGGTCGTGTCTAGGCGCAGGTCCCCCATCTGATCTGGATACGGCCCGGATCCGGCTGACTACATCTTGCGTTGTGGTCGTGTCTAGGAGCAGGTCCTCCATCTGATCTGGATACAGCCCGGATCCGGCTGACTACATCATGCGTTGTGGTCGTGTCTAGGAGCAGGTCCTCCATCTGATCTGGATACGGCCCGGATCCGGCTGACTACATCTTGCGTTGTGGTCGTGTCTAGGAGCAGGTCCTCCATCTGATCTGGATACGGCCCAGATCCGGCTGACTACATCTTGCGTTGTGGTCGTGTCTAGACACAGGTCCTCCATCTGATCTGGATACGGCCCGGATCCGGCTGACTACATCTTGCGTTGTGGTCGTGTCTAGGAGCAGGTCCTCCATCTGATCTGGATACAGCCCGGATCCGGCTGACTACATCTTGCGTTGTGGTCGTGTCTAGGAGCAGGTCCACATCTGATCTGGCTGACTACAGTAAACCTCGGGATAAACAGAGAGAGACTAATAGTATTGTAGACGCCATTCTTCTTATGATTTAACGAGTGTGGTGTCATAGGAAGTGTTTTCCGGTTCCGGCTGACCTAGTTTATGCAGCCTAACAATCATTTAACTGATTTGAATAATAGGAATTTATAATGTTCTATGTGTATGGCATTTTAAAAAGATGTATTTTTTGTAGGGCTGGGGGAATTAACGCGTTAATCTTTGTGATTAATTTGAGATGTTTAATACGTTAAAAAAAATAACGCAATTAACGCAGCACTTTTTTTTTTGCCTCGTTTTAATGACTTTCTGCTTTTGCCAGTGTGCTGAACCAAGTCACCCTGTCATGATGGAGAAGTACAAGGATGTGCACACCACCGAACGTACAGGTACAGCGGTTCTCGGATCACCAGTACAGAACCGAGAACTGTTTCTTTCTGACATGTTCGACATACTGAGAACCGATGAGCTGATGAGATGATGTTGAAACAAACATGACGAAACATGTTTATCACATAATTATCACTTAAGTCTTATCACTGTATTATTTTAAAGAATCACTTTTATTCTCCGCTTTCTCCATCATGTGCTTCATCTGTCGTTTCACACAGAAGATCTCTCTGTTTCTCTTTCTGATAGAGTTAGAAACAGGGAATAATTGATGTTCTTCCCAGAGACTGTGTTTCTGGATTCTTCTGTTAGCAGAAGCTGATGATGATGTTTCATATCAGGCAAATCTCCATCAGCTCCTGATTCAACAATATGACAAACTCAGATCACTCATACATGCATTACAATCATGAGTCTCAGTATAATGTGTTTTCCTCATTTAAAAGCTCCTGAAAGATGTCATTTCTGTAGAAGATGAAAATAAATCCACACATTCATTCACACAGAACATACCTTAGTACTTCTTCAGATCAATATATCCTCTGAATATCTGATGTGAGAGCCGTATTGTTTCCTGAAGAGTTTCAAGAGTCTGAATGTTAAATGTAAAACTCAGATCTGATAAACTCCATCAGCTGCTCATTTAATCATCTCTGATTTATTAACACTGATTTCCATCAGCAGAACATTAGTGACTTTAACAGACGAACTGAAGCTGTTCAGAACAACAACAGATCAACACTTACTCAATACTCAATATCTACTGTTCACAAACACATCATAGTATACATTAAAGCAGAAGCTGCTAGAAGTTCAGTCATTCACACAACATGTAAAATCACATTATTATTTGTGAGTTGATAATGAATGACATTCAGTGAATTAAACTGAGAGAATGTCACTTGTTTAAAATAGAAATGAAGGCATTGTAAATAAATCTGTATGAGTGTGTGTTTTCTATTCCTCCTAACACACAGAATATGATCTGCAGTTTTCATCTTTGTCCACTAGATGTCAGAAGTAGATTTGAGGTGAAACTCAAAGGCCTTTAGTTTCAGGATCAGAGACAGTGAAGAGAAATCAGAGAATCTGAAGCTCAATGAGGATCATCATGTGTCTCATACACTGAACAAAATTATAAACGCAACACTTTTGTTTTTGCCTCCATCTTTCATGAGCTGAACACAAATATCAAAGACTTTTTCTATGTACTCAAAAGTTCTATTTCTCTCAAATATTGTTCACAAATCTGTCTAAATCTGTGTTAGTGAGCACTTCTCCTTTGCCGAGATAATCCATCCACCTCACAGGTGTGGCGTATCAAGATGCTGATTATACAGCATGATTATTGCACAGGTGTGCCTTATAGTGATGGGAAGTCCGGTTCTTTTCCGCGAACCGGTTCTTTCAGACAGTTTGTTTTAATGAACCGATTCACCACTTCTTTTATGTCCTCACGTAATGACGTCAATTCTATCATCCCGGCGGATAAAAATACATTCATATAAAAGCATTTGTAATCATAACTTCATAGTCATAATCATCTTTCTTGGATAAGTTTCTTACATTTACATTTTGCAAATTAACGATGAGCAAACGCGGATGTTTCACATGTCTTAAAGATATAAAGTGAATAAACTGGTCTTCATCAATTTTATTTTATTTGTTAAATAAAATTCAAATAAACTTACATTTCGCAGAATTCAGCCCCTCATCCAAGTCCTCGGTTCAGCCGTGCTCATGTATCAGCACAGCATCAGTTGGCCGAAAGAAAGGTTCGGTTCAGAGACGCTATTAAACAGTTCTTGGTTCTGCACTGGTGATTCGAGAACCGCTTCAGGAACCAGTTCTTGACTCGAGAACCGTAGCGTAGGCCTGTGTGTGCTGATCTGAGAACTGCTGAAACCTGGATATACACTCGACAAAACTAAAAAGTCGATGCATGTCTCCAGTGTGTTTAACGCTTTATGTTTTGATTAACTTAGTAAATGTTTATAATTTTGATTATAAACATTTACTAAGCACCCTTAAAACCTTGGCAAGAGTTTACGTCAAAGATTTATATCAACTAAATTATTAAATTAGCTGTTCCTGAAAATAATGTTTTAGTATAATAATAAATGTTTAGTTTTACAATTCATTCATTGTTTCCAATCTTTAAAATAATACAGTGATAAGACTGAAGTGATAATTATGTGATAAACATGTTTCGTCATGTTTGTTTCATCATCAGCTCATCGGTTCTCAGTGTGTCGAACATGTCCGGAAGAAACAGTTCTCGGTTCTGTGCTGGTGATCCGAGAACCGCTGTACCTGTACGTTCGGTAGTGTTCAGTATCAGCTGCTCGTGCTCATCACTTCTCTCAGCACAACATGCCTCGGTTCAGTGAACTGTTGGAGTTAGTGGAGTTATACTCTGGGATATTGTTTATTTAGAGTCGGGATGTGTCAGGCATGTCCAAATGTGAGTAACTTTAGTAACTTGTGGATCAGCGCTGACGCAAAACGCTAACTATTTTCAATGATTCAGTCTGATTTAGTGTACTGGTTCGTTCACTAAAAAGAACCGGTTCAAAAGAACGATTTGTTCACGAACTGGACACCACTAGTGCCTAGACACCTAGCCTTAGGCTGACCACAATAAAAGGCCACTCTCAATGCAGTTTTGGCACTCAGCACAATGCCACAGATGTCGTAAGTTTTGAGGGAGCGTGCAATTGGCATGCTGACTGCAGGAATGTCCACCGGAGCTGTTGCCTGTGAATCGAATGTTCATTTCTCTACCATAAGCCGTCTCCAAAGGCGTTTCAGAGAATTCAGAAAAAACTTTAACAAAAGTTAACGTCGTTGCAGCAAAGCAAATAATCCAATGCAACTAGACATTATTTACCTCAGAATTTAGTTTTTTGTTTACAGCCCCTGTTGAGTACCAGAATAAAATCTGGATGATGTTTTTCCAATTAAGGTTTCATCCCAGACAGCAACACAGTGTCGGCCCAGATCCGGCCCACATTCGGCCGTGTGGAATCCACATGTTCCAGATGTGGGCCGGATCTGGACTGACACTGTGTTGCTCTCTGCAATCTTTTGTTGCGTAGGAAAACAAGGAGGTATTTAAAGTTAAAGCAAAGGACATCATTCCTCGTCTACGCTGCCGATGTCATGTGACGTGGTTGTGTCTAATTATCGAGCCCCATCGGATTTAATGGTCTCCGGTCGATCCTGGGTATTACCGACCCATTCTATAGAAATGATCTATGTGGGATACGTGTGTGTTTCCCTCAACACTTCTAAAAGGCAAATAAGAATGGACTTACTGTACAACAACAGCTGAAGAAAGAGAAGATCAGACTTCTTGTTTGTTGCAAGTCCCAATATTTCACTAAAAAGACACTCACCAACTGGAGATCACGTCGGGGTCACCACTTTGTAAGGAATGTATAATGGTATAATTAGGTATAATGCGTGAATGTCTTTTCAGCGTTCTGTGAAGTTCACTTCATTTTTGGAATTTAGTTTAAATTTTACTTCAGCTCTGAGCTTAATCTGACTCCAGTTTCAAATGTTCATTAAATTTAGATTGTGTTTCTTATTAGAAAATAAATCACGAATATAGATTATGATTTAATTTAGATCTTTGATTATTCTGGGAATCCCATACTTTCAAATACTCATTCATTCAGGGACCCGATGCCGCTTTGAGACGAAACTCGGCAGTTCTGATATTAATCAAAGAATGCAGTGCGGTCTCGTTTATCTTTAACTGTCTCTGCTGACTCATAACAATAAGTGTAATTTAGTTGTGAAAATGCAACTTGTTAATTCAAAAGTTGGCGTTCTAAATCATCACACTGCTCCGCGATCTCTCTCTGCTCCCTGTCATCACATGCACCGCTGGAAAGCTCTCTCTTTCCTTTGCAATGCTGTCGGATCCAAATTTGGTCATTTCCTGTTGATCAGCAACCAATCATGAAAGTAAAACGGGTGATTTAACTCGAAATGCGCAATCTCATTGGCTGATGCCAATTTCTGACAACGTGATTCGTTCAGAATCGTCACGTGACGCGCTCTGTGCAAAACGGAGCCGTAAAAGTGTAAGCACAGCCAAAAAAGTGAAAAGACACCAGCAGGAGATGGAGGAGGGCCCTACATATGGTGCTGGCATGGATATGCAGACTGTAAATTAACTTGGGGGAACTAGGTGTAAAGGTTTTGTTCTGTCAGTTCGAAGTTTGTGATGTAATGGTCTTCAGTTGAAGGCCATGTTGATGTGTTAATCCAAACAAGTTAATTTAGCCTACTATTTTGTATTTATAATACAAATTCTTTCTTATATGACAGGTTTAAAGTTTGTTGTCATACCTTGACAGTTTCGACTGCTGACTCTGCAGCAGTGTTGCCAGATTGAAAATGTCCAAGTATCGCACCAGAAGCTCAAAATTATCGTATTTGGAAGAAAATTATCGTACACGAGTCAACGACATGAAAATGACACATCCCAACCTGGATGTGGGGGGGGGGGGGTATAGATAAAAGCCCGCCCGCCCGCCCGCCCGCCCGAAAGAGTTTTTCACTGCTTGAATTTTTGAAACAGCATGAGATTACTCATTCTGGTGTGAAACCTTATGTGTGCTTGGACTGTGGGAAGAAGATTACAATTGATTGGTTGGGTCCTTACATGCGCTTCGTGAGGCACACTAGCACACACACGCAAGGTCTCTTGCTCCCTCTCTCTACACGTTCTTCCCCCTGTAGACGTAGAATCCACAGCTAGATCAATGAGAAGTTCTATTACAACGACCATCATTTGAAGTGTCAAACAGTTCTGAAATTATCGTACATTATAGGATTTTTTCCATTTTCGTACAAATACGATAATTATCGTACATCTGGCAACACTGCTCTGCAGTCATCTTCAGAAGCGTCACATGATGTTGCTGTGGGTGTGATATATTTCGTTTTTGTCACACCTGTGTGATGGACTGTTGATGTGTTGCTTTGATGTGTTGTTTTGGATGTTATGATCAGTGATGGATGAAGCAAGAATGAGTTTTGGATGTTATTCAGTGTGATACATGGATTTTACTTGGACCTAAAGCATATTTTGTCTGTAATTCATGGCTTTCAATAGAAATTAGTAGAATTTTGCCATAAAAATCTTTAAAGGCCGTTTTCTCAAAATTTGTTTTTTTCTCACACTCCTAGTGACGATTTTTCACTTCTGTAGCACCTACACCAAACTTTACAGTCGTATTCCTAACTATATTGTGAAGGTTTGTTCAGAGGGATTTGTTGATATATCATTCTTGGCCTGATTTATGAAAAATAGGGCAGAAATCCTTTTTTATGGCTATTGGCAGTATTTTCTGATTTAAAGGGTAACAAAAGGAGATATTCATAACTGAACAGATATCCCCTCTGATAATGTCATTTCATTGAATATATCAACAAAATGCAAAAATAATTTTGAACCTTGTTTTTTTTTCAATGGTCAGATTCGTCACTTCAAAATATATGCAAAGCAGCAAATATTTAATAGATATAGCCTGATTATCATATTTAAACATAAAATTACAGAGAACTTGCAATACATTTTTTCTCCTATTCATGTGAGTAATCAACTGGTAAAATTTCATGGTGATATCTCTAAGTTAAAATGTTTACCCTATTCGCCTGTAGTGCCTCCAAGCGATCCCGGGAGACGTTACTTCTTGCAACAGAATTATTATTATCTTAAAATCGCTTCGCCACCTAAGGTTATAACTATAGCTACCTTACAAGGACGCAATAATAGCAAGATAATGTTAGCTTCGCGTCCCAGTGAGCATAAACAACGGCGGCGTCGTAAACAAATTTAGTCAAAGTTGTGAATAGCCTAACGTTATAAATGAACATTCAAATTCATAACAAACAGTGGGTTAAAACAATCATTCACACAAATTGTCGCCCTATAGTGAATTTGCTTGATCATTTACAATAGAGATTGATCGCTAGCTGCTAGAAACATACATGTTGTATTCACCAAAGTTAACGCTGATTGCATAAATCTAGCTAATTACATCTTTGTGTTGGTTTGGCGAACATGAATGTCAGTTTAGAAAGAAAAATGGATTTACCTGTTCTGCAAAAACAGAGCAACTGAATGTCGGATTGGAAGCCCTTCTGCCGGCGGAGTTCTCCCCACCTTTTGAAGGTTTTTACGGTGTAAATTCGGTACTTCGCGCGTTCCTTATCCTTGTCCCTATTCTTTGCAATTTGTTTATCGGAATGTCGTCTCTTTGGTCGTGTGTCGGACATAATTCAAACTTCCCTCTTCATGCTTCTCTCTCCTCCACACACCCTTCATGTGCACGCGCACTAACCCCCCAAACCCCGCCCTCCAATACTTCTTGCCAGTGATTGGCTGGAGCTCTGTTTGTTATGTTTCGTGGTGCGGGTGAGCCCAGTTTGTTTTTGTTGCCGTTTGTGGAGCCTGTGGTGTCTACAGAGACCGCGTTTTTTTACAGTGTGTTCAGTGGACAGGCAGCTAGCGGATAGTGAGGAGATGTTTGCTGTATGTGACAAAAAATGTTTTGGCCTAAAAAACGCTTGGCATCGCTTAGAGCACCTTTAAGAAACAATAAATACACAGCATCAATTGCTCAAAGATGACTCTATAAGAAATGCACGCAGTGGTGTGTGAGTGTGTGTGTGAGTGTGTTTCGAGGCTAAGAAACTGAAACTCAGAACTGCTTGGGGGTTTTACTGGTTACAGATTTCCAGAGACTGCTCTGCCACTTACCCTTAAATACCCAGAACAGAACAAAAGGTTGTAAATATTTCCGACACGAACACCATGGTTTCAGGGGAGAGGAGAGAGTTATCAGATATCTTGAAGAGACATCACCCAAACAGGAGAACAGGATTCAAGTTTTCAATCTTTCTCATAATACTAATGACTGCAATGACATTAAGACCATTTTACCAATCATTTAAAATGATAACATTTAAAATGATACCAAACATGAAAGGGAATAAACAAAAGATTTACAAGAAACATCATATGTGATAAATAGACATTCTCAGTGAACATTCAGTGACTTGAATCAGAGGAAAGGAAGGGATGAGGGGGAGAGAGGGATGCAGAGATAAACGAGGAGAAAAGTTTGGGCACGATGATGTCCTGTGCTCTTTCTCTGAGATCTTCTGTCCAGGGCTGTGCTTTATTGCTTTATTGCTTTATTGCTTTATTGCTTTATTGCTTTATTGCTTTATTTCAGGGGTTTGATCTCAGCTTTAGTGCAGGTAAATCAAGTCTTACAACAGCAATACTGTTACAGTAAGTGTCACTTGTGTCGTTATTGTTCTGATCCATGTTTTCCGTGTCCTAAAAGCAGCCTGACAAGGGTTTCAAATGGATCAAACAGGCCTTTCAGTTCAGCAGAGCAAGCCCTGAACACAACCCTCACACACACTCCTGTGGGAAACACTAGATTTAAATAGAAAAATGATTTGGCCTTTTTTAATTTATAAGCCTTTTTAACTATAGCACACATAAAGTAGCCGGTTGTCACGATCTTTCACTACAAGTGCACCTCACAAAGAAGTGTACACACACACACACACACACACACACACACACACACACACACACTAATGTTTAGGTTTGCCACTTATACCACAATCGTCATATTTTTAAAAAACCTGCAGAATATTCACCAAATTCACTGGTTGTTCATATTTTGCATGCTTTGAATTAATCTCTATGAATGAAGCTTTACAAATCTGTATAATTTAACACTGATAATAATTATTTATTCACACTAAAGAGGAACTCTACTGGAGCAAGAATGGCACACCATAATGGTCTCAATTTCGCTGGGTGGGCTAAAGGCAGACCTCACATAGCCCATCCAATTCAGAGCTAAATCGTGACCATGTCATGAAATGACACTTACGTCTAGTAGATATTATTGACATTGCAAACATGATGGGATATCAACCATCTCATCTGCTGCCTGGCCAAAAACTATACAATGAATCAGTATAATGAATCAATTGACTATAAGTGGGCTACAGATAGTATAGAACGCATAGAACATGTCAAAGAAATGAAACCAAACACTTTGTAATCACTGTATGTAAGGGTGTGGCCAAGAACAGGCAGGACAGGTAGTGAATGGATTCAATTTATTTCTTCCAAAAATAAATTATATACAGGGGCAGATCTAATGAAAGTAATTTCCAAAAATAAAGTCCATATAAAAATCAAAGACTTAAGATGGAAGTTAACTGAAACTAACAAAAATAAACCAGACCAAGAAAATAAATAAAAATCTCCCCTGTTAACAAAAAATAAAAATAAACAAACAAAAACACTAAAGATCTACAGCTCTTGATGTTACTGTGGCTGGACAGAACTGACCCCTGATATTTCCAACCTTGCTAGAAATACCCCTTAGCCTCTACCAAACAAAATTAGAGGTTAATATCAAAAGAAAACGCTCCCCAAATAACAATAATATTTACCACAAAACATACACTGTATTGTACCTAACAGAATGCAATCAAGTACTTAAAGCACAATACAAAACTACTCCAAACAAACAAAATGAAATGAAACTGAATGAAATTAAATAAATAATCCCCCTCTGATTTGGATCATGATGGTACAGTCCAATTTCCTCTGGAACGGTACAAGTTTGGAGGCTGATGCCCCGCCTCCCCCTTTGTTCGCTGACACATGGAATGCGGCCGTTCACTCCATGGACCAGAGGAATCTAGGACTCAGGTAGAGTTTAAAAGCAAAGAAGAATATAAGTAGTGTGCACCCTTCTATACCTTCAAACTTTAATAAACTCTTAACTTGATAACTGGTCCTGTGGTTATTTCTTTTACTAGGGGAATTTAAAATAATGTAACAAACCATATTAAATTAAACAAAAAAAAAAACAATTTAAATCATGGTAAAGGTAAATGTGAGGTGAGCTACGCACCCGTCACACTGTAGACTTTGCTTTCATGAGGGAATATCATACTCTGCCACAACAATTGTGTTTTACAAACACAGTTACAGCAGCCAAAGAAAAGCTAATGGAAGAAGTATGAGGACCTAGAGCCCAACTAAACACTGATCACCATAATGATGACTTCAAATGAAACAACATCTAAACCTCTGTTAATTCTCACTGAGATCTTGTGTTGATGTCTGACAGAAATAGTCAAAGTATCAGTATTTTATGATTAAGTTCAGCACAAGTGTCTGAGCTAGAGAGTCTTTCCTTCAGATCTCAAGATCCAAAGATGTGTGATTCACAGATGTGTCTTTTATGTTCATGATTTTTGGACAAACACAAACTGTCTGTGAGTTGCTTTGCAATTACAAAAGGAAATTACTTTGAAATAACCATGAGTTTTAATCAAATGCATCCTGAGAGTGTTTATTTGGTCCAGAAACACTATAAATTATATCTAAATGAGACCATAAATGATGTTGAAATATGTCCCCAGTGGCCACATTTGAACTAGTTTTTAACCTTGTACGAAGGCTCCATGAACATCTACATCGGACGTGCAGAACACGTCAAAAAAAGACATCATAAAAACTTTCATTCTGGCTCCTCAGAAAACGTCTTTTTAATGTACGACTTCTGTGACAAAGACCTTGAAAAGACATATTTTGGACATCATTTGCTTAGTGGATTGTAGTGCATCACACTGCAATGTGTGTTTAAGTGAGTAAGAAAGCAGGAGTTTTGCAAGAAGATTGTGCATGAGATTGAGTGTATATATGGAAACCAGACAGGAAGTTCTTTAAGAAAGTGCGTCTCTGTGTCTCTTTCAGGTGTTGTTGTGGAGTCTGCAGGTGTAGAGTTATTCTGTGCTGTTTGAAGGTTGTTGTTGCTTGACACGAAAATAAGCCATTAATGCTACATTTAATGCAGTTTTTTTGTTGTTGTTTTTTTTTATACTTTTGAAGCTTACGATTCTTATTTTGAGGAATATGTTTTAATCTCATCAAATTTCGTACAGCTTCTGAAAGTTGTGTTTGAGAGCGGTTCACGTGTAAATGGAGGGTTTTGCGAGTGAACATTTCCAGTGGTAGTGAGGTTATACATAGGCATCGATTTCTGTGGGGACGTCATGAGTCAGATTTCAGATTTCGTCATGAGTCATTTTGTACCCACCACTTTTAACTTAACGTCCATAATAATTGGACTTTGGGTTTGATTTTTTGACAGTTTTCAGTGGTTATGAGGAGCAATATGAGAGAGAAATTTGAACCGAATCGTGGGTTTGGTTTGTTACAGCCCTAGTAAGATGAGAAAGCAGAGTTAAAGTCGTTTGTCACGGTTGTAAAAAAAACAATGGCTATCTGAACATCTTTGCCAAGCGCAAACCAGTACAGAAGTAATCAAATTATCGGGGAGGATCATGCCTTTTTTTCACAATCATTTTGGAGGATTATAGAAAAATATATTGCTGACGAAGGGAGGGTCAAGTCTATTTCGACTATAGATCTCAAAACTCCTCCGGTAGCCCCTTAAATAAAAAACGAACAGTCCCTTTGGTACATTAAACCACGTCATGTCACATTGTCAACATGGTACTTATGAAGCAGAATAGTGGGTCATATGTCTAATGCTTTTTGAAAACTTAAGGCTTTCTTCTTCATAAAACGAGTCGGACATCATCACATTTTTGTATACATTTTTATTTACTTACATTAGTAAGCTACAGGACATCGTCTTTTAAAACGACCTGCGCGAAAGAGAGAAAAAAAAATGAATGCATCTCTGTCCCCAGCACATCTCAAACTAAACTGACGGCCATGATTAGACCCCATGTAGCCTACTATTTAAATCGATTGCTGGACATCGTAATGTTATTGTACATGTATCTGATTTAGCATTGTATTAGCAACCCCCACCCTACCTGTCCCACCCACTTTTTAAAACAAAGTTACGCCACTGGGCACATGTATCCAGTCCACAGGCATAGCAAGACATTATTTTTGACATAATCTACTTCATATAGCTACTAATATATCACACTGTACACGTTATTTTAAATTCTTATCAGTTGTTGCTTTCCCTGGGAATCCCTGGGATTGCATTTCAAGCTACACACTTACACTGTTATCCGTTCTTGCTTCTTTAAGGTGTAAATATCTAGTGAGGGAACAACCACAAGTGCTCACTAATGTACCTATACCCTTTTATTCTTTCACAGTGATGAGTACTAATATAACCCAACAATATTCATAATGACACATGACACAACCACCTAACACTTAAAACAAAGCCATTTTTGTTACCCGAGTATGGGAGAAAGAAAATGTTCAACCCGAATAATAATAAAACAAAAAAGTACCTCAAGGGAAAGCTGCGAGAGAAATGAAACCCAACACTAAAGAACAGACTAAACCTTGAACGTTTTACATCATGATTCAGCAGAAAACTCAAGCAAAGAGATCTTTAGTCTGAAACACTCTTCACAAATACCTTCAAAAGCTGGATTGTAATCGTCTTGTCAGTTCATTTAAGAGAACTACAGTCTCTGAATAGACGACACACACACGTTTAATACAGCGCTCAACACTTAGGGTTTTCACTGCACAACAACAAATTAATAAAGTAAAAGAAAAGAAAATGGGCCTATAAAATAAGCCTAGTTTTGTTTTTGTTTTTTATGAGCCGTAATAAATAAGGTTATGACACCAAAAGCTAGTTTAAACGGTAAGTAATAAAATAGGAACAAATAATAAAATTATGAGCAATAGCACAAATAAATAAAACAGAACAAACATATAAATGAAATAAACTTGTTCTTTTCAAGTGACAAGTGATTGAGCATGATGGCGCCAGTGTGTTTGTCGGCTTGCCGTCAGCTCCGTCAACTTCTACTATGTTTGTTTGTGTTGTCATTTACGATATGTCAGCACTGTTCTGTTGCTGCTACAACAAGGTCATATGATCACAAAACTTTGTTGGATCTCAGAAACGCATCGGTGAACCCTGTTCTCAACGACGGTTGTCACCCTCCGTTTATTTACCCTATCGCGGAGTGCGTCATTCGGCTTCCTTGCTGCATCTCTAACCGGAGAAGGCGTCGGAGGCGCCGAGGCAAACGTGGAGGCATCCGGGTGAAGATCAGGAGAGGAGCGAGTGCTTTTACCGCACAATTAGGTCCCTGCCGGCTCTCTGCGGACATCCTAGAACGGAAAGGTCTCTACCTGGCTCGACGTTCGTGGGATCTGAGGTACTCTTGTCACGTTCACATCACCCTGCATCGACCCCAAATGTATGTCAAACCTGCTCAACCGAGACTGCGTATCCGTAGTGGCGGTGTAAACTCGCTGAACATTCGCTCTCTGGAATACTCTCGCTGCCCCCAGGCTGCGGTTTACTCAAATGCAAAAATGTCTCTGGTCAATTGTAGGTCAGTGTCTAACAAGACTTTCATTCTCAATGACTTTTTTTCTCGTCATAATCTGGACTTCCTGTTTTTAACCGAGACATGGATTAGTGCTGGAGTTGGCCAGTCGTCTGTTTTTAGTGAACTTTGTCCAACTAATTGTTCATTTATTAGCACGCCGAGGTGCGTTGGAAGAGGAGGCGGTGTGGCTCTTGTTTTTAGCAACACTTTTAAATTACAGACACTATCTGCAGGGAGTTTTTCCTCCTTTGAACTGCAATGTGTAATTGTAGAATCTACTATGTCATCATTGATCTGTGCACTGATCTATAGGCCCCCTAAGCCAGACAAAGACTTTATAACAGAATTCTCTGATTTTCTATCCCATTTTGTGTCACTGTATGATCATCTCCTTATACTTGGTGACTTCAATATTCATGTCTGCTGTCCAGATAGACCTATGGTTAGCGAATTCTGTGATCTAATAGATGCCTTTGGCCTTACGCAACATATAGATAAAGCTACTCACAAACTGGGAAATACTCTTGATCTAATTTTATCTTATGGTTTTACTGTTGATAATATTATGATTGAGGAGGCCACTTTCTCTGATCATAAGCCCATTATATTTGACATTACCCTTTTTAGTTCTCTGCAAACTGTCAGAGTTCAGGACTGTTACTCTCGCCAGATACATCCTCTCACTGCAGCTCAGTTTTCTGATAGTTTTTTGAGTGAAAATGTTGCTTCTACTATTGCAACAGCGGCATCGTTCTCCTCTAGCACGGATGAATTAGTTACCCTTTTTCACTCATCTTGCTCTTCCATACTTGATTCTGTAGCACCTTTTACATACACTCGCCCCAAATTAAAATCTCATTATTGGTTAGATGAGGATACGCGCTCTCTTAGGCGGACTTGCCGTATAGCTGAACGGAAATGGAAAAAGGATCATCTCAATGTTTCATTTCAAATTTTTACATCTGCATTAGCTTCTTTTCAGGCAGCTGCAAAAATAGCCAGAGCAAAGCATCTTTCTGATTTGATCAGTAAACACACAAACAGACCAAAAATTTTATTCAGTACTATAAATTCTGTGATCAACCCCACAAATTCCCCAGTTGCTGATGCATCCACTGATGCTTGTGAGAAATTTCTTAAGTTTTTTACTAATAAAATTGAGAACTTTAGATCAGTGTTTACCCTCACCTCATCTGTTACTCCGCCTGGTTGCTCTGGTGCATTAGCTATTTTTAACCAATTTCAGCCCATCTCTCTCACTGAATTGAGGAATTTAGTTTCACATATGAAACTTACTTCTTCATCTTGTGATTCTATTCCATCTTTTATTATAAAGGATGTTTTCGATGTAGTTGGCCCGTCCATTCAGGTCATTTTAAATTCATGTCTTGCATCTGGCACTGTCCCTAAATGTTTTAAGCATGCGATTGTCCAACCCCTGCTTAAAAAACACAATCTTGATGCTAAATGTCTAAATAACTACCGTCCCATTTCTAAGCTTCCTTTTATTTCTAAAATTCTGGAAAAAGCTGTTTTGTCACAGCTGCTTCCCTTTTTGACCACTCATAACATACTAGAACCTTTCCAGTCAGGTTTTAGATCATTTCATAGCACTGAATCAGCTCTACTCAAAGTAACTAATGATTTTTTTCTCACACTAGATTCAGGTGATAATGCCATCTTGATATTACTGGATCTTAGTGCTGCTTTCGACACCGTTGATCACAACATCCTCCTTACTCGCCTTGATCAGCAGGTGGGCATTAGGGAGACCGCATTACTTTGGTTCAGTTCCTATCTCAAGGATAGGACTTTCTCAGTATCGATTGGCAAGTTCTCCTCATCCTCTGCTTCCATTTCATACGGTGTCCCTCAGGGGTCCATTTTGGGTCCTATGCTTTTTAACCTGTATATGCTCCCACTGGGTGATATCATAAGGAAGCACAACATCTCTTTTCACCTCTATGCGGATGACACACAGCTGTACTTGCCTTTAAAATCTCGGGATTCCATACATTCTCTCCTAGTCTCCAGCTAAATGATGATAAGACAGAAGTCATTATTTTTGGTTCTCGCAAGGCAAGATGCACTGTGGAGCAAAATTTAGGCCACCTCACTCCATTCATCAAACCTTATGTCAGAAACTTGGGTGTCATCCTTGACTCAGAACTCTGCCTTAACAAACAGATTAGTTCAGTTGTCAAAAATTGTTTTTATCAGCTTAGAATGATTTCACAGATAAAGTCTTTTCTATCTTATAATGATCTTGAGAAAGTTATCCATGCCTTTATAACATCACGGCTGGATTATTGTAATTCTCTCTATCTCGGCCTCCCACAATCATCTCTTAGACGTTTGCAGCTGGTGCAAAACGCAGCAGCGCGCCTTTTAACTGGCACTAGGAAGCGTGAGCACATCACCCCTGTTCTGGCCTCCTTGCATTGGCTACCAGTTCATTTTAGGATTCAGTTTAAAGTTTTACTGTTTGCTTTTAAGGCACTTAATGGGCTCGCCCCAACTTATATCACCAACCTTGTACAGCCACATTCAGTACAAAGGTCATTGCGATCGTCAAATAAAGGGCTCCTGTTTGTGCCGCGTTCGCGGCTTAAACAGAAGGGTGATAGAGCTTTTGCAGTCGCTGCTCCGCGTTTGTGGAACCAGCTCCCCCAGGATATTAGATCTGCCACCTCCATTGTTGCATTCAAATCTAAGTTAAAAACTCATTTTTATTCCCTGGCCTTTCTTGCTCCTTAAATTTGGCACTCCTGTTTGTTATCTGTATTTTCTGTGTTGTGTGCCCTGTGATTGAAAGTTTTAATCTATTTTTTTTATGTTTCATATAATTGTGATTATAGGTGCTTTGAAGTTTTTATTCTTACTGTGCTTTTTTTTGGTTATTGATTGTACAGCACTTTGGTCAGCTTGCGCTGTGTGTAAATGTGCTTTATAAATTAAAATTACTTACTTACTTACTTACTTACTTACTTTCAGGTTTTTCATGTACACTGTAAAAAAAAAACGTCATAGGTCATAAAGCGATAAAGCGATAAAGCGATAAAGCGATAAAGCGGGGGGGGGGGGGGGACGATGGTTTAGACCAGGATTAGGTGTTTTTAGACCAGGATCAGGTATTTTTAGACCAGTATTAGGCGTTTCCCCATTTTGGGCTGTTTTTAGACATAGATTAGGCGTTTTTAGACCAGGATTAGACGTTTTTAGACCAGGATCAGGCGTTTTTAGACCAGGATTAGGCGTTTTTAGACCAGGATCAGGTGTTTTTAGACCAAGATTAGGCGTTTTTAGACCAGGATTAGGTGTTTTTAGACCAGGATCAGGTGTTTTTAGACCAGGATTAGGCGTTTTTAGACCAGGATTAGGCGTTTTTAGACCAGGATCAGGTGTTTTTAGACCAAGATTAGGCGTTTTTAGACCAGGATTAGGTGTTTTTAGACCAAGATCAGGTGTTTTTAGACCAGGATTAGGCGTTTTAAGACCAGGATCAGGTGTTTTTAGACCACGATTAGGCGTTTTAAGACCAGGATCAGGTGTTTTTAGACCAGGATTAGACATTTTTAGACCAGGATCAGGTGTTTTTAGACCAGGATTAGGTGTTTTTAGACCAGGATTAGACGTTTTTAGACCAGGATCAGGTGTTTTTAGACCAGGATTAGGTGTTTTTAGACCAGGATTAGGTGTTTTTAGACCAGGATTAGGCGTTTTTAACCATCCAATCAAAAAAGTATGGAAGCCCTGAAAAGCCATGATTCATTATTATTTTTTATTTCGCGTTTTCTCGTAATCAATATTTTATATGGAGAAATAAAAAAATAAAGAAATAATAAAGACTGCGGGACTATGCCTCTGTTCCTTTCTTTAGCGAAACGAGGGTTACATGAGCAACCGAGACGTTCCCTTTCAGTTCGGTCATGTTCAGCGTAGTCTGACTGGGATCCCCATTATAACGCCAGCAATGCTGCCTCCTTCCAGTGCCTAGACAAAAGCCTTCTGAGCCTTCTTGGTCATAATCAGCTTTAAGTGTTGAGCTGATGCCTCAGTCAGTCAGAAAGGCTCAGTTTGAGTCTCAGGTCTCTCTGTCTAGTCTTTTCTTGTTGAAGTTGGTCTCTCCTTGTGTTTTACCGTATATACTGCTCTTGTGACACAGCTCTGGGGAATACTCGAATAACTAGCAGAGGAAGCTAGAGGAACAAAATCTAGAAATATTGTGGTCATAATAATCCACCTGCAGTTTAAAGATGTTTGAGTTTGAGTAAAATGGCAAACACATGCTGTATGTTCTGGTGTGTGTCACTGAGACAATTGAAGAAAATAATAATAATTCAACATTTATCATCAGTAATGGAGCCCTTCAAACACAGTGACCTATACCAGTGTTAAAGCGCTATATAAATGAAGATGACTGACAGTGTCTTGACTCTTGTCAGCCCTGATTCGTCTCATGTTTCTTTGCTGGCTTTTCGTGAATGACTGATGAATTCATGACATAAAAAGAGATTACTAATACAGAATATCAAGACCGACAGCATGTAAATTACAAATTACAAACACACAGAAATTATAGAGTAATTATTATCAGAGCTTCTCTGTGACTTTAGTCCCGTCTGAATGTGCATCTCACTGATCAATGTCAGTGAAGATTACGGCGACTTTTACCTTCAGTAAAAAGGTCCGGACAAATGACCTCAGGTAATACTAATCCGCTGTAAATATGTACGTGAATATTTAGTAATTTCCTGTTTAAAAGTAGTTTTCTGCAGTTTTTTAAGTATGGAGGCGCTTGAAGAAGCATCAGTTGTGTTCTAGATGCTGGAACGAGTCTGTGACAAAACTCAAGTGTTTCACACACACACACACACACACACACACACACACACACACACACACACACACACACACACACACACACACACACACACACACACACACACCATCAGATCAGAAGAAGATCAACAGCACTCGTTAGAGGCACGAAACATCTTTTAGCGTTAGATAAGAGCCTATTACCAACACAATCCAGTCTGAAGTTAATACATCGTTTGACCGGTCATAACTGTTATATATATAAATATAGGTTATATGTGTTTGCACACGTGATATCAGGAAGCAGCGTAACACATACATGAGGACAGTAGTGACGGCGATGAGCAAATCGAGTTAACCCTCTTTGCTGGTTTACTGAGATCTCTTATCCAGTGTGAACTGGCCATTAATATTACAGACGTCCTGTGGTAAACTACATTACTCCATCTACCCTTGTAAAAAAAAAATAGTTTAAAATAGTCCAAGTGACTACAGCAGCTCAACCTTAAGCTTATCAAGCGACGAGAATACTTTCTGTGCGCAAATATATAATGTTATTGTGTGTGTTTCTCTGAGTGAGTTCACATAGTGTAACAGCGCAGCGCTTCTGGGTTCCTGCATCACATGACCAGCGGTGGCCAATAGTGACGTTGGTGATGAAGATGATGGTGAAGATGAAGATGTTCAGGTCTTCAGCTGCTGATGGATGTCAGTGATGATGATGATGATGATGATGATGATGATGATGATGTTGTGTGATCTTGAGAACATGATGAAGGGTTTGATGGGAATCTCTCCTCAGTTTTGACACCAGAATCAAACTTTACAGGCTCGTCTGGATCACAGGAGACTAGAAATCACAAATATATTGATTATGGGATATTGTTCTCCATCATAACAATCACAAGCTTCAATAGTCTATAGCTTTAATAGTGCAGAAAGTCTGAAGAGTCAGTTTGAATAGTAAATCTACTCTTTTAATAATGTGGGGTTAAAATGGTAAATGGACTGCATTTATACAGCGCTTTCAACAGACCCACGGCTTTACATATCGCCTCACATTCACTCATTCATACACCGACGATTATATTAGAAATAACCCCAACAAGTAACCCAACTATGGGTTGGTGTAGCACTTTCCCAACTGTGGGTTATTTGTAAATCTAACAAGAAGAATAAAATGTGTTGAAGAATTAAAGTTCAATAATGATCAAACACTCACAGTCTGGCTTTATTATCTCCATACTCTCACATCTAACTAGTCCTCTTTCCTCTGGAGATTCCCTGGTTTGTGTCTCATTTCTGTCCTCCATTTTTCTCTCAGTCTTCTTGTTTTCTGCTGATCTGTGATTTCTGCTGATTTTCTTTCTCCTCTTCATTTGAATCTGTTCAATCACACAGACAGAGTTTCATTAAAGCGATATAACATCATATCACGAGACATCAGATCAACTCCTGATCAACATCTGCATGAGCTCAGTGTTATTACAGC
The DNA here is from genome assembly GCA_021464565.1 of Rutilus rutilus. Classification (NCBI taxonomy): domain Eukaryota; kingdom Metazoa; phylum Chordata; class Actinopteri; order Cypriniformes; family Leuciscidae; genus Rutilus; species Rutilus rutilus. The sequence goes on from JAJAQA010000017.1 coordinate 33,974,453, forward strand.
ATCTCAGATTAACTCTACAATATTCACAATAATCAATGATGATGACAAATGACAAATATATAAATGTGAGTTTATGTGTGAGTCCTGATAGAAAAACTGGTTTTCATCATAATTATAATACAGGGGCTGAACTGATGTTACAGGTTCAGATAACAGATTCACTAATGTTATTGTTTTAAAATGTTATATCTTTTAAGAGAATCTTATTATAATATTATCGCTCCTTAATCTGTACGTTTCCACCCACGGCGCTGCCATTTGGTTTCGCAAGTGACACCAGTGTAACCAGTTCTAACACAATGGCAAAGTTCCAGCAAAGCATGAAACTGTCAGACGAGCTCTGAACACTATATAGAGTCCCAGCCTCAGATGAGAAGACAACAACTAGACCATCAGAAACACATAGAGGGCCCTATCTCGCACCCAGCGCAATTGACTTTGTACACCGACGCATGTTTCATTCCTATTTTGCACCCGCGCAAAGCGCGCTTTTCCCTCCACAGAAGCACGTCGCTAAACTAGGGAATGAACTTGCGCTCTCTGGGCGGTTCAGCGCAAAAAAGGAGGCGTGTTTTGGCGCAAACGTTCCCTGGTGCTATTTTACTGTTCCATAAAACAATTGCGCCACTGGCCAGAAAAAACCTAGTCTAAAGTCAGTGGCGCGTTGCGCGTGGTTCATTATGCTATTTTAAGGGCACATGCTTGACCATAATGTATAGAGTGCACAAACGCTCATACACTGTGATTCTCTAATCTACACAGAAGCAGCAGTTTTCATTTTTGCAAATCATATTATTACAAACGATAGATAGATAGATAGATAGATAGATAGATAGATAGATAGATAGATAGATAGATAGATAGATAATTTATTATAAATATAATAATTTATTATAAAAGCATACATCTAGCTTACACATTTACCCACATTATTATATGCCTGTTTAGCCGAAGCTAATTTGGGTGTGTTTCTCCTTGGCTGTGAACCGCTCCTGGCGCGCGCCTGGCAAATCCGCCGTTATAATAGCAATACAATACGCCAAGGAAAAAGTGCGTCTGCTCTTAAAGGGAATGTGAGATGATGCTCTGATTGGTTTATTTCACGTTACGCCCAAACCACACCTATGAATAATGAAGCTACTTCAGACCAACCCCTTTTAGATTTGCGCCCGGCGCAAGAGTCATTTATCCCGCCGGGAAAATAGCAACAGCGCCGAGACCCGCCCACAAAGTTACTTGCGCTTTGCGCTTTGACACTTGCGTTTCAGATCGTTAAAATAGGGCCCAGAGAATTTTTTTTTTAACAAATGTTAAGTTTTTATTTATTTATGATATGACTACAGAGCCGTCGCATAGACTGTGCGAACTGTGCAACCGCACAGGGCCTCGCACCACTAGGGGGCCTCGCAATCCTGCTGTTTTTATTTTTTCATTTTATTTTATTTTATTCCATTTTTATTAATACATTAGTTATGTATGATTTTGTGGCAATGACATGTCTCTGTCGAGGTCACATAAAAAAAAAAAAAATCCAACAAATTAAGCGGGTTTTTCGTTGCGCTATGTTATTACGTAATGCGTCCTCACAGAAGACGGGAAAGGGAGAAAGGAGCTAAAGCGAGGGAAAGCCAACATGTCAGCTGCAAGAGAACACGACCGATTTCGCAAGCACGAATCAGGTTCTGAGAAAAGGGAAAAAAATAAAAAGAAGGAAGACTTTCATAAGTCACTGCGGTGATCGCTGGATAAATTTATCAGCACTTCCAGAGATGCGGTGGCAACAGCTAGCATCTGCATAACCCACGCCGACACTGGCAGAGCCTAGCGGGCTTCATCAACAGCAGAACATGGGCACTGAGGATGACGGTGAAGTCCAAGGTGAGGGATGAGGATAAATATCTGTGGTCATAGGCGTAATTTGCGGGTGGGACATGTCCCCACCACTTTTTGCCAGGGTCGATATTGTCCCTACTACTTTTTAAAACATCTCGCGGCACGAATGTACCAATACTACAAATAAATAAAACATCTCCAGCTAACTAGCAGAGCATTCATTTCATTCGTTTGTTAAATAAGAGACGATCTAGCGCTGAAATGTGTTTTTTAAATCAAGTGATCAAAGTGCTCGTTGCCGCTGCGATCAGTGGCGCTGATACCGTGTTTTCTCTTGTGGCTCGCACACACACCGCACTGTCTTCACTCGGACACGCGCTTCAATCCGTTGCGGATACTCTCTATTCGTTCTGGTGAAAGCACAAAACATAATGCACACAAAGTGTCCCTGCTTGATATACAACCACTGATGAACATAATAGGTTTTGATGAGAAAAAAAAAAAACTATACGAGAAAAAAAAAACTATACGAGAGGGGATTAGAACCCAGAACCTCTGACGCGAAAGTTCTACCACTGGACCATTAAGGTACACATTGGCCAAGTAGGCGGATTTATATATGTATTCACACGAAAATTTATGTAAAGCTGACTTGATGTAAAGCCACTCGTTGCACAGTTGATTTTTTCCCCTCTGAAATAAATAGCAAATAGTCATAGCTGAGACTATGTGCATGATTATGCTGTATATTCTACTTGATAAAAATGTATTGCAGTGAGATTATGCGTGCAATAGAACTAGAACAGCTACGTCCGTGTGACTGTTATTCATGCGCAGTTGAGCATCCACATCAAAGAGCAGGGCCTCGCATTTCAAGTTCACAAAGGACCTCGCACCCCCACCTGCGACGGCACTGTGTGACTATATAACACGGCCAAGGGAGCTGTTTTGCTGACTAATCTTACTAATCTTGTATTGTAGGGGAGTTTTTTTTTTTTTTTTTTTTAATGAAGCAGTGGTGCATCGTTCAATTTCAAAATGGTGGCACAGAAATTGTGCCACACAGCTGGCTGATTGGAAATAAGCTTCTTTGGCCACCATCCACCCAAAGACACAGCCAAGATACGGGCACACATTTATATTACACACAGGATGTTCGGGTCCACTGGACCCGGGGCTCATAAAAGTGTGGAAATTGTAGGTCCTGTGTACCTTTACTCTGTCCTCCTCCTGTCAGGGCCTGCTGTTAGTGTGTGTATGTTATTGTATATGGTTTATGAGGACACAAATGTGTATAATGACATGGGTATTACAACGTAAACATGGTTTATGACGACATCTGTGTCCTCATACTAAAACATACTAAATGGTGTTTTTTGAAATTCAAAAAATGCCAAAAGTTTTCTGTGATTGGTAGGTTTAGGGGTAGGGTTAGTGTAGGGGGATATATTATACAGTTTGTACATTAGAAAAACCATTATGCCTATGGAGAGTGACCGTACACCACATATCCAAGTGAGTGTGTGTGTGTGTGTGTGTGTGTGTGTCTGTGTGTGTGTGTTGTGGGTGTGTGTATGTGTGTGTATGAGTGTGTGTGTGTGTGTGCGTGTGAGAGAGAGATTGTGTGTAAGTGTGAAAGAGTGCAAGAGTGGGTTTTGTGCTTCTACTCCTGCCATTCCCACACGAGGTTGCAATTCTTAAATGTGATCTAACAAAGGTAAAGAGAAAATATTAACCATATATGCTGTTTATATTGCTTGTAATTGGGATGAAGTAAACATCTGTTGAGTATTTTAACATAATATTTTTGATTGTGTTGAATTAAAAACCCCAAAATGCAGCGGGTCTACCAGACCCACGAACACAGGCTGAGTAACAAAAATATGAACACCACACAAGGGTTAAATCATATGTTTAACATTGTTAATGGTCATGCCCCCAAATATTTATGCTCTAATGTAAACATGGTCCATTCGCAGCATGGCTATAATACTAGGGCCAGCATCCGCTCTTGCATAGTTCCTAGAGCTACAAATGCAATTAAAAATTCTTTCTTTTATACTGGTATCTTGGCATGGAATAGTTTGCCTACTGCTACACAACTCCTATCATCAAGAGGGATTTTTAAAACACAGGTCAAAAAACATTTATGGGACAGGGTAAATTAGTTATTGATAATTTGGAGAGTCTTTATAGTGTTTTTATTTTGTTTTTAGTTTGTTTTTATGTGATGTTTTTTACCCTCCTCTTCATATTGTATGGGTTTGTTTTTGTTTTTCTTTATTCTTGTCCATTGTGTTTCTGTTTATTGTTTTACTGTGTGTAATACCAAGGACCATGCTGGAAATAAGTATTTTTACTTTAGCATGTTATCCTTTTGGATTACTGTTTCTTTCTTTTTGTACCGGTATGATCCAGAAATAAAAATCAATCAATCATCAATGGTTCGGGGTTCTATTTAGACCATTTTTTTGTTAACCCAGTTTTTTTTTTTTTTTACATTTTACATGTTCTCTCTGCTTTGTGTACACATTTTGTATGGCAGGTAAAACTCTGTACCATTAATGTACTCAATTGCATATTTCATGTCCTGTTGTTTTTCTTTTGTGAGATGCTATGACTTTGCAGATGGGAGTGAAAAGTTTCCCAGTATGAATATACTCAGGCAGTCCAGAAATGGCTCGATGTGCACAGTACCGTGTGGACAGAACTGCACTTCAGACAAGTGCAACTCTTCCGTCGGTGCCTCCAGATACAAATTAATTAGTTTTTTTGTTCATTGGTTTATTGGTTTACTTTTGAGTCTGTATGATGTTTTTTCCCTTGACATGGAAATGAGTGCTTTGAGTTGAATGAATTAAAAGGACAAAGACTGTGATTGAAACTGTGTGATGTGTTTTTAATTTTTTATTAATATAGTTGGTTGAATATTGTTTCAATGTTATGAGCATGTTTTTGTCTTCAATATTAATCATGTTTCAACAAATGTGGGTGCAAAAGTGACGTTGAAATAACATCACTTTGTAATGTGGAAGCAATATTAACACTATTGATTTGTGGTTGAAATCTGAACATTATTTCAATATTAACCGAGGGTGTGAGAGTGATGCTAAAGCAACATCACTTTCTAACGTCATTTCGATGTAATCAGCGCTGGCGCATCAACAGTTACTCAACACTGTTTCAATGGTTACATGCTGGGTCACTTCACCATGCACTCTCCACAATGAATAGCTTATTATCCTTGTGTGACTGTTAAATGTAACTGGTATCACCACAAACATTATTCTGTGCCCTAAAAACTGGCATATTTCATGGTATTGAGTCATGAAAGGTCACTGCAAAATCTAGAGAAATGTGTGAGGTGTCGAGCAGAGACACACATCTACTGTAGCCCTGATAGAGCTCTATTAGGAAACACACTGTTTAGTTGTTCAGTGTTATGATAACAGGTCAAACGTCGTAATTAGCCAGCATAGGACGCAAATGAAAATGATATTTGATATTTGTGATTTAAACTGTGTATTATTAATAAATATTGTTTCATATCTTGTTCCTGCTTTATACATTTTAACCAGAGCTAATTTAAATAAAATGAATAAATATAAATGGATGAATAATCAAACATGTTGCCCAATTGTTATTTTCTTTATTTGTCTTTATTTATTATATTTACAATGAATGATTAGTTACCTTTACATCATTAAAAATGGGTGTCTCAACTGTGCCATGCACTGTCTCAACTGTAGGCTACCACACATGGGTACAGCTGAGACAAGGACAAAAAGCACCTTATTTTTATGAGCTAATTGTGGAAAATATAAACTACTTGTGGGTATTATGGATTGATAATGTGTAATGAAATGTCATGTGGAAATTCACCTCTTTTCAGTATCTATTTTTGTGTGAAAAATCAAAATGCAAAAAGTGCCTCAACTGTACTCAGTCTACCCATGTCATGTGTCAGTATCATATGCACGCATAAAACCATTTTCAGCGTAGCCTATAAATGGCACAAGAGATACAATTCGTGGTGTAGAAACGCACTTTCATTAGATCGGGCTGATATATCTGATGTCAAGATGATATAAAAACTCAATCCAAAAAAAAAAAAGAGTACCTTATTAGGAAGATGAGCAGCTGACGCTGACTGTCCAATAGATTATCCAGATCGTAACTCTGAAGAACCAAGATTATAGGCACCTTGATTCAAGTAGATATGAAGTGGATCTTCTGAATGACAGCTCGTCATACACACAAGAGGCGTATAATGTGTGTTTTCAGTTCTCTTCCTCCAACAGTTTTCTGCAACGTCTTTTTCTTCTAAACCACAATTGCAGCACAATAGACTTTTGATAGAGCCGTTGTTATAATGGATAAAGTACGGTAGATTATCCTTTTTCCTGTAGCCTATATTCAGTAAATGAAAAGTTATAGTTTAGAATTGATTTGAAGATGATGAATATAACAGAGTTTGATCTTAAACATCATAAATACTCAGTTTGGTTTGTCACTATTAATGCTGTTTTGTCGACTATCAGCGCCTTTTATGTTTGTTTTTGGTTCAATATATTGTATTAGATCATGTTTAGCATATTTAGTCTCTTTTGCTTGCCATTTTTCTCTCTCTCTCCGTGTGTGTCTGTGGTTTGTGATATACAGTATGTGTTATAACCTATATTCTCAAATGCATTCATTTCTCATGAAAAAACTCCACTTCAGTTTCACTAAAATATAGAAAAACAAATGTCCATATTTAAATAAATGAATACAATATTTTCTCACAGAACGAAAGAGAAAGTGTTAGTCACCTTGTGCAGAGCAGAGGAAGCGTCCCGAGAGAAACACAGCTCAGAGTGACAGAAAGAGTGACTAAGCTCTTCTCCTCGCTCATACACACGCTTCCTCTTGTAATGTTATATGAGTGTATGGGGCGCTCAAGGGGTTGTAGTCAACATTTCAGACAATATCGAACAAACCAGGTGATCTTTAACTAGGAAATAAATATAATATCTTATAATCTAGTATAACTAGGGGGGCCGGGGACAGTTGCAACACTTTTTGCATTTCTCTCAGTTACTCAGAGACTTTTAGACCACACAAAGCAAATTTGTATATATTAATAAAACATCATATATTATTATCAGTGTTAAATCATACAGTTCTGTAAAGCTTCATTACAGAGATTAATTCAAAACATGCACAATATGAAGAAACAGTGAATTTGGTGAATATTCTGCTGTTAGACAATATTCACACAGCTTTCTAAAGAGAAAAGTTTCTGTTGATGTCACGCGTCACAAGAACTCTCTGATTATGATGGGTGAAACATCTGAATGAATCACTTCAAACCAAACCTCAATGTGGTGCATATATGCAATAAACAAGCATGAGCTGAGCAGTGGCGGCTGGTGCTAAAAACAAACTGAATTATTAATCCAGGACTGAATGTAGGCTAATTGATAAATAACAATATAACAGTGATAATAATGTAGCTATCATTAGCCTAAAGGTTAGCTAAAACTTCAGTATTTAATTATTATTTTTCTATTTGAATAAAAAAAAAGTATTTAATTTAAAAAAATATATATATCCTGATCAGTATTGTCCTACAATGTTCATATTGAAGGTTATAAAAACAAACATAGTGTAAACTTGCTGTCTATCTGCAGTCTATCCAAAAAAGGGGTCACATTACATTCTAACATTGCAACATTACAATCTAAAAACAAAATAATGCTTTTTAAAGAAGTAGTTAAATTTACTAAACTTAAAATAAAAAATAAAAAATAAAAACAAAGCTAATATCATAAAAATACACATGTCGGTTTGAAATTCTCCAGCACAGTTATGTTCACCAACAACAAAAAATATTCAACAACAAATATTTTAGCTAAATATATTTATAATTTAGTGCTAATGTATATTTTAGTCAGAATAATTGCGCTCCTATTCTATTGCGCTCCGTCTGTCCGGCGCGCATGCACGCGGCGGCGCTCGTTCACGGAAGTTTAGATTGCAGAAAGCTCATTCACTCATGACAGCAAACTGGAAATATTGACTTTCTAAGATGGAGAATATGTCTGTGAAATGTAAGTTATGCACTGAGGATATTATTGGATGTCACTTCAGCTTATGGCTATTATTAGAGGTAGGCCTATATTTGTTTCCACCAATCGCTGCACAAGTTAAGTTTACGTATGATGACAAAAGCACGTTACTGCGAGCCCTCCCGGAACCCATAGAGAATGCATTGCAGTGCCTGCAGTTCGAAATAAAACATCTTTGAATGTAAGTCTATGGGAACACTCTGGGCGATTACTCTGGACTATATCCAGAGGCAGAACAACAGTTAGTCACTGCTGCTAGCGTAACGGTGTGTTCACACGGGGCGTCAGCGTCAACGCTTGACGGAAGGCGTGGCTGAAGTTTAGCACTGACGCCATGGTCAGCGTCAGCCAATTAAATTAGACAGGAACTCAAATTTATCCTCAGTTTGCTGCTCTTGAACAGGATGAACGTGATTGGCTGCCGCCTGGCTACTGTATTTGCATAGAGCGATCCTGATTGGCTGACGCTTCCGTCGGCGGCGCTTCACTGGCGTTGCTCGCGGCAGAAGTTGAAAAATTCTCAACTTCTGCGGCCCGCGAGCAACGCCAGTGAAGCGCCGCCGACGGATCCACAATTCTTTTCGGCAACGCTTGACGTCACCCATTCAAAGTCAATGGGAAGCGTTGACGCTGATGCCCCGTGTGAACACACCGTAACTCTGTGGTTGAATGAGATTGGGATTGAAAAAGTCCCTTTCACACTTTGGTGGTGCGTCGCCCGATCGCCCTAATGAAGAAACCGCCGCTGGAGCTGAGTCAACCTGAAACTTTCTTAAACAGACTCTGGAAACTCCACATTAACAGCAAACAGAACAGTGGTGTAGTTTTTGCATTTAAAAATACGTACAAAGATTTTACCAGACACACACACACACACACACACACACACACACACACACACACACACACAAACCAGACCCCCTAAACCTTCCTGTGGAAGACATGTTATCTTTAAGTTGTGTGTGACCATCATCTGACAGTAAAACAAACACACACACACAAACACACAAACACACACACACGCACACACACACTAACCAGACCCCCTAAACCTACCTGTGGAAGACATGTTATCTTTAAGTTGTGTGTGACCATTATCTGACAGTAAAACACACACACACACACACACACACACCTTCTTCTAATATGGGATTGTATTGGACTGGTAAAGAGTGTTGGTCGTGACAGGAGAGACAATACTTGCATCTGTCTGCTAATTACCCATACCAGTTTAAAGATGATTACATATGACATATCATTCACAGTATTTATCTGAATGGAAGAATCCAGACGTTGTAACTGAGTCTGACCCAGGGACGGTTGCAACATGTTAAAAATACCTTAAATTTCACTAATTAACTTTAGCTTTTTGTCTCAATGAGCATAACATTCCGAAAAGATTAACTGTTTTAGGCCTACTATAATATTATAGTATTATTTATTTATATTATTGTAGCCTATGATTTATTTATTTAGTGATATTTATCAAATAACAGTTATTAAGTTTTGTTAGTGTATGTGTAGAACATAGGCCTACACAGATTCAGTGATCAGGTGTTGCAGATGATATTCAATCTCTCCATATTTCTGTGTCAGACAGGAAGAATTGAACAATTTGCAATGCAACAAACTTTTATTAAACATGCAATTTATAACTTGTTGCAACAACCGTCCCCAACCCTATCAGCCATGACAGATCATCATATTCCTGCTAGACACACTGACTGTGACACATGCTAACCATGTCATTTGTGTCATTCATGTCACATTTACTATTACAGTTTATGACACATAGAGATGCTAGATGAATGTTCATGAAATCAACACCTACACGGATGCTAAACCATCAAGACTCAACTTGAGGGACTTTCAAAGCAGAAATGTACCTCAACATATTGGAGGAAAAACAGTGGTTAAAGTTTTCTATGCAGAATTAGATTTGCATCTAGACAGTCACGAACAAATCCAGCATTTTGCAAACAAACTCGATCTACTTTGCAAAGGAAAACTGAAAGCAATGTGCAAGTACAAAGGTCAGTTTGAGTGAAAATGCAGTGGAGTAACACATATTTGTTGTGTTTTACAAATATAAATAAATGAGCCAGATAATACTTCACAAATATATACAAACCATCCTACAAATTGCATGTAACCTTTGAACAAATACCAAACCTAGTGCATACAAATGCATATCTGTCTGTTATGATTGTGTGACACTTGGCTTTTTATGAGATCTCTCGGCTCGATTTTCTCACAAATGTGTCCAGCCAATGCAGTTGAGCAACTTCCTCTTCTAAGCTTTCAGCTTATAGGGTAGACTGAGTACAGTTGAGACACTTTTGCGTTTTGATTTTTCACACAAAAATAGATACTGAAAAGAAGTGAATTTCCACATGACATTACATTAGCATGTAGACTAAGATCACATGATGTGTTTGTGAACAGTAGATATTGAGTATTGAGTAAGTGTTGATCTGTTGTTGTTCTGAACAGCTTCAGTTCGTCTGTTAAAGTCACTAATGTTCTGCTGATGTAAATCAGTGTTAATAAATCAGAGATGATTAAATGAGCAGCTGATGGAGTTTATCAGATCTGAGTTTCACATTTAACATTCAGACTCTTGAAACTCTTCAGGAAACAATACGGCTGCGTCTCACATCAGATATTCAGAGGAGATATTGATCTGAATAAGTGCTAAGGTATGTTCTGTGTGAATGAATGTGTGGATTTATTTTCATCTTAAAAGCGTCTGCCAAATATGAAGTATTTTTCATTACTTTATCACACCCCCTATTTTTCTTATTGAACTTATTATTCTGTCTCGGAAAAACATCACTATATGGTAGTCAGTTGCAACCTCCAGTTCATGCTGACTTTAAGGAACTTGTTTGGCTGAAAGTGTGTAATTTGGATATAAGCACCTGAAGTAATTGTACTGGTTTGTATTTAAGATGCTGCATGAAATGACAATGAGGTTTGGAACAGACTTGGCAAAGAACATGGAAACATCTCTGAATGAAATGGCCCCAAACATCATCAGGAGTGCAAAAGAAGGAAGTAAAAAAAAACTCTACGCCAATCTCATTGGACCAGCAGAGGAAATCACAGAAGGTAACAACACCATATATTTTTCCCCATCCAACCTATCTGTTCCATACGGAGCCCAGGAAGTCACCTGTGTGAGAAAAAAACAACAATCCATGGCGACGGTTTTGCAATCTGTCCGCTCAGTTTATAAACCGTACTCACAAATTCTCAAACTGTTCCCTCGGTTTAACAAATCGTGCCCACGGATTAATAAACCGTACCCACGAGTTTCTAATCCACGCTCGCAGATTTGTAAACCGTGCCTTCAGTTTTTGCAATCTGTACCCACGGGTTTCGTGACATCATCGAAGTCCCATTTCATTGGCTAGCTGCCAACCAATAAAACGTGTCCTTTGAACACCCCAGCTCCCGCCCCCCTTTCTCTCTCACCGCCTCTGAGTTTCAAGAGCACAAGTTAGTTTTGCACCTAATATATCGCGAAAAGAGCAGCAAAAGTCAAGGCGCGAAATTTGAAATTGCATTGACAGCTTTGAGAAGTTGCAAGTGCCTATTTGAGGTAGTACTGCGAATGTGAACGTAAGATTAAACGCAAAATATATATTACAAGTTTGTGTCTGTCGTTGTATTTCTGTGAATGGCATTTTACACATTTGTGTCTACTTGTCTGCAGCTTCAGATTCAGAATACAGGTTTGTGACTACTGTATGCGAGTGCAAATTTCAACATTCAACTTCAGATTTTTATTTTACTGGTTTTCACATTGGAGCTGTGAGTGTAAATGTTCATGTACAAGTACCAATATTTATTGTTCAAGTTCTCAAATTCACATTTACGTGCTCTCGAGTTTTGCTACTGATTTACCTTCATAGGAGCAGGTCGTCTCCATGGTGACAAACACTCATTCTCGCTGATTCGATGTTCTCACGCTGCCTATGACACGTATGCAATCTAACATGGCGTTGTCCAAGCCAAACCGCAAAGTTGACAGAAAAATCGTAAGTTTCAGAGTGAATGGACGGAGAAGTACTTATTTACTGTCAGGGCCGTCGATAAGGGGGGATAAAGGGGAACGTTTTCTGGGGCCCAGCCGCTAGGGGGGGCCCATGCAGTCCAGCAATAACTATGTTCATCTTTATAAGCAAAGGTTACCATAATTTATTTTGAACCAAAATAGCACAATTAATTTTTGAAAGTGAGAAAAAAATGCATTTTATTTAATGCCGCTTAAGTAAAATGTAGCCTGTGTCATAATGAAACACCCCTCTCCTGAAAATGGATCCGCCTAATTTTTTGCACGTAACATAACGCAACGTCAAAAACGACAGTGCTTCGCGCCAGTTTCCAGTCAGCAGCAAAGTGACATGAACAAAATTTCGCTGGTATGCCTGGGCCTGCTAATAAATCAGGGTGCCAGAAAAGAAAGGATAAGAAGAAGAGGGAGCTGGCAAGGGCTTTACACCCAAACAAAATTTTACTGACAAACTTTTTTCAGTCAGCTGCTCAGAAAGCTGTCAGTGCTCTCAGTCAGGCTAACGACGATAGCCAGGAGGCTATCAGCAACAGAGCCACCACCACCGAAGATGTTCTGCATTTAACCAGAGGTGGGTAGTAACAGTACATTTAACTTTAGTTCATTACATATTTTTGGGAAAAATTTTATTTTTAAGAGTAAATTTTAATGTGCGTAGGTTACTTTTACTTTAACTCGAGTACATTTCTAATAAAAAAAAACTTTTCCTTCATTACATTGGGTGACGTTCCTCTCGTAACTTTATTTTAATACAATTGTTAAATGCCTAACGTTAGATTATTCCAAGCGCGCTGTATTTTTTTCTAAGCATGAGCGATGCTCAATTCACAAATGAATCACTCATTTGAATCGATTCTGTTCAAATACTTCATCAAACAAATTGGCCGATCTGTCTAAATTGAATCGCGAATCATTTTGAATCGTTCCTGCACGCACTGAATCGTCTGACGCACTATCAATTCAGACTCGTCTCAGAGTCGTAAAAGGAATATGAAAAACATCAGAAGCGTTGGATGAATTGGCCATGGACCTACAGTAACAGTCAAGTGAGAGCAAATCTTCAAATGCATCATATTGTTTGAAAAGCGATGAATATCTTTATTAGTATAGACCCCTTCAATGTTTGTAAACATTCAGTTGCTAGGTTAGATGCGCGCGCAGCATGGGGTCAGAAAAATGGCAGCTAATAGACCAGCATATTGTGTCAAGTTTATGCACTGTCTTTGCCACCACAGGAACGGGAACAGTACCATAACAAACTTGTTTAAGCTAATGGCGATTGTCTGCCTGATCCCGGGCTAATAACAGAATAGGTAGACAACGTCAGCAAGTGGCCAGATATTCAGTGGCCTGCCATATACAGCTATCTGATTGACAAGCCGAGTGTTTAGGTTTACATGCGCATTACATGAAAGTTTAGTTTGAATGAATTGGTGTACTCATCTTAATTGTTCTTATCTTAAAATGTTTAAGTAAAAAATAAAATTTGCCAGTTCTGCATACTTAAACTTTGAATTTCATTACTTGGGCCAATCGATTTCCTTAAAGGGTTAGTTCACCCAAAAATGAAAATTCTGTCAGTAATTACTCACCCTCATGTTGTTCCAACCGTGTAAGACCTTCGTTCATCTTCGGAACACAAATTAAGATATTTTTGATGAAATCTGAGCCATGTCTCACTCCTCCATAGGCTGCTAGGTGTCCGAAACTTGCTGGCCCAGAAAAGTTATTAAAGAGATCGTTAATATATTCCAAGTGACTCCAGTGGCTCAATCTTAAGTATATCAAGCGACGAGAATACTTTTTGTGCGCAAAAAGTGGAAATTAATCTCATGTTTTCTAATGATGTTTTATAAACAAAGTTCGGGAAGAGCACGTTCAAATAAGCAATCCAATCTACTCGTCATCAAACAATTATGTCTACCCTAATCAGCATGACAAGAAGTATATATATATATCCACACTGTCAACTCACCTAATATTCCTTGACAGTTTTTCAGCATCCCTCCACCACCCCGACTCCTCACTCTTGGCTTAATCTTTACAGCCAGGAATACGGGGGGAGTACTCTGGGTTCGGGCCGAATACCGAGCCCGGAGCCCTCTCCTCGGACAGCACGCCAAATACGCATTTATTCTATCTGACTTATTTGTAAGTGTGAACTAGTGAAATAATTTTACAGACCCACATTTGACACACAATAACACTTTACATTCAAACACAAGCTCTTCTTTCTGCTCAATCTTTATCAGCAGTAAATATTTACACATCATAGTTGTAAGTCAGGGTTTTTCCTGCATAGAGAATTATGAGGCGGCCGCCTCCGTCAAATTTCGTGCCGCCTCCGGCTCTCGACAAAACTCGGACAGACAGTCATGTCAGATACACTTTTTCCACCGTGACGGTTCTGTTGCGGTTACCGCTTGTGTCCATTCTCAAACCGTATAGTGCTGCTGCTGCGCGCAGTGCGCGGATAAGTAATAAAAACATTCCATTCCAATTAATCGAGGGTGGATGACAGATAAATAATTTTGTGTTGAGTTTAATAAAGACACGGAACTCTCATCACGGTAAAACGCAATGAACGTGCGTCACTTTACTTTCGTTTTCAACAACGTAATTCTCTTCATGGAAAACCAATCAAGGAAAACATATCAGGAGGACTCGACAATAACGCTTGTCTGGGACCATATACTTTGTCCGGGACACGTGTTTTTTTCTTTCTTTCTTTTTTGAAGGGAAAAGTGAGAGAGAATTGTAGCCCATCCGGACAAATGGCCTGATTAAAAAAAAAAAAATTGTATATAAAAATATTCCGAATCACCGAAACCGTGAGGATGATTCTGTTTTATTTAATTTAATGTAAGTGGCGATTGATAGCCTATAGTTGATAATATAGGCCTACCTAATGTACTGATGGTAACAAAGTTGCGCTGTTGAGGCTCGTGCTGTTATTTATAACATATTATAGTTAAGAAACAATAGGCTACACACGATCTGGGGTGCGTTTCCCGAAAGCATCGTTGGCCAACTATGGTCGCAAGTTCATCGCAATGTCCATTGAACTCTATTGGTAACGACGGAACTTGCGACCATAGTTGGCCAACGATGCTTTCGGGAAACGCACCCCAGAGTGATGTTTTCCTGAATGCTATCAAGATTGAAACCGAGATTTCATAACAGTTCAATAAACAAATAGTTAAAATTAAGTCACTTACATTTGAGACGCAATGACTGTTTTTGTTCTGTTTCAGCAGCGAAAATAGTTCCAAACAAAGATCACAGCAGAACCACCGCGAATCTCACAGCAAATCAGCCGTGTTTCATTACTGAATGATTCAGCGTTTTGAACGAATCGATTGAGTCAAAGAACTGCCTCATTCGGAATGAATCAGCCTTTTGAACGAATCGTTTGAATGAATGACTCAATGGCTCGCTCATTAAGACGGTCGCCTGCCGCCTCCTACTGGCGGTTTAGTTTCAAACATTTTCAACATTCCTTATTTGTATATTCAAAAATATTAATACAGTTATAATTTTTCTATGTAAATTATTTAATTTGATTGGAAACAGCCTAATGTCTTATTATTTTAATTGAATATATTGATCAAATTTAAGAATTTGAAATTAAAGATGGAGCAAACATTTAATAAAATAAAACCTTATAAAGGTACAAAAAATTATTCTGTTTTCAAACAGCGATGTAATGAAACATTGACCATTTAAGTTTGAATGGAATAAAGCCTCTGTTAAGGCTATTAAGGAAATGTAATTTTGCCAAAAGAAGAACTTTTATTTTAAATAAATGTTAATTTTTAATTAGCCAACTTCAGTGTGATATGTTACCATATTATCATGCTTAACACTGAGAATTTGAATAATTGTAATGTGATCAGATGCAGATATCTAAGGCTACGTTTACACGTGGATGGCTATTTTCATAAACGGACATTTCACCCCTCTTCGTTTTCAAAAATAACATCGTGCACACAAACCTGTGTATATGCTGTCAAAAGCATGCCAAACCTGTAGGTGGCAGTGTAGGCAAGGCAAGGCAAGGCAAGTTTATTTATATAGCACATTTCATACACAATGGCAATTCAAAGTGCTTTACATAGAAGAAATTAAAATAATAAAAAGAAATAAGAATAGTTAAAACAGTTTAGAAGAATACAAAATAAAATACAGTACAAACAGTCGGACGAACATTGGCACAGTGCTCATTCAGTAAATGCATAGCTAAACAGATGTGTTTTGAGTCTGGATTTGAATGTGACTACAGTAGGAGCACATCTGATCTCCTCTGGAAGCTGGTTCCAGCTGCGGCTGGCATAATAGCTAAAAGCGGACTCGCCATGCTTAGAGTGAACCCTTGGTATTTCTAGCTGATATGATCCTAATGATCTGAGTGATCTGTTGGGTTTATATTCAGTGAGCATATCTGCAATGTATTGAGGTCCTAGGCCATTGAATGATTTATATACCAGTAATAATACTTTAAAATCAATCCTAAATTTAACTGGGAGCCAGTGTAAAGACCTGAGGACTGGTGTGATATGTTCATATTTTCTGGTTCTGCTCAGAATCCTGGCGGCAGCGTTCTGTATGAGCTGCAACTGTCTTATGGTCTTTTTGGGAAGGCCAGTGAGGAGTCCATTACAATAATCCACCCTGCTGGTGATGAAAGCATGAACAAGTTTCTCTAAGTCTTGTCTGGAAACAAAGCATCTTATTCTTGCTATATTTTTCAGATGATAGTATGCTGATTTAGTTATTGCTTTGACATGACTACTGAAACTAAGGTCTGACTCTAGTGTCACACCAAGATTCCTGACTTGATGTTTAGTTGTTTGACCCCTAGAGTGAAGGTATGCGTTCACCTTGAGAACTTCATCTTTGTTTCCAAACGCAATGACTTCAGTTTTGTCTTTGTTTAACTGAAGAAAGTTTTGACACATCCAACTGTTGACTTCATCAATGCATTGGCACAGGGAGTCAATGGGGCTGTAATCGTTAGGCGATAGGGCTAAGTAGAGCTGTGTGTCGTCTGCATAGCTGTGGTAAGCAATTTGGTTCTTTCTCATTATTTGGCTCATTGGGAGCATATACAGGTTGAACAGGAGTGGTGCAAGAATTGAGCCTTGAGGGACTCCGCATGTCATGGATGTCCACTCAGACTTATGGTCTCCTATACTCACATAATAACCTCTCCCATCTAAGTATGACCTGAACCATTTTAGGACTATCCCAGAAAGCCCCACCCAGTTTTCCAGCCTGTCCAGAAGTATGTTATGATCGACAGTGTCAAATGCAGCACTGAGGTCGAGTAGCACCAGCACTGATAATTTGCCTGAATCCGTATTTAAGCGAATATCGTTTATTATCTTTATGAGCGCTGTCTCTGTGCTGTGGTGCGGTCGGAAACCAGATTGAAAATTGTCAAAGTATCCATTCGAGCATAAGAATTTGTTCAGCTGATTGAAGACAACTTTTTCAATGACCTTGCCTATGAAGGGAAGATTTGAGATCGGTCTATAGTTGCTTAATATGGTCTTATCCAGATTGCTCTTTTTCAGGAGGGGCTTGACAACTGCAGTTTTTAGGGAGTTTGGAAAACTCCCAGAGAGAAGTGAAGCATTTACCACTTCTAGAAGATCTGCTTCTAAACTGTTTAACACACTTTTGAAAAACGATGTGGGAAGTGTGTCAAGAGCGCAGGTTGATGTTTTAAGGTGCTGTACGGTTTCTTCCAAAATTTTGCCATCAATTTCTTTGAAATCAGACATAGTAACTACTTTCTCAGGTGGTTTGATCTGTCTGACCCCAGCGCAACTCAAGGATGTGCTGATCACCTTTCTGATATTATTGATTTTCTCAGAGAAGAAAGAAGCAAACTCACTGCACTTGTTGTGTGAGAGCATTTCACTGGGAATCTGGCTTGGGGGGTTTGTCAGTCTCTCTACAGTAGCAAAAAGAGTGCGTGTGTTGTTTAAATTGCTGTTTATAATATTTGAGAAGAAAGTCTGTCTAGCTTTGCCTAGTTCCATATTGAAAGCATGAAGGCTGTCTTTGTAGATGTTATAATGGACTACAAGTTTTGTCTTCCGCCACATGCGCTCTACTTTTCTGCATTGTCTTTTCATATTTTGCACTGCTGTTGAGTTTCTCCAAGGTGCCTTTTGTCTGCCACTCTTCTTCCTGACTTTAACAGGAGCAATATCATCAATTACACCTTTAACTTTTGAGTTAAAAGAATCAAGGAGAAAATCAACAGAGTCTGCAGATATGCTTGGTGTTAAGGATATAGCCTTCATAAATAGGACACTAGTGTTCTCATTTAAGCATCTCTTCTTGACAGACACAGATCTCGCTTCAGTGGCAGGAGAGATCAATATATCAAAGAAAATACAGAAATTATCAGACAGTGCTACATCCTTAATAACAATCGATGAAATGTTTAGACCCTTACTGATAAGTAAATCTAAAGTGTGTCCACGATTGTGTGTGGGTCCATGTACATGCTGAGTCAGATCAAAAGTTTTTAAAACAGTTTTGATTTCTTTTGCCATATTGTTTTCTCCATTATCTATATGGATGTTAAAATCTCCAGCAATGGCAAAACAGTCAAACTCTGAGGTAATTGTTGATAACAGTTCTGTAAAGTCCTCAGCAAAGGCTGGAGAGTATTTTGGAGGCCTGTAAATAATGAAAAGTAAAATGCGTGGAGCACCTTTTAACACAATACCCAGATATTCGAAAGACAAGTAATTCCCAAATGATATTTGCTTACATTGATAGATATCTTTAAAAAGAGCAGCTAGACCCCCACCTCTCTTAACAGCTCTGCAGACACTCATAAAAGTAAAGTTAGGAGGGGCTGCTTCATTGAGGATTGTTGCACTGCAGCTGTCTTCTAGCCAGGTTTCATTTAGAAGCATAAAATCCAGGTTGTTTGTGGTTATTAAGTCGTTGACTAGAAGTGATTTATTTTTAAGTGAGCGAATGTTTAAAAGAGCTAACTTAACAGACTTACTTTTCCCCACAGCAATATTAGTTTGACGTGTAATAGGCACCAGATTAGTTGGGTTTGCTGTACGGCTATTGAAGGCCTTAGACTTTCTATCATGTAATAGAACAGCAATAGAGAAAGATACAGGCACACTGGGTTCCCGCTTGTTTTGTAAACATTTGAGAAAGGTAACGAGAAGCTCAAGCCCACCTTAGCCAATCAGAATTCCGAAAAAAGTCACATTCTGTGACGTCGCTGCCTAAAACTCAGTTTTTCTCAGTTTACATGCAAACGTGCAAACGAAGATTTTCAAAATCTCCACACTGGCCGGAGTTTTTTGAAAGAATCGGTTTCATTGGCGAATCCTCCGTTTGCGTGTAAACGAAGGGCGCAAACGAAGGGAAATGTCTCCGTTTTTCAAAATAACCATGTACGTGTAAATGGGGCCTAAATCAAAGAATATGGGAGGTTTGCAGGTGGATTTTTTTTATTTTTAACAGTGGATTTGGGTGACTCAAAATGCACCAGATTAATGAATTTAACTTTAAAATGTACAAAAATTTCTTACGGGGGGGGGGGGGGGGCATGCCCCCGGACCCCCCTAGAGGTACCAACCTCCACCCACAAAAATAATGCCGAAAACACATTAGGCTATATGATGATCTATGAAAATACATTATTAGGATTTTACCACCTCCGCCTCATTTTGAGCCAGGAAAAACGCTGTAAGTTGTTACTGTATTAATCAGTTTTCATGTAATAGATTCATGTATCTTGTCACAAACAACATTCCTAGGGTCTGACATGCTGTGACTGCATGTCTTGAAGCCCACGGTACAGGATGTGACAATACAATAATGCCACAATGTGGTTGGATCGCTTTCCCACAGAGCAGAGCAGAGACATGACACATCTCAGTACCTCTGGAACCTCTTTAGCATGACCTGTAACCTGATAATAGAAACATGAAAATAAGTCTTTGCTGCACAACAATTTTACATTTCATTGGAGTAATTGCACAAACTTAAGGATTAAAGTAAGTCTATGAACTTTGAACACCAACTTTATTTTAACTCATCACACATAATATTTCTCAGGCTTCATTGTCCCCAAACAACCTCTTCTGTTCTTAAATGTCAGGTTGTCATCTAGAGCAGTGGTTCCCAAACCTGTCCTGCCGGCACCCCAACACTGCACATTTTCATGCGCCATGGGTTAATGAGCTGATGAGTTGAATCAGGTGTGTTTGTGTGTATCAGAGAACCTCACATGAGGAGGATCATATTTAACATGGAAAACACAATACTGTCACAACCAGATGAACATGCAGTATTTCACTGATAACTGACATACAGAGAATTTTAGATTCAGAACAAATAACTACACAACTATATGAAAATTAGACACATTTACACACTTACACTATTTACACTTATTCCAAAGCCTAATGCTATTCCTAAAGCCTAAGCTCTCCTGCTGGTTTGTTCTCTGATGAAGATTTAAGGTCTGGAAACATTAGTTCATCATGTTCTGTTATGAATGAAGATGCTGTCTGGATCTCCAGAGTCCAGAAGAAACTTTATAAAGAGACACATGCCGTGTTCATCATCATCTTCATCAATATACACTGAAATATGAATAAAATATTGATCATCTGATCATCAGAGCTGCAGTGATCTCAGAAATGATGGCCAAACATGATCTTACATTATGTTACGGAGGGACAGATGCAAGAGGCGTGCGGATCCATGTGCAAAGCTTTTAATCAGCGAGATGCGTTCAAAACAGGCAGAGACTTAGGCTAATCATGAACAAACAGGCAAAGGACAGAACCAGCAGAAACAGACGTGAAGACTGGGCCAAAACATAGTACAAAACCAGGCAGATGATCAGGACAGGCAGCAAACACTCAGAGTCGGAGGACAAAGCAGAGGTATCAGAGGCAGACAGGGAGATATCCAAAACAAAAGGGTCACAAAACAAGCAAGCAGACACAGAAATGAACACTCAGTAAAGTTCACAATAGTTAACCAATACTCCGCCATCAGTGAGCTCATGTCTCAGTGATTTATAGTCCCTGATATTGACTACAGGTGTGGAAATAATCAAAGCAATGGACTATGGGAAATGTAGTCCAAAGGAACCTGTAACTGTGTGTGCAGTGAAAAAGTCTTAATAGTGAACGGGTGACCTCTAGTGGTGATAATAGGATGGAAACAGCAGGCGTAGAATGTGTCACACATTAGTTTCAGGCGTCCTCACATCATTGATTCAGATATCATGATCTCAGCTCATGTTTGATCTTCTCTGATGATTCAGATCCACTCTTTACAGGAGTGTGTGGATCCACAGAAACTATCCATGAAGAAACACAATATTATCTTCAGTTTAAAGAGAGACAGAACAAACACACACAACACTAAAACTGCACAAGATAATAATAATGATGATGATAAAGCTGATAATCTGTTGATGACAGGCAAATGAAGTTTTACTTCTGATGAAACGAGACACTGACACTGTTTTCATCTTTAATACTGTAAAGCTGCTATAAAATAATATTGACGTGTTCAGAGGCTTTTCTTATGGTTTATTAAAAAAAACTTGCAGTTTACTTGTTTATTGAGTTATTGAGAGGAAAGCGCAGCACATATTCACATATTCATCTACACATCACTCTCAGCAGTCTGGATGCTGTGTACTGTACAAAAGGCCCTCAGTGAGTCGAGTATGTACTTTACTATAGTAAATTATGTCCACTAGGTGGCAGCTTACTCTCACTCATCGCTGTGTCTGCTGTTATTGGGTGCTATTGGGTGTTATTGGTACTATTGGTTTCTTTGCTGAAATCCAGAAATCCAGCACAACACCAGCACAGTATTATATGAAACAGTGTGTTATATGTGCTATGTATTTTTAATAATAGGCTACTTTACAAATTATATATACACAACAGATATGATTATTTTGCAGTTTTGTTTTATATTCAGAGCATTAGTATTATATTCTGGCAGTTTCTCTGGCCATTATGTGTCCTCGCCACTGGTTTATCACATCAACAATTACAAATCAGTTTAATAAAAGTTGAGGAATTATCATATATCAGGAGACCACATATGAAATCATTAATCACAATATTAATCAGAGCAACTTCCATTTGCAGAATTAACACAAATATGAACACATTCAGTGGCATATATATTTCAGAAACACAGATGATTCCCTCAAACATTTACTGATTGAATTATGAGTGATTGTTTTACTCACAGGTCGGTCTAAAATCATTAAAGCTGCTCCATCTGACAATCTTCACAAGCTTCATGTTTTCAGTGGATTGTGTCTTCATCTCTCTCTCTCTCTTCATGTGTTTACTCCTGGTTTCCATCAGGGCTACTGTAATTTAAACAATTATATAAACAAAATATAAAGAAAAACTATCAATATTAATCTGTTCTCGAGCTCTCTCGCGAATAAATAAAGAAAGTGAAAAGTCAACAGCGGAGTCATGTTTAGTGTAGCTCATAACCCTATACAGGCTATACAGTATAGCGGACGCTTCTCTCAGACTAAAGATCAGTTTTACTCTTTACTCTTTTTCTGTTTTGTTCTCTTTAGAGTCACTGCCGATGGTGACGTCACGAAAAAGCTCCATACCTCTTCCGTAAGGAGCCAGGCGAGAGTATAAACAAGGCTTGAGGCATGAGCATGCGCATTATGAGTTTATGAATGATCTATAGAGGGTTTTCACAACACGTCATCAATCCGGAAGTCGGCCATTTTGGAGGCACTGAACATAAACAATGCCACTGAAGAGACTCGCAAATTTGGCTGATTATTGCTGCTGAAAATGGTCGTGTTTTGGTCTGTACTAATCGGTCGCACCCGGAAAAAAAAACATTTAGAGTTCTATAGACTGCCGAAAGTTAAAGAGAAGAGTGCAAAAAACTGATGAAAGATGGCGTTTGTGGTTGAGAGAGGCACAGCATCAGCTCATCAGCCACATGTGTAAATGAAGCGTTGACCGATTGGAATCTGATCTAAAATGATGTCCACACTGTGTATCGCAACTGTTCAGATCCGATTTGTGTGTCCGTGCAGCTCTTTGGCAATATGGCAATGATGTTGTGTTGATGGAGGGGTTTGGATTTGCACTAGAGATGTTGTCTTATTTAAATTGTACAACATGGAGATATGTATCCGCCGCGCTGGACCATGTGTGTTTGAGGAAGAGTCACCCATCCTGTGTTTACTGTTTCTCTCTTTTTTATTCTGTACAGTAGAGTAGAGCTCTTGACCCTCAGGTTGTGTTCAAAGCCCTAGAACACTTTTGATGTTCCCGGTCAAACATGACCGGCCTACAAAAAATAGCTTACAAATCACTTGTTATGGTATATTATCACCCAATATTGGATTCAATCTTTTTGTCAACTTGTTTTCTTTCAATTAGGACTGGTTTTATATTTCTATTTGCATCTGATTAATCATAGGCCTCATTTATCTGAGAGTAGACATGGTCAAAAATGGTCACAATGGCCGGCCATTGAAAGTGAATGCAAGAGACACCCCCTACATACAGTGTTTGATATTAAACATCATAAATGCTGTTTTGTCTGACTAGACTCGGCAAGTTTGGTTCATTAGATCGTAATTGTTTGTCCTTTTTGTTCTCTTTCTCTGTTGTCTCATGTGTAATTATCCTGTAGTTGTGAAGCTCAACACATGTCCTCCATGCTTTAATTCCTCATATATTCTGACTTTGGTAATTTCTGTTCAAGAGAATACAGTAGTTCAGTTCAGAGTGAAGTTTGACATCAGCTAATGATTGTTGAGCAATACAGGTTTACATTTCAGTTTCAATATAATAGAGACATGTCTGCATTTAAACAATTCTTAAAAATCTCTTCAGAGAACAATTAAAGATGAAGTATTTTAGTTACCTTGTGATGGAGAGACATCCAGCGCAGATCTGAGAGATCAGACCGTTCAGACGTTCAGCTCTTATACAGTCCTCTTGTGGATCTGAAGCAGTCACAGTAATTCACAACACAACACTTCACCACTTCACCACTTCACCACATCCTGTTACTATATTTTAGGGCTGTCCCCGACTATGGATTTTCATAGTCGAATCAGAATCGTCATGTCTTGCCTATAGTCGACTAATAGTCGAATCATGCATGGGGGCGGGGCATTAACGTTTCAAAGCCGCGATGTACAGAAAATCACACAAAGATATAGAAGAAAATGTATAAAAAACATTTTGGATCAATAAAACTAAGAAATAACATAACTCCAGAAAGGCCACACTGCAGACAGGATTTGCATTTCACATGCAAATCAAATTAAATCGGCTAAATTACCTGTGCGAGCAGGCCAGCCTACAGCACAACATCGATGCACCGAAAAAATAAACAATTAATTTACTAAAATTAAATTAGAACAGAATAGGCCTATACCTTTCTAATAAATAAAAAATACAAAACGAAATAAATTAGAATCAAGTCACAAGATGAGGAGCAAATGTGTGCAAAATGCCTAAAGTGCAGGGGAACATATATTCAAAACACAAGCCACAAATAGTTAGATTAGATAACCCTGACAGATTAATAAATAAAATAAAAATAAATAAATTATTAACATAACGATAGTAGCCAGAATTTTCAACTTTGTCTTTTTAACTGCAGAAACAACAATAAATGCTAAACTGGAGGCAGTCTTTTAGCTAAAAAAATTTCACAGCATCCAAAAATCAAATTAGAACCGGCTGAAAAGTTTTGAAATCACTTGTACCCTACCTGATCGAGAGAACAAATCCAGTCTTTCACTCTGACTGTGTCCGTTGGAGTCTTTTCAAATTGTGCGCGCGGATAAAATACATTCTAACGTGAAACCCAGTCTATGCGTGAAACGTGTTAACGTTGCCCGGCAGAAGTGCGATAATGGTTTTCCTGATGCTAAATCCAGCCTTGGAGAATATCCTTTCTGATGGTGTACATCCACACTTTAGATTTTCTTATCCCAGACATTGTTAAAGATTTAAATCCTTGCCGCGAAGACGCTCCTCTGTCGGTCACGGATCGAAAGTGAAACTTAAATCTATCACGGGGTGTTTGGATTTATTCACGCACGTTAAAAAATATTTATTAAAAGCTTCTTTCTTTGCACATTTTTATATACAGCATTATCATAATAGGCTGAATATTAACGCATTGACATAAAAGCTAGTTCTATGTGAAATTGAGCGCCCTCATATAGCCAAAGTGTCATGATCCTCGTTTCATAACACTTCTGCGAAGATTCGACCATGAGTTCGGTAGTCGAATCAGGCTCCTCCTATCGAAGCATCGAATCTTCGACTATTCGGGGTCACCCCTACTATATTTGTTTTACTGTTATGTGTCAACAAGATTCAACAAGACATTTTCACCTGGCTATACCCAATGTTTTGATCTGATATATTTATACAAATTAGCACATACATAATTAGATTATGCACCGTTTGTCCATGTTAACAAACAATTAAAAAAAAAACTTGTAATACATTTTTCATTTGTCTTGATGTAAGTAATCAACTCAGTAATTTTCATGGTGATATCTAAAGGTTAAAACTTTTACCCTATTCACGTAAGAAAGAGAATGAATAGGTGTATGAATAGGATATATTTGGGTCTTTTTTGGAAACTTTCCCCTAATGGGATTCTTCAGGGCTTTTTATTCCTTACTCAGGACATATTGAGGATACAAAATCAGTTGAGTTTGCTTCTGTTGCAATTTGTTCATAGCCTGGCAAGCCAGACCTACATCAAGATGTTAGGTCTGGCAACTCTCCATAGACACGTCTCAATCCGGGGCGGATAAACGGCTGTCCTTCAGATTCCCTCTGCATGCAATAGCACAGCGCTTCAACCAACCAGAGCGTTTTCCCAACAGCGGAGCTAACGTTAGATAGATTCAACTTTTGAATCTGGCCGGCAAAACTAAGAACACATCTTCCTTTTTTAAGAATGACTTAAGTGCCGTTCTATGCTCTTTTCTCAAAGAAAAACTTAACTCCAAGTCCTCCAGAGTCGCGGACAAAGCCGATTCGAAAGACTGTTCTCCAGCCGTCATTCTTTGTTTTCAAGTAGCAGCCAGGGAACCGTCGCAACTCTGTCGTCATATGTTAAGCTCGCCCCACCTACTCTATACGCGACGTGATTGGCCTGACCCAATTTAGGTTTTTCCAGCTCCGAAAGTCAACGGAGAGTTGCTAGACTGCCCTGGCTGCAAAATACATTTTGCTGCCGCTAGGGTGCATCTAGATTTCTAGGCTAATTTGTTCAACCTTTTTTCATAAAATGACTGGACTATCAGTCCACAGTACTAGTATATTGTACATGTATCTGATATATTAATTCAGTTACCACCAATGTCCCTTCTACAGGTAGTCAACGCGACTCCCGACACGGTCAGGCTCTTTGTTTTTCTGTTATTCCACGTTGTGTTGTGTTCCAGAGAGTGTGTTTTTACGTTTGACAAAATGTCAATAACAACAGTGCTGAACTTAGCACACATCTGGCTCGCGATGGTGAGTCTATGTCGTGTAAACAGACTTTTCTTAGGACCAGATACTCCATTCGCCGCCAACCAAGGCAGGCTCGTCTACACGCTGGACCATCTGTTTGAGCTGAGCCGGCTTGAATTCGAGCCATCGCAGGTATCCCTTTCTACAACACAGATCCCTCCGGAGTTAATACATGGCAGCAAACAGAGGCGAATACGGAGGAAACGAGGGTCTAGAGGAGGTATTCGCAAAAGAATGAGGAGAAGAGGTAGTCGTTTACCGCTACCTGCCATCACCCTGTCAAACGTACGATCACTACGGAACAAGGCTGACGAGCTGTCCACACTCGTGAGGTCGGATTTAGACTACAGGCAAACAAGTTTGTTCTGTTTTACGGAAACTTGGTTTTCTGAGGACGTGGATTTTGATCTGGATGGTTTTAACATCATACGCTTTGACAGGGATGTAAGGAAAACACGGAAGTCGATTGGGGGCGGGCTCTGTATAGCTGTCAACTACAAGTGGGCAACAAACTTCACTGTGAGAGAGACTGAGTGTTGCAAGCACTTTGAAATAATGACTGCATCTTTCAGACCGCACTATTTATCCCGATAATTCTCCCAGATCACTGTGATTTTAGTATATGTACCAGGACCGGATTTCGCACTTGCTACTGAACATATAACAGACAGTTACAATAGGGCTGTCAATCAATCTGGCGAACAACCAGTATTTTTGCTGGGGGATTTTAACAAATGCGACGTTACCACACATCTACCTAACCTGGAGCAATATGTTACAGTCCCCACTAGAATGCACAACAGACTGGACTTGTGCTATGGCAACATTCCAGATGCATATATATCAAAACCTCGTCCTCCTATTGGTCGTTCTGACCACAAGGTTATTCTGTTGCTGCCAAAGTACAGATCACAACTTAAAAGGGGTGCACCACTTAAAAAAACAATTAATGTTTGGAACGAAGAGACTTCAGAAGCACTGAGAGGATGTTTTGAGTTGACTGATTGGGGTTTGTTTTTGAGGATTGCGGGAATGATTTTAATTTACTGACTGATGTAATAACCTCTTACATCTTATTTTGTGAGGACGTGGTAACTCCAACCAAACAAATAACAATACATCCAAATAACAAGCAGTGGGTCACCAAGGACATGAAAATCTGTCTGGTTTTAAAAAAGAAGGCTTTTTTAGAAGGTGACACACTCCGGGTGAGGGAGCTAGAGAAAGAATTTAGAAGGAAGGCTAAGATGGCAAAAATACACTACAAGGACAAAGTAGAACAAAAATTAACCTCTGGGAATGTGAGGATGGCATGGCAGGGGTTAAACACCATGATGGGGAGAACACCTAAACCCACAGTGATTAACTGTCAAGATCCTGCTTCTTTTGCAGAGCAGTTAAACAACTTCTTCAGCAGTTTTGACAACTGTAGCACATCAGTCAGTTGGAATCCCCCCAGTCCCAGTCTATCCAACCAGGCTCTCATCATAGATGAGAAACTAGTGGCATCTGTCCTAAGCCAAGTGAACCCACACAAAGCCCAAATCCCAAGGATTTTAGGCCAGTTGCCCTGACATCGCTACTCTGCAAATGTATGGAAAGAGTAATAGGTAACCACCTCTCCAGTTCTGTGACAGGAAGACTGGACCCACTCCAGTTTGCTTATAAAGCTAAACGTGGAGTGGAGAATGCAACTCTAACTCTCTTGGACACTGTGACCAGAAAGCTGGACTCATCACACACTCACACAAGGATTTTATTTATGGACTTTTCCTCTGCTTTTAATACAGTACACATATACACACTCTGCAACACCTAGTTGAGCTTCAGGTCCACCCAACATTGATTTTATGGATAAAGAACTTTTTACAGGACAGACCACAACAGGTACGTGTGAATGGTTTTAATTCTAGGAAACAGCTTTTAAATACTGGGCTCCCCCAAGGATGTGTTTTATCTCCTGTTCTTTTCTCTGTTTACACAAACAATATATCTTGCAACAGGGATGGAATGTTTCCTTATAAGTACGCTGATGATATGGCCTTAGTAGCCCATTTGTCTGATACTAAAGCACTGTCTGTTTACCACCAGACAGTTAATAGTCTGGTCACAACATTCCAAGAAATTTCCCTGGAGCTCAACATCAATAAAACCAAGGAGCTGTGCTGTCAGAGTAGGGAAACCAAGAATACACAGCAGATGTTTCAACCCCTCAGCATCAATGGTCAGCTAGTTGAACAAGTTAATGTTTTTAAATACCTTGGGACAGAGATGGACACATCTCTGTCTTTCTCACAGCACGCAGACACTGTGTATAAGAAAGCCCAGCAGCGCTTACACCTGCTGAGGAAACTTAGAGATTTTAGAGTGAGCAGGGATATTTTAATTAGGGTTTACAGGTCACTCATTGAATCCATACTCACTTTCAATATCAATATCTCTGGTATAATGCCCTTACCGTCAAGTACAAATCCAAACTTGCACGAATAACAAATCAAGCCAGTAAGATAATAGGCTCCCCTCAAACTCCCCTAACAGAACTTCATACCCGGTCAGTATTGAGGAAAGCCACTATAATCACACAGGATTCCACTCACCCCCTTAACCAATCCTTTCAGTTATTGCCATCAGGTCGACGCTACAGAGTCCCACTTGCAAGGAAAAACATATACAAAAATTATTTTATTCCCACGGCCATTACTACACTGAACAATCATATATAGAACATATCACATTTTTGCATTTTTTGCACATGTCTGTATAGTTAATGTAGCTAAACTTTTTTTTTTTGTATTTATGTTTTCTTTTTGTATGTGTTCTTATGTTATCTGAGCCTGCCTTTTCAAAGACAAATTTCTGTCACTTGTGACAGACAATAAAGTTTTCTAATCTAATCTAATCTAATCTAATGGGCTCAGAGGATGCACTGGGACGGTTTGCAGCCGAGTGTGAAGCGGCTGGGATGAGAATCAGCAACTCCAAATCCGAGGCCATGGTCCTCAGTCAGAAAAGGGTGGCTTGCCAGCTTAAGGTTTATTGGAGAGTTCCTGCCTCAAGTGGAGGAGTTCAAGTATCTTGGGGTTTTGTTAACAAGTGAGGGAAGGATGGAACGGGAGATTGACAGATGGATCGGTGCAGCTTCTGCAGTAATGTACTGGTCTGTCGTGGTGAAGAAAGATTTCTCGATTTACCGGTAAATCTACGTTCCTACTCTCACCTATGGTCATGAGCTGTGGGTCATGACCGAAAAGACAAGATCCCGGATACAGGCGGCCAAAATGAGCTTTCTCCGCAGGGTGGCTGGGCGATCCCTTAGAGATAGGGTGAGAAGCTCGGTCACTCGGGAGGAGCTCAGAGTAGAGCCGCTGCTCCTCCACATTGAGAGGGGCCAGCTGAGGTGGCTCGGGCATCTTTTCCGGATGCCTCCTGGTCGCCTTCCCGGGAAGGTGTTCCGGGGCGCGTCCCACCGGGACAGCCCGGTCTCACCCCAAAACGTCATGTACTGACGTGTCTTGACCAAACGGCAACATACGACGAATAGGGTACCCCTAAAACGTCCATATGAGACGAAGACATAAGCGCACCAGCAGCGCCTCCTAGCGGTACCCTAACGCATACCTAAACCTACCCATAACCCGAATAGTCACATATGGACGTTTTAGGGGTACCCTATTTGTCGTATGTTGCCGTTTGGTCAAGACACGTCAGTATGTGACATTTTGGGGTTGAGACTGTGTTAACCGGGAAGAGGCCCCGGGGAAGACCTAGGACACGCTGGAGGGACTATGTCTTCTGACTGGCCTGGGAATGCCTCGGTGTCCCCCCGGAAGAGCTGGAGGAAGTGTCTAGGGAGAGGGAAGTCTGGGCATCTCTCCTTAGACTGCTGCCCCCACGACCTGGCCCCGGATAAGCGGCAGAAGATGGATGGATGGATGGATGGGCTCAGAGGAGGCAAGACTCCCACTATAACTTTACCTGCAAGTTTTGCTGTTAGACAGTGTTACTTTAGGAAAAACAGTGATTTATGTCATATTTTATTGTTATATTTTGTGATATTTGCGCTTTTTTATTTTTGTAATATGGAATATTTCTCAGGAAATGTTCTTAGATTGAAATTTTCATATCTGATTGCATTTTTACATCTTTTAGTAATTTTTTTAATAACAAAAATGGGTAACAATTTACTATAAGGATGTTAAGTCTAATTTAGCTTATGTAGGCTACATGTGATGTGTGAGTGAGATAAAGAAAGCCAGTTCTTGAAGTTTGCAGTACTCAGGTTTGCCCATTCATGTGACATGATGTTGTCCTGATGATCTGCTGATGATATGATGTGTTCAAGCTGCAGTGTAGTGGTTTGTGGTTTGCTTTTGAAGGCACAAGTTTATTCACACTGCAGAGACTCATTTGTGAATAACTTTTTTTTTCAACAAGAATGAATCATCACTGAACTTAAGCTGAACTGTGACACTGTTTTCTTCTAGAAACATACAGCACATTAATAATTATTAGACAAGTTAATATTCTAAATCTGATCACTTTTTTCCAAGCATATTTGACAAATTCCAAATATAAAATAAATAATATTAACTATTGGGACTGTATACAATCATCCCGGTTATAGGTTATACAGAGGAAATAGTAAGTTTACTGACATTTTACACTGAAATATTCATCTTTATTTTTAGTCAAATTAAATAAACACAGATATTAAGGCTCTGTTGGTGTTCAAAGTGTTTCATTTGACCCTGAAATTCCCTCCAATGAGTGCTTGTAACTTACCGTAAATATTACATTTATTTTATTCAGCTTTTTTAAAAGTTATTCACACTTATATGATTGCACAAAGATTCATATTCAATACTGAATGTAGTTCAGTTCACTGATTGAAACATCTGAACTGATTTGAGCTCTGTGTTCATCAACATTCATATCAGTATTACTGATGATTATTATCGCAGCTACTCAATCCAATAATCAAACCGCTGAGAGACTAAGACAGGGACTATATGCACTTGTGACCATAAATAAAACATAGCTGAAGAATAAACTTTCATTATAGCTTTTCTTTATTGCACAGACTGATGTTTCTTGATGGTACAAAGTTTAATGGTCAACAAAGAATACATCGTCCATGCTCACCCCCTCCTCCTCCTATGTGACTAATATTCACATTCCTACGAAATCCCGTGACCTGATATCACGCGATACTTCCTGACACTGAGGCCTGGCAAAGTTGCAAGGGTGGCACAGACGTTAGGGGGGTGTGGGAAGACCACCATTCAACCCGAAAAAAAGTCATATAACCATTCCAATGCTCAGAAGCTGTTCAGTTAAGGTAAATTAAGCTAAAAAACCTGCATAGTTCACCTTTAACTATGGTCTTCTCAACAAGATGCTCCCTCCCTCACCCCCATCACTTTCATTGCTGTATGAACCAGTCTATTTATTTGTGATTGTAACTTAACTGATGGGTTACCAAACCAGGCTGCACTTCCGTAACGTAATACACTCTCTATCACAGCATGATAAAATAACATCATTGCCCTCTGTCCAACCCCGAACACCCTGAGTCTTCGCAGAAAGTAAAGTCGCTGTTGTATCCTAGCCTACTGTACGACACGACGCACTTCACATCACATGTTAACGCAGAGATAAAGGTACACTCATGGGAAACTGCATTTCATTATTTGCATGTGCTTTAAAGCCTTGAACACAGTTAAACATTTCAATCGTGTGTTGATGTTCTGTTCTAACATGCGCTTTTCTGAGCGCGTACACCCGAAGCTCAGACACTAAAAGCAAACATTTGAGAGTAAATCGGGCGCGCACGTGTCATATGGTTGTTTACATATATTTATCTAAAAAGACCAAGTGACATTTCAAGACCTTTCACGCTTTCCTTTCCATTATATAGGCTATCAGTTTAATTTAGATTTGAGAACATGCATTAAGCTAAAACCTGATAAAAAACTTTGTTTACAAGACAAATCCACATTTTAAATCATTACATCTCTCAGTTAGCCTTCACTCTGTCCAGTTCCATTTTTTAAATCTGTGCATGATGTCATATGTGAGTTTGCGCTTGTGCAGCCCCCCCCCCATGCACACCCCCACCCCGAACTTCCCTATGTCCCAAAATCGGTTTTCACTAAGCTGACACAGGCATTCTTACTTCTGCATGCTCAAACTCCATCAATGGAGAGTAGTTTCATTCAATAAACAACAATTAGAGCTCTGATGCAAAACGCATGTTGTCTTAGTCATTGGGCAAAACTGAATTGCACAGCTGAGGTAATGATTTCCTGTTGAACGAAATAAGTTTATATTTGAGCTTCTCAAAAAGCTTCTCAAAAAAAAAGAAAAGTGATGGAAGGTTTGCAGAGACACATCTCGAATCAGCTGACTTGGGCAGGAAGCGACCTCGCAAGTTCTTGGAAAGGCTTTTCTTCGTACAACAGCCTACAGTTCTAATTAAATGCCAGATAAAAGGGATGCTGAACCGCTAAACCCAAAAAAAGAAAAAAACAAAAGTTGCCTGACATGCAACTGACAACTTGCAACTTAATATTTTGGCAACACTTTATAATAACGTTTAAGTCATTGTAAGTGGTTAGTAACAAAAAAATAACATAATTTATTAAACATATATGAACCACATATTCATGTTTTGTAAATGATTAGTTAATCATTAACTAATCAATTGTAAATGACTTATAACTGAATCTACAAAACACATAAAATAATGAACATCACTTATGTCATTTCACATAATCATTTATGAATGCATAGTCATGTTTCAATAACTAATCATTTACTAATCACTTGTAAATGACTTGTAATGGAATTTACAAAACATACATAAAATGTTAGCATTTCACTTGCTAATCATTTATGAATGTTTTGTAAATGATTAGTTCATCAATAAATAACCACTTATAAATGTCTTACAACTGAACGTTATTATAAAGTGTTACTGATACAACATTCAGTACATTAAAAATAAACCAAAAGCAAACTCGGAGAGCATGTTGTCATAGTGGAGCAAAGGAGAAGCCAGTGTAAAATCAACCTCAGACTCTAAAACAAACCCATGAGATTTAAATGTGATAAATACATGTGATAAATAGATAAATACATGTGGTAATGCGGTTCTGGACTGGAAGTGATGATCCAGATTCATCTCTTGTGTTTCAAACATCTAGAAAGGTCATTAACAGGTTAAAAACAGAAGCACTTCTCAGACACACTTTCTCTTATTTAAACACACTTTCACAGGCAATATAAAGACTGAATTATGTTTCTTTATATAAATATCTCAAGGATTACATACATTTGTATTCACAGCTGATCTTTAATTTTACTTTTAAATAGACCCCTTTTCAGTTGGTAAACATGGTGACGTTTTTCTGTGGGCGGAGAACGATCCCTCTGGCCGCTTCACTAACGTTAGTGTGCAAGTTTTGTTAGCTTGTTTTTTAAAAATGACTGGAGAAAATCAGATTTTATCTTAATGTGCAAGGTCACTCTGTTCAGGACCGCGATCGGTATTTGCAAAAGTTCATTTTAACAGACATCCCAGATTGGCTGATCCGTACACGCTCAGTCAATGGATGGATGATCTGACAGGATTAACGTCAACGCTACCTCCGGTTGAGTGGCCTGACTTCTACACCTAAGTTACCCGATAGAGAAACTGAGCGTAAAGAGAAACTGAGGGCATGTACATCTTTAGATGCCTATAACTGTACTAAATGGTCACAAGACTTGTGTGGTAACTTAGCCTACAATCCGCAGTTCTGCCTAGCCAGCGCCACGGCCAGACAGAAGACGACAATGTAAAGAGTGACATTACAGTGCAATTTTAATGATGTAAATATTTTCTAGAAATAAAAATTCCAGATACAGCATATTCATTTTTTAACTATGTATTTGATTACCCTTTCTTACCAGGTTCTTCAAAGAGTCTAGTCACAGTCAGTCAAAACAACAATCATAGATAATTCACAAATAATCACAATAATTTAGAAAACATTATGCGATAAAATTTAAAATTGGAGCCTGTACTTCTAGCACCCAAAAACACAAGATGACATATAATAACAATAATAATAATTTAAGCTCATTATTATGTAGCCGAATCTGTGCTGGTTTGTATTGGCCGCCTCCAGTTTTCCCTTTGTTTTGCCTCCAGCTAACGCCGTGACGTAACTGTGACGTCGGCTCGAAATTGGTCTATAGATTTAATACTATTGTATTTTTACATTTTGTAATTTTGGAAGACATGTCATCTTTAAGATGTGTGTGACCATCATCTGACAGTAAAAGAGCAAACACACACCTTATTCTGATATGGAATTGTTTCGGAGTGTTGATCGTGACAGGAGAGCCTCCACTGAAGGGTAAAATATGATGAACAAGTCTAAGAATGTTCCAGATATGGTTGAAATACCATCATTGGCCTAGAGAGATAAGTGTGGAAAACCAGGAAATCATTACATCAGCTGTGCAATTCAGTTTTTTTTCAAACTTTTGTTTAGCTTTGAAACGCATTGACCATACATGTACTAATGGACCAATCTTACGTTTGCAGTGTGGATAATGCAATGTAATGGTGTTTTGGAATCAAATTCTTATGCGGATATAGCTCTTTATAGAGACTATGATGCTCTACAATAGTAGGTCATACCTTCTGTTAGGAGAAAACACTATGTCAGTGATCTGCAATAACAAAAGTTGTAAATGCCCTTGTTTGTTTTCCTCTTCAACAAGGTCTCCAAATATCAGAGGAATATTTCGAATTAAACAGAATGTCTGAATGACATTCAGTCCTATACCTATACGTTCCCTGCCTGCTCTAGGTTTACTCTAGTAGGCTGCTTTGTTCTTTCCAAGTAGCCATAGTTGAAAGAACAGATTCTGTTATATGTCTTGTCTTGATATAACGCCAGAAAGATATTCAATAAGTAACCTTGTAAAAGTTATCTCGTTCTGTCCGACACCCTCAAGCAGGGCTGGACTGGCCATCGGGCACGGGCACGGCCCTGATTCTATGTGTGTGTCATGTGTACTTAAGCCTGTCAATCATCACTATAGCGCCACCTTCAGGCTGCATACCTCAAGAACACTATCTCTGACAGAAGTGTGTGTGTGTGTGTGTGTGTGTGTGTGTGTGTGTGTGTGTGTGTGTGTTCAGTCTCAGTAACTAGAGATCACACAGTTTGAGTTATGAAGACTTCAGATGATCATAACTGCTGTGAAGAGAAGATACTGACCCTGCACGGCCACATTAAGACTATAAGGGCCCTTCATCCACCAGAACTATTACCTACATTCACTCAATCTTCTTAATCACAAAGTGCAAGTTATCAGCCTTTTATTTTGCAGGAATAAATAACAAAACATTCAAACTATAGTCTGTCATTTAAATAAATACAGTCCTATACAAATATCACTGCATGAACTACATATGGGCACATAGTCTGAACAGTGGCGGAGCCGGGATCTTTTCATACTGTGGAATGAAGGAGTGAGACAGCTCTCAGATTTCATCAAAAATATCTTAATTTGTGTTGCGAAGATGAATGAAAGTCTTACGGGGTTGAACAACATGAGGGAGATAAATTACTGACAGAGAGTCACCATTTTTGGGTGAACAAACCCTTTAAAGAAAGAGCACTAAACTACGCCATCTAGAGGAACATATGAGCCACTGCAGAACTGAACAGATGATCCTCTGTCTGCATATTATCATAATGATCAGTAATACTGTTATGGGTGTTGATATCAGTTCTGGTTTGATACTGTTTTTATTGCATGACACACATGTAGATGTTGAGGATCATCACAGTAAAGTGTCAGCTGATGTTAAACTAACAGTAATACTCTAATGAGAGTTAGTCGACGAGTAGTTGCACAGTTTCTTACAGGCTAGTTAGTACAACGTTTTGAAAGTGGACTATTAAAATAATAAATATACAATACATTCATTGTAATAATCATTATTTGATTCATAATGCCCTAATTCTACAAGCTAATATGATTCTTTAGGGTCTAAATTAAAAGTTTGTAATATACTTTAATTAAAAAATCTTATTAGTATTGTAAGAAAACACTCATTTTACCTGGTCAAAACCAGCTCTGTTTTCAGCACGCCGTTTGAGTGCATGTGTCTTTATATGATGATAATGAGCTTTGCTCACCCCGCCCCTCTGTTCTGTGCGGACACCGTTTGTAAAGGCTGATTTATACTTCTGCGTCGGACCTGCGCCGGAGCCTCTAAGCTGTAGGCAACGCGTTGGTTTTCATTTATACTTCTGCGCCGTTGTCCGTGTTGACGCGCGCAGAGGGAGCGTGTGAAACCCGAGGGAGCGGTCCTAGCAGACCAATCACAGCGCTTGCGTCCGCGTAGAGTTGACGCGTTGTTACATTTTTGGAGAGGTGCACGTCAGGGTACGCCGGAGAGTATGCAGGCGCGCTACACACAGCCTACAGCGTAGCTACGGCGTGAGTTCTACGCAGAAGTATAAATTGGGCTTAACTGTAAGAAAGCCTGTCCTAGGAACTAATGTTTTGTTTATTGTTTCCTACACGTTCCTATATTAGCGACGCACCCCGGTAAAAGATGACGGTGAATCATTGTTTATGCTGGTGGTTTCGTTCTGTGTAAATGCGTTCATGCAATAACTGTAAGTGCACATATATATCCATAACTTATTAGTATGTGACGTGCATGTGATTAGTAATTTCTTATGTTTATATTGCTTGTATTTGACCATTTATTTCGGCCGTAATCTGCCGAACTAATCTGATGAGTCATCACCAGACACGTTAGTGTTTTTCTCCGACACAGCGCGAGTTGTTTACAGTTGTGTACTACCGTATTTTGTTTACTTCCTTGTGATTAATATTGACATTTAACTGGAATATATTTTATGTTTGTTTCTTTTCTGAGTGGAATTAATGTAAGGAGACATATATTCAACGAATATTATTGTAAATTATTTTTCTTTATTTCTTTCTGTAGACCATATACAAGCACAGATGCATACAAGATAAATAAACGCCTTATCAAGAATCTCTTCTCCACTCCTGATTCTCTGATCGGAATCTGATTCATATTTGGCCGCCTCAACCAGCTAACTTTCAATTGTAGTGATACTTCGCTACATTAATATGGTCCTTCGAGCCGGATTGAGTGCAAGATCAAACCAGTATGGATTCAGCAGAAAGTGACACATTAGAGACAATGGACAGACCTCGCCGCAGGACTAATCTGCCTTCTCACCTGGACGATTATGAGGTTGGCTATCGACCCACTGAGGACCCTCCTCCTAAAGCTTCTTCCCACTGTCCCAGTCAACCAAGAAGCAGCTCGAGGAAAACGTCTCGTAGTGGCGTAAGCTCTCATTCCAGGTCAAGTAGGCGCTCTGTTACCTCCACTGGCGTATATCTTCCACCAGAACTCTCTAGTGTCCAGACTGCTATGTTGGAGTAGAAGATTAAACAGAGGCAGTTAGAAAGTCTCCGCCAGCAGGTCGTGGAGGACTCATTGGCCGATGTGGAATATCAGCGGCTACAGGCACAAGCCAAACAGGCCCAGCGTGTTCAAGAGGAAGCTCTCACAGCTAAGGAGGCCTTATCCAAGCATCTAGAAAGACAGCGTAAGCTGCAACAAGCAGAGACCGAGTTTGAGGTGGCGAAGCTCGTATCCTCCATGCTTATTAAAGACTCTGGTCAAACAACTCCTGTGCCTCCAGGCTCACCAGACAGCCTTTCACCTCCACATCAGTTTGTACATATTAGTCCAGCCTTAAGTCCATCTCATCAATCACCCTCTCTCCAGCAGCCCTCTGCTCAGTTACCAGCTGTGACCTCAACCATACAAATTTGTTCAGCAGAACAGATTATTCCTGATGACTCGTGGGTGGCTCAGCCATCAGTTAGACCACCCGAATCCGGGAGTGCACCACATGCAGTGCTCAACATGTTACCACAAGCTGTCTCCTCACCCGTCTCCAATGTATCTCAGACTACCCCTATTACTGCACCAGCTCGTACTGTGTTGTCGACATCGAATGTGATACCCCAACCACACTCAAGAGCCACAGTCATGTCTACTGCTGCACACCCCTTGAGTACAAACACGCCGGCAGTGTCACATCAACCTACAACAGCAACACTGCCCCCATCTACAATGCCATATGCAGTGCTGCAGACAGCCATCCCTCCTGTGACAACGCGCACACGTCTGCTGCAGCCTCCAGTCACTAGCTATCAGGTTTCATCCGTGCCACCTCCTGGCCCGCGCCGTGCTCAACCACCTTCATTCCTGCCCTTTCAGCATGATGGTCATTCAGCATACCCTGGTACAGAGCTACTGTTTGCATCAGCCTATGGCATCCCACAACCCAAGTTGCCAGTGTTCGAAAGTGGTAATGAGAGTGACTTCGCCTTATTAAAGCTAGCACTGGACAACTTGTTGAGCAATCACAGCCATCTCAGTGAGCAGTACAAGTATCATGTCTTGCTTAGCCATTTGAAACTTCCCAGTGCTCAGCAGCTAGCTAAAGCCTATATGTACCATCCGTGTCCTTATTCAGCTGCACTGCAGGCTCTCCAAGACAAGTATGGCCAGCCAAGACAGCTCGTCCAGTCAGAGTTGGGTGCTATCATGAGTACTCCACCACTGAGAATGGGTGATGCTAACGCTTTTGACTCTTTTGCATTGTCCGTTCAATCATTGGTGGGCATGCTGAGGACACTTGAGGGCCAGAACGGTTATGAGCTCATGTGTGGTTCTCACGTGGATCGTCTGCTAAGTAAATTACCAGCTGCTTATCGTGATGGGTTTGTTGAATACTGCCTAAGCAGGGGTATTCTCCAGATGGGTACTGACAAGACCTATACACTTCCAGATTTGGCCACCTGGCTAGAGATTAAGTCTCAAGCGAAACGCATCTCCAGCCGAGCTGCAACTTTGTTCCAGAGTGACTCGCCCAAGTCCTATGTTAAGGCTACGACATTCACTCGTCCCAGAGAGCGACCTACACCAGTTCTTCTGGCCAATGAGAGTGGAATAAGGCCCCCTCAATCTGCTGACGCGAAACCCAGTTCAAAACCAAAGCCATATTGTCCCCATTGTGATAACAGGGACCATTACCTCAACTATTGTGACCAATTCAAGAAGTTAACAACTTCTCAAATTGTCACTTGGATTAAGGATGGAAAACGCTGCTGGAGATGTGGTCGTTCACATGCAGTAGAGGCCTGTAACCTCAAGCGTCCTTGTAAGGTCTGTAAAGAGTTACATCTCACAATTCTACATGACTCAATTAATGAGACCTCCAGGGCTGTACTCATGGTAACTCTGCCACCTACCAGGATCTACCTTGACAGACCTAACCGTTCTCCAAAGGTCATGTTGAAAGTGGTCAAAGTCCTTCTACACAATGGTCGACACACTATGGAAACCCATGCAGTCCTCGACGACGGATCAGAGAGAACAATAGTGCTCCAGCCAGTGCTACAGCAGCTCAAGTTAACCGGTACTCCGGAATTGCTTCCCCTACAGACGATTCAGCAGTCTCACACTGAACTTGACGGGTCATCAATATCCTTTGAGGTTTCTTCAGTATCCAAGCCCATGACAAAGTTCACTATATGTAATGCATTCACTGCGACTGGTCTGTGTCTAGCGGAGCACACCTACCCAGTGTCTGCTCTGCAGAATGCCTATCGACACCTGAAGGATCTGCCGCTGCCTCCTGTGGACAGGGTAAAGCCATTGCTCCTTATAGGGTCAGATAATCCCCACCTCCTGACACCAATCCAGCCCATACGCAAAGGCCCAATTGGGGGACCCATTGCTGTCTGTACACAACTCGGATGGTCTCTCCAGGGCCCGATGAGTCCAATGCAACCATCACGAGGGAATCAGCAGTGTCTTCACATCATGACAGTTCTAACCCATGATGATCTCATCCACCATGTAGAAAGGCTCTGGCAGGTTGATACTCTCCCTTATAACGAGAAAATGATCACCAGGTCCAAGCAGGATCGAGAGGCTTACGCCCTGCTGCAAAATGCCACAATCCGGGTCAACGTGGATGGTGTTCAACGTTACGCTACACCATTGCTGAGACGAACGTCAATGAGTCTACTCCATGTAGAAACAGAGACTGTGCTTCCCAGTTTGCGTAGCACTGAGCGCAGGCTGGTACGGGATCCTGAGAGGGCTAAAGCATACTGCAATGAGATCCAAAAGCTGGAGGCGGCTGGTTATGTGGCTAAGATCACTCCAGAAGAAGCCAACAAAAGTGAAGAGTCTTGGTACATCCCGCACCATATGGTGCATCACAACAGTAAAGACAGGATAGTTTTTAACTGTTCCTTTAAACATCAGGGACAATCCTTGAACGATCAGCTGCTGCCTGGGCCGACTTTGGGACCTTCCTTACTGGGTGTCCTCCTGAGATTCCGCCAGCACACGGTTGCCATCAGTGGGGACATCAAAGGTATGTTCCATCAGGTACGCTTGCTGCCTAGGGACAGGTCAGTGCTGCGGTTCCTTTGGAGGGACATGCGTCGGGACGTGGAACCTGATATATACGAATGGCAGGTACTTCCGTTTGGCACTACCTGCAGCCCATGTTGTGCTATTTAAGCCCTCCAAAATCACGCCCAAGGACACAAAGATGACATGGCTGACCTAGTTAACATAGTAGAACATTCCTTTTACGTTGACAACTGCCTTCACAGCACACCAACTGCAAACGAAGCAAAAGAAATTGTGGATGGACTGCGCCAGCTGCTCGCCGATGGAGGCTTTGAGATAAGGCAATGGGCAAGTAATGTACCATCTGTGATCCAACACCTTCCCACAGATGCCAAGTCCGCTAATAGCGAGCGCTGGTTGGCACAAAACAGCACTGACCTCCAAGAACCCACTCTTGGGCTACGGTGGAACTGTATCAATGACACCTTGGGGTATAACTTACGCTCTACGGAGACCGCTGCTCCTACCATGAGGAATATGTATAGGACATTGGCAAGTCAATACGACCCTTTGGGGTTCATCATCCCATTCACCACCAGGGCCAAGGTTCTCGTCCAAGACCTTTGGAAGAATAACCTCGGTTGGGACGACCCCATTGAACCTCTGCGTTTGAGAGAACAGTGGCTTGCCTGGGTAGGAGAACTACCGACTCTCCTTCAGTTGCAGTTCCCTCGTACATACACCTCTGCCTTCAATGACAACAGTTCTGTCATCCGAGAACTTCATGTCTTCAGTGACGCATCGGAAAGAGCTTATGGCTCGGTTGCATACTTGCGTACCACAGACAGTCAAGGACAAGTCACTGTAACTTTTGTCTTGGCCAGGTCTAGAGTAGCACCGAGGAAATGTCTGTCCATGCCTCGTTTGGAGCTGAGTGCAGCGCTGACTGGTGCCCAGTTGGCCAAGGTGATCCAAACAGAGTTGACCATTCCTATTCACAAGGTTACTTTCTGGTCCGACTCCACCACTGTGTTATACTGGCTGACATCGGAGTCTTGCCGCTACAAGGTGTTTGTCGGAACACGTGTAGCAGAAATACAGACCCTCACCGATATGGCTGAATGGAGGTATGTTGAGTCGGTTAACAACCCTGCTGACCACATCACACGAGGTCTTACACTAACTGAGTTGGCAGGTCCTCATAAGTGGAGCTCAGGACCATCCTTCCTGAACCAGTCAGTGGATCAGTGGCCATACACACCTAAAACTGAAAAAGAGCCAGATTTCAGTGAGTTAAAGAGGGCTGCCTTTATTGGCACTGTTTCCGTGCCAAATAGTTCCCTTCCTGATCCAAGCCAGTTCCACACATGGCAAGAACTTGTCCATGCTACTGTTAGATCCCTGCATGGGGCGGCCGGCACAGATAATGACACTCTTGTCGTGGCTTCTGATTATATCGAAGCAGAGAGGCTCCTCCTGGCACAGGCCCAAAGTGATTCATTCCCAATCGAAGTTAGGGCTTTAAAGGCTGGACAGTCAGTTCCAGCTGACAGTCGTTTGAGCTCTCTTGCCCCCGAATATGATAGACACACTGGTCTCATTAGAGTGGGTGGAAGGCTACGTCGTGCAGGTGACCTTGACCTGGATACTATACATCCAATTGTGTTAGACCCTGGCCATCCCATCACCAAGCTGCTCATGTGTGTGTTTAAGGTTCCTCTCTTATTAAAACTCTTCTCACACTGATCGCAGCAGAACGCCGGCAGTCCCGAGTGGATCCTCATGTGTGTGTTTAAGGTTCCTCTCTTATTAAAACTCTTCCCACACTGATCGCAGCCGAACGCCGGCAGTCCCGAGTGGATCCTCATGTGTGTGTTTAAGGTTCCTCTCTTATTAAAACTCTTGCCACACTGATCGCAGCAGAACGCCGGCAGTCCCGAGTGGATCCTCATGTGTGTGTTTAAGGTTCCTCTCTTATTAAAACTCTTCTCACACTGATCGCAGCAGAACGCCGGCAGTCCCGAGTGGATCCTCATGTGTGTGTTTAAGGTTCCTCTCTTATTAAAACTCTTGCCACACTGATCGCAGCAGAACGCCGGCAGTCCCAAGTGGATCCTCATGTGTGTGTTTAAGGTTCCTCTCTTATTAAAACTCTTGCCACACTGATCGCAGCCGAACGCCGGCAGTCCCGAGTGGATCCTCATGTGTGTGTTTAAGGTTCCTCTCTTATTAAAACTCTTGCCACACTGATCGCAGCAGAACTCCGGCAGTCCCGAGTGGATCCTCATGTGTGTGTTTAAGGTTCCTCTCTTATTAAAACTCTTGCCACACTGATCGCAGCAGAACGCCGGCAGTCCCGAGTGGATCCTCATGTGTGTGTTTAAGGTTCCTCTTTTATTAAAACTCTTCTCACACTGATCGCAGCAGAACGCCGGCAGTCCCGAGTGGATCCTCATGTGTGTGTTTAAGGTTCCTCTCTTAT
Organism: Rutilus rutilus; assembly: GCA_021464565.1. Taxonomy (NCBI): domain Eukaryota; kingdom Metazoa; phylum Chordata; class Actinopteri; order Cypriniformes; family Leuciscidae; genus Rutilus; species Rutilus rutilus. The sequence continues at coordinate 34,018,026 of JAJAQA010000017.1, forward strand.
TAAAACTCTTGCCACACTGATCGCAGCCGAACGCCGGCAGTCCCGAGTGGATCCTCATGTGTGTGTTTAAGGTTCCTCTCATATTAAAACTCTTGCCACACTGATCGCAGCCGAACGCCGGCAGTCCCGAGTGGATTCTCATGTGTGTGTTTAAGGTTCCTCTCTTATTAAAACTCTTGCCACACTGATCGCAGCCGAACGCTGTCAGTCCCGAGTGGATCCTCATGTGTGTGTTTAAGGTTCCTCTCTTATTAAAGCAGAAATTAATAAACAATTAAAATGTCTTATTGCAATATTTTACATATTCATGATCATTACTTTTGCTGGTTCTTTGAGGCAGCTTTTTAGGTTTATGGCGTTTTGGAAAAGAGCTCTTCACGTACAAACACCGTTTCACCAAGGCACCTTTTTTCACCTGAAGAAATTAGACTTATTAGACCAACACACACACACACACACACACACACACACACACACACACACACACACACACACAAAGTAGCCTAACCCTTAAAAAAAGGATTTACTCAATTTAATTAATAGTAAAATTCCATCAAATTGAATAATCCTTACGTAATTTAATTGAATACACCTTTAAAAAGTCTTTAAAAAATGTTTGAGTGCAGAATCTGACTCACTCTCCCGCGGATCTCTTTAGCCTAGTATTCACATAATGCATCTCCTAACCGTATACATTTATATCAGATCAAATGCACATGATTATCTTTGTTTAATATTATGAACAGCAGCTATGCTAATTATTTTCCTTTTGCTTTTCTGTTTTCGGTAAAGCTGCTTTGAAAGTATGAAAATATAGCTTGAAAAATAAAGCTGCTTGAAAATATGTATTGTGAAAAGCACTATGTGAATTAAATGTGAATTGAATTTCCAGATTCATTTTTAACATTTGCAAACCAGTAAGTGCTTTTCTATAAACCACTGTATTTCGGATATTGATTGCAGGATTCACAATTAAACTTGTACTGTTGGTCTGTCAACAAATTACAGTACAATGCCATTGTGATACAGAAAAGAAAAAGACTATTTTACAGCAATATAAAAATAGAAAAGTAAACATAGTAAAGGCCCCGTAGACAAAACACGCAACATTGAATTAAGAATTACATCGCAGTCTTTATAAACCTGAAGTCTCTGTCTGTCGGGCTACAGACTCTCATTCAAATCACAACAGATACACAGCAATGAAAGAATCAAATGCAACACAATCCTCTTCATTAGTGAAGTCAAGATTCACCCGAGAGCAACAGTAAGACTATTCAACAGAGAAACAGGATATGACAACATAAGCAATTGATGATGAAGGAAACAGCAAACAACTGAACGTTATCAATTGCATTAATATATCAAAGCATTGGAAATTTGTTCAAAAGAATTAGAAAACCCACTGAAACATTTGAAGTGTCTGAAATTGGGTCCTTTTCTATCACATGAGCATTTATTTTTTCTGTACAATCAGTTTCACAAGGAACTGGTTTAGAGAAGAGAAAAATCCTTACAATGCAAACTTAGTTTCTTCCTAGTTGTTATGAAAACTGATTGTAGCAGCCCTTGGATCCAAAAGAGAGAGTCTCGACTGATGCATAAGGTGTTTCTTTATTTAGTTCGCCAAACCAGCATGACGTTCAACTTTCAATCCATCATCACCTTAGCACCGTGAAAACTGTATTAAAAACATACATTCAACAAACATTTCACACATTTGGTTTCACGGCTACAAACGTCATTACGTAAACAAACATTTAGGGTGACAAACATTAATTACACAGCGAAATAAACCATACATATGTGCAAACAATATTCAGATTTATATATGAATAAAACATATCGTACCTCGCTGCGCTCACCAAGGAATGCAAACAATATACGATAGTCCTTTCTTCCGTCATGAAACGGGCGTCGAATTATTTAAGTTCACGAACAAACAATTCAAATAAAATCCATGTAGGCTCAAACACAGTTGCGTACCATTCACACCCGCCAGCTACCATTTAAAAGCTCATCTTCTCTTGTGCAAACTACGGTGCCACCAAAGGGACAAATTTCAACATCACAGGTGCATAGGATTTCCGGTCAATCACATACAGACAACATTAAAGCGCATACAAAATACAGAATTATTTGAATAAGGTACAAACATTTACACAAATATTTTACCAATAACCCAACCCATATTTCATTTAATCAACAACATACATTAAATTCCAAAGTGGTCCTTTACACTCCCACCAATCATGTCATGATAATTGCAACACCAAATAAATCCTACATGATTCTTAAGATCTTATAAACCACTTACTATCCCAATATTGGACAATTGTGCAAATAAGCATAGAGTTATGTTAATATGATGGGTTATGTATGCATGTTTGTTTGAGCATGTATGTATGTGAAAGTATACTTTATGACTATTCGCTTTCAAGAAGCAGCACCAACTTTTGAATGGGCCTCTCTATAACGGAAGGTTTAGATGGACACTGATGCTTTCCTGATTTCTGTTCTCCAACTCGTATTTTGACTCTTCGCACTAAGCCATCACTATCCATAAAGGTTTCCACTACTTGCCCCAACTGCCACTGGTTTCTTGGGAGGATGTCTTCCTTTATAATGACCACATCATTCACTTTGAGATTGCGCCGGGCCACATGCCACTTCTGTCGTGTGGAAATGTTCTGGAGGTATTCCCTCTTCCATCGACTCCAGAACTGCTCGATCAAATATTGAACTCGGCGCCATCGCTTTGTACAGTATACATCCTCACTTTCAAATTTCCCAGGAGGTGGAAGAGCAATTTTTGACTTCATTAGGATTAGATGATTAGGCGTTAAAGGTTCAAGAGAGTTGGGATCATTTATTCCATCTATGCTCAGTGGGCGGCTATTAACGATGGCCATGGCCTCATAAAAGAGTGTCCTAAGGGAGGGATCATCAAGCCTACCTAAACTTTGAGCCAAAGTAGCATCCAACACACTTCGAACAGTGCGTATCTGGCGCTCCCAAACTCCACCAGCATGGCTTGCTGACGGGGCATTGAAGACAAACTCACACTGATGCTCAGCCAGAAACATTTCCAAAGCCTGGTTGTCACACTGTTTAAGTGCTTCTTTCAATTCGTTCCTTGCTCCTATGAAATTCCTGCCTTGGTCACTGTACAGTTGGCGCACTACTCCTCTTAGGCTGATGAGACACCGTAAGGCATTGATAAAGGAGTCAGTGGATAGATCTTCTAACATTTCAATGTGGACAGCTCGGGAATAGAAACAGGTAAATATCAAGCCGTACCTTTTGTACTCCTTCTTACACCTTTTAATGACAAATGGTCCAAAGCAGTCCATTCCGCAGTATGTGAACGGAGCAGATGCTTCAACACGCTCTTTAGGAAGCTCAGCCATACGCTGCTCTTCTACCGGACGCCTCAGCTTCCTGCACTGAACACACTTGTGTATCAGTTTCGCAACCAACTTGCTGCCACTGACGATCCAGAATCCATTTGCTCTAAGCTCCATTTGAGTTTGACTTCGACCTTGATGGCATACTTGTGAATGATAGTGCGACAATACAAGCTGGGTGATATGGCTGTCTTTGGGTAGAATGCGCGGGTGCCTAAATTCTTCACTAAGTGATGAATGTTTCAGTCTTCCACCAACACAAAGTATGCCTTCTTTAAGAATGGGATCAAGACTAAAAAGAGGACTAGAACATGGAAGACTTTCCCCTGTTTCAAGTGCCTTTATGGCTTGACTGAATGCTTGTTGTTGGACAAGTTTTATCACTGCTTTAGCAGCACTCTCACGCTCTTTGACAGTCACAACATCAGTTTGACACTTTTGTCCGGACACTAGTCTCTTAATTCTTGCCACTACCTTAAGGAGGGTTGTCCAAGAGGATAACCTAGACAGGCGATCAAGCATGTTCGTGCAATCGGTCACTCTTATTGCAAATGCCTGAATGGTTTTAACCTCTGGGTCACCAACCAACAGGTCGGGTGACGAAGTAGGTTCTGGATGGACCTCTTCCTTCCACAAAAATTCAGTACCTGATAGCCAGGTTGTTGATAAAATGTCTGATGCACGGAGCCCCCTAGAGGCGTGATCAGCTGGATTTTCTGTCACAAAACCCAGAGGATCATACAAGGAAGCTATGACCGACAGAATGCCGCGGCGTGTGTTTGGCCTATCTTTCAAGTTTATGTTGAAACTGAAAATGTCACTTTCAATTAGCCACTGAATACCCAGTGCATATTCTATTGAGGCTGAATCAGGATTGAGGTCAAGCTGTTTGACCCTTGACGCTCTTTCGGATGCCTCAACACAATGAAGAGCCTCACTTTCATTCGAGTTGAATTTGTGGAGTCGCAGGCCTCCTCTTTTACACAACTCTTGTGCTTCAACTACCAGTTCACAGGCCTCCTTAACTGTGGGAACACTCACTAGCCCATCATCAACGTAGAAACTATTTTCAACAAATGCCGCTGCAGAGGGATAATGTGCTTTGTATTGCTGTAAACAAAAATAAAGAAGTGTGAAGTCCGCTTTGTATTGCTGTGCAAGATATTTCAGGCCAAAGTTAGCGCACCCTGGAGAGGAAGCAGCACCGAAGAGATGGACTGCCATCTGGTATTCCTTAGGCTCACTTCCAAGGTCTCCATGCTCCCACCATAGAAACCTCAGGTAACTGCGATTGTCAGGTGTGACGAAGAACTGATGAAACATCCTTTCAATATCGCAGATGATGGCCACCTTCTCCTTTCTGAAACGACAGAGAACTCCCACCAGGGAATTAATCATATCGGGGCCTGTCAGCAAAGTATCGTTCAGCGAGATGCTACAAAATTTAGCTGAACAATCAAAGACAACTCTCAATTTGCCAGGCTTCTTCGGGTGGTACACACCGTGGTGGGGTATGTACCAAACAACATCTCCGACAGATACCTCTGGGGCTGGCTCTGCGTCACCTTTGTTGATCACATCCTCCATGAAGGCCTTGTAATGACCATAAAACTGTTGATTGGCCTTGAACTTCCTCTTTAAGTGCTGCAAGCGAATTATGGCCAGCTTCTTATTGTTTGGTAATGATGGGGGATTTTGGCCTTTAAATGGGAGGGGCATCTCCAAATGACCGTCCTCTTTCTGCCGAATGTTTTCACTAAGAATCTGTATGAAGCGCACATCGTCTTGAGAGACACATTTATCCTCAGAATTCCTCTCATTGAAGTCAGACTCCAGAACCTTCAAGATGTCTGCGGCTGATGGAACTGGCATCTCTCTCACTGCAACCCTATGTACGAATCTTTGACTTCCCTGTCTATCCAAGTGGGGATTAGCTGCTCCTATGATACTCCATCCCAACTCTGTCTTCTGTGCGAATGGTTCATACTCACCACCAGTGATGACCTCAAGGGGAGCTAAAGCTGAAGGACAATCACAGCCGATCAACAGTCCCACTGCGCAGTCTTGAAGAGATGGCAAGTTATTTGCAAGATGTTTGAGGTGAGGCCACTGCAATGCTGTGGTTCTGGTTGGTATACAAGACTTATCAACAGGAACAAAGTCACGTGTGTATGCTTGCCGTAACTGTATGTGATTTTCAGAATGAAAGCTTCGAACTAGCAAACCACACACACTTTGACTGGCTATAACTGTGTCTACAGCAGTCATTGTGCTAAGCTTCAACTGTAATGGTTGAGAAACTACATCCAGCTCTCTGACAAGGTCTTCCAAGACAAAAGATGAATCACTCTGTGTGTCGAGAAGAGCATAGGTAAGAATTTCCTTCTGGGGTTCTTTCATAGATGACAAGAAAACCGGAACAATACTTGAGGTAGCAGAAGAATTCTGAGTCACTGCATGGGACAAAACTTTGCGGACTTGCTGATTTGCTTGTCCTTCTGTGGAATCAGAAGTGGAACTTCTCTTTGTTTCACCGGCTCTCTCCTCATGCAGACAGGTTGGATGGCGCCGGCTACACACTCCACAGACATGCCGCGTTTTACAATCTTTAGTTATATGTCCCTTACGCAAACATCCAAAGCATAGATAATTTTGATGTATGAACACCCTTTTATCTCCCATAGACTTGGCAGCAAAGACTGGGCACTTAGCAGTGCCGTGCAGTTCATCCTTACAGACAGGGCATGGCAGCTTTGGCTTGAAGGGAGACAAACTTTCTGACTTAAATGCATGATATTTTGTTTGGGCACTTGTACTGAGGGCCTTTGCCCTCTTATGCCTCGTTTCCACTGAGCGGTACAGTTCGGTACGGTACGGAACGGTACGCATTTATTTGCGTTTCCACTATCAAAAGTTGTGAATGGTACCAAAATGCCGAACCGTACCGTACCACTTTTTAGGTACCCTTCCATTGGAGTACCTAGCACAGTGGAACGGTACTAAAAGGTGGAGCTAGACTCACTGCAGGACGTTGATTGGTTGACAGAGAATCCGCGTGCTACAAGGGGAATGACAACATAAGAAGCGCCATTTTTTAATATACAGTTTAATATAATACTACTGTTACTGTATCATGAAATGTAATTTTAAGAGTTTTTCAGGCGAGAATGTAGTTGTTTAAAGCTCAAATCTGTGGTTTATTTATAAAGATGATTTTCTTTTTTTTTCCGGTTGTGAGATCCATGCGTTCAGCGGGCGCTCGGCGCTCATGTTTCCCGGCTGGATGAGCCTTTCCTCGGCGTTCGTCGCGGACTCCGACGGTAGTGGTTAAACATAAGACATAATTCGTTTTGTGTAGACCTAACGGGCGATCTTTGGTCTCGTGAATATATAATGAGTTCCCTGTCAATCGTTTTGGCTGAGGGCTAAGTTTAGTTTTATATTAACGTTATTTGTGTTTAACTACTTGTAATGTTAGACTAGAGCGCTGCATTTGGATATTTGACTGAATTGTTTGCTTTATTTCTTATTGTATAGCTTCTTGTACTTTACTTAAACTTTTATATAGGCTATTATTGATAAAACTGAAATTTAAGTTTAAAGTTGAAAATTAAATTTAAAGAAATATGGTTTCTTGTCATTTTTTATTACAAGATTATCACTGATGTTTATTGCAACATTTGTACAAATGCATATATTGCCTGGAATATGTTTATTTTATTTATTTTTTTAAACGAAAAGAGGTAACGTTAGGGTTGTGTTTTAAATTTCGTTTCGTTATAAATAGAATAACGTATAACGTGCAGTGAATAACGTTGCGCATGAACCACATTTGTGTCCCTATAATGTTTAATTTATTTAAATGAAAACGAAAAGAGGCAGAGTGGTGTTTTATAACATATTTCGTTTTATTGTTGCTTAAAATGTACATACAGAGTAACCGAGATAACCGGTGTATCAGCGTCGCTTTTAAGAACGCGCTGTACCATTTGCATGTAGGAGTCGCGTGCATGGCAAATACAAACTTTGCGTACTTGATATTGAGAAAAGCCTAATGTCGGCGCTTGTCTTCTTGTGACAAACATGTCGAGGAGCAAGAATAAGATCTGCTGTATGTCATCCATTGTAGTTTACTATGTTCTTCTTCGCGCGAAAATGACGTCGATCGAAACACCACGCCTATCAAGTAAGGGTACTGTTGGCAGTGGAAACGCTAGCCAGATCATGGTTAACAGACCCGAACCGTACCGTACTGTCCCGTACCGTACCGTACTGCTCAGTGGAAACGAGGCATTAGGGAACTTTTCATCTACTGAGCTGGAGCTCAAGAAGGAAGAAGTGATGGGATTACAGGCTATACGGGCTTCCTTCAGCACAAACTTAGTAAAGTGTTCAAAGATTGGATATTCTCCAGATGCATCAAGCTGCTCTACTACGATTCGGCTCCATTTGCGGACAATCCAGTCTGGTATTTTTTTCAAGAGCTTATGATTTTCCTCACAATCATTTAAAATGGCCAATCCTTTGACATGGGGCATAGCTTCTTCACAGCTCTTTAAAAAGTCAGCAAAATCTCTAAGTGCCAGAGAATCATTAGGACTAATCTTAGGCCATTTCATCAGCTTATCTCGAAACGCTTTCTGCACAATGAATGGATTTCCATACCTGTCCTTTAAAACTGCCCAAGCACCTTCATATGCATCATCAGAGTTCCGGTAAAAGAATCCTTCCACAGCCTTCCGTGCCTCTCCTGAGAGGTAGCCTTTCAAATAGAGCATTTTTTCACTAGCAGAGATAGGTTTCCTGTCAATCAGAATTGTGAACGACATCCAAAAGTCAACAAATTTCAAAGGATCACCAGCAAACATGGTTGGTTCAGGAACAGGCAGACGATTTAGACTTAATGAGCTTGCAATTGCTTCAGCTAAGTTGGCTGTTACACTCTGAGATGATGGTTGCGATTGGAACAGGGTGACTCCTGTATCTAGTTGTCTGTTTGAATATGTAGCCGGAGTGGTTCTGACAACAGAAGCTGTATTTGGTTCTCCCACCATGTTCACCACATCACCTTCCAGTTTATTGTATGTTCTAACTCGAGCTGCGGCCACTTTCACATCCATGCTTGCTTGCAACATTTTTAGCCTTGTTTTCTCCTCTTCTAACTTCAGTTCCACTTCTACTTGTTTCTGCTTCATTTCTATCAACATTTGTGACTCATGGAGTTTCCATTCACTTTCCAGCTTAATAAGTTTGGCCTGTTGAGCTTGTATCTCTTCAATAGACTTTGCCTGTTCTAATTTGGCTGCGAGATCTGCTTCCGCATCTGCTCGCTTGCTAGAAGCCTTAGAGCTTGTGATTGACAGGTTATCTAATTTTATGGATTCGTCTGAAATAACACTTTCAGTGCTTGTCCCACCAAAGACAGATTTATATTCTTCACGACTTAAAATCATTCGCACTCTTTCCTTTTCAGCTTCCTCTTTAAAGTTCTCTTGAACTAGACCTACATCAAGCCGTCTACTCACAAGGTCACATATTTCTGTTGTGAGTGTGTTACAAGCATCCAATTTCTGCACAATCTCTGGTGTGCTAAGAGAATTGCGTTGAAGTGGCTCATAATTTTGATTTACACGGTCATATCCACTCTGAATGTGTCGGTTTATTTTATCAAGATCCTCCTTCAAACAGAATTTCTTAAGCCTAGTTCTAGCTTCTCGTGCTATCTGCTTCCAAGATTCATAAGCTTTCAAAAATGCCTTTACGTGCCTTTTTAAACTAATAAATCTTTTACAGCATATAGATATATCATTGTTCATTTACTAGCACTGGTTTCTAATTTTTATGAAAGCAAGGAACTCCTTTAGTGTAATTAAGTGTGCTTGCTGAAACAGGTCACAAATTTTGTCCGAACTTCACGAAACTGGACGTACATGATCCTTGGACCAAGCCTCACAAAAGTTACTAGAAGGATTTTTGATTTTCGGAAGTGTTTGCCCGTCACAGCCAAACGAAAACAGGAAGTAGTTCATATTTCAGGAACGCTGTCACGTATCGAAACCAAACTTTATACATTAACTCAAAACTCCAATGTGAGGATGTACAAGATAAAAAAAAATAAAAAATCATTTGTTTTACATCATACAATTTCGTGATTAAAATGACATAATTTGGAAGCGGATAATTTCTTCACAAACAGCTCCTTATGACTCAATGTTAGAATGCTGCACCTACACTCGATAGTGTGAATAAGATCAGTGCAACGCAGACCACTGCATTGACAGCGTGAAACATATGATCTGTCTACGGCCAGGGCTCAGCGGAAGACAGAGAATGCCGGTCCAGCACTGATTGAGGAATTAAATTCGAAAATAAAAGACAGTTTGACATATTTTTTCTCGCATCTGTGAATTAATTTTTTAATCATTTGTTCTGAGATGAAGCGAATATATTTGTGCAGGAATTTCTCGCACTATAAAGCTAACCTTGCGGGAATGGTTTAAATTATGCACAATCCCCACATTCCCGCACCGAAATTCAAGCCCTGAAATGGCAGCGGGATGTGTAACTCTAGCATATGGCGCATATGTCATATAAAGTTAGGCAAGGCCAAACAGTGTTATACATGTTGTTGCGATTGCATCGCTAGAGTAAGCTAATAGTGAAACTGATAGCGTTTTTCATTTAATTACAATATGAGGACTGACGGTAGGCTATAAAAATCAGCGTTTCTGTGTAGGTGATGACAACCATCTTGACAGCAGCAATCAAAGCATCGCTAATTACGGTAGACCTTAATTTGAGATAGTAAATTTGTTCCTAATCAAAGGGAATACTTAACCACAGAACAGCTGGGTGAGTTTTGTATTGGCTTATTGGATACAGTAAATGAAGACTGTCAACTTCTTTTCAATACTATTTCATCACCCAAAACACTCCCACTCTCTGCTGTATATTCATAACCAAATATTTCAAAACCAACAACCAAGCCACATAAACAATGCCATTGGCACTAGTCTACATTGCAGACATGTCTCTTAATTGCACAATCTTGAAAAAAGTACTATTGTTGAAATTCTCAGATCAAGCAAACTTCAACGCACCCTTAATCCACTACCTGCTCACGTTAGTGAACCGCACCCGAGCAAGCACACTTCGCAGTTCCTCCGGAAATGCATTCTAGTTATTATTATTATTCCCGAGAGAAAAATTTTGGCCAGCTCCTGCGCCTAGGCACTTTGAGACAGAGACACCGTTCCAACTTTAAAACGTTCGGTCAGTACCGGTGTAAGTTGCTCGCGAAGATGACATCACGAGTCCATGTCGTTTGTCCGCCATATTGGATTGAACAGAAAGCGAAACTAAAGTTTCACAGGTCACAAATTTGGTCCGAACTTCACGAAACTAGACGTACATGATCCTTGGACCAAGCCTCACAAAAGTTCAAGCATCACCAGTCAGAACGGTCATAACTAACAATGGAGGAGTTTACGTATGTGTGTAAGTATTCATACATTTCGCCATTGTTATACAAATGACAGTATTTTTAACGGTTATTGTTGTGAATATTACATATACTATTTTTGATGATTATAATTTACCTCAGTGAATGCAGCCAGCTTAGCTAGTTTGTGAAGTAAAGTGATTTTATTTTAGGTAGTTGTAAAATAGTGCAATATAATTGTAAATATATAATATAATAATAAAAATAAAAATATGAATGTAGTCCTATATATATTTATGTTATATCATAATCTGCGCGACTCTGTCGTTGACTTTCTTTGATGACATTTGCAGGGTGTTTCAAATGAGCGGTTATTGTCAGTGAAGTCCACTTCAACTGATATACCATGCTCAGGGAGTAGGGGAGCAGTGAACACTGCATATGGACCCTGTCGAATGGAACGCACAGGGCCGGCGCTAGTCATTTGGGTGCCCTAAGCACAAATGCCCCCCCCCATCCGTGTGGGTTAACTGGCAGAGCATTCATTTCGTTCGTTTTGTAAATAAGATACTAGCTGAAATGTGTTTTTTTAAATCATTGTGATCAAAGTGCTTGTTGCCGCTGCGATCAGTGGCGTGGACACAGTGTTTTCTCATGTGGCTCGCGCACACACCGCAGTGTCTTCACTCGACGCGCGCTTCAATCCGTTGCGTTGCGGATACTCTCTATTCGTTCTGTTGAAATCACAAAACATAATGCAAACGTTTGTGTGTCCCTGCTTGATATACAACCACTGATGAACATAATCGTTTTGATGAGAGAGAAAAAATTATACGAGAAAAAAAAAACCTATACAAGGGCAGATTCAAACTCAGACCCTCTGACACAGCTGGCGAAAGCTCTACCACTGGACCATTAAGATACACGTTGATTCAGTTGGCGGATCTATGTATTGGCACTGACAACATGTATTAGGCTACATCTCATTAAAAGACCAATTAAACCCCATGTAACCTACTATTTAAATCGATTGCTGGACATCGTAATATTATTGGCGTCCATCTTCATTGAATTTTGAAATCAGGTAGAGCTAGCCAGAGCGCTGCATAATAAGTAGCCACGCCGGCTTGTTCAGTATGGAAATACACACCGACAATGACATGCCCCTACTGCGTGCTAGAATCTCCGAAAAACAAGCCGATTTCAAACTCAAAATGTACGCTTTTAAATATACCAATACTGCTATCTCAAACATGCAGAGGCTTCTTCGTGATCTCAACTAACAGATTCTGCAAAAAAACGAAAATCACCAATTTAAAAAAATTCTTTCTCATTTTGCTCGAAAGTTGTGCTGCCGACTTGTGTCCCTGGTTTCCGTGACGGGTCACATATTTTATTTGTTATTTATACTAGTAGCCTATTGTGATGATTTTTCACGACCCAGATTTTTTGGTGCCCCCCCAAGCACTCGGTGCCCTACGCGCAGTGCGTGATGTGCGTGTGCGGACCTCCGGCCCTGGGAACGCACCTTAGATGTGTAAAAACAAGTGGAAAGCGCGAGCGCGCCGCTGTCTCCTTTCCACAAGCGCTTGTTCTCCTGTGGCGTCTGTCGTTGCTATGCAACCGTGAACTGCGCTCTCCATGATGACAAGAGCTGTGTCTGAAATTGCTCCCTATTCACTATATAGTGCACTATTTAGGGTGTCGGCCATTTTGTAGTGGTGTCCGAATTCTGAGTGAACGACATCATTCCCTACATTCTTCACTACTTTTACCCACAATTCTCTCTGAATTCGAGTGTACATACGATGTACACTTGCTGAGACACTATTTCCCACAATCCAACACGATAAGGCGATAGAGCGCGAATGAAAAATAAACAAAAATGTCACCATGGCAACGGTGCACGCGAGTTAGAAAACAATCATTTATAAGACCAGACGCCTGGTTATTTATTTATATATACCGTTATATCTATATTTGAATAAACAAATGTGTTGTGTAGTGTTTTGTCCTCTTTTATTTTCACATATAAATGTAAAAAGTAAATAAATATGACAAGCAAGTGTTTTTATTATCTTTTTTTTAATCAAATAACGCAATAAACGTGAAAAATACATACATACAATTGTTACATACAATTCATACAGCCAAAAAAAGGAAATATTAAAGATGGGTAGGTAATGTTTATGACAAATTGTCCGAGCTCTCTGGCGCGTGATAATTATGTCAGTAATTATATGTAAGAATGCCGAATATATATATATAGTAAGAATGCCGAATTCTTTGCTGATGTAGTGCACTCAACTGCCATTCACTATGTAGGGATTAGTGAATGAGTGAACGAGTGAGCGGTTTCAGACACAGCTAAGGAAGTATCAGCAAAAGATTAATAGATTTCTAGACCTTGCATTAGCTTTACTACTAGATATATTTATGGAGATGGAAAATAATAAGGCGCCCTGTACAGCTATGATCAGCTGTTCGGCCGAAAATTCAATGTTGTTACGCTGCAAGCTGATGGTTTGTTGCTGCCGCGCTCTATCACTCGCACACCATAAAGAGCTAATAGTTTTTTAATGTTTCAATTTCGTGATTAAAATGACATAATTTGGAAGCGGATAATTTCTTCACAAACAGCTCATTATGACTCAATGTTAGAATGCTGCACCTACACTCGATAGTGTGAATAAGATCAGTGCAACGCAGACCACTGCATTGACAGGGTAAAACATATGATCTGTCTACGGCCAGGGCTCAGCGGAAGACAGAGAATGCCGGTCCAGCACTGATTGAGGAATTAAATTCGAAAATAAAAGACAGTTTGACATCTTTTTTCTTGCATTCTCGCATTTTTTCTTGCATCTCGCATCTATCCACTACCTGCTAACGTTAGTGCACTGCACCCGAGCAAGCACACTTTGCAGTTCCTCCGGAAATGCATTTTTCTAGTTTTGTTGTTGTTGTTTTTTTTTATGATACCCCAATTCATAATAAAAAAATAAATTTAAAAAATGAATTCAACGTGAGCTTTTAGGCTGTTTAAATTAACTGTTTTATCTTGTTAGCAGTGTGAATCTATGGAACAAAACTGATAAAGATGCTTGAAAAAGGAATTTTATGGTCAAACCCATCAGTGAAACTTGTGGTGAAATGTGGGCTTTGGTTGATGAGAAATGAGAAGTTAAAATGTCCTCAGTGTTGGTCATGAAGGTTAAAGAGAATCTTCTGCTAAAGTGAACAAACAACAATACTAAAAAAAATAAAATTAAAAAATTAAAAGTGTACATACATTGTGTGAATGCCAAAAACTTCTATTGAAACCAACTTTCCTGTTTTCAGTTTCTGAACTTACTGCATGACAGACTGTCAACAAAGAGGAGGTTGTGTTTTGCTACAAAGCATCATTGTTTTGGAGTTTGATGCAATGAGATCTTAAAACACAGTTTCACACAGATTGTCACAGAACGCACGACAACGCCTCCTGGTTTCACTAGGTCCCTCTCTCCTGCATACTAGGACTGCATTTCCCATTATCCATCGTGCTCTTTATTCCCTCATCGCCTCATTATGATTTCATCAGTCTCTCCTGTGCACCCTCAGCTCCCCTTTTTATCTGGACTGTTCTGTTCTGTTCTGATTTGTGAAGTCTTGTTTTACCAAACCTCTGTCTCAGTTTGTATCTCTGGCTACTCAGTATTTTGACTTGATCTCGTGTATTTGAACTTGGACTCTGAACTCGTTTGTGAACCTTTGCTGCCTGCCTCTGACTTTTGCTTGTTTGACTACGATTCTGGATTGCCCTTTGACTTCTTTTGAGTTTCTGTCTTCTTGTTCTCAGTTTGGAAACTTAATAAATATCTGCAAATGGATCCGACCGTCTCTACCTCTCCGTCACACAGATAGCCGTCTGTTGTCCCAGTCTGAGAACAATTACTGTTTTACTGTAAACCCTGCTCAAAACAATGAATTTGTTTGAATAGGGTAAATTTAAATTAAACACATTAGTTCAATCAAATGTACTTTTATGGGTATTTAGAACTTTCACAAATGGAACACTTCATGTGCAGTTGGTTAGGTTATTAGTTTTTTAAATGATGTTTTATAAACAAAGTTCGGGAGGAGCACGTTCAAATAATCAATCAACCAACCAATCTATCAATCATCTCATCAAACAATTACCATGTCTACCCTATCAGCATGAGAGGAAGCATATATATATATATATTCACTCTGTCAACTCACCTAACTTCCTTGACAGTTTCAGCATCCCTCCACCACCCCGACTGCTCACCCTTGGCTTGTTCTTTCACAGCCAGGAATACGGGGGGAGTACTCTGGGTTCGGGCCGAATACCGAGCCCGGAGCCCTCTCCTCGGACAGCACGCCAAATACGCATTTATTCTATCTGACTTATTTGTAAGTGTGAACTAGTGAAATAACCTATTTGAATTTCAGCCTAATAGTGATACTTCACTGAATGGCAAACTTCTCAAACTTTTGTATGTTTTAAAAATCCAAAATGCTGTATTTGTATTTGGTATTTTATTTTGATACATTTCAGCTGAAGTATTTTGTGTTTTTATTTTAAATTAATTTTCATGTATTTATGCCCATGTATTTATGTCTCAATAATGCCACGTTAAGCTTTTTTCATGTGAAGTTGTCAGGACGAGACGAGGACTCAATATGCAGGAATAATGGGTTTTATTTTAATTACAAAAATAAAACAAAACAAAAACTGAAAACAAGAGAGGTGAGACTTGGCACAAGGAAACATACAAGCCATGTGCACAGACCAAAAGAGGTAAGACACACATATTATATACAGAGAATAAATATAGTTACTCTATGTAGAACTGATGAACAAATGTGTTGCTATATTGATCTTTGTGTGTGTTAAATTTCTGAAAGTATTTTTTCTCTTTTTAGAAAGCAGCAGTTCTTTTCATCTCACCTACAAAATATTCTTCATTTTACCTAAACTGCTTGTTTTGCGTTAATTTTCTCATTGTACTTTATCATTTAATAAATAAAAATCAGCAAGAGAGAGAAGAGTTTCGACTGTCACTGAACAATGCTGCAGGTTTCTGTTATGATGGAAGCATTATTGGAAAGACAGACATGAGCTTAACAAAAACAGTGTTTGTTTGTGAAGGCTTTGTAAGGTTGTTCCTCAGTAATGGGAACGGAAATCAAAAAGCCAATTGATAACTTCTTTTCTGACAGAGAACAGATTTTCTGACGAACACATGAGAAATTTAGTTTAGACTTATGTCGAAATGATATCATGACACCAGTGATGGCACCAGCAGAACATTCAGCTCTAAACACAAAGAGCTGCATTTATTTGATTATCAAAGTGTAAAAAAGACCTCACTGAGTCAAAGAATGCCTTTGAAATTCCAGTGGAAAAACAATATGTGTTCCGTGATAAAAGTGCATCTATCCATCATAAAAGTGCATCTTTTCATCATAAAAGTGCATCTGTCCATCATAAAAGTGCATCTGTCCATCATAAAAGTGCATCTGTCCATCATAAAAGTGCATCTGTCCATCATAAAAGAGCATCTTTTCATCATAAAAGTGTGTCTGTCCATCATAAAAGAGCATCTTTTCATCATAAAAGTGCATCTATCATCATAAAAGAGCATCTTTTCATCATAAAAGTGCATCTGTCCATCATAAAAGAGCATCTTTTCATCATAAAAGTGCATCTGTCCATCATAAAAGAGCATCTTTTCATCATAAAAGTGTGTCTGTCCATCATAAAAGAGCATCTTTTCATCATAAAAGTGCATCTATCATCATAAAAGTGCATCTGTCCATCATAAAAGAGCATCTTTTCATCATAAAAGTGCATCTGTCCATCATAAAAGTGCATCTGTCCATCATAAAAGTGCATCTGTCCATCATAAAAGTGCGTCTGTCCATCATAAAAGTGCATCTGTCCATCATAAAAGTGCATCTGTCCATCATAAAAGTGCGTCTGTCCATCATAAAAGTGCGTCTGTCCATCATAAAAGTGCGTCTGTCCATCATAAAAGTGCGTCTGTCCATCATAAAAGTGCATCTGTCCATCATAAAAGTGCATCTGTCCATCATAAAAGTGCGTCTGTCCATCATAAAAGTGCGTCTGTCCATCATAAAAGTGCATCTGTCCATCATAAAAGTGCGTCTGTCCATCATAAAAGTGCGTCTGTCCATCATAAAAGTGTGTCTGTCCATCATAAAAGTGCGTCTGTCCATCATAAAAGTGCGTCTGTCCATCATAAAAGTGCATCTGTCCATCATAAAAGTGCGTCTGTCCATCATAAAAGTGCATCTGTCCATCATAAAAGTGCATCTGTCCATCATAAAAGTGCATCTGTCCATCATAAAAGTGCGTCTGTCCATCATAAAAGTGCATCTGTCCATCATAAAAGTGCGTCTGTCCATCATAAAAGTGCGTCTGTCCATCATAAAAGTGCATCTGTCCAGTGGCGTCATCAAAGTGAGGGGGCACGTGCCCCCTCAGATTTTTCCTCCCTGATAATTTTTTTGTCACAACTTTATTCCTATTATGCTCCATAATATACCATATACCAGCCTATAACGACTCAAATGTATTCTTCTGGATGTGTAATAAATAAAAACTTTTTCCTAATATGGTGTCTGTGTCTTTGCTGTGTATGTTAAAGCAACTCACTCGTCTCGCACGTTGAGCTGGCAATGTTTTACAGATGGTCTTGAAGTGGTAAGTGGGCAAAGCAACAAATCAGCATTGAATTAGTTATCGGAAAAGGTAGTGGGATTATTTGTGGTTGACCTGGAAATTTTAACTTGATCAAAAAGTTATGGATTTGATATTAGCTGCGAATTCAGAGCATTAACTTAAGTTGTGTCAGTGTAACTTTATCGATAGCTAGCCTAGTCTAACCGTAAACTAGTTGGCTAACGTTACTGCCATACAAAGCCATAGTAACGTTATCTGATCGGTTTTGAAACATCTGTTCTGTTTTGTCTTGTGTCAAAGCCTCCAGCTGGTTCAATTGTTTTCAGTTTCATAGAAACGAGGGTGTTAAATTTGTTGTAGGCTAACTGCACAATCCAACCTAACGTTATCAAGGCATCGATGTTTGATGTTAACCTTATTCAGCACTGAAATCTGTCAAACTTCTTTCAAAGTCCTTCATCACATATTAATATTAAAATAACTTAATTTCAGAGCACCACAAAGTCAGACCTCAGCACCTTCATGTACCTTTAATGTAAGATCGTTCTTAGGTCACATACCAATTTAAAATCATAACATAAAAACTGCAATGGTACTGTTTTTAAAATCATGTGTAGTAGGTCTAAGTGTACAGTAAGTGTGTGTGTGAACATGCTTTAATGAAGTAGACTTCAAAGCTTTTGAATTTGAGCTTATGTAGCACGCCCGCCGTCCGGCTGGCGGTACTGCAGTAAATGTTCTGTTGGATTAAAACAAAGAGACACAGACAGTTGTGCTGTTGTTAGCCACGAGTCGCTCTTGTAATCTTTATTACAATAATTCAATATTATATGTATTGTATAATCAAATCACAATATCTTGTCACCATACATGTGACTCACTCAAACAAAACACCAATAACATGTCACATCACTCTTGTGTCTTGAGTCTTTCTTCTTATACTCAATTAGTATTTTCCTCAGTTAACTTAATACTTTCTCTGTAACCCATACATCTCAATGTATTACCGTCTCTATAGTCTGAGCAAAAGGTGTCATAGTACATACTGTTTAACTAAATAGTAGAGCGAACCATAGGTTAGATCCTATAACCATTTAAACTTAATTCCTAAATACAGTACTCAGGCTATACTTAATCAAAAGATCAATAAAACATATTATAAAATACAAATATCAACAATAACCAATCTTGTATGCAAATATTATATAAGTATAATATTAAACAATTACATATACTTCCGTCTTTAAACCCAGGCGATTGGAAATTTTAACTTGATCAAAAAGTTATGGATTTGATATTAGCTGCGAATTCAGAGCATTAACTTAAGTTGTGTCAGTGTAACGTTATCGATAGCTAGCCTAGTCTAACCGTAAACTAGTTGGCTAACGTTACTGCCATACAAAGCCATAGTAACGTTATCTGATCGGTTTTGAAACATCTGTTCTGTTTTGTCTTGTGTCAAAGCCTCCAGCTGGTTCAATTGTTTTCAGTTTCATAGAAACGAGGGGAAAACTGAGCAAAAGGTGTCATAGTACATACTGTTTAACTAAATAGTAGAGCGAACCATAGGTTAGATCCTATAACCATTTAAACTTAATTCCTAAATACAGTACTCAGGCTATACTTAATCAAAAGATCAATAAAACATATTATAAAATACAAATATCAACAATAACCAATCTTGTATGCAAATATTATATAAGTATAATATTAAACAATTACATATACTTCCGTCTTTAAACCCAGGCGATTGTTCAAAACATCGCTCTTTCTACTATATACACAATTATAACACTATTAACATTATAAATATTACGTTACCTTAGGGATTCAGTGTGTTGGAGCCTTAAACCATTCAGATTAAATTATATTAATACAAGGCCGGCCGCGGCACAACCGCGAATGCACCGTCATTTTCATAAACATATCACCATCTCTATTCGACGTCTTAACTACTCAGGAAATGTATATAACCTTCTTAAAACAGTGTACACACATTATCAACACATTGTTTCATGTTATATTGTCCATGGTGATTGACTTCACCCACCTGTTTGATTAAAACAAAGAGACACAGACAGTTGTGCTGTTGTTAGCCACGAGTCGCTCTTGTAATGGCGTTTTCTGCTACGCGACTCAAAGTTACCCTCAAACTCTCCGCTCAGCACATGGTCTCCCCCTAATGTCTGCTGAGGGTATTACGCATCAACAGTACAGCATACCAAATTGTCTCTGAGCATACTCACAGTAGTTGAAACAATATCATCAAAATAATAAAATAAATCAAACACATCAAAAGAAAATAATTATTCCTGTGACTATACATACAGGGTGTCACACTTACAGTTCTTTCATCAACCTGTCTTTTACATAAACTTACAAAATAGATACTTTAACTTAGTCCTCAGATAGAGGAGGGTTGCTGCTAGCTCCGTTAAGGTATTTCTGTCCCTCCCAAACTGCATTGAAATGGTATGTTTAGCAGCCAGAATTAAAAAATGTTCAGGGGGAGAAACCCCCTGACCCCTCCTAACATGATCCATATCACCCGTCATAAAACAATTGCAACGTCTCAGATTGTGCCCCCCCAGAATTTTGGCTTGCATGACGCCCCTGCAGGCAGCCAGTCGTAAAGAAGTGATTGATTGGTCGCGGCACCTAATGTCTGATGTTGGGTTACAAAGCAAATCATCTACACAATTATTTAGTTTTCTTATTTAATGACCGACAATTTCGTCATAATAATAATTTTGGCATAAGGCTTATTAGTGTTAGGCTATATAGCCTGAAATGTCTGATTTATGCACTGTTACAACCAGTGTTGTTTTCGTCAACGATGACGATAACGAAATGATTTCGTTGACGCACCTTTTTTTTATGACGATAACGCGACGATGACTGGCTAAAAATTGCTCTAAGGTGACTAAAACATCACGAGACGTTTTCGAGTTTTCGTTGACGAGACGAGAAGGAACGAATATTATTACAAGTCTGACGGTTGCCAACCGTTCCGTATAATACGGAATCGTCCCGTATTTGACACAAGTCTTGTTCAGTTCCGTATTTTTGAGAATCAATTCAGTGCAAATCCAGGACAGACACATAGCCGCCTTCTAATTTATGTCAGACTATGAACGAAGACATTTGTAGGCTATGAGAAAAAAACCCGACGGTGCGGTAGATACTAATTTCTCCCCCTGTTTGTCTATGATCATCAGCATAGCGTTTTTAACATCTTGGAACATCATCAGAGAATGCCCTTTTAATTGGTCGTTTCAGTCATTGTGAGTCACGTATCGTAGCAACGATGACGACAAGTGACAACAGCGGGAAATGTAAAAATGACTATATAAGCAGCCGGCGAAAAAGAAAAGAGCGCAGAAATGTAAAATTGAATGGGATTAAAATACCCGTGGCTGGAATGCGTGAGGGACAATGAATATAAGGCCAATTGTACCATATGCCGTCGCGTTTTTTTTTTTTTTTTTCGTTTGTCACGGCGGAGTGTGTGCTATTAAGCAGCACGCATCAGGAGATAATCTAATAATTCTATTGAATAAGTTAAGTTCTCTTACGAGAGGTTCTCTCGTATTGCGTAAGCTAGCTTACGCTGCGGGAAAGTCTCCTTTCTCGAGATACTGAAGCCAAAAATTATCCTTAATTTTTTAAATCTTGTCAACGCAGTGCGGCAGCCTGCAGACCTAGGGCAGGCGAATCGCGTGCCCATTGGCTGCTCTGCGGCAACTGCAGCAGCCTATGGCTGAGCCTTGCGCGTGACGTCACGTCCAATGAGCGCGCTTGGCGCGCTTAATGCGTCACAGCCCGTCATAGGGGTGTGGCTTAGCGTATTTAAGCAAGGTACAGAGGCTGCTTCGCTGATTTCTGTCTCTTCAGCGAAGCTCTTCGCATCGCTGATCTCCGAGGAAGCCGCCGTCGAATCAAGCGACCAGCACGCCGAGGATTTCAGCCTGAGGACGCCGGCCGCTCGCCGCCTTCAGCCTTCCCTGCCTGCTGCGCCATCCGGCATATATATCCTTTTCTTGCTCTGTGTTGTGTGTTTTGTGTGTCCGCCGCGACACACTTGCATCTAAAAGAGCGCGAGGCGTTGTTGCAAATGCCTCGCTCATCCTGTGGCTCGTGCAGAGCCGCGCTCAGCGACGGAGACCGCCACGTGTGTGCGCTCTCTGCCTGGGCTTCTATGACAGCTGAGCGCTCGCCGGAGCCCCTCCCGCGAGCCTCGCTTTTTCCTTCTCCCCCCCACCTCCCGACGCGCAGCGGCCGGCTTCGCCCGCACTGCCGTCGCCTCAGGGGATGAAGCAGACAGCGCTGTTTTCTTAGACAGCTGCTTTCTCCTCTCTGTCAAGCCGCGCAAACGGCGCCGCTTACAAGGGATGTCAGAAACGGACGGTCTCGGGCTATAGCTTCCTTTACGTTACAAGAAAGCTACCCCCCGGACGACGCACGCCCCTCCCTGCGCTCTCCCCCTCTGTTTGAGCCGCGCAAACGCGCCGCTCACAAGGGATGTCAGGAGTAGACGGTCACGGGCTGGCTTCCTTTACGTTATAAGAAAGCTACCCCGCGTCTCGGTCGCGCGCGTCACTCTCCGGCCACCTCCGTTTCTCACACATTTCTCAGTCCCCTCCTAAGCAGGCGACTAGAAATATCAATATTGCAGTAAACGAGCCTGTTTTAATACACGCACGCCTGCAAACATACGATGTCATAGCACATGATGACATCTTCCCGCTCTCTCCCTTGTTCGAGCCGCGCAACTGCGCCGTTCTCAAGGGACATCAGAGCGGACGTCACGAGCACCGGCGAAAAGAGGAAGAGAGAGTGTTTTCGTCCTCGTATTTTCTCAGTCCCCTCCAAGTTCAGGCGGCTGGAAATACTATACTGCAGTAACGAGCCCGTTTTATTACACGCGCGCGTCTGCAAACAAACGCCGAAACGAAACATCGCTCGGTCATATGCTCGCACTAACTAAAGTTTATGTGTGCTCCTGTGGCTCAGTGGCAGAGCATTGGACTTCCACACGGGAGTCCCGTGTTCAAATCCTGCTCTGGCGGCAGATAAATATTTTTTTCTGCTGGCTTCTCCGAGCTCGCGGCCAGCTTTCTCACATACAGAAAGCGAACCCGTATCTCGCAGGATGGTGCTTGAGTATTTATGAGCGTCTAAACTTATGAGCCATCAAAGCTTCTCGCTCTATCAGTTTCCTATAACACCGATGGTGTTATACGTGTAGAAAATGTGCCCACTCCCACGTGCTCACTGCTACACACAAACACGGTCTCCCCGGTAACGTCCACAGAGCGCACTCTCTTAAAGCGGTCACACGCCGCTTGAGTACTAAGTGTAGGAAATGTGCCCACAACTCTGTGCTCACACCTACCCGTTGCTCGCACTGCCACTCAGTTATCCCGGGTTGCAGATCCTCTAAAGCTCACTACATTCCAGCTCTAGCCGAAGATAAGTGTAGAAAATGTGCCCACTCTCATGTGCTCACTGCTTCACACAAACACGGTCCCCATGGTAACGCGCTCAGAGCGCTCTCTCTCTTAAAGCGGACACGCGCCGCTCGAGTATTAAGTGTAGTAAATGTGCCCACAACTCTGTGCTCACACATACCCGCTGTTCGCTCTGCCATTCAGTTACCTCGGGTTACAGACCCTCTAAAGCCCCGAAACACTCCGGCTCCGGCCGAGGGTGTCATAAGTGTAGAAATGTGCCCACTCCCATGTGCTCACTGCTTCGCACAAACACGGTCCCCATGGTTACGCACTCAGAGCGCTCTCTCATAGGCGGACACTCACCGCTCGAGTATTAAGTGTAGTAAATGTGCCCACAACTCTGTGCTCACACCTACCCGCTGCTCGAGTTGCAACGGCTCAGGCCGAGGGGATATTAAGTATAGAAAATGTGCCCACTCCCATGTGTTCACTGCTTCACACAACATGGTTCCCATGGTAATGCGCTCAGAGCGCTCTCTCATAAAGCGGAAACACGCCGCTCGAGTATTAAGTGTAGTAAATGTGCCCACAACTCTGTGCTCACACCTACTCGCTGCTCGCTCTGCCATACGGTTACCCCGGGTTACAGACCCTCTAAAGCTACCAAAACACTGGCCGTGTTATAAGTGTAAACCCTGCGCCCGCTCACGAGCACGCGCACTCACTTTCAGACACTATATCCCCCACGCCGCTCTCGCGCCAGGGGTGTTTGACAGCAAAACGCGCTCCATCCTTCAGGACCGAGCTACTGAACGCTGTACAGCCGGCCAATACTGTTTATCAGCCCCCGTGTTCAAGCACCGGCGGCGCACGCGCCGCCCCATCCTCTCTGATACAGGTTCTCCATCCCGCGCAGCGCGGCGATCTGAACCCAGAGACCATTCGACCCCTAGCTATGCGTGCAAAAGCATGGGAAGCTATTCAGGGCGCGTCAGAATGGGTGTTGAACACTACAAAACACGGCTATTCGCCTCAATTCGCTCGTCGCCCCCCGCGCTTCTAGCGCAGACAGAGACGAAAGTGGGTTTAGAAGCAGCGCACCTGCTTCGAGCAGAAATAGCGAAGCTGCTGCGCAAAGGGGCCATAGAACAGGTTCATCCTTCCTTGAGCGAGTCAGGCTTTTACAGCCGTTACTTCCTCGTTCTCAAGAAGGACGGAGCATTAAGACCTATTTTAGATCTGAGACATCTGAACACGGCTCTCATGAGACGGCCGTTCAAGATGATTACAACCAGACAGATCCTTGCGCAGATCCGCCCAGGAGACTGGTTTATCTCTCTCGATCTGAAAGATGCGTATTTCCAGATCCAGATAACCCCCCGTCACAGGCCATTCTTGAGATTCGCCTTCGATGGTCGAGCTTATCAATACACAGTCCTGCCGTTCGGCCTGTCTTTAGCACACCGTACATTTACGAAATGCATGGACACGGCTCTCGCGCCCCTGAAAAGTCAGGGAATGCGAATTCTGAACTATCTGGACGACTGGCTTGTTCTAGCGCAGTCAGAGACAGAACTTGTGTCTCACAGAACAGCGCTTCTCAGCCATCTGGAAGGTCTGGGTCTAGCGGTCAATTGGACCAAGAGCTCGCTCTCGCCCCGTCAGTCAATTTCCTTTCTCGGAATAGAACTGGACTCGGTGGCGATGACGGCCAGATTGTCGGAGCAGCGCGCGCGCCGCATCCGGCGCCTCGCCGCATCCTTCAAAGAAGGCAATCGGGTTCCTCTGAAAGCATTTCAGCGCATCCTGGGGCATATGGCCTCAGCTGCAGCAGTGCTTCAGTTGGGTTTACTGCGCATGCCCCTGCTTCAACGCTGGCTAAGAGCGCGCGTATCCCATCGAGCCTGGGCGACCGGCGGCTCGCTAATCAGAGTGACTCAGGGCTGTGTCTCAGCCCTGCAGCCCTGGCTAGTAGCTGAATGGTATCACACTGGAGTGATTATGGGAGTGATTTCACACCGGAAAGTTGTCTCAACAGACGCGTCCAACCTAGGTTGGGGAGCGCTCTTCGAAGGCAGACCGGTCTATGGCCGCTGGTCAGACCAGGAGAATCTCCTACACATAAACTGTCTAGAGATGCTCGCGGTCGAGAAAGCGCTCATGCACTTCCTCCTATTCCTCCATGGTCACCATATTCTAGTCCGCACGGACAACACATCAGTAGTGGCCTATGTGAACCACCAGGGCGGTGTCAGATAAAAAAAAAAAAAAAGCTCTGCGCCCTGACGGAACGCCTCCTCGTATGGGCTCAGCACTCTCGGCGCTCTCTGAGAGCATCGCATGTGCCTGGCCATCTGAACGAGGGCCCCGACAGACTGTCCAGGGACACGTTCCCCTGGGGAGTGGTCTCTACACCTCCAAACAGTCCAGTCGCTGTGGCGCCGCTTTGGCAGAGCGAAAGTCGACCTCTTTGCGTCAAAAGACAACGCACACTGCCCAGTATTCTTTTCAAGAGCGAGGACGCGCTGGCCCAGACGTGGCCCAGCGGCCCGCTATATGCTTTTCCCCCGGTCTCTCTGCTGCCTCAGGTCATCGAGAGAGCCAGGAAAGCGCGCCACACAGTGCTCCTCATAGCCCCGTTCTGGGAGAACCAAGCTTGGTTCCCGGAACTCATACAATTGATTTACCAGAAGGGGTGATGAACACGATCATACAATCTAGAGCTCCCTCCACGAGGCGGCTCTACACGTCTAAATGGTCGGTGTTTAACAAATGGTGCACTGCCAGAGGGCTCGATCCACAGACATGTGGGGTCTCGCAAGTATTGTGCTTCCTTCAAGAGCTACTGGACGCGGGCAGGTCCCCCTCCACGCTCAAAGTCTATGTCGCGGCCATTTCAGCGCTCTCTGTCTCAGAAGCCGGGCCGCGCATTAGGAAGGAACGAGTTTGTCATCCGCTTCCTTAGAGGAGCGAGAAGGATGAACCCCCCGCGACCCCCCTTCGGTTCCTATGTGGGATCTTTCACTGGTCTTAGACGCCCTGAAAGCACATCCCTTTGAACCCCTGGAAACTGTGGATATGAAATACCTCACGCTCAAAACTGTTTTTCTGATAGCACTGTCTTCAGTAAAACGTGTGGGAGACCTTCACGCGTTATCCACTAACGCTGCGTGCCTCGAGTTCGGACCCAATGACTCTAAAGTTATTCTCAGACCGAGGCATGGGTATGTCCCCAAAATTTTGGGCACTCCCTTCAGAGCGCAGGTCATTTCCCTTTCAGCCCTGCCGAATGCTGGCTGCGAGGCAGATAGTAATCTCCTCTGCCCAGTCAGGGCGCTGAGAAGCTATATTTCACGCTCCGCCGCCTTCAGGCGTTCAGAGCAGCTCTTTGTTTCGTTTGGTGGGCGCACCAAGGGTCTCGCCGCCTCGAAACACACCCTATCCAGATGGATAGTTGACGCTATCGCAGCTGCTTACGCATCTAAAAACCTGCAGTGCCCTTTGGGCATTCGGGCGCACTCCACCAGAGGCATGGCCTCATCGTGGGCGTGGTCCAGTGGGATTCCCATTCATGACATTTGTGCAGCGGCAGGCTGGGCCTCCCCTTCCACATTTGTTAGGTTTTACAACCTGGAAGTTCCCGCTTTGCAGGCCAAAGTGTTATCAGTCTAAGTCTCGCGTAGCCAGCCCACTGTCTGTGCGCGGGCTATGTTGCTGATTTAGCTCTACTGGTTGAGCTGCACTATGTGGAAAGTGTCAGTTGGACCGGCTGTGCCGCTCCCTGCCCCATATTATGTGCTTGTGTACTGTGGTATCTTGGCCGCCCAGCTCCGCTTCGCGTTCCCTGGGCTCCCCATGGGATTCATTCAGGATGCTGGGCGCGCGCACGGCGTTGACAAGGGTGTTCCCGCAGCGTAAGCTAGCTTACGCAATACGAGAGAACCTCTCGTAAGAGAACGTACTCGGTTACTAACGTAACCTCTGTTCTCTCTAGAGAGGGAACGAGTATTGCGTAACCCGCCGTGCTCTCGCCACGAGCTCATTTCGCTTCATGCGACAGAAACCAGCGAAGCAGCCTCTGTACCTTGCTTAAATACGCTAAGCCACACCCCTATGACGGGCTGTGACGCATTAAGCGCGCAAAGCGCGCTCATTGGACGTGACGTCACGCGCAAGGCTCAGCCATAGGCTGCTGCAGTTGCCGCAGAGCAGCCAATGGGCACGCGATTCGCCTGCCCTAGGTCTGCAGGCTGCCGCACTGCGTTGACAAGATTTAAAAAATTAAGGATAATTTTTGGCTTCAGTATCTCGAGAAAGGAGACTTTCCCGCAGCGTAAGCTAGCTTACGCAATACTCGTTCCCTCTCTAGAGAGAACAGAGGTTACGTTAGTAACCGAGTACGTTCGCACACAAGGCTACAGAAAACTGTTGTGTTTATTTTTCTTCAAATGCAGTCTAAGCCGGTGAGTTTTGAATGTTATATGTTGTATTTGTTTAAGTTAAAAATAAAACGTATTATAAACTAAACAAATCCATGGTTCATTGTTGGCAAAATGATCATGATAGCCTTTATATTTCACATCTATGTGGTTCAGTCTTGTATATTGATTAGGCTTGTATATTGTATAGGCTATTGTATATGAATTTAGTCTTGTATATTGACTACTTTGCTATTCTATAAATATATAGGCCTAATAAGTTGTATTATAATATGCTATAAGGTATGAAATATATTTATCTAAATGTATCAATTAGTTACCACAATATTCACCAGAAGTCATAATTTCAGGGGTTATTTAAAAAAAAAAAAAAATGAATTGCACCACTTGCTACAACCTGTCAAACCTAAGCCCATTTCCAATACTTTTTAACCTAAATTAATTTGTTGAAGACTAACTTACTTTTTTTTTTTTTTACTAAAATTGACTAAAACTTTTTTGAGTTTTCGTCGACTAAAACTTGACTAAAACCTTTTTGTGTTTTCGTCGACTAAAACTTGACTAAAACTAACAAGTTTATAAGTGACTAAAATGTGACTAAAACTAAAAAGCATTTTCGTCCAAAAGACTAAGACTAAGACTAAAACTAAAAGGGCTGCCAAAAACAACACTGTGTTACAACAGTCTTTTTTTTTTTTTGGTCACAATGAAATTTGAGGTCATGATTTTAATGTTGTTGTTTTTTTGTGGCAGACTAAAGACTAATGACAGACTGCTGATCTTTGAATAAAAATATGTTTGGTTCAGGTTTGAAAATTCATTTTATTATAGGCTATGTCTAATAAACCCCCCAGCCCCCTGTCCTGTCCCGTCCCGTCCGGTCCCGTCCCGAATTTCAGCCAATCTCATCTGGTCACCCTACACATGATTTCATATGAGCTACACTAGATTTCTGGTTCCAAATTAATATACTGTTTGTAGTATAAATAAGCTGCTCTGACACCAATGTGATTAATGTAGCTGTCATTAACTAAATTTAATGGACTAAAGTTTAAATAAAGTGAAAATAAGGTGCGCTGCTGCCATCTCGTGGTTTAAAGTGGCACTACAGCCCTAAAGATCAGATTCTCTTTGAACAAATCTCTCACATATTCTAAATTGTTTTATGTAAATGAATATTTTTCGAACATTTTAGATTTTATGTAGGCTATTTCTAAAGATCCTTTTAGATTAATACATGTCCATTATGTCTTGATAAACTTTCCTGTAGTTTCCATGTTCACCACACGATGGCGCATCACACACAGGTTCAGTGTAACGAAAGACGTGAAAATATATTTATATATATTATAAAAAAAAAAAACACATTTTTATACGAGTTCACTTTACAATTTTTTTTTTTTCAAAAGAAAGTTACACACAACCTAACACTTTTTGTCTTTCTCAGTTTATGTAAACCTACTTAGAATTCAGACTCAGAGTATTTCTTTCCCACATTAATTTCCCATGTCTAGTACAGTTATGTGGTTTTGTTTTATTAATACAGCTTTTCTTTACCCTGAAAGAATGGAAGTGAAATGTGACAACATGCCCCATATGAGGGGTTCATTGTAACATGGCCATATGACAGATTAAAATATTGTCTGATCTAATAAAAACAAAAAAACAAGATAAACTAAAATATTTTGTCAATAAAATATGATTAACCTTTTCATATAAAATAATGTATTTTTTTAATAATAATTGAAAATAAAATAATTTTGACAATGAGCACACCGGAAAACATATAGCTATACAACATAGTTCAAAACATAATAATAGTGAATAATTTCTGAACATTGACTCTGAGTCTTTATTCACGTTTCTCATGTTTCTCTACAGAATTAATAAAAGTATAGAATAGAATATAATAGTTCTAATAGAGGCTCATAGTAACACAGTGTGACAACATGCCCCGCCTGAGCAACTGGGATTTAAACCCTGCGAGTGTTTCTGCTGGTTAGAGAAGCATTAAAGAAACATATCAACTGTTAAATAACAGATATAAAGTTAAATAATATCAGATTTCTCTAAATTTAAATAAACATAAACAGAGATGAACTTGTGCTATGGTCAAATAAATGTTCAGTGATATCTTCCAAAGATATTTTTAATTTTGTTAAATTATTTTTGTTCTCTATATAGTGTTGATATGGCAACTACAGTAAATAAAGTAAGTTTCGTCATGCTGAAATGTGTGGATACGTTTAAACCGTGTGTGTGACAACATGCCCCGTGTTAGTGTGTGTCCCGCTTGATACAGTAATGTCTACAGTCTGCTGAAAAAACAAGACTCTTCTTCTATTTATTATTCTGAGATTAATTCATTTGTTGATTGGTTTGATCATTTCTTTCTAATAGTGAATATAAGAAAACAGCGCAAATAATTTTTTGATCCTCAGGATATTGGAGATCATATGCCTGATCATGTCCATAACACATTTCCCTATCAGGGACAATAAAGTATATTTCATATTTCAAAATGCTTAATCTCACTATTTTCCATATCCTGAAGACTAGGGCTAGACTCTTTTACTGCAGTGAATATCCCAATGAAGTCAGTTTATGCACACACTCAAATATTACAGTCTTGACTACAAATATGTATTGAACATTTCAGTTAATGTCGAGGGGAAAAATCATTGGACGCCACAATGTTGTCACACTGTGAGCCTCATGTTTATTGATATTGATTGATGCAATAATATCTAAAAAAACATCTTTCTCAGCATATTTGTATTTAAAGGGTTAGTTCACCCAAAAATGAAAATTCTGTCAGTAATTACTCACCCTCATGTTGTTCCAACCGCGTAAGACCTTCGTTCATCTTCGGAACACAAATTAAGATATTTTTGATTAAATCTGAGAGCTGTCTCACTCCTCCATAGGCTTCCAGTGTGACCGAAACTTGCTGGCCCAGAAAAGTTATTAAAGAGATCGTTAATATAGTCCAAGTGACTCCAGTGGCTCAATCTTAAGTATATCAAGCGACGAGAATACTTTTTGTGCGCAAAAACAAACAAAAATAACGACTTTATTCCACTATTCATTTCCTTCTCTCTCGACCTCTAGTTGGTTCGCGTAGTGTTTTTGCGCAGCGCGTCTGTGTTACACGTCACCACGTAGGCTCACTATTGGCCGACGCCGGTCATGTGTGTGTTGCGTGATGACGTGCAACACAGACGCGCAGCGCAAACACACTACGAGGCCCAGAGAGAAGGAAATGAAAAGTGGAATAAAGTCGTTATTTTTGTTTGTTTTTGCGCACAAAAAGTATTCTCGTCGCATGATAAACTTAATGTAGTGCCACTGTAGTTACTTGGACTATTTTAACGATGTTTTAATAACTATTCTGGGCCGGTGAGTTTCGGTCACACTGGAAGCCTATGGAGGAGTCAAAATTCTGTCAGATTTCATCAAAAATATCTTAATTTGTGTTCCGAAGATGAACGAAAGACTTACATGGTTGGAACAACATGAGGGTGAGTAATTACTGACAGAATTTTCATTTTTGGGTGAACTAACCCTTTAAAGGAACACTCCACCGTTTTTTTAAATAGGGCTTATTCACCTTCTTTCCTACATTTAGATAGGGGGGCAAATGCATTTTTGTCTCAGTGCATGCATTGTTTTAGTTTGACAGGGTCGGCGCTAGCTTAGCTTAGCACAATGAATGGAATCCTTTGTTGCCAGCTAGCATGGCCTGAGTAAAAGTGATATAAAAAAAAAAAAAAAACACCTAATTACTTCTTGTGGCCTGCGTATTCACAACGAGTACAAATAGTGATGCAGATTAACACTAGGCGATTTCCTAGGCAGATATTGACTTATATATTAAGGACTATATTAAAGGGAAGCACAGGCGAAGCACTGCTACTTGGGCGTGATATCTCTGCACCCAAGTAGCAGTGCTTCGCCTGTGCTTCCCCCCAATATAGTCCCAAGTCAATATCTGCATAGGAAATCACCTAGTGTTAATCTGCATCACTATTTGTACTCGTTGTGAATACGCAGGCCACAAGAAGTAATTAGGTGGGTTTTTGGGGGGGGGGGTTTTTGGATCACTTTTACTCACGACATGCTAGCTGGCAACAAAGGATTCCATTCATTAAGCTAAGCTAAGCTAGCGCCGACCCTGTCAAACTAAAACAATGCATGCACTGAGACAAAAAAGCATTTGCCCACCTATCTAAATGTATGAAAGAATGTGAATAAGCCCTATTTCAAAAAACGGTGGAGTGTTCCTTTAATATGTATTATACGGGTTATTTAATTGCTTTTCAGTGAAGTTTAAACAGAAAAAACAATTACAAAACAAAACAGCAAAAATTAAACATGATATATGTATTTTATGAGTTATGGTATGTGTATGAGATGGAGATATATTTATTTTAGTTTTATACTGTGCAATGATTTTTTTTTTTTTTTTTGGTGTTGTAATGATTTATGATTGTATTTACAGTATGAGAGTATTTTGAGACCAAGACAAATTTCCCTCTGGGACAATAAAGTAAACCTGAACTTTAACCTTAAAAATATAAAATAAAAAAATAAAAAAAAATAAAAAACTTTTAGTGTGCTTTGTGTTCACTAGTTACCCAACAGATATCACAAAAATATGATACAGAATTTAAAATCTCTCCTGTATATTATTCTGTAATCTCTGATATGGTGTTGGCAGTAACTGAACTGAAAGCAGGCACTAGTCATTAAAAGTATTGAAATAAATAAATATAAATGATTGTCTTTCTCTGTGTTTGTAAAGGGATCTTTGACCCAAAATGATCATTCTGTCCTCATACTCGCCCTCACGTTGTGAAGATCGTGTTTTCTTTTGTGGACAGCAGAACAAATGCACACAGGGGATTTCCCTTTAAGAGCAGAGGATGTTTGGTACAGCATTTATTCTCTGAAATGCTTGAGTGCTCGTGTTATGAGTCAGATCCTTGCTCGTGTTATGAGTCAGATCCTCACTCTGAGACCAGAACTCAACAGTTATAGACCACGACTGAACGATATGAAACTAGATCTGGATCTGCACCTAACAGGAACAAACCAAACTCTACTGAGTGACACTTCATGTGTATTGCCCATAGACATTATACTAACTATAATAACTTTGCATATACATGTCAACTAGCATTTACATTTACATTTACATTTAGTCATTTAGCAGACGCTTTTATCCAAAGCGACTTACAAATCAGGACTAAATTAAGCGAGTCATCATGAAGAGGCAAAAGACAACAACGCAAGAAGTGTAGCAGTCATTAGAGTATTAGTATAGTTAGTAGAACAAGTTGACATGTTGCAAAGTTTTATAAAACTAAAAATGTCTATACCATACAGTTTTTATATTTATTTCTATAGCACATTTAAAACAACTGCCGTTGACCAAAGTGCTTTCCAGCATAATTAATACAACAACAGCAATTACATACAGCCACACACCCAACATTAAATCCTGTAATTCCCTCTGATCAGATCTAAAAGATATGATAAAACATATGACCTCAAACTAGACTTTAATCCTCAAAGCCTTTCACTTTGTAAACTTTGTGTGGTTTTGGCTTTGCAATTGTTCATTGTGCGTTTACAAATGTTTAATACAGTATGTTTAATTTTTAAAATGTATTAGTAAATGTTGAAATTAGCATTTACTAATATTAATAAATGATGTAGAAGTAACTTCAGTGTTAGTTCATGTTAACTAGTGAACAAATGTTATCAAATGAGACTTTATTGTAAAGTGTAGAAGATGTAAAACTTTCAATCCAACAAAACACTCAGTTTAACACTCAGAGTAAATACAGTTAAACACTGCATATGGGGGGGTGGTCACGTGACCCGGAGCAAGATGGACGCTTGAGACTTCGCTCCTTGCTAAACCAAGGTTTAAAGTTATTTTTTTTCGCTTGGCAAACGTCACTTAATCAGTTAATTTCTATCTCAAGTATGCCTAAACCTCCTCGTGACAAAGATTTTCCTATATTTTCGTCGTCTGGCCCGTCCACCGGGAAAAAGAAAGCGACGACTCGACTGACCGCGTGCTCCACTGATGAAGATAAGCATGGCGAAATTGACACCCTGGAGGCCACCTGCTCGACGACTACCATGGATCAGATCTTGATTGAAATCAAATCTGTAGCCTCCCGTGTTAATAACATGGATGAAACTGTCGAAGCTCGTTTGAATACGATAAACAGTGCTCTGGGTGACATTAAAACATCTATCACGTCAGTTGAGCTTTCTCTTTCCAATCTATCTAATCGAGCAACAGATTTGGAAAAACGAATGGATGAAGCCGAAACTCGGATCTCAAATACCGAGGATAGTCGCGACCAGGGCTTGACATTAACACCCGCCAACCCGCCAAATGCGGGTGGATTTTGCTCGTGGCGGGTAACACAATCACTCCAACTAGCCACTTTGGCGGGTTGAATAATTGTAGTCTTTTCAAAAGGAATCTGAAATAAGTGTGACACCACGACACTAAAACTCCCATAGGGCTGTCAACGAATATTCTAAATTCGAATATATATTCGAATAGTTTTAAAAAAGAATTTCGAAGGTGAAAATGAATATTCGAATGTGAAAAAAAAAAAAAACGCCCGCGGTAGCAGAGGCGCGGCTGTCTGCTTTGCGAGTGGGCGCGCTGCCTGAGGGATCAGGGACAGGTAACAGGAAGCGTTAACGTTTAAACAGAAACATTACTAAAGTGTAGGCTACTGTACTGACTGAATAGATATCGCATGAATAAGGTAGGTTAGATACAGCAGTTTCATGCACTGCAGGCTTCCACTGGTTTGATTATTTACCGTTTCACGTCAAGGAAAAGTTCCATGTTTACCACAGCACAGCTCGCTCGGAGCGTTCAATGTCGGTTCTATATACTGTAAAACTTCAATTAATGTTAATAATATTTGTTTCAATCACTGAATGAAGCCTGCTATATAAGAGTCGCGACCTTAAATTGCTTGCACAAAACTCTTGATCAGCACTCAACATTTGCTTATTGTTGTTGTACATTTAAACTGTTATGCACAGAGCGCGTGACGCCTCATTCGCGCCGCAAGACCTCCAGACGCGCGTAAACGCGTCTTTACACTCGCGCCAGGCGCTCTATTCGCGTTTGGTGCTGAGGGTGAGGGCGAGAGAGAGAAAGAGTGCCTGCAAGTGAGCGAGCCAGAGTGAGTGAGGTCTGCGGTCTTGGCCATTAGTTGATTTACTTGTTTTCGTGTAGTACGTTGTCAAATATGTTTAAACTTAAATAAACTACCTATACAAGTAGTTATGTCTCTTTGTATTAATTTGTCCTGTTATTGACGTAATGCGCGTCATTGACAAAATGCGCAACCAGATGTTCGAATAGTTCGAATATAAGCTATGTGTTTTTTTTTAGAGGGAATATTCGAAGGTCATTTTTGAGCATGACAGCCCTAATGAGTAGGGTAGAGTGGGGGAAAACGCCCCCCTTAAGGAAAATGTGACATTACAGTGAAACAAAACATAAATGTGACTAGAATTGCCATCCCGGTTTTGAGTGACTATGGCAGGAGTTATTCACCAAATATTAAAATTGCTCAGCCTTCATAATTAATTAGTATTTTCACTGAAAATATTTTTGTACAAAGGGGGCGTTTTGCCCCAGCGGTGGGGTAAAATGCCCCCCAAGGTGGGGTAAAATGCCCCCTTTCTTACCAACCAGTTTGCTTCATAGATCAACAGCAAAATTAACAGACAATAGTTTTTAATCTCTAAAGGTAAAAGGCAAGTAATGTATCAACATGTATATATATTAATATTTATTTCAGCAATGTCCAAAATAGCCAAATTTAACTACCTTCCATCAGTGAGCTAACTTTGCTAGCAAGCTAGCTAGTTAATGCTCACTTGAGGTAATTTTTTCATGTTTTGTTCAAATATTTAGATTTTACCACCTAGTTATACTGCATTAGGTGTAAAACAAAGGATTTGATAGACATAAATATTTTATTATAGTAATTATGATAGAGAAACTATGCCCCCAGGGGGGGGCGTTTTACCCCTCAGTGTAGGGGGCGTTTTACCCCACAAGCTATGAGTTTAAAAAAAAAAAAAAAAATTTTTTAAATATAATTATATTCCTTATAAATAATATATGATCTCAAACTACAGACTTCACTATTCATTTATCATACATCACTGCGATATCCTGCAGAACAATATTCTCTTAAACACTTATTTACTAATATCTGAAAATTATAGCATTTACCATGTAATCCTCTTCTCTTCAAATGTGTCGCTGGTGTCAGCTTATCCATAGAGATTTGTATATCCCCGTTATCAACGTAGTGCATAGCAACAGTAAAAATGTATCTTGACTACTTTTAGTGGTTATTTTGGGAAAAACAGGTGGGGGGCGTTTTACCCCAGGGGGGGCGTTTTCCCCCACTCTACCCTATTGTCGCTAGTGACCGACAACAAAGAATCGAAGAGACAGCTAGCTGCCCTGCTGGAGTTATGTAGTATGCCAGTGGATTGGCTACATATAATACATAATACATGGTTTTATTTAAAAAAAGGAGCTTTACACACAACCTTATCAGAGCTAATGATAATGACCTGTATTGTTATATATTTATGTAGTCTTGATTTGGGTGTGTACAGTGGTTTTACATTTAAAAGGGTTGTAAATCTAGTTCAAGTAAATTTTAGCACGCCATAGTCAACTTTTATCAGGTAATTTCACAACAACAAAAATGTGGCTAGTAAAAATGCTGTGTGGCTAGTAACTTTGGAAAACCACTAGCCACATTGGCTAGTGAGCAAAAAAGTTAATGTCAAGCCCTGGTCGCGACAATTGCGAAGTCCAAATATCAGCTATGCAAAAGATAGTGGATATGCTGCAGCTGAAGGTTGACGACCTGGAGAACCGCGGGCGTCGAAAGAATTTAAAGATCGTCAATCTCCCGGAGAAAGCGGAAGGCTCCCCCATACAGAAATGTAATATATGTCAATATATGTAAATTACATATATAATGTTAGTGCCCATGTATGTCTGCTGCATATATGAGAATATATGCAAAATTCATATATGTAAAACACATATACATATATGAAACATATATTTCAAAATATATCAAAAATGGCCGTTTTCATGTAAGTGCCATATATTTTCCCGTATATGCACATAAATGTGAAATATATGTAAGACGCATATATGTATACATGCATATATGACGTATATATGTATACATGCATATATGAGCATATATGTATACATGCATATATGACGCATATATGTATACATGCATATATGACACATATGTGTATACATGCATATATGACACATATGTGTATACATGCATATATGACGCATATATGTATACATGCATATATGACGCATATATTTATACATGCATATATGTACTTATTTCTATAGTACATACTTTAACATATATTAGGGATACAAATCTTATATCTGAATGCCTTGAAATTAAATGCCTATAGTTGGAGATTTTGTCTATTGTGTGAATACCAAATATAGTATTTTATTATAGTAATACCAAATATAGTATTTCTTTGTCATTTTTGACAAATACATCCACAAAGTACCATAACCATATGCCACAGCTTTAAAAATGCATCAGTATCACATGCATGTACACTGTAAAACTTTTCACTGTAAATTTACAGTTAAATACTGGCAGCTGGGTTGCCATCCACATACTGTATTTTTACAACACTACTACAGTAAACAGCATTTACAGTACTCCACTGTAATTACCAAATACAGTATATACCACATTTTACATTATTAAACTTGTCGACAGCAATAAATTGTATTTTTACAGGGAATACTGCTTTTATTATTACATAATTAAAATATTATACTTTAAGGTTTCATAAGAGTAGTCACACTAGGAAAAAGAAAACAACATTTTCTGGGTTTTAAAACATTTATTTAGTTAAATTTCCTTCTGTGAACATGTTGGCTGAATTACTTTTTAAACATAAAATGCAATTTTAACACTTAACAACAAACAGGTAACAGTTAGCACTTAATTAAAGGAATAGTTCACCCAAAAATTTAAATTAGCACATGATTTACTCACCCTCAAGTCATCCTAGGTGTATCTGACATTCTTCTTTCAGACGAATACAATCAGAGTTCTATTAAAAAATGTCCTGGCTCTTCCAAGCTTTATAACGACAGTGAAATGCTGTTTCTTTTTTGAAGTCCATAAAAGTGCAAACGAAATCCCATTCAAAGTCTGCAAGGTTTCGCAGAAGTGAGGACACCTGTAGGCTTACAGTGGTGTTGTTGTTTTGCACAACTTGGCCAGTTTTCTTTGAAGTTACTTGTCCTTTCTTTGTTTTTGATCCACGTTCAGGATTGATGTCAAGAAAGCGTCTAAAAGGCAGAAAAAAAACAACAATTAAATATTATTAACTGAAGGTATATATTTTGACAAAGAGAGACAGCACAAAAGCTGTCTAAAACTGAACAACATTAAAAAAAAAAATGCAATGTTGGATGTTGTGAAAAAAAAAAAAAATGCAATGTTGGATGTTGTGATCAATAACTGATATTTGTTCTGCCCTGGTAAAATACATCAACTCAATGTGTCTGTTTACATGCGCACTGTCAACTAACTAAATTTTTGGAAGTGGGGTTGCCAGTTTTATTCTACAACTTTTGTCTACTCATCACCCAGCTCATTAACAATATCATCCCCTCATCCGGTGCCATCAGAGTATCAGTAGAAAGGCAGTCTTTAGACTCTCCGTTTATATAGAGCACACACTGCCAGAATCCAGCCCAAACCTTTGTGACAGAAATAATTTAACTTAATTGCAAGCCTTGCAATGTTTATTGCATATATGACAACATGATTTACCAGACTAAAATGCATGTTTGCACCCAAAAATTTAAATTCTGTCATTATTTCTAACCCTCAAGACTTTTGTTCATCTTCTGGACACAAATGAAGATATTTTTGATGAAATCTGATAGTTTTGTCCTTCCATTGATATCAATATCATTGCAACTGTCAAAGCCCAGAAAAGTGGTAAAAACATTGGTAAATATATAGCTACAGTGGTTCAACCTAAATATTATGAAGCAGGGTTTCTGCACATTTTTTAAAGTCAAATTTAAGGCTTTTTAAGACCTTTTTAAGACCCGAATAAATCAAAATTAATACCATGCATTAAGGGTGTGCAATATTGACAAAATATGTCTCGATCGATATTTTCAAAGTTTTCTTGATAATAATTAGATAACATTTTACTGATTGTGTTTCTGTGCTTGGTGCCATGGCTTGTTTAGGCCTGTTGACAGCTGACTGACAAAGATATTCATATTTTTCATATTCTATGCAGTGGTCAGTTTACAGCAGTGACAGAAATTAACATTTTTTATTAAGGGGTAATATTTGCCACCTTAAATTGATTTCAAGGGGCATTTTCACCTATATATGGACATTTGTAGATGTTATAACAAGATCTTTCACATCTACTGCAGTCAGATTCACCCGTGTTCACTCTGAAGGAATCACTCACATGGCTGGGCACTTGTATGACACATCAAGGATGTTAAGAGGCTAAAAGCAGGTTTAAAACTTGAAGTCAACAGGGTACAAATTTTAAAAAGAGGATAACACGGTGTAGGCAACACCGATTTTTGTCGTTGTTCTCTGTACTGACAGCACTCCAAATTTACAAAAAAATTAGCTCAATGTTAAAATTGACCGGAGTTCTCCTTTAAGGTTGCACTAGTTACATGGATTATTTAAACAATGTTTTTACTAGCTTTCTGGGCCTTAAAAGTTGCAAAGACGTTGCTGTCTATGGGTGGTTCAGAAACCTCTCAGATTTCATCAAAAATATCTTAATTTGTGTTCTGAAGATGAACGAAGGTCTTACAGGTTTGGAACGACATGAGGGTGAGTAATTAATGACAGAATTTTCACTAATCCTTCAACTGAAAACAACTTGCACTGACATATCTTAAAATATATGACTGCCACTGTTTTATCTCAAGATGCACACCAGTAATGTTTTTTTTTTTTTAATGATACATTATTATAAAATCTGCTTAAATACCCTAATTTTATTAAGGCCTAGACCTGTCTTAAGCTAAGCCCTGTATGGAAACCAGGGCCATATTGTTCATACCAGTAGTCAACATAATAAATACTGTCAAGTCAAGGTTAGTGACACAATTCAGTCTAATATATGTATATATATATATATATATATATATATGAATGGCAAATATGCCAATGACTAACCTCTGAACAAACTGAAGGTGCTGCCTCTTCCTGGTACTGCAAGCTGAAGTTATGAATCCTTCACACACACCTTGACCTTCCAAACTTAATATCCAGCACTGGTTGCTTAGAGATTGACCTGTAATGGAATAAAAAAAAATAAAGAATAAATAAATAATATTAATAATTAAAATAACTACTGTGGGTTCCACTGTGGTTCGATGTAGTTGTCTATTCATAGTTCTATGAATTACATTTTTCAACTAAAAATTTAAATTGGTTAGAATGCTAAAATGCACTGGCATATAATTTTGTTTGTTTTAAGCATAAACTCACTTAATTTTGACTTATTCTTTAAGAAAACAAGACAATTTTTACGTGTCTATTAAATGCTTCTTCATGTAAGAATTGTAGATATCTGGACTGGAAACAAAATAAAAACACTAATTAAGAAAAACATATTTTGCAGTGGGGTGAGTAAATGATGGCTTTTCATTTTAGGTTTCATCTACCCCTTTAATGTTTACATACCAGGAAATAGGGCTGTAGTACTCGAGTCCGGTCTTGGACTCGAGTCCGGACTCGAGACCGTTTTTCTATGGTCTCGGACTTGTCTCGGACTCGCTGGCATTCGGACTCGGACTTGTCTCGGTCTCGGCCACTGGTCTTGCCAAATATGGCTTTAGGTCTCGACCGAGTCCAGGTGTCTTTATAATGTTCCCAGTAAGCACACATACGTCGCCGCGATATTAAAACAAAATATTATTGGAGGGAAAGTGAAACACTGGCCAGTGGCCACCTAATAACTAGCGATGGGCATTTCGGCTCTTTTTCGTGAGCCGGCTCGTTTGACTCAGCTCACTGAATAGAGCCGGTTCTTTTGACTCGCAAACGGCTCTTTAAAAAATATAAATGTTTAAATAAACTCGCCTAAAGTCCACCACTAGTGCAACGTGAATATTCACATTTTTAATTGTCCATAACAAACCGAAAACTTGCCTGCTTGCCTTGCACATCTAATTAATGGGCAGAGTTTTCCGACTTTTTTTCTTACCTTCTTTTTCTTACCAACCACCACCCACCCGAATTTAATTAAAATATTATTTTTCGTCACGTCATCCGCCCGATCCGCGGTTTATCCGCATCTCTAGTGTGTGTGTGTGTGTGTGTGTGTGTGTTGGCTTGGCCCTCCCTCATGCAGTTTAACTGGTTGACATTGCGTGTATGATTGACAGGCTGATCACAGTCGAAACGAATGTGTGTGCTCCTTTAGGCCTATATAATTTTTTTGTTGTTAAATACAAATACAAATTAAATACAATTAAAATCATTAATTATTTAATTATTACATAATGATTTAATTTCTATAGGCTTTATTTTTTAGCAGACTTTTTTTTCCTGTCTTGGACTCGGTCTTGACTCGGACTCGAACCTTTTTGGACTCGATCTTGACTCGGACTCGAACCTTTTTGGACTCGGTCTTGACTTGGACTCGACTAGTCCTGGTCTTGGACTTGTCTTGGACTCGACAAAGGTGGTCTTGACTACAGCCCTACCAGGAAATAAGTCGTGGACTTTCTGGCAAATGTAGATTGCTGGACATCAGCGATGCAAATTCCTGAAACAATTTTTAAAAAGGACAGCACAACCTTGATCAACAGAACCAAAACATAATAAACATATTACAAATTAATGAGATTTGCTGAATAATCTCTACTTATCTGCTTTAAGGATAACACCGTCTAACTTCTTTGAATTAGGGAGTAGTTGTAGGACCATGGGATGGCAATCAGGAATAGGCCTATTACATTTGAAAACAGCATTAGGAACATGGATTTTCATGTGCTAGCGAAATTCTGACAACGGAAAGCACAAAATCACAGAACTGACAGAATTTGACAGCATTTTTTTTTAACACATAGACTATAACTGTAACACTACTTAAAAGCACTTACATTAACAATGGCCATCAGATTACAAAGCCTAAAACGAAAAAAATATATATCAAATGCATGTCATGCAAATAGCATGGTACAGGTTGCCTATATGAAATGTTGAAGTTAACGTTACGTGGTAAACAGGTGGAACAGAGTCAGTGAATTGCTTGCGCGGCCACGTTAAACCGCGTTCGCAAAATCAAACCATACGTGAAAACAATGTAGAAACGCAAAAAAAAAAAAAAAAAAAAAAAAAAAAAATTAGATATTGGCTTCCCAGCCAACATGTCCATGTGGGCCCCACATGGGTTTTCTCTGGGTTATATGGGTGTCATGTGGGCATGGGCTCAGAGTGGGCACTTTGATGGGGTTACTATGGGCCCCAGTTTGGTTTAGGTAGTGGGCTCCAGCTAGGCTGCCCATTATTGTTTATTTGTGGGTCTTGTTTGGGCCCCAATTGGGCTATATTAGACTAAATTTGTATTACTAATTTTGGTTTGTATTTATTTTAAAAGTACCTGCCATAATTGTGTATTGAAAATGAAAAACATTTAAAAATATTTGACTAAGTTTTTTTAATTTGATATAATACAAAATGCACATCATGTTTGTCAAATAAATTTATTTTTTATTTTTATTTTTTGTGTGTGTGTGTAAATTTCATGGCCTTATAAAACACTTATTTTGTATTATGTGCAAAAAAGTGCTTAAAACTATATTTTCTAAAAGAGTAAAGCACTTGCATCATACTGTCCCCTCCCCCACAAGCTATAATGATTGCCTCCTCCCGCCTTTACATTCAAACTAAAAAAAAAACCAAAAAAAAAAAAAAACCAACGGTCTCCTTCTCTCCTGGACAAGTTTCTTCTAGACATCACCGTCAAATCTCCTGTTTAACACTACCAAGGTAAGATATGTATACGTTTTATTTTGTATTAACTTTGTTTTACTTAAGATTTTATAAAACTAGATATTTCGGAATCAATAGAGCTAACATTTAACGAACATTAACGAAGGTTAGCGAGCCGAGCTCAAACAAGTTACATAAGCTAACTAAAATGAAGTTGGTTAACCAGCAAATTTTATACAATATGTGTTCGCGCCGACTTTTCACCCTTTTACACGCTTTACCGTATTTTTCATAATCGTTCGGTCTCATAATAATGACCGAGGCAGTATATCGTGCAAGAATGCGTCATTGCGCTTCTAGGCCTGTGCTTCGCAGCCGGTGAAAACCCGGCTTAAAGTCCCATAAAATGATGCATACTACCCGTACACTCAGTTTAAGTATTCAGGAAAGTTTTATTTGAGGGACAGATCGAAATTGTTCGTTGTAGTTAAAGAAACATTAATAATTTGTGCTCATTCATGAACGATTCGTTTTTTGAATCGGTTCTTTTTAGTGAACCTGTTGAATAAAATCACAAAACTGTCAGAATGACTCATTTGAAGTCAATCAATTGACTCGCTGATTAGTGATCCGGTCAAGCAGTTCCTAATGCGATGTCTCCACATACAGAATGGATTGATACTGCTAGTGCTAGATGTAAGTTATCTTAATTATGTTATCTCAATTAATCAGTAGGCATGTCGGTATTGATCGTTTAAAAAGTATCCTAAACTAATGTCATAGTTGTGCTGTGCCTTTAGGTTAATCAGGTAAAAAGAGATAAGTAATTTATTTTAATCTTTTCATTTTTGTACATTATTAACAATGGTCTTGCATGAAGAAACATTACGCTGATGTACAGTACAGGTCAAAATTTGGAAACATTACGATTTTTTATATTTTTGAAAGAAGTCTCTAATGCTTATCAAGGCTGTGTTTATTTGATCAAAAATACAGAAAAAAAACAGTAATATTGTGAAATATTATTACAACTTAAAATAATAGTTTTCTATTTGAATATACTTTAAAAAATAATTTATTCCAGTGATGCAAAGCTGAATTTTCAGCATCATTACTCCAGTCTATCACATGATCCTTCAGAAATCATTCTAATATTCTGATTTATTATGAGTGTTGGACACAGTTCTGCTGCCTAATATATTTGATGAATAAAAGGTTAAAAAGAACTGCATTTATTCAAAATAAAAAATAAATATTTTCTAATAATATAAATCTTCTTTACTAT
The DNA here is from genome assembly GCA_021464565.1 of Rutilus rutilus. Classification (NCBI taxonomy): domain Eukaryota; kingdom Metazoa; phylum Chordata; class Actinopteri; order Cypriniformes; family Leuciscidae; genus Rutilus; species Rutilus rutilus. The sequence continues at coordinate 34,061,849 of JAJAQA010000017.1, forward strand.
CACTTTTTATCAATTTAACACATCCTTGCTGAATAAAAGTATTAATTTATTTAAAAAAAGAAAGAAAAAAATGACTGACCCCAAATTACTGACCAGTAGTGTATATTGTTGTTACAAAAGATTTCTATTTTTAAAACATTTTTGTATTTTATTTTTTTACTTTTTATTTATCAAAGTATCCTAAAAAAGTATCACAGGTTATGAAAAAATATTAAGCAGCAGAACTGTTTCCAACTTTGATAATGAATCATCATATTAGAATGATTTCTAAAGGATCATGTGATAGACTGGAGTAATGATCCTGAAAATTCAGCTTTGCATCACAGAACTTTTCAACTGGAAACCCCCCCCCCCCCCCCCCCCCCGATACACTTTTAATTCGTTCTGGCCGTTTATTTACATGATAATGATTAATATGTTACAAAGTGCAAGTTTTTAAAAACAATACAGTTATAATCTCCGTGTAAACTTCAAAACGTTAATAGCTTAGGGTCTAGCTTAGGGTCTATATGCATGTTGTAGATTTAGATGATTTAAGGAGTTTTGACAATTCTTCCTAAAGCAGTGATTTTTTTCCTCAGGGAGACTACAATGCATGCGATGCTGTAGTAGATGGATGCATAATTATAATCATTTTCTCTCTTATCTTATTTTCTTTCTCTTTTACAGGAAGCACAAACGCCAGGTCGCAGCACCCCAGCACAGACAAGTTCTACTAGTACTCCCTGCAGACCACTTCAGCCCAGTTCAGTCCAGTTCAGACCACTTCAGCCCAGTGGAACAGCAGTGAGGGATGGAATGTTCGTTCGTGTACTGACAATACTGGAAGAAATTAAAGATTGCCAAAAGGTACAGGGTAGCATGATACAGTGTCTTCTGCAGCAGAGAGAACAAAACTGTGTGGTTCCTGTCTTGCCTGAGGGAGTCCCCTTTCCATTGAAGAGTTTTACTGAAGTGGATGATCTGGAGTTGAAGCTCTGTGAGTCTGACTTCCAGAAAAATTTGGTAAGTGTTCTAGGTGTGTGCGATAAATTAAATCGTTGACAATTAAATGCCTCCACGATCTCTCTACAGAGAGTGTTGTGTTGTGATGCAGTGCACATTCTATCAGTTGTAGTTTTACCCCCAATTTCCACCGGCTGCGTTACGGCTCCGGCATGGCGGCGGAGTCAATAGGTTTCCATTAAAGTCAATGAGTGTATTTCCACTGAATGCGGTACAGCTGCGTTCCGACTCCGGCGATGCGCAGCCCTCCGGAGCAGATACGCAGAGCTTCTATTTTTGCCGGATGCCGGAGAGCTCCGCAGCAATTCAGCACTTATATCGCGCGATCATACGTGAATTTGCGAGATCTCGTGGGTCCTTGTGACTTCAGCTGTCAGTCATGACCGCAGCCGTTCCGCAACAAATACGGACCTGGTGGGTA